>OX101792.1:730000-1100011 GCA_944452715.1 Ophion slaviceki
AATGTTCGGAAACCACGATCGTGTGTTTTGAAAATGTTCTTCTCGATAACGGTAACGAGGATCGAATCGGGGAAGGACGAGGAGGAGCTTTTTTTCATCGGTGGCAGAGGGGTGAAAAAAGATGACGAATTTCGGTTAGAAATGTGACAAATGTAGGTAGAGGGAAGTTTCGAGCTTGGCGATTTCCTTGAGGGAAATGGTTTTGTCAAATGGACGTGTACCGGAAGTCCTGGAATATTCGGGGTTTGGCCCGAATGAGATAAATGTTCGTCGCATCGTTTGCCCGTTTGGGAGGGACACATGGCGAACGAAAAAATGCCAGCGAAAATTCGTATTCTCAAGTGAATTCCGAAGAGGGGAGGGTGCACTCTTCGATCGTCCGATTGAACCGGAAAGGAGGGTTCGCGCTTGAATTTCCAAACCCTGACCCAGGTGCCAGTGTCAAAATAAAAGCGTACACGTCGATGACCTATATTCAGTTTTTGGAAGTTCGACACGAGTTTCGAGGGTGAAACTTTTCGTATTTTGCTCGGGCTCGATAATCGTAATAAATTAAGTACGCCTACGTCGTTGTGCAACTTTTCGAGCTATCGCGCCATTGCAGTTGGGGAGAAATTTTCGCGAGTCTGCAAGCTGTGCGTGTAATTTTAATGCAGCCCTTACAGGGCCCACGCTTCGATGGGAATTATGGAGACGTGTATTTCAGAAAATCTTTCACCCTGTAGAATGAAATGTTAGTGACATTAAGCTGATAAACAATAATTCATAATTGTAAAGATCATCTGCTTTTTATGTTTCAGGTAAGAATCCTGTGCTCCTTTTGGTGTGATTGGAAACTGTGCTCGTTCTGTGAGTAGTTTGCGCAACTTTTTCTTCGGAAAGTATTGAGGGAGGACACCACTGTGACGAGGCGAAAAAGGTCGTTTTATCGAATTTATTTTGGATACTAGATTATCTATTTGGGATTCGGAAAAAAAAGTATGTTATTAAGGGGTTAGGCCACTCTAGAGGCTGAAATAATAGGCTTTTCGGGGATTTATTTTTCAGAAAAAGTACAAAATGAATCGAGATTACAAAAAAGGGTGTTTATCATACATATTAGTGACTATATACAATAATTTTTTTGAAGCGATTAATTTCAAAATGGCGGCTGTGCAGCGTTTATCTCAAAACTGCATTTTTCAAGTTGCCCGGAAACATAACTCAGACATTTTTCAAGCGATTCGCTTGAAATGTTGAATATATCTTGAAAAATACATTGTCTATGGCAGTACGTATGATTTTTTGTTTATATTCATAGTTCATTTGTTGTTAACAATTATCCGACGATTTTTAGGCAAATTTTTGGAAAGTGAAAAAATTTCCTGAAAAGTCGTCTGATAATTGTTAATAACAAATGAACTATGCAATATAAAAAAAATCATACATACTTCCATAGACAATGTATTTTTCAAGATATATTCAACATTTCAAGTGAATCGGTTGAAAACTGTCTGACAAGGAACATCCCTCAGTTGACACCCTTCGATTTTGTTGAAATTTCGATATGTTATAAAGCACCGAAAAGTAAGCGATACGTATTTTTTTTATCGGCGGAAAAACGGTTTTGAGGGGTGAAACCACCCCTCGAAAAAAGGCATCTCTAGGGGTAATATAGCAGTTTCACACACAAGGAGTCCACCGATTTTTATGAAACACAAACGAAAATTCTTCTAATCTAAAGCAATGAAAAATCCACTATAGTGACATTACAAAAAAAATCAAGGAGTGAACCACCCCTATATTTAGGGGTGGTTTCACCCCTTAAAACCGTTTTTACGCCGATAACAAAAAATACACATCGCTTACTTTTCGGTGCTCTATAACATATCCAAATATCGACAAAATCAAAGGGTGTCACCTGAGGGATGTTCCTTGTGAGTTATGTTTCCGGCAAACTTAAAAAATGCAGTTTTGAGATAATCGCTGCGCAGCCGCCATTTTGAAATAAGCCGCTTCAAAAAAATTATTGTATACAGTCACTGATATGTATGATAGACACCCTTTTTTGTAATGTCGATTTATTATGTAATTTTTCTGAAAAAAAATCCTCAAAAAGCCGATTTTTCGGGCTCTAGAGTGGCCTAAGGCCTTAAGCATACATCAAACTTATTGCGAGTAAATTTTTGTGTAAAAAAATAAAAAAATTAACAACGTTATTGAGGTGTATGAGCCTCTGTACAAAAAATATGGTCCAACAGTCAGATTGATACTTTGACAATGGTTGGTCTGAAAAATAAAAAAATAAAAGTTTTACAATACATGTAAGTGTAGTTCTTGTTGTACGAAGTCGTTTCTTGAGAAAACAGTTCACAAAAAGGTGGTGTTAAAAAAAGTGTATTTTTTTGCGAAATGTTTACTCACATTCGGGGGCTTAAAAATATTATTATTAAAAAATGCTGAAACTTTAGTGTTGCAAAATTAAAAATCGGGCATTTATAGCTAGAGTCATGATCCCGGCCAACTCGAGCACAGTCGTTTTGAAAAAAAGCGATTGAATATTTTATTAGGTACCCCTAAATCGTTGCGCAACCCAAACAAACAGCAAATCGTCTGTAACTTGGTCAATTTTCATTATGTGAACTCGATTTTTTTTCACAAATTCTCGAATTTGTCCCACTTTGAAAAAATACAAAGAAAATTCGATTTTTATGACCCGTCACAGTGTTGTTCCGCCTTAAGTCAACAGTTTTTTTCTGAACAACCGTTGTTCATTTTTGCGAAAACTTCTCAAACGCTTATCAGATTTTTTTCTTTTTTTTTCGAATTTTAGGCTCGTCGTTCGTGCAATTCTTTAAAGTAAATTCCAAGCGAATTTGCTTTGGAGGATTATAGATCGCGCGAAACAAAACGTCTTCTGTTTCGCGCGATAGAGGGACGTTAAATATTGCCGGCCAAGAGTGAAACGCGATTCGCTATTCTATCGAATATCGGAGTACATTTTTGTCGTTCGTCGGGGAAGCAAAATTGGCTCGACGTCAGAGTAAATACGCGAATGGGCGATTTCCATCCTACGCATTCGATTTCAGTCCCGCTAACGAGTTTGGTAAATTTGGGCATTCCGTTGGCCGCCCAAGTGTCAGCGCCGAGTGCCGATAAATATAGGATTAGGTATGATATAGTTTGTCCACATTGGTTGGCCACATCGGGGAATACGGATCGTCGAAGCTTTCGGTATTTTCTGTCTCATCCTGAAATAACAAATGGTCGGAGGGCCTCGATGAGACAGCGAGAACGAAGAGTTATTATTTGATCCGCTCACTCGTCGCGAGACTCTACGTGCTATCCTTTGTATATTAAAAAACCATTTTTTTAAAGCCTCAGGGAGTTATTCTCCATTATTTTACCTCGGTAAATTACATTTCGTTCGGAGTACAAGAAAAAGAAGATTTTAACCCCCCGCGGTCACCCGGGGTCATAATGACCCCAAGCGCAACTTTAAGCCAAAATTACTACGAATGGCAGCCAATGCGCCATTGGCCTGCTTTGGGGTACTCTTTTGTAAGTACAGACTAGGCTCGGACGTGGAGACATTTTTTTCTTTAAACTATTTCCCGCTATGGAGCTATTTTTTCCTTAAGGGGGGAAATCCCTTTAAACGCCCGAAAATGAGTTGTTTGTCATGAATTTTTTCGAAGGTGATAAAATAATCGCATCATTTTTAAATTTTCACATTATCTTATAACAACTTTCAAGTGTTGAAAAAAAATATTTTTTAAACAAAACAAAATGGCGGCATTATAAGGTATTTCTTTAGGCGTCTTTTGGAAAACTGTTCATGTTATAGCTCGAAAAGTTATTGATCGATCTGGCTGGAATCTTGGGAGGTTTCTCACTATAATATTGTTGGAAGGATATTCAAGTTTTAAGTAAATTCCCGTAAATGAATTTTTGGGGTAAAAATTGTCGAGAAAATGGTCAAAAAATTGAAAATTTGAATACAAAGCCTACTCAATTTTTAATTTTATACTTTTAAATATTTTTACAGGCATATCCATCCAATAATGATATAGTGAGAAACCTCCCAAAATTTCAGCCAGATCGATCAATAACTTTTTGAGCTGTAATATGAGCAGCTTTTCAAAAGACGCCAAAAAGAATACCATATACCACCACCATTTTGTTTTGTTTAAAAAAGAAAAAAATTAGCACTTGAAAGTTGTAACAAATAATGTCTAAATTTTTTAATCATGCGATTATTTAATCACCTTAAAAAAAATTCATAATAAATGACTCACGTTCGGGCGTCTAACGGGATTTCCCCCCTTAAACTATCACATCTCAGGAGTATCGCCCTAAAATTATATGAAACAAAATTGAAGAATTGCAAGTGTTATGATCTTTTTTTCTAGTAAAAAAGGGCTTTTACGCAATGACCGCTTGCCGACTTTTGTCCGCCATTTTAAAATTCGATAAAAATATAATATCGAGAATGCGACATTCTAGAATGTTCAAACTAAAATCCTGAATTTTTATGAGTCATTCGGAACGATACGGTCAACGCGGCAATCGTTTGAAACTTGGCTGGGGTCATTGCGACCCCCTGTGGCCTCGGTGTGATAGCCAGAAGGTGTGACCGCGAAGGTTCAATGCAAAATTTCATCGAATCCGTAATTTGTCATTAACATTGTACATTTTGGTGAAATACGATAGGCAAATGAACACTTGGTAGTCTGTCCAAGTTTCCTCAACTCAGAGGGGCTGTCGCAAGTCGAAGCATGCGGTTGCGTGTTGGAGTTGCGCGTTCAAAGGAAATTTCTCGAAAGATGACACAAGCTCTGTGATCCAAGTTTCTCCAACAAGGGAAGAAGTGTGCTGATGGTGAGCATGGAGAGCCAGAAAAGTAAGAATTTCCCGTCCCGATGGTACGGAATTTCCGTGACTTTTGGTGGGGTGATCGAGGCGGTTGGATCTTGCGAACAATTGACCCGAAAGCAGGACCCGGACGTCCTGCGATTCAGCGGGAACTCTACCTTGATCGTTTACCGAAGGAAGGCCTGCGGCTCCATCGAATTCGACTACGAGACTAGCTTGGCCAGAAAATATACAGAGCTCGAGAAATCTCGTGAATCGTTTTGTCAATTGAGGAAAATTCCTTATGTCAATCAGCCGACTGGAAAATGTCTACTTACTAGCGTTCCATTTGAATGTATTCAACGATTCCTTGGCTTTGGGATATAATGGAGTAGGCAATTTTTATACTTTTTTTTAATACATCAGTCTCTCCGGGTGGAATTGATTCGTCGGTAATATTCGTTGATGGCGACCAAGTCTTTAATGGAAGTCCGTCGCGTTGGCTCGATCGAGAATGATGTGTCTATCAAAATGAGGACCTGTTGTGTAACAGCAACGTCGCTAGTTTTCGCTTGGCCCGGGCAAGTGGTAAATACTGTACAAAGTTCGCGCATAATCATGACGGGGATTGACTCTGGCCTGGACTACTCCATCGGAGTCGAGCGAGGGCGTAGTCAAGAGGGAAGTTTCGATGGTCATATTGCAGTGGCTCAATTCACCCTTGAGAACCTCCGAGAATGGTTGTTTTGCACTGTCACGTTTATGAGCAGTCCCTCGGATCGTCCGTCGCGCTGATACTCACAAGGAACATCACTGTCGTGTCCTCCTCCGATTTTGTTGAAACTTTTTTACGTGGAAGAGTATCAAAAACTAAGAGACACGAATTTTTTTTATCGGCGAAAAAACGGGTTCAAGGGGTTAGGCTACTCTAGAGGCCGAAAAAATAGGCTTTTTGGGGATTTATTTTTCAGAAAAACTACAAAATAAATCGACATTACAAAAAAGGGTGTTTATCATACATATCGGTGACTGTAGACAATAATTTTTTTTAAGCGATTAATTCCAAAATGGCGGCTGTGCAGCGTTTATCTTAAAACTGCATATTTTAAGTTGGCCGGAAACATAACTCAGACAATTTTCAACCGATTCACTTGAAATGTTGAATATATCTTGACAAATACATTATCTATGGAAGTACGTAGGATTTTTTTATATTGCACAGTTCATTTGTTATTAACAATTATCTGAGGAAATTTTTCACTTTCCAAAAAGTTGCCTAAAAAATCGTCAGATAATTGTTAATAACAAATGAACTGTGCGATATAAAAGAAAAATCCTACGTACTTCCACAGACAATGTATTTTTCAAGATATGTTCAACGTTTCAAGTGAATCGGTTGAAAATTGCCTGAGTTATGCTTCCGGCCAACTTAAAAAATGCCGTTTTGAAATAATCTTTGCACAGCCGCCATTTGGAAATTAATCGCTTGAAAATAAAAATATTGTATACAGTCACTGATATGTATGATAAACACCCTTTTTTGTAATCTCGATTTATTTTGTAGTTTAAAAAAAATCCCCAAAAAGCCTTTTTTCGACCTCAAGAGTAGCCTAAGGCCTTAAGGGATGAAACGCACCCTCGAAAATAGGGGTGTTTTTCGTTTTTCGTCGATAACGTTATCGTTCTCATCTCCAATGTATAGTACACAAAAAAATTAACATTGTTGGAATTTGAAATTTTTTTTATATCTCGTACCGTTAAAACGTTATCGACGAAAAACGAAAAACATCCCCGTTTTTGAGGGTGCGTTTTACCGCTTTAAACCGTTTTTTCTCCGATAAAAAAAAAATACGTTCGCTTAGTTTTTGATACTTTTCCACATAAAAAAGTTTCAACAAAATCGGAGGAGGACACCAAAGTGCTGTTCCTTGTCACACCGTATCATCGATATTCCAATGCTCAAGTACGTAAGACCAAGCGTGAGATTGTACGCTCTTCTCGGTCATGGGTTCAAAATAAAAAAAATAATCGGAGCTGGATTTATCAGGCGGCTTTTTTTAGCGCAAATGATTGCGAAGGGAATGCGTGCAGAGCAGAGTTTGAAATTAAAACGACAAATTAATGGGCGGCGATTGAGTGGAGAAACTACTTTTTCCAAAGTGCGAAAAATTTGGTTTTTTAACATGTCCAATCGCGATGTATACCCAGGTAGGAAATTAAAAGGCTGACGATGGAAACAAGCTTGTGCGAGCCTTGTTTCACCGAGCCTGAGTGAGACAGACCTGGCCCAGGTTTCATTGCATCGTTTGGAGCAGCCTGGAACCAAGACTGGCTGCTTAGCCTAAACTCAGGGTTATTTCAAGCTTTGTTCAGCCGGTGAATTTTGAGGCTGAAAAACCAAGGCTGGATGCAGGCTTGTTTCAGGTTGTGATAAAATAAAATAAGTTTAAAATAATATCTTTTCTGTACTTTTATGAAAAAAAAATTTAGCAATAAATTTGTCGGGTGCGAAGGCACGAAGGCACGAAAGCGAAGGAGGCAGCTCAGAACATTTAAACATATGCTCTTATCGATATTTATGAGGTACACAAAAAAGTGTATACGAAAATAAAAGTACGCAATAAAATAAAGTATTGTTTTTAAAAATATTTTTTATATATATTTTGTAACAAATAATATAACAAATAATAAATATATATAATAAATCAAATGAATTCTTTACAAATTTATTAAATTTACCCCAATGTAGAATATAGAAAACTAAAAACAGGCCTCATATAGCCTCGGGAAGAGTTTGGAAAAAGCCTGGTCATAAATGCTCGTGAAGGCTTCATTAAGGCTCGTTTTGAGCCTTGTTGTTTCGTCGTTTCAGGCTTAGTACAGGCTTTTCTACCAGCCTTTGGTCAAGCCTGTGTGCAAGAGCCTGAAACCGCGTTATCATTCAGAGGTTCAGCTAGGCCTGAAATCAGGCTGGTGCTCAGCCTGAATTAAAAAATGTGAGCCTTGTTTCAGAGCTTGGCGAGCCCTTTTTTCATCGTCAATTCCTACCTGGGTATTCACCCGGTGAATACGAATGCACGATTTATTTTCCCTGAAAACCCCAGGTCTATTCAAAATAATTGAAAGTGCCTGAAAATATGTTTTTCTCGTTTAGCCAGTGTAATTGGGAACTTTGTATTCGTAATCAGCGGAAAATTTCCCATTGGACAGACCGTAGAAATCATTCGAAAGACGAAAAAAAAATTGGACCCTTGTGTCCACTTTTGCAAGGTCGGAAAATTTGCAAAATTTCAAACAGCCGTAACATCGGCTCTTTTTGAGGGATGGAGATTTATCGGGGGGGATGGTTTTGGAAAGGATATTGGGAGACTTAGATAACGCCGTTGGATTTATTCCGACATATCGATTAGTTTTTCTGGAACGTGCACTTGAAAAGCGGCAGAAAAAATCGCATGGAAAAATTGCCAAAAACCGGTGGTCCGACTTTGAAATTCTGCCAAAAATCGAAAAATAAGCTCAATGAAGCGAACGGAATTTTTAGAGAAAACGATACCGAACAGAATTATCACTCAGCAGAGATCCAGATTGAAGCATAGAGGAAATTATAGACGAGTCAGTGAAGCCACTTATTTTTGGCCGAAGAGAAAACAAATTTGGATTTTTTTCACACGTCCATTTCGATGAATATTCCCCCTGAACACGAATTCACCATTAGTTCCCCAAAACGCAACATACTTGTAAAAAAATATGCCAAAAATGTGTTTTTCGCATTTAGCCCGCGATTTTTTGAGCTGTCAATTAAAAAAAAAACTTAAAAAACTTAAAAACGTAAAAAAACTTTAAAAACTTAAAAACGTAAAAAACTTGGTCCATTTTAAAAAACAATTTTAAAAAATTTCCCGTTAGTTAGACCCTTGAAACGGTGTAAAATTTCCTTCTGGAATGGAGGCAGTTGTATCGAAAAAGAAAACGTCGACTTGGAGTTATTAAATTTCAAAGGCGGGTGCACCTGATTGGCCCGCCTTTAAAAATTAATAATAATTCAGGGGTTGATCTGAGACCCATACATGCTGACATCAATCGACTCGGAATTTCACCCCTAACACCCCATTTCAGTGACTACCATCAGTTCTGGGACACCCTGTATATACACATTGTACAATAATGATTATAATAGTGTTACAAATAATATATGACCATATCATACTAATTGATGCCAACATTTCATACTACTATATACTTAATTACAGTATACAATATATAATACAAATAACTATAGCAGTGATGAACGCTGGAGCTTCGATTCATTCGTATTTCTGCCCCAGCTAATCGGTACAATACATTATTTTACAAATACGGTTTACCTACACCTTGAGAGGATAATTTGTGAATGGAACGGCCAAGATTAACGAGTCCGAAAGTTTCTTCTTTCGATATGGAGTTCACGTACGTCCCCTCGTGAACTTTGGTACGTACGAAAATATAGAGGACAATACAGAGCGCGTGTTTCATTGAGCAAACGGCTTAAATCGTGAATGGGGTTGGAAGGATAGGCAAAAGGTCGTAGGGGTTTGACAGCAGGAGGGAAAAGGAGAGTCGGAGGGTAGGAGTGAGAGAGAAAGCCGAGGGGCCATTGTCGAAGGGTTGCCGTTCGTACGCTCGTATGATTCCCGAATCACGAGGACCCGAGGGTGAGAAGCTGGTTGGCTACGAGCCAAACTCGTTCCACGGCTATGCGGCTGCGTTTTCCGCACATCCGCATACAAAAAAACCACCTCTATGACATAAGATGGATCTCCGGGGGCTCCCGAAGCGACAAAATATCGTCGAATGTCAAAAAACTTTCGTCGGTGAATTCAAAGACATTTGCTTGGAGGAGAATTTGGTTGGAGCATCCCCAAGGGGTGAGCCACCGTTAGGGAAGTTCAGTTGAGGTATTAACCGAGGAGCAAGACTATGAACTGAAGACCAATATTTAAGGAGACCTAGTTGTAAAAATCGACTAATCACTTTTTTCAAAACCGATATATTTTGACAGTGTGTCATATTGTAAATGTTCCCTGCAAATTTCAAGGTGATCGGATCAAAATTGACGGATTGTAGGCTCTTACGTTCACGCCCGACGCTCGAATCGTTGTTTCAAACTTTAGCGCTTTTTTTTCTCGAAAGTATGTATTCAAAGACGGTGAGGAAAATTTCTATGTAAAAATATAGTATTTGATCGATGGATTTTTTTCCGATGTATACTTTCGATTTGATGAACGAAAACGCTCATTTTTTTCGCAAAATCAAGACTCACTTCGAACACGCGCAATTTTTTTTTAATTCGATACTTCGGAAAATCCTTCGATTAATCATCTGGTACACTAATGTACTAACGAAATCATTAACGATTAATCATATGATAAACCAATGTACTAACGAAATCATTAACGATTAATCATATGATAAACCAATGTACTAACGAAATCATTAACGATTAATCATATGATAAACTAATGTATTAACGAAATCTGTTTGATTTTTTTATATTGGATAACCTGGTTCAGAAGGGCATTGGTTACCGCAAAATACGTTTTCGAGAGGTGCTCCCCGGACATCAACTGTAATTCGATTATACGTAAATATTTTTACACAAAAAAATGACAAAGTGTTCTTCAGATGATACTTTTTCAAATACCTAATTTTTGTAGAAATCTTTAATAACGATTTTATAAAAAAAAAATTCCAAAAATGAGCTGCTTTCACCTGTTGCAGTTGTAACCCGCGAAAGCAGCTCACTTTTGGGATTTTTTTGCCTACTTAGGCATACCGCGTTGATGGATCATCACAGTGTACCGAGCCGAAAAATAGGTGATTTTCGCGATTTTCTTTCGCTGGTTAAAAATGCTAATCCCTTTTTCTGAGAAACGCTGTAGCAACCGGAATAATTCGAATTTCCCCCCAAAAATTGAACAGCATGTTTATAACCATCCATACTGTCGGATAATACGAAAAAATCGCTTTTTTTGAACTTTTTACACTATGATAATCCCTTAATGGAAAGAAAGAGGTCGTAAAGATTATCTCTCGCCTAGGTAACTTGGTAACGAAAAATTGAGGCAAGAATTGGATAATTCTATTTTTCTTTAATCAAAACTGAACTTGAATGTGGTAGAAAAGACCCAGCCCAGTGTGCCATCCTTTGATGTACGAGCATTTGACAAATTGGTAATGACGCAACGTTTTTGGCTTGGCTACATTGAATGGCCATTGAGCGCTGCTGAGTTCCACCTTTGAAGAAGATCACTGGGTTACGACATTTTTTCTTTCCTCCACAGAGTGCACTTGTTCCCAGAAATATCGAGCTGGTATGCTCCAGCCTCTTTGTCTCTTTCTCTCTTCTCCCGAGAGACAAGGGAGAGAAAAGAGAGAGAGAGAGAGAGAGAGAGAGAGAGAGAGAGAGAGAGAGAGAGAGAGGAGAAAACGGGAAATGGAAGCTCCTGGCGAGGTGCCAAAGAGCACAGCAACGACATTCGACGTGCACGGTCTTCCGTAGCACGGAAGTCGCATCAAAGGACGAGAGGAGGCTGCTGGTCTGCTGCACTCGGAACTGCACTCCCGAGTAAGCGAGTCTTTCGGCACGCGCGAGCGTCGCAACCGCATCAAAACCGCGAACGAATCCACGAAGCACGCGACATGGGATCGATGCTTTTTAAAAGTTTGCCGGGACGTTTGTTCAAGGATCTTTCAGACGGAAGCAACGCGTAATGGATACGAGATAATAAAAAAAAAACCTCAGCGACGAAAGTACGCGAAATCAACGTGAAGTACCAACGTACAGTGAAAAACAAAAAGGAAGCAATTATCTGCAAAGATGGTTCCCGGCGGGCGAAATATGTCTAATTTGGTCTGTAAGATGACGAAGAAGCTACTGGAATTATTATGGAGCTGCAGAAGAGTTGTACAGTGAGTCGATTTTTATCAAGACTCTTCAAAAGAGTCCGTTCATGATCTTTTATCAATCTCCGATAAATAATCGAAATTGTATTGGTCTTTTGGGGGACTTGGACTTTGCTTTTTCCACTTTCTCCTCACAGCTGATAAAACCGAGAAAGGAGAAAGAATTTTTTTCTTACCTTTTTATCGTTTCCTGAATAATTTGCAGGGAGATTTTTATTGACGCCTCCGGCATTGGGGCAAGAATACGCCCGGGTGAATCTGGTCGTAGGCCTATTCGCATCGCTCCTTATCGCTGATGAGCCCATTTTTGGTAGGTATCCTTCGGGCCTCCGAGCCAGGGGGGCTCGAAAGAACGGTGAATGACTATCCACTGTTAGATCTTTTCGCAGATTAATCCCCACCACTTAAACGATTTCGAAGTCTGCATTATACATTTCGTACATCATCCGGTTATTTTTAATTTCATACCCGTCAGCTTAGGATCGAACGAACGTCCGGCTTGCAACCACCGGAACATCCGTGACCGGATGAGCATTTTGCACAGCTGTCAGATAAGAACGGCAATAGTTCCAGCAGATAAATGTTTGATGTAAACATTTCGAGCGAAAACATTTTCGACGCTTCTTTATTCAGTATGCACTCATTGCAAATCAATTTTGTTAGGAATAGTTGACGAGTCGTTGCTCTCAATGATTTTTACAGCGAAGGTTAATCACGTTTATATGCCGATCGATAAATGGTGGAGTACTTCGACCTATGCATCCCTAGGGTAGTCCTATCCCCAGGTTTCAATCTATAGGATTTTCATAATTTTTTTTGAGCTTCACTAAATATATTAATAATCTCCTCTGTAAAATTTCAGGATAGTTTATCGACCTAATTACAGAGGAAACAAATATTAAAATTGCGTATTTTTGTGAAGGAATTCCGAGACGACATACAAAAACCCAATTTCCGGTCGCTACGAAAGTGTAGATAATAGTGGGAATCCGTCAGATTCTTAAAAGTAATCAGATTTACATACTTAACACTTGTAGTAATCCAGTGCTCTCAGAAAAAATTACGCTTATTGACCTAATTTTTATGTAATATCAAGTTTCATTTGAACTTCCGGTATTGGATTTATTACCACTTGCTACGATAAAGAAACGTGACAGCAAGGCAACAGCTGACTGTAGTCCTAACCTCATCTCACTCATTCGAATTTCCACACATATTTCATTTTTAATCGACATATTTCGCCGACACAAATTTTCCACGCTTTTTACCAGTCGTGGCCCGAATACAATGCTTTATATTTCCCGCACCTGACATTCTTTTGACAGATCGACGTTGAAAAGCATGGAGGTTAAACTCTCCTGGTTGAGTAAAAAGAGACGGAGATAGAACCAATGTTGCCAAATATCAAACCTAGAAATACTGCGCGAAACGTTGGAACAACTATTTTTTTCATTTTGCTAAGTAAATGTGAACATTCATTAAACAGTTTACACATGGAAAATTTAGTTATTACAAATGTTTTTTGTTACATATGTTAAAAATATAAATTGTACAAGTCTCAAGTATGATCAGTGGTATGACTATTGTGAAGCGATGGGACTACCTTAATGCAGAACGATTGTCATAAGGGTTTCGCTGACAAAAATGTGTGTGTCTGTGCGTGCGTGCGTGTATGTGTGTGTGTGTGAGAGAGAGAGAGAGAGAGAGAGAGAGAGAGAGAGAGAAAGCAGCGCCGCAGCGAGTAAAAAATCGAATACAATTAGTGTCAATCAAACATGCGAACGACGTAATTAAGTTCCGAGGCTCCAGCAATCTCGCCATATATCGTTTTTTCTTATACCCGCCTCAGATACAGCTGGAAGCGAGTGGTGCGAGATGACGGTGGTTATTAAAAGAAAGTGCTTGTGGGAGAGAGGGAGTGGAGAAAAAATGAGATCGATTCGGTCAAGTAACAAAGAAACTTCGATTTCTCAATGATAAAGCCCGTATAGTCTGATTACGAAACACGAACAAATTGATATAGGCTCAACGCTAGAAAGCTCGAGAAAAGAGATGACCCGTGCAGAAATGTATCCGCGAGTCCCCAGATTCTACCACATCTCTATCGAGATTTCACAGGGCCGCCGCAGGTAGGGAGTCCACATTGGAATCCAAGTGGATTCAGCACTATTTCCCCGTTGACATCCTTTGAGAATGTTTTACTAGAAATTCTCAAACGGAATTTTTTGTAACTCTCAGAAGAGAAAACCCTTTCGTGATCCCGTGCACAAATTTATTGGGACGTCCAAAGATGCAGCCACGTCTCTATTTCATACTCATACTCATACTCATACGCATTGGGATCCAATTGGATTCTGCACTGTTCCTTAAGGCGTTACCCCCACTTGTAGCGCAAAAAAAGGCCTTTTTGATGAATTTTTTAAAAGAAAACTACAAAACTTTTTTAATCGATCAATATACCATCTTAAAGAACACATCTTGAAGAACTTTCAGTAATTTTTTTATTGAAAAATATTACATTGTTTAGTGGCAAATGGCCGTCAATGAAATAATGTTTTTATATACACGGTTTGCGGTGACCAACATTGCGGCGAAGTGGATCATCTGAAAAAAAATGCGGATGGATTTAGTCAAATATAAGTATCCGTCTTTAATCGAAGGATTTTAAAAAATATTCATTTTTCACAAAATGGCGGACAGTCAAAGTTAATGGTTCGATTTTAACGAAAAAAAACGGCCGTTTTTTGGCTATAAAACGGCCATTTTTTTTCGAAAAAAATAATCGAACGATTAAAGACTACATTTTTATGTATTAAATAAGCCTGCAAAATTTCAAGAAGATCGGTTCATTAGTATTCGAGTAATCTTGGTCACCGACTTCAGAAATGCCATTTTGAGAAAAACGCGTTTAAAGTTTCAATTTCAGTTTACACGAAGAAAATATTTTTTTTTCTAAACTTACATAGAGTCATCTATTCAGGGCCCATACAGAAGTATGGGCCCGGATACTTAATCGCAAGTGGGGGTAACCCCTTAATGAACGCCGATTTGGGATTCTCACCACGTTCGAATCGTAAATATGTGAAAAGTCACGAGAAAACACTCGGCGTGTTGAAACATAACCTGCACGCTTCGTGAGAGCCTACGTGTGTGGTGTTGTGTCAATGTGCAGTAAAATTATTAATAAATCGATTTTTATAATATCCTCTTTTGAGCGATTTACATTTTTTCAAGATGTGATTTATATTTTTTCAATATTCAATCATTTTCTGTGTCTATATATTTCGTCAAGAAAATTCAACATATAGAATGCGATTCTGTTCGACAATGTGGGAATCCTTTGGGATTCAAATTGACTTCGTACTAGGGATTCCAATGGGGAATCCCTATCAGGAAATAGAGATAAGTTGGGAAACGCAATGGGATCCCCACGACAATTTCTGCACGGGAAGTTCAATTTGTGCCGTTGTTTACGAATTACGTATATTTGTACATATTTACATCCGTAGTTAGTACGCATCTCGGACTTTTGGCGGAATAAAATAATTATTTTTAGCCTCCATTTGAATAATAAATAAATTGGATTTTACTGTTATTGAGGCTAATTGAAGAATTAAAAAAAATTGAGAGCCCTGCAGTGATTTCAACTGTAGCAATTATTTGCTTCATTATTTACGCACAAATAGGTATACACACACACACACACACACACACACACACACACACACACACATATATATATGTATATACATATACATATACATATATACATACATGTGTGTGTGTGTGTGTGTGTGTGTGTGTGTGTGTGTGTGTGTGTGTGTGTGTGTGTGTGTGTGTGTGTGTGTGTGTGTGTGTGTGTGTGTGTGTGTGTGTGTGTGTGTGTGTGTGTGTGTGTGTGTGTGTGTGTGTGTGTGTGTGTGTGTGTGTGTGTGTGTGTGTGTGTGTGTGTGTGTGTGTGTGTGTGTGTGTGTGTGTGTTGTGTGTGTGTGTGTGTGTGTGTGTGTGTGTGTGTGTGTGTGTGTGTGTGTGTGTGTGTGTGTGTGTGTGTGTGTGTGTGTGTGTGTGTGTGTGTGTGTGTGTGTGTGTGTGTGTGTGTGTGTGTGGGTGTGTGTGTGTGTGTGTGTGTGTGTGTGTGTGTGTGTGTGTGTGTGTGTGTGTGTGTGTGTGTGTGTGTGTGTGTGTGTGTGTGTGTGTGTGTGTGTGTGTGTGTGTGTGTGTGTGTGTGTGTGTGTGTGTGTGTGTGTGTGTGTGTGTGTGTGTGTGTGTGTGTGTGTGTGTGTGTGTGTGTGTGTGTGTGTGTGTGTGTGTGTGTGTGTGTGTGTGTGTGTGTGTGTGTGTGTGTGTGTGTGTGTGTGTGTGTGTGTGTGTGTGTGTGTGTGTGTGTGTGTGTGTGTGTGTGTGTGTGTGTGTGTGTGTGTGTGTGTGTGTGTGTGTGTGTGTGTGTGTGTGTGTGTGTGTGTGTGTGTGTGTGTGTGTGTGTGTGTGTGTGTGTGTGTGTGTGTGTGTGTGTGTGTGTGTGTGTGTGTGTGTGTGTGTGTGTGTGTGTGTGTGTGTGTGTGTGTGTGTGTGTGTGTGTGTGTGTGTGTGTGTGTGTGTGTGTGTGTGTGTGTGTGTGTGTGTGTGTGTGTGTGTGTGTGTGTGTGTGTGTGTGTGTGTGTGTGTGTGTGTGTGTGTGTGTGTGTGTGTGTGTGTGTGTGTGTGTGTGTGTGTGTGTGTGTGTGTGTGTGTGTGTGTGTGTGTGTGTGTGTGTGTGTGTGTGTGTGTGTGTGTGTGTGTGTGTGTGTGTGTGTGTGTGTGTGTGTGTGTGTGTGTGTGTGTGTGTGTGTGTGTGTGTGTGTGTGTGTGTGTGTGTGTGTGTGTGTGTGTGTGTGTGTGTGTGTGTGTGTGTGTGTGTGTGTGTGTGTGTGTGTGTGTGTGTGTGTGTGTGTGTGTGTGTGTGTGTGTGTGTGTGTGTGTGTGTGTGTGTGTGTGTGTGTGTGTGTGTGTGTGTGTGTGTGTGTGTGTGTGTGTGTGTGTGTGTGTGTGTGTGTGTGTGTGTGTGTGTGTGTGTGTGTGTGTGTGTGTGTGTGTGTGTGTGTGTGTGTGTGTGTGTGTGTGTGTGTGTGTGTGTGTGTGTGTGTGTGTGTGTGTGTGTGTGTGTGTGTGTGTGTGTGTGTGTGTGTGTGTGTGTGTGTGTGTGTGTGTGTGTGTGTGTGTGTGTGTGTGTGTGTGTGTGTGTGTGTGTGTGTGTGTGTGTGTGTGTGTGTGTGTGTGTGTGTGTGTGTGTGTGTGTGTGTGTGTGTGTGTGTGTGTGTGTGTGTGTGTGTGTGTGTGTGTGTGTGTGTGTGTGTGTGTGTGTGTGTGTGTGTGTGTGTGTGTGTGTGTGTGTGTGTGTGTGTGTGTGTGTGTGTGTGTGTGTGTGTGTGTGTGTGTGTGTGTGTGTGTGTGTGTGTGTGTGTGTGTGTGTGTGTGTGTGTGTGTGTGTGTGTGTGTGTGTGTGTGTGTGTGTGTGTGTGTGTGTGTGTGTGTGTGTGTGTGTGTGTGTGTGTGTGTGTGTGTGTGTGTGTGTGTGTGTGTGTGTGTGTGTGTGTGTGTGTGTGTGTGTGTGTGTGTGTGTGTGTGTGTGTGTGTGTGTGTGTGTGTGTGTGTGTGTGTGTGTGTGTGTGTGTGTGTGTGTGTGTGTGTGTGTGTGTGTGTGTGTGTGTGTGTGTGTGTGTGTGTGTGTGTGTGTGTGTGTGTGTGTGTGTGTGTGTGTGTGTGTGTGTGTGTGTGTGTGTGTGTGTGTGTGTGTGTGTGTGTGTGTGTGTGTGTGTGTGTGTGTGTGTGTGTGTGTGTGTGTGTGTGTGTGTGTGTGTGTGTGTGTGTGTGTGTGTGTGTGTGTGTGTGTGTGTGTGTGTGTGTGTGTGTGTGTGTGTGTGTGTGTGTGTGTGTGTGTGTGTGTGTGTGTGTGTGTGTGTGTGTGTGTGTGTGTGTGTGTGTGTGTGTGTGTGTGTGTGTGTGTGTGTGTGTGTGTGTGTGTGTGTGTGTGTGTGTGTGTGTGTGTGTGTGTGTGTGTGTGTGTGTGTGTGTGTGTGTGTGTGTGTGTGTGTGTGTGTGTGTGTGTGTGTGTGTGTGTGTGTGTGTGTGTGTGTGTGTGTGTGTGTGTGTGTGTGTGTGTGTGTGTGTGTGTGTGTGTGTGTGTGTGTGTGTGTGTGTGTGTGTGTGTGTGTGTGTGTGTGTGTGTGTGTGTGTGTGTGTGTGTGTGTGTGTGTGTGTGTGTGTGTGTGTGTGTGTGTGTGTGTGTGTGTGTGTGTGTGTGTGTGTGTGTGTGTGTGTGTGTGTGTGTGTGTGTGTGTGTGTGTGTGTGTGTGTGTGTGTGTGTGTGTGTGTGTGTGTGTGTGTGTGTGTGTGTGTGTGTGTGTGTGTGTGTGTGTGTGTGTGTGTGTGTGTGTGTGTGTGTGTGTGTGTGTGTGTGTGTGTGTGTGTGTGTGTGTGTGTGTGTGTGTGTGTGTGTGTGTGTGTGTGTGTGTGTGTGTGTGTGTGTGTGTGTGTGTGTGTGTGTGTGTGTGTGTGTGTGTGTGTGTGTGTGTGTGTGTGTGTGTGTGTGTGTGTGTGTGTGTGTGTGTGTGTGTGTGTGTGTGTGTGTGTGTGTGTGTGTATGTGTGGATGATTCTGGTCCTGCATCTTTCCCCGTTTCGCATGTTCCTCGCGTGAGTTTGCGCCAATGCGCCATCCACCCACTCGCATCGAGCTGCGAGCACGAAGCTCGATGTCGAGCGCGTTGCTTGTTCGCGTGTGTATGTCGGTGATGTCTGTCGAGAATGCGTTTAACGCTGCTGCCAGCAGTTGCCGGTCCAATTTTCGTTTTTTTTTTCTCTCGCTCTTCCGTTTTGGTATATCAGTCTGAGCCGGCAATTTGCCTTATTGACGTTTAATCAGTTTTTTCCGTTGGAAGCAAATAGACGGTAACGACGTTTCGTTTTTTTTGACAGTCGATGAATCGCGTTTCACGAAAAATAGAGAATGTTTGATTGAGGGCGTTGAAGCGATTTCTTGATAACGGGAGAAAAATTAACAAAGAATAATTATCTCAGGGGCATTGCACGTGCACGATGAATCGATAATTGTTCGATTGAAATACTTATTCCTCGTATCGAGGTCAACAAGATGCGAGGAAATTCCGAAGACCCATCCTCGCAGCAAGTTCCGAGTCGTTGAGCTTGAAATGCACAACAAGTTGAGGAGCTTGCGAGGCCAGCTCGGAAATCTTTGTTACAGAGGTAACGTGTAGAAGTAACTCGCACCTCGTTAACATTTGTCCCGCGATCACGAGGCGCGCGATTCGCCTGCAAATATTTTACCTAGTCGCGGCCAAAGTCTGCCTAATTTTCTTCCAGTATTACGTTTCGAATATTACGCATCTCGTTATTTCTCGCGGCTACGTGAGTTTTGCAAAATTACGCGATAAGCGATTTTGAACGTTCGCCAAAGTTTCGCAAGCGGCGCAATTTAAGACTACGCGAATATTGTTGAAGCTTTCGCGGTTCTGACGCTACTTCGTTTATTAGCGCGCGGTACGATCCGCGGATTCGCGTTGTTCCGACGTATCCGTTAATCAGAAAAATTCCGCGCTGTTTCTCATTCCAAGACGTTGAAAAAAGGTTACGAGCGAGCGGGGCTCGTAATTTCAGAGTAATCGCAGCTATTCCGTAGCCGGCAGTCCAGTACATAAATTATTATAATGTTCGGATCGAAATTCAACACCCCACCGTTTTTCGCAAGACGGAAATTTATCCGGGGGTTGCGAGCTCGGGTTGGCGCAGGGCTCGAACTTCCCGTGGAGAAATTATCGTAGGGATCCGATTGGATTGATATACCTGTGCCTGCTTTCTGATAGGGATCCAATGGGTCATCGCATTGGATCCCTGTATTGTCGTCCTATGGAAGAAAACGGCATCTACGAAAAAATCGAAAGTGCGTTTTTGGTAACGTTTGAATCAATACGAAATTTGCTATCGTTTTGTGTAGGGTAATTTTGGGGAGTTGGCCATAAGGAAGAGATGGCCAATGGAAATATTTCATAGAACCGCGTATTAGAATTAACCTGTTACCATTTAATTCGCTTCGCGTCATGCGCAGGTGACGAGGTACGAGCAAAAGTTTGGCGGAAAAAAATTTACGTAAGTAAAATCCTTTTTAATTACCCTGTCTACTAAAGTTTTTTGCAGGTGTCATGTTTTACATTATGGTGATGTTCTTTTGTAAAAGTAGTGGTGCCTTTTGTATTTCTTGAATGGATCACGAACAGTGCTTTGTTATAACCTCAAGATTTCGCATGTATTGTTTCTACTTGTTTACATTTTAGATTTGGCCATCTCTCCCGGGAGATTAGGAGAGATGGCCACGTACCGTCCGTGTATGATGATGGCCTTAGTATTGGCTGTAGTGTGTTCAGGTAATCCATTTATTCCAATTATTCCATTTGTTTCAAATGCCTACCCCCCAAATAGGGTTTTACAATCGGCACAGTAATGGCCCACGACTGGTTGCCAGAGAACAAACGATGGCGCGGTAATGGCTATATAAACGGGCCAGATCCGCACCATGCATGGTTGGTAATGGTAAACCATGAATGGCTGCGAAGACTGGGCCAACTATCATACGCCCATATTGGCCCAGCAACGGCTGCCGGATCTTCTGCCGGAAATGAAAAACAAAAAATTGACAAATTATGAATATGATAATTCTAGTAGTATCTTTTTTGTTTTCTTATGCTTTACTTATGTCCATGTACATAGTATAATTACATTAAAAACAGTTTCTGCATTGTTCAAATGTTTACCTTTCATCGGGATCAAACCTGCGCCTTTCGTTCTAGTGTCGAGCGCCCTACCCACTTAGCCATTTTAACACTTACAGAACCCATCGTTTGTTCGTTCCTTACTTTTATGCCGATAATTTTATTCGTGACATTAAAGTTTACGGACATTTTTTTTGGTCCATTTAGGCTGTAAAAATAACTCACTCGTTTTGGGTGAAGTTCCGAAAAGCATACTCCTCTGATCGAGCTGAAATTTTGCACCGAACTTCCTCTCATTATCCTAAGAGAAACCGTTAACGGATTTTTGACGACTAGCAATAGTTTTCCATACATCGCATTGTAAAGTTTATTATTTCACGCCATACGAGTATATCTATATATCCCATGGATACCCCCCACTCCTCCAGCCGCGCTGCTTCCTGGCAAACAGTGCTCGCCCGTATGTGCATATAACTTGCCATGTGGGATGGCTTTGTTTGGATTTATTTAATATAGTAGAAGCGCAGTACAATAAATACCTTTCAATATCCGATATATCGAAAACTATTGCTAGTCGCCAATATCCTTTTAAAGGTTCTCTTAAAACATTGAAAAGAAGGTCGGTGCAAAATTTCAGCTTCATCAGTAGGATATGCTTTTCGAAACCTTATCCCTTGTTTTTACGTGTTACAGTTTAACGACCTGCATTTGCAAAACGCCCAAAAACAAACCATCAATGGCTGGAATAGATCTGGCAAGCCGTTCATCCGCCTACGATACCCCAATGCTGATCGCCATATTATCGGTGCGATGGTATTGGCCCACCAATGGCTGGCATAGATCTGGCAAGCCGTTCATCTGCCTACGATACCCCAATGCTGATCGCCATATTATCGGTGCGATAGTATTGGCCCACGAATGGCTGGCATAGATCTGGCAAGCCGTTCATCCGCCTACAGTACCCCAATGCTGGTCGACGAATTATTGGCCGATTATAAGCAAACCGTTTAATGGCTGAATGCTGGCATTTTTGTTACGACAGGCGACCCTATATGGGCCGAGTCGAAATTTTCAGCCTATTTTGCCCCTCCAGATCCTCACAGTGGTAGGAGATAAAGGCAGTAAAGTAGCTTCGTATTCAATATAAAATGAACTCCTATTTAACGCCCAGAATGGGACGAATTTCCCTTTTCTCCACTTGCAGGCGCTAAGGAGGACGTCGATTGGCACACGTATACACGCAGACGCATACACTCTATTATGCATATAGAGATACATATGCCTGAATACACGCCCGCGTAGACACACCTATATACCCGCACACATATAGGTGCGTAGCTAAGTTTCCGGGTTGTTTTGACCAATAAAAAATCGAAAACTTCAAGACAAATACAAAAAATGGTTCATTCGAAGTATTGTCCCTCGCTATTTACACATTTTTGCCATCTCTGTGGCAATACATAAATACCGCGACGATGAAAAGATGCGTCTTTGGACTGAAACCATTCGTCCAACCAATTTTGTACTGCATCGTAATTGGTCAAGTGTAGCCCACCCAAGCCATGCGCCATCGACCGGAACACGTGATAGTCTGAAGGGGCCAGGTGTGGCGAATACGGCGGGTGCGGTAGCAGATCCCATTTCAGTGTTTTTATGGTGTCCTGGACGATGGAACTGCGATGGCACGGAGCGTTGTCGTGCTGCAATATCACACGTTCATGTCTCGTGTCCGATTCTGGCCGTTTTTTGAGCAATGCGTGGTTGAAATTGATTAGTTGTTATCGGTAGCGATGCCCATTGACAGTTTCGCCCGGTTTCAGCAGCTCATAGTACACGATTCCTTTCTGGTCCCACCAAACGCAGAGCATTGTCTTTTTTCCGAAGCGATTTGGCCGTGCCGTCGATGTTGACGCTTCGCCAAGTGAAAGCCACGATTTTCTGCGTTTGGGATTCTCGAAATATATCCATTTTTCATCGCCAGTAACAATTCGATGCAGGAAACGCTTTCTGTTCTGCCGCAAAAGCAAAATTTCGGAAGTGGCTCTTCGATTTTCCATTTCTCTCTCAGACAACTTATGCGGCATCCACTTTCCTTCTTTATGAATTTTACCCATGGCGTGCGAACGTTTCGAAATACATTGCCGAGTCACATTTAATGCCTCTGCAAGTTGATCTTCTGTTTGAGTGTCATTTTCATCCAATAACGCTTGCAGATCGGCGTCCGCAAATGTTTGCGGTCTTCCCGAGCGCTCCTTGTCCCCAGTCTCAAAATCGCCACTTCTGAACCGCTTGAACCAATCTTCACACGTTGTTTTTGATGGTATATGTTCGCCGTAGGCCTCCTCAAGTAACCGACGTGCTTCAGCTGCTGTTTTTTTAGGTTAAAGCAGAAAAGCAATGCTTCCCGCAAATGCTGTTTACTTGGCACAAACTTTGACATTTTCGAGGTTGGAAAAAAGGTCGTTGTGTTGCTATATTTGTTTATATTACGACTGGGTATTATTAACAGATGTCCAAGCTATAAAGACACCCAATTTCAGACCTGTATGCCGACTACATGTGTCACTCGCTCCATCCATGTGTGAAACCCGGGAACTTAGTTGCGCACCTTACATGCCAAAGCATACACCAACACACGTATACTAGTACCGATACGTATGCATGCGTGCCTGCTATACGGATCCGCATATAGATGCATACGTGAACGCAATTCCTATCAAAAATATTGTAACCTTTTGCCCAAGATCCATTTTTTCCACTTTGGAGAGTTGCCAGAGCTGCAGGGGCAAGTTTGAAACGAATGCGAAAGGTTCGCTGGGTGGAGATAATGGAAAAGCCATTGGAAAAGTAGGCCTCTACGGCGAACGCGCGGTCCTACCTAGTCCAACGCATGACGGTTACTGAAAACTATCAGACCCGCTCTTTCGAATGCGACCATCCCCACCCTCGTTTCGTCGAAACAGCCAAATGCGCGATAGGTCCAAACGCAATCAAAAGAGGAGCTGCAACGACTTCAGCTAGGTCAGGTAGGAGGATAAAGGCCTATGCAGAAGGGCAGCAGCAAAGGAAGAGCATGCGGCGGCCCATAGTAGGACTTCTAGCAGTAAACAGACTCAAGTGAGGCTGACGTAGGATCAAAGGCCTCTAAAATAGGCTGAAAATTTCGAATCGGATAATAAGTACAAGAGAAAAGTAATTGCTCTACGAGGGAAGTGGACTCAAGAATCATTAAAAGCAGCTATAAGTCCTGTATAAGATGATGAATTGTCGGTTCGTGCGGCCGCTAGGACCTACCAAATACCTAGGAAGACCTTAGAAAGACGATATAGGATCAATGACAAAAAATGTTGCGGAGAAAATTATTATCTAACTCGTCTCATCGAAGACTGGCTTCAGTGGATAGTATGTCAACTTAGGGTACACAAGAATCATCCTGATTTTGATTATAAGTGTTCTAGATGTGGCCAAAAGAAAAAAATTAAGAATCGAAACATAAAACTAAACAGAAAACCGAAAGCATGATGCTGGGTAACTGGCCATCTCACCTCTACTCCTATGGCCATCACACCCGGTAGAAAGAAAATCATGATTTTAACAAAATAGTAATTTCAAGGTTGATCTGATAGAAGTTTGTTTTAATTTCGTAAATTATCTCAAAGCGAAGTATTCAAAGTTTAATTACAAGTGAAGTTAAGGGGCCAGTCCACTTTGAAAATTTCAAAGAATCGAAAGCAAGCAAGACTTGAAGAAATCGACGATGATGAGCAATCAGAAGCGATTTTGTACGGTGCAGGAATTGCCGAATGAGTTTAGGTAAGAGTTTTTCATAGTGTAAACTTCAAACGCGTTTTTCTCGAAACAACGTCTTCAAAATCTAGCTCCATCGTATCTCTAAAACTAATAAACCGATTCTCTTGAAATTTGAACCACATATTGTAAACATAATTCGCAACAAGATGACCCTCGATGGTTTTAAAATTTTGATTTTTACTCTTTTTTTGCGAAAAACTGCGAAAAAACGCGTTTTTTTACTTTATTCGTTTTTCATCTGTCATTTGTTTTAATTTTTTGACAAAACTATGTTCGAGGATCATTTTGTAGCTGGTGTCATCCTGAATCTAATGGACTTTGATTTTTTTGTTTCAGACAAGCCGTTGCCGAGTTGTGATGCAGCTACCTAACCCACCTATTTTTGAAGCGTTACGTTAACGGGTTACCCCCACTTGTAGCGCAAAAAAAGGCCTTTTTCATGAATTTTTTTAAAGAAAACTACAAAACTTTTTTAATCGATCGATGGTTAAGATGTGTTCTTAACCATCTTAAAGAACACATCTTGAAGAACTTTCAGTAATTTTTTTTATTGAAAAATATTCCATTGTTTAGTGGCAAATGGCCGTCAATGAAATAATGTTTTTATATACACGGTTTGCGGTGACCAACATTGCGGCGAAGTGGATCATCTGAAAAAAAATGCGGATGGATTTAGTCAAATATAAGTATAAACTAGTCTTTAATCGAAGGATTTTAAAAAATATTCATTTTTCACAAAATGGCGGACAGTCAAAGTTAATGGTTCGATGTTAACGAAAAAAACGGCCGTTTTTTGGCTATAAAACGGCCATTTTTTTTCGAAAAAAAAAATCGAACGATAAAAGACTACATTTTTATGTATTAAATAAGCCTGCAAAATTTCAAGAAGATCGGTTCATTAGTGTTCGAGTAATCTTGGTCACCGACTTCAGAAATGCCATTTTGAGAAAAACGCGTTTAAAGTTTCAATTTCAGTTTACACGAAGAAAATATTTTTTTTTGTAAACTTACATAGAGTCATCTATTCCGAGCATAAAAAAAACTGCACTTCAAATTGCACTTAAAAAAAATGCAATAAAAAAAATCGATTTTTTCAAAATCGCAAGTGGGGGTAACCCCTTAAACTATAGTTTTTGTGCTTAAAAATGAATGGAAATGAATAAAAAAAATTTAAAATTTATTTCAAGACTTTATTTATCAAGCCCAACAACTTGTATATTCATATCTTTTATACAAACCTAAAAAAAAATCGCGAAAATAGCCTTTTTTCGTAGCTCCAAAGTGGACTGGCCCCTAAAGTTAAAAAAACGTCTGTACATTTCTATTGACGGACGCTTGAAAAAATTGTAACCGACTACCCCGACCTTACCCTAATTTGACGGTGTGCCGTGAGGAGATCATCAGCGGGATAAAGTTTTACCGAAGACAATGTGCACGGGGAAGCCCGGTTATAATTGTCAGTATTCGTAGAGGCGAGTAGCGTGAAGACTCAGCAGTCAAGCGTGCTCGCGCTTTTGTGTCATAGAGCTCGCGGCTCTTTCCATGCAATACCGGGGCCTCAGCTATCGTTTGAAAAGCCCCGACGCGATGAATCCCAGCTGGGCTTACAGTGTAAATTCTGCCTCGCTCTCGCGCCCTCTCGCAGTTTCAGCCCCTTCGCCCATGCGAGGCGTCTCGGGAGTGAAATTTAATGGGGCCGTGGTGTCGGGGGGGTTGGCTGACGGCGCTCGCGCCCTACTCGCGGCACACTATTATTGCGAGGTGGAACGAGAGAGATCGCGGTGCAAACAAACGTTTGTAAATGAAATGTCAATTCCGGGTCTGTACAATCAGAGAGAATTCTGGGCTATCGTTCCACCCACCCTCGTGCAAGCTCGTTTCCACCCCTGCACTCCGCCTTGGAGCTTCGCAACATTGCCAGCTCCGCTCTTATTGTTCATCGGTTGTGGGGCTTGAACGAAGCGTCGGAGTGCATCGTGCACACGTTGCAACGCGTTACAGCTGTTTCGAGTCTCTTTGTTCCCGAAATGTTGCACGCTTCGACGCAGCTGTGTTCGCGAGCGAGATCAAAGGACTTCCTTTCCAATGGGAGCGTCCGCGGTTCACCGAAGACCCAATGAAATGGTTTCGCCTTTTCTCGAGAATCGTAAACGTGGGGGAGGTGGCGAAAACTCGCGTCGGCAAGGAAGAAATTCCGTCGGAAACAATACGGTCTGGCTTTTCTATTCCAAAGTACAACCGATTGAGAACGCGGCGGTAATTGAACGAGAGCGATGGTGGAATCAAATACTCGCGTTCGTCACCTCCATTCAACCGGATCCAATTCTGCACAGATGTCGTGCAACCAACGAGGCAGGAAGCCCCGGTTTAACTTGGTCTCTGAGACAGTGTCGCTTGAATTTGTAATGCACGCGCGTGTATATCGGACGATGTGTACCTAACGTAATTCAATCGAGCACGTTCGTTTGCCGAGCAAACGAAACGCGAAGCGGGCTCGCGTACGGAACGAAATTAACTCGTGCCCCGAATAAGTAGAATCCAATCGTCATTCGTGTATTCGCGAGCGACACTGCCAACTTTCCCATTAAGATTCACTCGATTATGGCCGTTTACTTTAGGTTTTTATGGGGTCTGGTACGGAGGGGGTGATGAAGTACATGGGGAGCTTGTGCATGGGGACGATCGACTGTTGCCAACTGATAGCTGTGAAATGATCGTCATATCGAACGTACTTTTGCAAACAATGTTTTATACCTGCTTATAAAAATACGCATTTTCGAACATTCGGTGCTCAGATGAAATTCTTTCATTACCTCGTATTAGGGTTGCGAAATTTGTAATGAAAAAGAATTATTCGTTACTGTTAAAAAATTCACTACTGTTTAAATAAATTCATTACTGTTTTAATGGGTACTAAACAAATAATTCATTACCCATTACATTACATTCAGTAATGTAAAAAAGTTCATTACTCATTACATTTTATTTTGTAATGTAAACAATTTTCGTTACTCATTAGATTGGATTTTGTAATGTGGAAAATGTCCATTACTCATTAAATTATATTTTGTATTGTAAAAAGTTTCCATTACTCATTACATTACATTTTGTAATGTGAAACATTTTCTTTACAAAATGCAATGTAATGTGTAATGGATATTTTTTACATTACAAAGTGTAATGTGATGAGTATTGTAAATGTTTTATCTGCATTATAAAATTTAATGTAATGAGTAATGACATTTTTTTACATTACAAAATATAAGGTAGTGAGCAATGGAATTTATTCACATTACTAATGCACTGTAAAAAAATTCCATTACTCACTACAAGGTAATATGGATTATTATTCGTTTCCCCTCGGGTCGGATCGACCCAATGCAAAAACCGCTGCCCCTAAAGAGAAACGTATAACAACCCTCATTACATTGTAATGAGTAATGGAGATTTTTAACATTGCATTGCATTAGTAATGTGGAAAAATTCCACTACTAATTACCTCATATTTTGTAATGTAAAATATTTCCATTACTCATTGCATTGGACTTTGTAATGTATAATAAAAAAATGCCATTACCCATTACATTGTAATGGGCAATGAAAATATTTCACATTACAAAATGTAACGTACTGAGGAATGGACATTTTTTACATTACAAATTCCAATGTAATGAGTAATGAAAATTGTTTACATTGCGAAATCCAATGTAATGAGTAATGGCAATTGTTTGCATTATAAAATGTAATGTAACGAGTAATGGAAATTCGTTACATTACTGAACGTAATGTAATGGGAAATGCAATTTTTTTTCATTGCAAAATGTAAAGTAATGAGTAATGAAAACGCTAATGCATTACAAAATGTAATGCATTATTTGCAACCCTGCCGCGAATAATGATTTCCTAGTTTTTTTTTCTCGCTCAATTGACGCGAGACAAACTGGCAACGTCGTAGGTCGTGGTATGTATATGATAATGCTCAGGTTGGCAGAAATATCGCGAAGTTAGTAATAACCACGGCCTGTTCATAATCGTAAAATCGGCTGGAGAAGCTGCCTACTGAAACTGACTGGAATGTGAAGAGAAACGAAAACTTCAATAATTGTCCGATGTTCTGAAAAATACGTTTGTGTTTGGAAAAAATCCGCTGCATTTTGTCTTTTCCTAGAAATTTCTAGAAACTTGTAATTTCATGAACATAAATGTCAAATTAATATTAAGTAATTATTACTAATTAAAAGAACGAAAAGAAATAATTTTCCCCGTTAATTATTCTGATTAAGCAGTTTGAGGTCCTTTGTTCGAGGAGTTTGAGGAGTTACCATGCTTGCACAACCTAATAAAGGGTGTCTCAAAATGACCTGAAATTTAAATTGCGCGCGATTTTTTTGTGGCAAACGTAGAGTACTAATCTTCGACAACTGGCATCAGGAAGTATTGAGGTTTAGTCATCGAGAATTACACGATTGAGGAACGCATAGAAATTGTTATTTGCTGTATTGTTACTGCATAGTTATTGCAGACGAAGTTTCATGGTTGTGTTATCACGCGCCGCGGCGATGTCTATTGGCCACCAAGATCGCGCGATTTGACGCCATTGGACTTCTTTCTTTCGGGTTTTCTGAAAGGAAAAGTGTATGTCAATGATCCACATACCATTCCGGAGCTCAAGGCCGCAATTGGACGTACGGGGCCGGGTTGAAATTCCTAACTTCGAATGATCAGAAAGCTCAAAACTCCGAAAGAATACTACTCCGGAAGATCAAAACTCCGAAAGAATTTTACCCGAAAGACCAAAACTCCGAAAATCTGAACGGGGCCGAGTTGAAATTCCGAACGTTGAATGATCAGAACGCTCAAAACTCCAAAAATATACTACCCCGAAAGATCGAAACTCCGAAAGAATTTTACACGAAAGACCAAAACTCCGAAAATCTGAACACCGTCAAAATAATTCGGCTATGGAAGTTTTAAAAGTTTCAACATTTTCGATAAATCGACGAATTTTCTCAAGAATTTTTTGTTGATTAAGAAGTGATGTTACGTCAATTTTGAAATTTGTCTAGACAATGTTATACGTTCTACATAATTTACAGTCAACTGTGTAGATTTTCGCTGGCATAATCTTGTTATCTTCTATGTTATATTCATGTTATCTTATGTTCTATTATATATTGTGCTCGCCTTGCCTTACAGGGGTAATAAGTGATTTTGTTTGACGTTGACTAGCTCGTTACACGCGTTTGTCCACCGATAAACTGCTGTCCATGCAATCCGTCCGCAAGATAAGACCTACTCCACCCTAAATTTCTTCTTAACAAAGGGGACGTCATCTTATATGTTATCTTGATGTTATCTGATACGTTATCTTATATGTTATCTTATAGGATGTTATCTGATGTTATATTTTGTGCTCGCCTTGCCTTACAGGGGTAATAAGGAGTTTTGTTTGACGTTGACTAGCTCGTTACACGCGTTTGTCCACTGATAAAAATCGTGGCTGGTTTTACAAAGCGCAACGGACGTGCTCCCATTGTTGTCCGTGGAGAGTGTCCTGGCTACGCGGACCAATTACGCCCCAGTTAAGAAACGAGTGAGGAAAAGAAGGAAAAAAAACACCGGAAAACTCAGTTACTCGCCTCGTAATCCGTTTATACTTTTATTGCCGGCAGTTGCCCCGCGAGGACAAGGCAAAAGGAAAAACTTTCTGAAATCTGTTTCATCATTTCTTTTTTTTCCACGAGCCCGCTCGAGCGTTAACCAAATTTGTTTGTACCACACGCAGAGCTGCTGTGTCAACGTTGCGCGCCTCATTTTATTCATTCGGATTTCTTCCGCTCGGAACGACAACACTTTTCCCGCTCTTTATTTTTCTCTCCGTCTCTCGTTGTTCAAACGGAAGAAAAAGAGAGCACGCCGTTTCCGTCTCTCTCCATCTTTTTCCCTTCAAGTCGATCGATCGAACGACTCCCCCCCAGGGTCGTGGAGTTTTCCGATGTTTTTCTCGATCACGAACGAGCTAGTACGTTTTTTTTTAATGGACCCTGCACCATTCGATGATAAAACGGTACCATATATCTTCACGTTTAAGGAGTTACCCCCACTTGCGATTTTGAAAAAATCGTTTTTTTTTTAATTGCATTTTTTTGAAGTATAAGTATCCGTACTTCTGTATGGGCCCGGATAAGTATCCATACTTCTGTATGGGCCCGGAATAGATGACTCTATGTAAGTTCACAAAAAAAAATATTTTCTTCGTGTAAACTGAAATTGAAACTTTAAACGCGTTTTTCTCAAAATGGCATTTCTGAAGTCGGTGACCAAGATTACTCGAACACTAATGAACCGATCTTCTTGAAATTTTGCAGGCTTATTTAATACATAAAAATGTAGTCTTTGATCGTTCGATTTTTTTTTTCGAAAAAATGGCCGTTTTATAGCCAAAAAACGGCCGTTTTTTTCGTTAAAATCGAACCATTAACTTTGACTGTCCGCCATTTTGTGAAAAATGAATATTTTTTAAAATCCTTCGATTAAAGACTAGTTTATACTTATATTTGACTAAATCCATCCGCATTTTTTTTTCAGATGATCCACTTCGCCGCAATGTTGGTCACCGCAAACCGTGTATATAAAAACATTATTTCATTGACGGCCATTTGCCACTAAACAATGTAATATATTTCAATAAAAAAAATTACTGAAAGTTCTTCAAGATGTGTTCTTTAAGATGGTATATTGATCGATTAAAAAAGTTTTGTAGTTTTCTTTAAAAAAATTCATGAAAAAGGCCTTTTTTGCGCTACAAGTGGGGGTAACACCTTAACGGGCTGCGTCTACCTAGGTGGGTAAGAGAATTGCCTTCGCCAAAAATATTTTTATTCGATAGTATCACCTTTCAGCTATATTCCCTCAAAATTTCATTGATTTATTCCTAAAACTGAATGAGCTACAGCTTTTAACAGTCGTCCAGGCGAGCGGTAGCAGCAACATACTTCAAACTTTAAACGCGTTTTTCTCGAAACACTTTTTTCAAAGTTTGTGGACACGATATCTCGAGAACCACCGGACGGATTGTTTCCAAATTCACAGGGGATACAATGAGAAATATTTAAAGGTCGTTGACGATCTTACTTTTCCAAAGTCGATCTTCATTTTTTAATAGTTATCTAAGTATTGACGACCTTTTTCATAGATTTTGTAAGCTTGAGATTCTATTCGTCGCCACGTTGTGAAAAAAAATCATTTAAAAAATCGACGATCGTCAACAACTCGTATTTATCGTTAACTTGAATAACCCGTTTGGTTTTTAGATTTCGGACGGACCGTTTAAGCTGGAGAGTGTCCACCTCCGAACATCGCGAAAAATTTTTTATCTGCCAGCGGACATGTTTTTCTCTATTTTTTGGTGATTTTTTTAGGCTCTCAAAATATGTACCTTTGTGTTTAAAAAAAAATTCACCATCTGCCAGTGGCCATGTTTTTCTTGTTTTTCTCGATTTCGTTGTGATTTTTCAAGGGGTCTTCTCACTTTAGACTCTAAAAAAGGCTATTTTCGTGAATTTTTTATAGGTTTATATTTTAGATATTGATATAAAAGTTGTTACACTTAACAAATACACATTCGAAATACATAAAAAAATGTTTTTTATGTATTTATGTAACCCAAACAAACTTTAAACGCGTTTTTATCGAAACAACATTTTTCGACGGCTTGTTGATAAAATCTTCGAAACTACTGAACCGATCCTTATGAAATTTCAACCACAAATTCTTTACAACTATAGCTATAGCGCATCTAAAGGATTTTATTAAATTTTGATATTTACTATTTTTTGCCAAAATCGGTGAAAAAACACGTTTTTTCGTTTTTTTTTCGAAAAATGTCCGCCATTATGTAATTTTTGCATATATCAAAAATCGTATGATATGCGCTATAATCATTGACATACTGAATTCAAAACCGTTCGATTTTTTTGTTTTGGATTATCCATCTCCGAGATTTCATCAACAGCGCAGTCCCACAATTTTTTTAGGACATTTTTTTAATTACCATTTTCGTCCATAAATAGTGACTTAAATAAAAAATTTAAACGTAATTCGAAAGTGTATTTATTAAGCGCAATAACTTTTATATCATTATCTATGATATAAACCTATCAAAAAAATTGATGAAAATAGCCTTTTTAGCATCTTAAGTGAGAACACCCCTTAAGGCTCTTAATATGCATACCTTTGTGTTTAAAAAAATGCGTTTTTTTTGTCGCCAACCGTTTCTCCCCCCCCCCCAAAAAATCGTAAATTCGGCAATTTTTTCGGGACTCTACTCTACTCTACTCTCTCTACTCTACTCTATCTATCTCTACTCTACTCTAGTGCAAAATGCATTTTGTTGTCTCGAAATTTTGTTGCTCATACATGCTAAATATGCTACAGTTCACACCACTAAAACTATCAGTTAGATTAACGAAACGTTTGTTATGCCAATCCAAAATCAAGTTGAACGTATTTAAAAATTTTCGTATTTAAAAACATTTTGTTGAACCAACTGAATTTTGGTTGGATGAACGAATTTTTTTTTCAGTGTAGGTAGATGTAGCCCCTTAAGGCGTTACCCCCACTTGTAGCGCAAAAAAGGCCTTTTTCATGAATTTTTAAAAAGAAAACTACAAAACTTTTTTAATCGATCAATATACCATCTTAAAGAACACATCTTGAAGAACTTTCAGTAATTTTTTTATTGAAAAATATTACATTGTTTAGTGGCAAATGGCCGTCAATGAAATAATGTTTTTATATACACGGTTTGCGGTGACCAACATTGCGGCGAAGTGGATCATCTGAAAAAAAAATGCGGATGGATTTAGTCAAATATAAGTATAAACTAGTCTTTAATCGAAGGATTTTAAAAAATATTCATTTTTCACAAAATGGCGGACAGTCAAAGTTAATGGTTCGATTTTAACGAAAAAAAACGGCCGTTTTTTGGCTACAAAACGGCCATTTTTTTTCGAAAAAAAAAAAATCGAACGATTAAAGACTACATTTTTATGTATTAAATAAGCCTGCAAAATTTCAAGAAGATCGGTTCATCAGTGTCCGAGTAATCTTGGTCACCGACTTCAGAAATGCCATTTCGAGAAAAACGCGTTTAAAGTTTCAATTTCAGTTTACACGAAGAAAATATTTTTTTTGTAAACTTACATAGAGTCATCTATTCTGGGCCCATACAGAAGTATGGGCCCGGATACTTATACTTAAAAAAAATGCAATAAAAAAAATCGATTTTTTCAAAATCGCAAGTGGGGGTACCCCTTAACTGAAATTCGATAGGCGGCGTTGTTTATCGAATGTCAAAGTTTGAAAAGCACCAGAAGAAACGTTGCGAAGAATGCCCGAAGCTCCGAGGGATCCTTCCGAGATTCGCGAATTTTCTTACACTCTCGTTTCGTCCATTCCTCTTTGCGTAAGCTGATCCTGGAGGCGAAACGATACAGGCACAGGAAAACTAGCCTTTTGTACCTTTCTCTTTATTTCCGCCGTTTTTTTCTTCTCTATTTGCGCGTTGTTGCAGCTACGCGATCCGTGTTTATGCAAACTACACGAAAAGCTCGTTTTATCGGGTGTGCATGCCCACCGTCTCGAGGCACTGCTCCGTAAAGGGGAGTGTTTCTAGGTCGACAGACTCGAGGCCGGGAGAAACGAAGGAAACTCCAGGGAGAACGACTCGGAGGTGGCTCGAGGCTTCCAAAGACGATGGAACGCCTTTTCTCCTGGCGAAAGATCGAGAGAGAGAGAGAGAGAGAGAGAGAGAGAGAGAGAGAGAGAGAGAGAGAGAGAGAGAGAGAGCTTTGGCGTGAGGGAGAAGAAAAAAAAAGGAATGTAGACTGAGTGGCTCAACGTCTAGCATCGCTGATGCGTTTCAACTCGTTGAGACAGCCTCCCGAATCCATTGACTTTTCACCAAAGAATCTCATTACTTATCGTGTCCTATTTACTCTCTGATTGATTATTCTTTCGGGACTCGAAGCGCCCTCCAATTGCGCCGAGTGACCGCGATAAATGAGACTCTTGCGGTTCCCATCACTGCAAATCAATGTGTGTTATTTGTTTCACGCAGGGTGTGTTGTTTTAGGAGTTTACACGTGTAGATGCCATATGTAACTTGAGGCGGGACACCGTTGTGGTAAGACGAAAAAATCGATTTTTTTGTGCAAAGTATACAGATTGAAGGATATGGGAACATTTCATATTGAAATATTGGAAATTGGCCAAGTTCGCGAAACGATTTTTCTCGAATTGTGCGGAATCATAGCTCGAATTATAATTGCCGGATTTTCAATTTAAAAAAAAAATCGTAGTTTCAGTAGCTATTGTTGTACTTGGCCGATTTGTTATTTAATTTCTCTTTTTCTTAAGCCCCCCGAATATAAGTGAACTTTTCGCCAAAACTACACTTCTTTTTAAATCCCACCATTTTGTGATTTATTTTTTCGAAAAATGGCTACTATTTTATTTTGACCAATTATTGTCAAGTTATCGATCCGGCTGTTGACCCACGTTTTCGATGCAGAGGCTCAATTCCGCAATATTGTTAATTAGTTAATTTTTTATAAGAATATGTACACAATATAAGTTCAATGTATTCTTAATAACATAGCTTTTTCCAAATGCCAAATTCGTGCGGTGAATAGTTTACCTAGAATTTCATTTTAAATTTTCAACCCCCGAGAGGGGTTGGAAAAAGCAAAATTTAAGAGTGGTCCATAAAAACGAAAACATAGAGAAAATTATTCTCTACATTTTGTACATTCAAACCATCCCCGAAAACCGATTGTTTTCGAGTTATTCAATAAACAATTTTTTTATTTCAACAATTTTTCGGGGGTGAAGATATTATCGAAGAGGGATGATCAAATACTGGATCGACGCGTCTCTTCAAGGGCTACAACGTTTCCATTTGAACAAAAATTGTATGAATTTTTCCTAAAGAGTCGTTGAATTAAGACTGATTTTTCAAAATTTCACCGCACCTAAACAAACCCAAAATGAACTTCTACGACTTCGGCGCTGTGGACAAAAATGAAGTCCGGATTTTTCCGAACATTTTGTCTCCCGGCGCCGACCGTGTAGGGGGTGTACTTTGGCATTAATCTACCCTCATCCCCCTTCAACCCCTTAAAAAACCCTACACCCCAATTTTTAGGCAAACTTGGATTTAGCACCCGCGGCACCTACAAAATCACCTGTCAAAAACTAGCCTTCCTCTAATTTTTTTCGTTTCCAATATACACCACGACTGTACTATAATTCATGTAGCTGTGTTAAAAGAGCACACTTGGGTTCGCAGTGAACGTGAACTATGAACTTTGTTAGGAGCAGTAGAAGAACCTTACGGGAAATCCGGCATCGCAGTCCTGTAGCATCGACAAACTCGCTTTCTGCCTAGAATTAAGGCGTGATACACATTGCGACGGGGAAAAATTAAGAAATTTTGAGGGATTTTTTACGATAAGAAATACTTATTCTGCATTTTCCAAACTCTACGAATACTTTAAGGGGTTAGGCCACAGTAACGGGTATAAAATCATGTGCGAATTGAACAATTTTTTTTTCGTATAAAAAAGTGATTCACTCATGAAATTAAATACACATCTATTTAGTATGAATTTCAAGCTGTTAGAAATATATATATATATCTTTTTTTCGATGTACAAAATGGCCGACTACTCGAAACTTCTCGAAACAGCTTTTTTCCAATTGGCGTGACAAATAAATTCAACAATTTTCACTCGATTTACTTCAAATTTGAAAATTATGTTCCTAATTGCATTTCGCAGAGAAGTACGTACGGAATTTCTGATGCATCGAAAACTTTTCATTTCATGATCAGTTTATAAGCAGTTGTAACGAAATTTTTCACTGAAAATTCATTTCTTAAGTTCAAATACCTACAACTTTTGAATATAACAATATTTTAAAAATTCCATACGTACTTCTCTAGGTATTCTAATGTAGATTGACGAGAATTTTTGTTTTTTGTTCTAGGTCAAAAATTGTGGATGCTAAATGTCACGCCGCGGAGCGCCTAAAAAAATATAACAGAAGAAAATATTAGTAGTCGCCCATTTTGTACATCGAAAAAAAAAACATATATATATATTTTCCGATAGCTTGATATTCATGCTAAATAGATGTGTAATTAATTTTATGAATCACTTTTTCATGCGAAAAAAAAATGTTAAATCCGCACATGATTTTATACCCGTTACTGTGGCTTAACCCCTTAATAGTAAATTTAAGTATACAAAACAATTTTTTTACTTCATTTATCATCAAAATGGCGGGGCTGTGGCAGAGTATTACAGCAAGGTTGCCGCCGGAGTTGCGAATCACCGTGCAGTCTAGCTTCCCGTAGACTTTCATTTGCAAGAAATTCAAAAACTCTTTCAGCTTAAAAATGTACAGTTTCTATTTGACAGTAATTAAATCGAATAATATACAAATTTGAGAAAATGGCACGCATTTTTCAAAAAATCAACATTTCACGCAAAATTTCAGTAAAATTTGGATTAAAAAAGTAGTTTTTTTCTCGTTTTTCAAAAACAATGTTCGTCAAGTAGAAGATAGAAATATTATCAATATTTCTACCAAGTTTTAACTCAATCGGCTCAATGGTTTTTGAGCATTCATGCACGCCATTTTCGAAAATGCAGTTTTGAGAAAAAACGTGTTTGAAGTTCACATAAAATTTGAATTGAATTGCACTCGGTACTTCCGGTAACTAATTACTTAAGTAATCTCTTACAACGTAATAATGAATAACAGTAATAATTGTAATTATTAGTTGTTAATTCAATTACTTATTTGCCATCTCTGCCTGCCCCTCTGCGCTCTCGCTTCTACCTGCGGCGCGCGCTCCTGATCCGAGCGGTGAAGCACAGCGTTGAGGGGCTGTAACGTTTGTCGAATTTCGCTTTGACACTTTGGGAAAGTATTCTTCATATACAGGGTGTCTCTCTTTTTAAATGGAATGGTACATTTTTTTCAACCATCTTGCGAAGCACCTCAAGCCGCATAAAAAACATTGGAGGTCAACGTCGTTCAAGGTCATTCAAGGTCAGTATCGATGATATTTCTGATCACTACCAAATATTTGGTAGTGATCCGAGATATTTAGATTTGTATTTCATTTTAATAGGCGTTCGAAATGACCTTGAACGACTTTGACCCCCGAATGTTTTTCATGCGGCTTGAGGTGCTCCACAAGATGGTTGAAAAAAAACGTAACATTCGATTTGAAAAAGTGGAGGTGACCTTCACTGTGCGCCAGCGCCTCCACCGAAACAAAAAAAATGGTCGCATTTGATGGCCCCCTTCACACCGTACAACTTTTGTCTGGAACATTTTTTCGTGACGTCGATAATTACCGAGTTATTTCGGGTGGCAGAGATAAGAGGGACACCCTGCATAAAGGGTGTCTTAAAATGACCTGACATTAGAAATTAGGCGGCATTTTTTTTGTGACGAACACAGAGTACTGATCTTTGACAACTGGCATCAGGAAGTATTGAGTTTTAGTCATAGAGAATTACACGATCGAGCAACGCATAGAAATTGTTATTTGCTGCATTGTTACTGGATATACTCGTTGCAGACGAAGTTTGATGGTGGTGTGATCTCGCACCGCGGCGATGTGAGTTGACCACCAAGATCGTGCGATTTGACGCCATTGGACTTCTTCCTTCGGGGGTTTTCTGAAGGGAAAAGTGTATGCCAATGATCCACAGATCATTCCAAAGCTGAAAGAAGCAATTGGCCGCACCATTTATGAAATTCATCAGCAATTATGCCAAAATGTAATTGAAAATTTCGTCAAAGGAGTAAACGTTTAAGGGGTTACCTCCACTTGCGATTTTGAAAAAATCGATTTTTTTTATTGCATTTTTTTGAAGTATAAGTATCTGAGAATAACTTCTGTATGGGCCCGGAATAGAGGACTCTATGTAAGTTTACAAAAAAAAATATTTTCTTCGTGTAAACTGAAATTGAAACTTTAAACGCGTTTTTCTCAAAATGGCATTTCTGAAGTCGGTGACCAAGATTACTCGAACACTAATGAACCGATCTTCTTGAAATTTTGCAGGCTTATTTAATACATAAAAATGTAGTCTTTAATCGTTCGATTTTTTTCGTTAAAATCGAACTATTAACTTTGACCGTCCGCCATTTTGTGAAAAATGAATATTTTTTAAAATCCTTCGATTAAAAACTAGTTTATACTTATATTTGACTAAATCCATCCGCATTTTTTTTCAGATGATCCACTTCGCCGCAATGTTGGTCACCGCAAACCGTGTATATAAAAACATTATTTCATTGACGGTCATTTGCCACTAAACAATGTAATATTTTTCAATAAAAAAATTACTGAAAGTTCTTCAAGATGTGTCCTTTAAGATGGTATATTGATCGATTAAAAAAGTTTTGTAGTTTTCTTTTAAAAAATTCATGAAAAAGGCCTTTTTTTGCGCTACAAGTGGGGGTAACGCCTTAAAAACAGGGACGAGGCGGCCATTTATCGAATATTGTGTTCTACACATAACCTCCATGTTTGTACCTTATATAAAACTATCAATATTCGTACTTTTCAAATAAATAACACGTTTTATTAATAAATTAAAACGTCAGGTCATTTTAAGACACCCTATAGTTCTATCACATAAAGAAAAAAAATAGTTTTTTTGATCATTATAAATGTACATCCCGCCTTAAACGAAAAATGGTCAATAATTATCGACGATAACCGATACGTTTTTTTTTTAACAATTTTTGAAAGTCATTTCGTAGCGTTGATTCGGCTCAATTGAATCGGGCCGGTTGGTCGAATTTTCCCGCAGGGGTAAATCGGGCACGACCGAATAAAATTACGAGGATCGAGCATTTAGCGCCAGCTCCTGATTCATACACGGGATCATAGTGGATTAACGGCGAGTGCACGCATTACGGCAATGTTGTTACGAGATCGTAATTGTATTTTCTGTAAAGCCGAGCGAGTGTCTGCAATTGCCTTTGTCGCGAATATCACGTGGGTTGAGCAGCCACTCGAGGATGAGAAATTCAAGACCCTACGACAAAATGCCCTTTCCGCTCCTCGATCTTTCGCTTCCCGTAGATGTCCGAATCAAGTCAATGTCAAGTCCTACCCAGGTAGGAATTGACGATGAAAAAGGGCTCGCCAAGCTCTGAAACAAGGCTCACATTTTTTAATTCAGGCTGAGCACCAGCCTGATTTCAGGCCTAGCTGAACCTCTGAATGATAACGCGGTTTCAGGCTCTTGCACACAGGCTTGACCAAAGGCTGGTAGAAAAGCCTGTACTGAGCCTGAAACGAAGAAACAACAAGGCTCAAAACGAGCCTTAATAAAGCCTTCACGAGCATTTATGACCAGGCTTTTCCCAAACTCTTCCCGAGGCTATATGAGGCCTGTTTTTAGTTTTCTATATTCTACATTGGGGTAAATTTAATAAATCTGTAAAGAATTCATTTGATTTATTATATGTATTTATTATTTGTAATATTATTTGTTACAAAATATTTATAAAAATTTTTTAAAAAAACAATACTTTATTTTATTGCGTACTTTTATTTTCGTATACACTTTTTTGTGTACCTCATAAATATCGATAAGATTATATGTTTAAATGTTCTGAGCTGTCTCCTTCGCTTTCGTTTTTCGTGCCTTCGCACCCGAAAAATTTATTGCTAAATTTTTTTTTCATAACAGTACAGAAAAAATATTATTTTAAACTTATTTTATTTTATCACAACCTGAAACAAGCCTGCATCCAGCCTTGATTCTTCAGCCTCAAAATTCACCGGCTGAATAAAGCTTGAAATAATCCTGAGTTTAGGCTAAGCAGCCAGTCTTGGTTCCAGGCTGCTCCAAACGATGCAATGAAACCTGGGCCAGGTCTGTCTCACTAAGGCTCGGTGAAACAAGGCTCGCACAAGCTTGTTTCCATCGTCAGCCTTTTAATTTCCTACCTGGGAATTAGCCGTGCAGTTGCCGGTTCGATTGAAAACATCACCTGTCATCACGTTTAATCGTTACGAGACCTGGCAGAAGGGCCGCAATTAAGTTCATCCCTTGGATTATTTTTTGCCCCTGTGACTTGGGGAATTGGGGCAGCAACTCGTCAACACCCACGAGTATGTTTTAATCTGGAACGTGCGCATATATACGTAGTCGCAGTGCCAAGGGTTATAAGGGCAAAGGGGCGCGAGGTTACCTCCCCATCTGTGCTCTATCGTTTTTTTTTCTTATTCCGTTTCATACGTTCGTCGCGTCGATTTAAAGAGCTGACGAGTTTCGAAATAAATTTTAAAATCTCGCTGAATCGGATATTCGTGGATGGCTCTTTAAACTAACCGGAGAGAACCTCGGCGTAGGAATTTTTGCTTTTTTTCATTTCCGGTTTCAGCCACGATCCGCGTTCGTTTGAATTTCAATTAATTCGCCAACACGATAGTAAGCCGAGCGAGCCACGCGCGTCCGACCTCGTTAAAGTCACGGTAATGATAAATGAAATTTCAGTGAGTGAGGAGAGATACAGAGGAACGAGTCGGGCAAACTCGGGAATAGAAATTAATCCGATCATCGAACCGTGCGCGCCCTTTACGTACCCTTTTCTCGCAATACGGTCAATAATTATTATTTTCCACAGCTCCCGCGTTCAACCCTTGTCACCGACAAACTCCCCGGTATACGGCGAATTCCTTCTCGACGATTTCCAACATGGATGACAAAAATCGTTCCTAATGATACGATAGATACTTACATGATAAATCGAGTTCGCGAAATTTCCAGAAAAAATAGTCATTAAGGCGTTACCCCCACTTGTAGCGCAAAAAAGGCCTTTTTCATGAATGTTTTAAAAGAAAACTACAAAACTTTTTTAATCGATCAATATACCATCTTAAAGAACACATCTTGAAGAACTTTCAGTGATTTTTTTATTGAAAAATATTACATTGTTTAGTGGCAAATGGCCGTCAATGAAATAATGTTTTTATATACACGGTTTGCGGTGACCAACATTGCGGCGAAGTGGATCATCTGAAAAAAAAATGCGGATGGATTTAGTCAAATATAAGTATAAACTAGTCTTTAATCGAAGGATTTTAAAAAATAATCATTTTTCACAAAATGGCGGACAGTCAAAGTTAATGGTTCGATTTTAACGAAAAAAAACGGCCGTTTTTTGGCTACAAAACGGCAATTTTTTTTCGAAAAAAAAAATCGAACGATTAAAGACTACATTTTTATGTATTAAATAAGCCTGCAAAATTTCAAGAAGATCGGTTCATTAGTGTTCGAGTAATCTTGGTCACCGACTTCAGAAATGCCATTTCGAGAAAAACGCGTTTAAAGTTTCAATTTCAGTTTACACGAAGAAAATATTTTTTTTTGTAAACTTACATAGAGTCATCTATTCCGGGCATTAAAAAAAAACTGCACTTCAAATTGCACTGCAAAAAAATGCAATAAAAAAAATCGATTTTTTCAAAATCGCAAGTGGGGGTAACCCCTTAACGGCTTGATGTTTCGAATCTGTGAGACTGTGAGAACTAAAGTGAAGTCAACTCGGGTTGAGAATTTTTTTTAAACAAGCTTTTGTTTAATGTACTGAAAAGTAGAAAATAATTTTTGTTTAACAACTCACCTGTATGTGACTGTAAATAAAAGCTTGTGGCGCTCAACTATTTAAATGTTTAATAAATTTGATCAATTCAGTTTCATTAACCATATTTTATTTGGCACAATAGTAATTAGAGAAATTATTATCACACGTTTATACTCAGTTGTAGGATTTTTATTCAAGAAATCGACGGTTGTTTTACAGTAAATTGAATCCAGTTGATATGTTAGAGGATTTATGTAAATTAAAATTACATGTCCAAGTTTTAAGCGCCCCAAGCTTTCATTTATAATCACATATAGGTGACTTGATGAACAAAATTATTTTGAATTTTTTGGTACATTAAATAAAAACTTGTTTAAAAAAATTTACATTTAAATTATTTTCTACTTTTTAGTATTTAATTATTTTGACTAGAGCTCTGAAATGTTTGCAAAGAGAAATTAATCCTGCCAAACGCACTTGTGTTTTTATTGGTTGATTGGGATGAGAAATCCTGAAGAACTGTGATAGGTAGCGTCTATCATAGATGTCGGCTCACCGCCTATTGGACCTTACCTTTTAACCTATTTTACCTATTGGACCCTCTTAATGACTGTCCGATCCGAGATCACTTTGAGCCAATATATATCTTCTCATGCACTTTCCATGTATTGTCACCTCTTAGATGCATGTTTGCAAAATTTCAGATCCCGAAGTAGTTGGAAAGTGGGTGAAATATCGATTTTCCGTTTTGCATCTCACAGTCCGTCGAGTTATTAATTAATTAATTAATTAATTCTTTTTTTTTAATTTGACTCTAGCATGGTCACCTCTTAGATGCATGTTTGCAAAATTTCAGAGCTCTAATTAGTCGGGAAGTGGGTGAAATATCGATTTTTCGTTTTGCACCTCACACCAAGTCGTTTTTTTTCAAAGGCGAATCATGCATTGTCACCTCTTAGATGCATGTTTGAAAAATTTCAGAGCTCTAAGTAGTCGGGAAGTGGGTGAAATATCGATTTACCGTTTTGCATCTCACAGGAAGTAATTTCTTTTTAAGTTGAGTTATGCATGGTCACCTCTTAGATGCATGTTTGCAAAATTTCAGAGCCTAAGCAGTCGGGAAATGGGCGAAATATCGATTTTTCGTTTTGCATCTCACAGAAAGTCTTCATTTAAAAAACAAAAGTTAAATCATGCATGGTCACCTCTTAGATGAATGTTTGCAAAATTTCAGAGCTCTAAGTAGTCGGGAAGTGTGTGAAATATCGATTTTCCGTTTTGCATCTCACAGAAGTGGTTATTTTTTTTAAGTTGAATCATGCATAGTCACCTCTTAGATGCATGTTTGCAAAATTTCAGAGCTCTAAGTAGTCGGGAAATGGGTGAAATATCGATTTTTCGTTTTGTATCTCACAGAGAGTCGAGTTATTTATTTATCTATTCTTTTCAAGTTGAATCATGCATCGTCACCTCTTAGATGCATGTTTTCAAAATTTCAGAGCTCTAAGTAGTCGGGAAGAGGGTGAAATATCGATTTTCTGTTTTGCATCTAACAGAGAGTCGAGTTATTCATTAATTAATTAATTTATCTTTTTTTTTTAATTTGAAGCATCCATTGTCACCTCCTAGATAAATGTTTGCAAAATTTCAAAGTTCTAAGCAGTCGGGAAGTGGGCGAAACATCGATTTTTCGTTTTGCATCTCACAGAAAGTCGTTATTTTTTTTAAGTTGAATCATGCATGGTCACCTCTTAGATGCATGTTTGCAAAATTTCAGAGCTCTAAGTAGTCGGGAAGTGGGTGAAATATCGATTTTCCATTTTGCATTTCACACCAAGTCAAGTTAAATCAAAGCTTGTAAAAACTTCTGGAGGACCCTGTACAGGTCGGCGTGTATACCAGGGTATCGATTAACATCGGCTGACACGAACTTGACACATGGCTGTGGTATGAAAACGTTTAGGACGTATATACATCGCGTATGGGAGAAAAGAGCGTGGGAGGATTAAGCAAGGGTCCTCGAACGTGTGTACACGTAGAAGCCATGAGAAAAGCATTCATCTTCCGGAAGTTTGACACATGCTGCGACACCTTTTCATTTCTATGTGCCGGGTATTTTATCACACCCGCGAAAATGTTTCTTCTCATTTTTCAAGCATTTTCACGTATACGAGAGCCCTCCGATACGAGAATCTCAAAGTTTATCAAGTGAGTGCCAGTGCCAGTGAGTTCTTGTCGAGAACGAGCACGAGTTGGTGACATTTTTGGTGGTAATTAATAACACTAATGGTGACGATGGCGAGAAATTGACATTCATTATTATCGAGGCAGATCCTGAGACGATTAAATGCTCCTTATCTTATTATTAGCATGATTAATCCAATATTTCATTCGATTGCGAAGAAAAAGGTGTACGGGACAGAGAGGACTGGGTTTCTCCTTTCAGGACTGTCCAGACACATATATCATTGCGTACATTCGGCAAGGGCGAAACTTTCCCAAACCAGCCGAGACTCTTTCGTCTACCGAGCTTTCCCGTGGTAGAGCGAATCGCGGGCGGGTCCCTCCTCCAATTCCGAGCGAAGTCAGTTTCAACGACTCGAATACGAACCTCAATTAGTCACGGCTAAAAGTTAGCTCGGGAGTCAAGTCCACGAGGATAGAGAAAATTAAAACGAGCGTGGCGGTTCTTGAGTTAACTGGAAAGTAAGTTGAAAGGGGTGGTTACCCCTTGGACTCATCCTGTGTTCGTTCGCAGACTGAATGTATTTTCTCGAAATATGAAACTGTTTTTCGATTTCGAAGTTTTTCCGTCGAGCCGGTTATTGTTTCTCGGTGCTTGCCATAGCCCGTGGAGAAATTGTCGTAGGGATCCAATTGGATTCATCGCAACATCGCATTGTATTCCTATATTGAAACGCTGCGTTCGTTCATTGGATTCTCATCGGGATTCCCGGTTGGAATCCAATGTACGAATCCAATTTGAATCCTAAAGGATTCCCACATTACCGAACAGAATCCGATTCTTGACAGATCTCATCGCATTCTGTACATTGAATTTTCTAAGCAAAATATAGAGATATACAAAATGAGTGGATTTTCAAAAAGTATAAATCTTATTTTAAAAAAAGTATAAATCGCTTAAAAAAGTATATCTTCAAAATCGATTTGGATCACACCACTGAAAATCCACGGTAATAATGGCCTGTCATTTATTTTACTGCACTTTGCCTATCATATCTACCTCACACGTAGACATCGGGGAACAGTCCAGAATCCAATTGGATCCCAATGAGGCTTCCTTATGTACGACACTCCTAACAAACCCTTATAGAGATGTGGGTGCATCTTGGGACTCCCCGACAAATTTGTGCCCGGGATCACGAAAAGATATTTGTTTTGGGAGATCCAACAAATCCATTTGAGAATTTCACATGAGAAATTCCCAACCGATGTCAATCGGGAAATCGCGCCGAATCCATCTGGATTCCAATGTGGACTCCCTACGTGCGGCATCCCAATCACATCCCTACACCGAGAAAAAAAATCATTGATCCAGTATCATTGGTTTTATTCTATGAAATTTCGTTGATTCAATTGTAAAACTGTTATTAGTCCAAACAAAACGCTATTGACTTTAATAAAATGATAGAATTAAAAGTTTTTTTTTTCATTCAAAAGATATATTGTTAGCCGAGACCAATATATTATTGAAACTATCTAAAAAATTATCGCGCACAAATTATATAGTTTTAAATGCATTTTCTGTAACGAACAAAAAAAGCGTTTCAATTCATAACATGAATATTGTTGATTCGAGTACACAAGAAAAATTGAATTTCGCTCGTTTGATTCAGATAAAATTTCTATTGAGTAAATATATTATTTTATTATTTTCACCATATTCAATATTCATTTCCAAGTACATTATTAGTTAAAATATTAAAATTTTATTTTCATTGAAAAACATTAAGCAAATGTCTGAATTGGTTAAAACATTATGCGAAAATAAAATTTGTTTCTTGCGCAGTTGGTTGATGAAAATTCAATCAAATCATGGCCGAGCGCCACCAAAATTATAGGTGTGAGGAAACCCGTAGTTCTCGGAGTAACCGCTAGAAGCCGCACGCGCGCTCGTTTCTCGTAAGTGACGCGCGAACCGAAAATCTACTCAAACGCCAGAGAAATTCCGGAGAAGAGTATCGCTTCTTTCCCTCTGGCTAAGATCAGAGTGTAGTTTTCTTAAGGGCAGATATACACCTAGATGGTGGAGATCGAGGATTTAGAAGCTATGAACATTCCGTCGACCGTAGAAGACCTACACTATGGGCCTGGTATCGATGATTCCATGTAAGTTGACAAATTTCATGATTTATTCGTTCCCAAATTTTCAAACGCATTTTTCTCAAAATCGCGTTTTTCAAATCGGTACCCAAAATTTCTCGAAAACCAATGAACCGATTGCCTTGAGGTTTTTTGTGGTTATTCTATCCACCATTATCTAGTACTTATCATAGGATTTTTGTTTTCCGTTACTTAGTTTTTGTTTTATAGGCAAAATAATAACTAATTTTTGGCCCAAAAATCACTATTTATGTTCAAACGTCCGCCATTTTGTCGTAAATCGGTATTTTCAAAATCGGCTATGACAAGTACTAGGTTATAGTATTTAATTTAATAATCTTTTTGGTTTTTTTTTCAGATTATTTTTTAAGAAACGCCAGTGGGTACCGTATACGCAGATTTTTTTACGATGCTCCAAGAAACATACAATATCCTTGTATATTTTTGATATTTTTAAATAAAGAAAATTAAACATATTTTTGAATGTAAATACTTTTAGATAATTAAAACACCAATCCGAAATTTCAAATAGTTTTCCTGGAAAAAAATCACAAAAATGACCTTTTTCCGGCTCCTAGGTGTATATCTCCCCTTAGTAGTTGAATATCTGATATTATTTCCATGGATATTCCATTGGATGTCTGATATTCTCTGCACTGTTATCGTGGATGATCATTCTAATTCTCGCTTTTTATTTAATATTTAAAACAAATTGAAAAACGTACGTCCCATGGCATATTCGTTTCGATGTAGTAAAGAAATAATTAATTCTATTGATTATATTTATGTACGAAATAAAAAATGATGTAGCAACTGCTTAATTATTTAATTCAATACTTTTACGGATTGTATATAGAATGATTTCAATACAATATAATTTTATTTCAAGGATAATGTAGATATTCCGAGAACAGAAGAGCTTTTCCAAACAAAATAATATGTTATTTAAATCAACCACATTTTCCAATCTTTTATAGTAATGTAACAATCTTATATATCGGTGGCACTCCGCAGCAGCACATTTATATAGATCAACCAATATATTTTTTGATTCAATAGGTTTTTTTTCTCAGTGTAGGGATGTGGACTCTGGGGACTCCCTCACAAATTTCTCCACGGCAGTTTGTTCCATTGACTTTTCTCTGACAGTGTAAACAAAAGGCGTGAATCCAGTTGAATCCAAGAAATTTGGTACTGTTTACTCCGCTGGAGTCGCTAGTCGGCATTGTTCCGTCTAACTGAGAAAAGTTTGCATCCGAGTATGATGAAGCTCGCGGGGGGGGGATCGTCTTCCCCGTTTCCTCTGTTTCGTTTTGAGATAACGGAGCGTGCAGACGGTCTCTCCACCATTTACAGTCGCTGCACAAATGCATTTATCGGATTCGCTAGAGTTTCTCAATGGATTCATCGTCTTCCGTAGAGCGTTCCTCGCCCTCTTCTTTCTCTCTCGCCATTCTTCTCGTTCCCCTCGGTACACGCTTCGTTAGGTACTCCGGGGATGAGGGAGAGACGGTCTCGTCTCGTTCCGATTCGACGTTTTCTCTTGACAATCGGATTCCTCGCCTTCACCTGTACGCTCTGGGAGCTCTTTCAGTCAATCACTTTTTTCGTCACTCCGCGAGACTTCATCGCGCGATGGAAATTGCAACGTTCGTCAAATCCAACATGGCGAATCGCGGATTTTCACGATACGGAACTCGACAGGAGTCTCTTCGCGATAGACGGACATTTAATTTGCGGATCGAGAGAGTTTTCTTTTTGTTCGCGTCGAAATAATGTTCGAGGCACGAAAGGGCGCGTTGAGTGCACTCCAAGTTGTTGGAAACTCGAGAAAAGTTGCGGTTGCCCAGAGAAAGGAGGTAATATGGATTATCGCTAGGTTCGACCTTGCCCGCGTTGAAAATCTCGATGCCACGAACGTGGCCTTGTCCTTGCCCGTTGTTACCTCCTCGCTGTGTCCTCGGAAGTCACGAAGGTTCCTCGGGGAATCACTTCCGAAAACGATTTTACATATCAGCGCGCGGGCGCGCAAAAGCGTACAGACCTGGAGCTAAGGCGAGACCGGTCGAGAGCGCGGCGAGCGTCGTCATCGCTCGACAACGACGAGCAACCTAACGTCACAGCTCTATGCAAATTTCACCCTCGCGACGTCGACTCTTGCCGGAAAATCTGCCCTCCAGTTACGTTCATTGTCGCTCCACTCTTCTAAACGACACTCGCAATCGTTTCGACTCGTGGATCTACCAATTGTCGGATTTTCATCTTTTCCCGAGGATTTTTATAAAAATAACTGTTGCGGCAAGCTTTTTTTTCTTCCCAAAAGGCACATCTGGGAAACATTTTTATTCGCTATCGCATCGAGATTTTTGTTTGTTTGTGAATTTTATTGTATTTTTGTGATTTTTTTTTACGTACCGTCTTTACTGAGAAAAAAAAAACAAATGAATCAAAAAATATATTGGTTGATCCAAATAAATATGCTGCTGCGGAGTGCCACCGATATATGAGATTGTTACAATACTATAAAATTTTGGAATATGTGATTGAATTGAATAACATATTATTTTATTTGAAAAAGCGCTTCCGTTCTCTGAATATCTACATTTCAAATAAAATTACATTCGGTTTAAATCATTCTATGTATAATCCGTAGATGTATTGATGAAATAATTGAGCGGTCGCTACAACATTTTTTATTTCGTACAAAAATATAATCTATAGAATTAATTATTTCTTTACTGCATCGAAGAGAATATGCCCTGGGACGTAAGTTTTTCAATTTGTTTTAAATATTAAATAAAAAGTGAGCATTACAATGATCATCCACGATAATAGTGGAGAGAATATCATATATCCAATGGCATATCCATGGAGAGAATATCAGATATTCAACTGATAAGAACAGATACTACACTTTGATCTTAGCCACAAGCCAAGAAGCGATACTCTTTAGAGTTTCTCCGGCGTTTAAGGCGTTACCCTCACTTGTAGCGCAAAAAAGGCCTTTTTCATGAATTTTTTTAAAGAAAACTACAAAACTTTTTTAATCGATCAATATACCATCTTAAAGAACACATCTTGAAGAACTTTCCGTAATTTTTTTGTTGAAAAATATTACATTGTTTAGTGGCAAATGGCCGTCAATGAAATAATGTTTTTATATACAGGGTTTGCGGTGACCAACATTGCGGCGAAGTGGATCATCTGAAAAAAATGCGCATGGATTTAGTCATATATAAGTATAAACTAGTCTTTAATCGAAGGATTTTAAAAAATATTCATTTTTCACAAAATGGCAGACAGTCAAAGTTAATGGTTCGATTTTAACGAAAAAAACGACCGTTTTTTGGCTATAAAACGGCCATTTTTTTTTCGAAAAAAAATCGAACGATTAAAGACTACATTTTTATGTATTAAATAAGCCTGCAAAATTTCAAGAAGATCGGTTCATTAGTGGTCGAGTAATCTTGGTCACCGACTTCAGAAATGCCATTTTGAGAAAAACGCGTTTACAGTTTCAATTTCAGTTTACACGAAGAAAATATTTTTTTTGTAAACTTACCTAGTCTTATCTATTCCTAGTCTATTATCTATTATCTATTATCTATTATCTAGTCTTATCTATTCCGGGCCCATACAGAAGTATGGGCCCGGATACTTATACTTCAAAAAAATGCAATAAAAAAAATCGATTTTTTCAAAATCGCAAGTGGGGGTAACCCTATAAGTAGATTTTCGGTTCGCGCTACGCTTACGAGAAACGAGCGCGCGTGCGGCTTCTAGCGGTTACTCCGAGAACTACGGGTTTCCTCGCACCTATGATTTCGGTGGCGCTCGGCCATGATTTGGTTGAATTTTTCCAACCAAATGCGCAAGAAACAAATTTTATTTACGCATGATTTTTTAACCAATTCAGACATTTGCTTCATATTTTTCAATCAAAATAAAATATTAATATTTTAACGAATAATGTACTTGGAAATCAACATCGGATATGGTGAAAAAAAATTAAATAACTCATTTACTTAATAGAAATTTTATCTGAATCAAACGAGCGAAATTCAATTTTTCTTGTGTACTCGAATCAACAATATTCATGTCATGAATTGAAACGCTTTTTTTGATCGTTGCAGAAAATGCATTCAAAACTATATAATTTGTTCACGATAATTTTTTAGATAGTTTCAATAATATAATGTTCTCGGCTAAAAATATATCTTTTGAAAGAAAAAAACTTTTAATTTTATCATGTTATTAAAGTCAATAGCGTTTTGTTTGGACTAATAAATCCGTTTATTTACACCAACAATTTTACCATTGAATCAACGAAATTTCATTCAACAACACCAATGATATTGGATCAATGATTTTTTTCTCAGTGTATCGCTTTTCGCATAAATTTGATGGAACGATAATTTTTTTCCGAGGCCTGTGTGAAATACGGTTAGTAAATTTACTGAAAAAGGAATTAGTGTCAATTGGAATATGCATCTCACGAGACGTCATTTTTATTGTGCTTCGAATCATAGGTAATTGGCTCAAAGAAATGTTGACAAGACGGGAAAAACGTGCATAAAGTATAGATTTATCGGAAGAAGACAGTGAACTTTCTTTCTCGATAATTTGCCCAACCCGTGCAGACATTGTGGTGGGGATCCAATTGGATTCCCATAATTGTTTCCACTTCCTAATAGGGATCCAATGGGCTTTTGAATTGGAACCCTTTACTAAAACGTTACGCTCGTACATTGGATCCTAATCAGGATTCGCCGTTGGAATCCAATGTGCGAATCCAATTTGAGTCCTAAAGGATTACCACAGTATCAAACAGAATTCGATACGATTATTGATGGATCGAATCGCATTCTGCACGTTGCATTTTTTGAACAAAATATATTGGTATACAAAGTAAGTGGATTTTCGAAAGTATAAATGTTATCTCAAAAGTGTATAAATCGCTTAGAAACGTATATCTTAAAAGTCGATTTAAATCATATCACTAAAAATCCACTGTAATTATCGATTGTCATTTATTTTACTGCACTTTGACATAATATCACCACATGATTCTTGATGAATCCGATCACATTTTGCACGTTGATTTTTCTGAACAGAATATATAGACATACAAAATACGTGGATTTTCGAACAGTAGAAATCGCTTAAGGGGTATGCATAACCTTGAAGTTGAAAAACCAGATCGATTTTCAGTATTTTTTTTTTCATCTCGGGTATTGGGATAATGGGGTCGATCTTTTGCACACAGACAGTACGTAGCCTCGACATGTCACCGTTTTTATTACAAAATATATAGAAACAACGCAATCATTGTTATTTAATCTCAGGGCTATAGCCTCCGCACGGCTCGGTCGCGTACATGATTCCGGTAAGTGGATTCATCTAACAAGGGGACAGTACGGCAGTCGGATTTTTGTAATTTTTCGTACTGATGGCACGTGAAGTTCAGAGCTCGAATATTAATATCCCAAAGCAGTTCGACGCCATATTCAGAAATTTTCGAGAAAATTGACTTTGAAGTTTTCGAGCGCACTCTTATCCCACAAAGATGCAACGATATTCGAACCGGGCTCGTGGCGTACCCGGTAGCGCTCGAGTCTAGTAATCGCGGGGTCGCTGGCTCGAGTCTCACTTCGAATTTTTTTTTTTTCATTTTTTTTTAATTCGCATACCTCCGTCATTTAAATTTCCCGATAAATTTTTGTTGTATATAATCACATATTATTATATATAATTAATATAATATATCTATATATGTTTATATATGGACAAAATCCATATATAGTTATTTATGTACAAAATTCATTATAGTTATACATAATTATATATTTTCTCATATATGATCATATATTATTTATATATAACAACAGGTGATTATTTATAAATAAATAAATAAATAATCACGGGATAAAAATCATAAAATCTATGCTAATTCACATATATGTAATTATAATTGTCAATGATAAATGAAAGTCTTATTTTTGATTATCTCTTGCTTGAAATTGCGAATAGGCGACGTAAAAATATCCAGTAATAATATTTACATAAACTCCCTTGTAGATTAATAGGAAGGAACAAGGACGTGAAATTAATGATAGAGAAGATTGCATAAAAATTCATTCTATTGTTCATCATCAGTTGTCTTCTCCGGTCTTCAATAACATGATCAGATATGCGTGGTTTGCTTCGAAACTTTGCGATCAAAGAGAAATCTTCATGAACGTGAATGAAGTTTGTTTTCCGATCGATGTATTGAAAAAAAATTGCGAATGTAACAATGCAGCGTTTGTACGGTGTGCGAGATGCCGTGAAAATTACTGTTTTCCTTGTTTTTACGATGGTTATCACTCTGGCTCGTGTAGCATTACACCCGATATATAAAACAAACGAATACAGACCGAATAATAAAGTATTCAATTCCTTACCCGACGTTTTTTATTTTCATCCTAAAAATGTTGTTGGTTATAAATATTGATACTTGAAAATGTATGTTTATAATCAAGAGATAATTAAAAATATGACGCGTTTTTTCATTAAAGAAAAATGGAAAAAAAAAAAAAAATTCGAAGTGAGACTCGAACCAGCGACCCCGCCATTACTAGACTCGAGCGCTACCGGGTACGCCACGAGCCCGGTTCGAAAATCGTTGCAGCTTTGTGGGACAAGAGCGCGCTCGAAAATTTCAAAGTCAATTTTCTCGAAAATTTCTAAATATGGCGTCGAACTGCTTTGGGATATTAATATTCGAGCTCTGAACTTCGCGTACCATGAGTACGAAAAATTACAAAAATCCGACTGCCGTACTGTCCCCTTGTAAAGTAAAAAATAGAATAATATGCTTTTAGTACAATAGTAAAGCTACAGACTCACCAGATACATTTTCGAAATTTAAAAATCGCATAAATTGGACTGTTTTTAAAGAAAAGGTCGATTTTCGACAAAAAATGATGACTTTAAACTTTTATTATTAACAAACGGACGAACATATGAAAAAATCATCCGGTCAGTCGATTGAATATGTTTTAAAATATGTCTAATCCAATTTTGAAGTAAATCGGACGATTAGATTTTGAGATATGACGTACGCCAAATTGCAAAGTATACTTTCGAGATAAACGAAGGAGAAAAAAACCTACTAAATCCACCTTTTCCGTATGCCATTGTCGTATAAATGTTTAGGTCTGCTCAATATCTTCGGTGGTTCTTTATGGTTTCGGGTATGAGCAATACGAATAGGACATTTATTTTGTTCTAGAATCGTTTTTTCCCTAATGAACAATTTAATTGTTATAATGACGATTGTGACGAAAAAGTGCATTTTGTAGAAAAAATGTTGACATAAAAGATGTTTATTTTGAATTGACAATAAAAAATGTCTTTGATTTTTTTTTTCGCTAGCTCCATTAGTAATGGAGATATGAGCAAAGGAACGTTTTTATGAGAAAGACGAACGATGAGTGAAAGGGACGAAACGTTGAGTGCGGGGTGATGCGATTAATTTTCGTCGCTTATATCTCCATTACTAATAGAGCTAGTAAATAAATTAAACACCTTTTATTTAAAATTTCTACCTATGAAATGCCCTCTTTCGTCCCAATTGTTATTTGAAAAATTTAATCGTAAGATAATGCCTCGGTGTATGGACTACTTGCTTGAGATAAAATCACAATTATTTTTCGTACCTTCAATCTGCAATTCCTGCACCGTACAACAACAAACAGCCGGATCGGTCAAAGTCATATCAATGCTCTTAGAAACCGTACAATGCACCGCACAGCGCTAGAGCCGTGATGCAATGGGACGTTCTGACCTGCTCCACTAAAATCGTCATAACCCGGTTAATTTTTGGAATTTTTACACAATCTTTGAACCAAATCAAAGTCAAGACTCTACGCAATAAGAAAATAAAAGAAAAACCAAAAATTGATTTTTTAAAATTCCAAGGTTATGCACATGCTTTAAGGGGCCATACCAGTGTGAACGCTGAAAATTTGGGTGATTTACGGGAATTTTTTGGAAGAAAAGTACTCAATTAAATTTTTTGGAAAATTCAAAACATATTTGGCTATATTTTACCTATATTACATAATTTTTTCATAGAAAAATATTGAGATCCAAACGACTTATGCGCTGCCTTCGGAGGCGCAAAAAAAAGTTCCTCCACTGCTGACATGATTCCGGCCGATTGAGTAGCTGAAACCGAAAAAGGAAAAAATGTCGTTGAACTGGAAGGTATTTCCTGTACAATGACGTAGGATTTTCGAAAAATATCAAAATCTAGCAAAATGGCGTAGTTATGAAAAAAAGTCTGTTTGCTTGCCTATAAAATGGTCGTTTTTTTCAATGCCGAATCGTCAATTTTCATCCAATCAAAAATATCCTACGTCATTGTAGAGTAAATATATTCAAAAGTACTCAGTTCAAATTTCAAGTCAATCGGATAATTACTCTTTGAGTTACAATGTCAGCAAATTTGAAAAATCTCATTTGATATTCTTGAAAGTATAAAAATCTCATCTCATATTCTTGAAAGTATAAACTGTCGAAGAAGGCAACAAAAAAAAATCGATTTTTTGAAAGTGTCACACTGGTATAGCCCCTTAAAAAGTATATCTTAAAAATCGGTTTGAACCACATCACTGAAAATCCACAGTAAATTCTGACACGGATGTGGTAGGATTTGACGACTCCCCAACAAATGCCTGCATGGGTATGGCCATAAATGATTTCGCACATTCTTGAGACTTTTTTCCATGGGCTGCAACGTCGTTCGAAATCATTTCAGAGGATGACGCGACAAATGTCCACATGCACGTAATTTCGCTCGATTTGCAACAGGCGTGTTAATTCTTCACGGCCTTCCAACTTCGCTTCCTACGTTTCTTCTATTATCTGTCAGCCTCGTGCGGCCTTGTCGCGTTCCTCTCGAAGTCGCTATTTTCTCGCTTCCCACGAGGCTTGGCGAGTCGTTGTGTCGCTTGGCCGCACGCTCGTCACTCAATTCCTCTCGCGAGATTCGAAAACTTTTAATCGAATAAGAAACCAGTCCGTCTTATCCCTCCTACTCTCTTATCCTTCGCGGGAGAGTGAACTTTGCAAGGATGAAAGAGAGAAAACGAAGAAGTAAAAAATCGGAAAAGCTCTCTCGTCAAGCCCGCAACGCTCTCGTGCGGTCTCTCAATGATTTATCATGCCAACAGCATCGTCCTCGTACCGAGTGCAACGTCTGGAACGAGATTCTCCAATGTGAAATTCGTTGACGAAATTTCATTCGTCCACTGTTAATATTTTATTTATTAAATTTTAATATCAATACGATTGTTATTTTAGCCCCACCCAAACAAACCCAAACGAATTCCGCGCTCTCGAAAGCTTCCTCGTACCAAGTCCAACGCCTACAACGAGATGTTGCAATGAGAAATTCGTCGACGAAATTTAATTCGTTCATTGTTAATTTATTGTTTATTAAATGTAAACATTAATACCATCACTATTTTATTAGGACGTTGAATAAGGTCCCTCAGTTTAAGGCGGGATATACATTTAGACAGGAAAAAATAAGAAATATTGAGGGACTTTTTAAAGTAAGAAATAATAATTATACAATTATCAAACTTTAGGTATACTTATAATATATTTAAGTATACAAAACAATTTTTCAAAATTATTTCATCATCAAAATGGCGGAGCTGTGGCAAAGTGTTAACGGGGTCCTCTAGTTTCTCGGCTGTTTTTTTACGGCGTTTTCAATAATTTTTTACGGGCAAAGCATCGAAATAATCAATCTCATTGTTTTTGCATAATCTTTATTAACATTTAACTAAGCTTTACAAATTTTTTGAAGTCATAATATATAATAGAATAAGCGTTATAGTGGCCGACAGGAAGACATCAAGTAAAAGAGGTGCTTGACGGTGACCAAGATTGCGGCTGTTCTGCTTATCTAAAATAAAAAAACCAAACGGCATTTTAATCTTCATATTTAAGACTAGCGATTGAACTAGAGTGAATTCTAAATTACGAAAATTGACATTTTTATACACTTTTGAAAATTACATTCTATTGTTTACTCATTTTTTCTTAAGTTTTTCGCTCGTACAAAAAAAACTATCGAAGCAATCATGATAATCCTAGTTCAATCGCTGGCTTATAACATATTAAAGATGCTGTATAAATTTAAACAAGATCGGTGCAGTAGTTTCTGAAATATCGTGCTCACCGTTTCGAAAAATGGTCTTTCGAGAAAAACGCGTTTGAAAGTTCGCGCATGTGATTTATACTTGTGAACCACTTCGAATATCGAAAAATCCTTTGGCACACATTTTCTACACATGTTGTAGATGTGATTTATGAAAAAAAAAAATCGATTTTTTCGACCCGAGAAACTAGAGGACCCCGTTAAAGCAAGGTCGACGCGGGAGTTGCGAATCGGCGTGCTGTCTAGCTTCCCGTAGACTCTGATTTGTAAATAAGTTTTAACATTTTTTCAGTTAGAACATGTACAGTTTTTATGTGACGGTAATAAAAATGACGAAAATGCAAATTAAAAAAAATGGAACGCATTTCCACAAAAAAATCAACATTTCACGCAACATTTCTGTAAAATGTGGATTAAAAAAGTAGTTTTTATCCAATTTTTCAAAAACCATTATCGTCAAGTAAAAGGTACCAATATTTCTACCAAGTTTCAACTTAGTCGGCTTAATAGTTTTTGAGTAATCCTGCACGCCGTTTTCGATAATGCACTTTTGAGTGAAACGCGTTTGAAGTTCACGCCCTCTCCGAATCCGAGCGATGAGGCACAGCGTTGACGGGCTGTAACGTTTGAAGTTTTTCGAATTTCGCTTTGAAACTTTGGAAAAACATTCTACACATATAGTTTTATCGTTAAAAAAAAGAAATCGATTTTTTAAATTTTTGTAAATGTTTATCCCGCTTTAAGATGGTAACGCATCTATAAAGAAGTACTAGAAGCAAGCTTGACATTCAGTGTATGTCATTTCGCCGAAGTGTAACCAACTTTTTTTTCATAGTGTTTCAAACGTGTCAAATTTCCTGCCCAAAAGAGTATTTGCGGGGAATGTGACTGCACTACTTTATTTTTTTTTAATTATGATTTTGGTGTGTTCAATTGGACGCATTATTTCATGGAGACTCATGTCAGATGCTAGCTGAACTTGCATAATGATTAGGAGTGGATCACACAACAGTTTCAAAACGTTTGAAAGCATCAGGAATAATTTTCAGAAATAAAGCATTAATTTTCACGAAATACAGGGTACACTTATTGAACATCCCAAACAAACCCAAATGAATTCCACGCTCTCGAAAGCTTCCTCGTCCATTATCGCAAGTCCACACTTCGCTGAGAAATCGAATTTTTCCGTTCGCGGTAGAATTTATCAGGGGGGTGGAGGGCTTTTGCAGAACGAGAGATGCATGCCAGTGCATTTTCGGTTATCGGAAGATCATGTCTTCCTTCCACGGTGGACTATACTTACATTTCCATCTTCGATGCAATGTCTATTTCGGTTCGCTCGAATTGTAATGTTCGAAGTGTTCACCGATGCGATCGCCCAGGCGGATGGTTTCCATGCTCGGAAAGTGGAAGCAAGTTGTACGCCTCGTCATGGAGCTGATGCAGGAGTTGCTGAAATCGAGTTATTGGAACTTGTTACTCGTGTGTAGTAGCGTTGAGCAACATCCGCGGTCTCGGGTCCCCCTTAATCTCTGTGCTTATACTCCCATGAAAGAACTCTCCGTGGTCGAGTTGGACGGACGAGGGGAAACACTGGATAAGGGAAGAGGTATTGATGTTAGTTGGGTTAGTCGAGAGCTTGGTCGAGTACTCCGCTCGCCTGAGGAAACAGAGCGAGTGCGAGTAGATCCGGAAAACGAATTGGACAGAAAAATGGTACTTACGGATGTTAAAGTGGTCGCAGAGATATCATAGAAATTCTAACTTCGAAAACTTTCCGGCGAGGTATTATTATCATTGTTCACAACATCTTTTATTATTTAAACATTACATTATTATATTGATTACAATAATAATAATATGAATTCCCGAAATGAAAATATTTCGTTCCAGTATAACCAGGTGCGTTATTTTTTATAACACAAATTACAAAATAATGTATCATAATTAGATATAGATATATCAGCCACACTCAAAGTGTGCTCCGCTGAGCCCTGGGGCTCCGCAAGGCCTTTGCTAAGGCCCCACGTAGGAAATCAAAAGGCTGACGATGGAAACAAGCTTGTGCGAGCCTTGTTTCACCGAGCCTGAGTGAGACAGACCTGGCCCAGGTTTCATTGCATCGTTTGCAGCAGCCTGGAACCAAGACTGGCTGCTTAGCCTAAACTCAGGGTTATTTCAAGCTTCATTCAGCCGGTGAATTTTGAGGCTGATAAATCAAGGCTGGATTCAGGCTTGTTTCAGGTTGTGATAAAATAAAATAAGTTTAAAATAATATTTTTTCTGTACTTTTATGAAAAAAAAATTTAGCAATAAATTTATCGGGTGCGAAGGCACGAAAAACGAAAGCGAAGGAGGCAGCTCAGAACATTTAAACATATGCTCTTATCGATATTTATGAGGTACACAAAAAAGTATATACGAAAATAAAAGTATGCAATAAAATAAAGTATTGTTTTTAAAAATATTTTTTATATATATTTTGTAACAAATAATATAACAAATAATAAATATATATAACAAATCAAATGAATTCTTTACAAATTTATTAAATTTACCCCAATGTAGAAAATAGAAAACTAAAAACAGGCCTCATATAGCCTCGGGAAGAGTTTGGAAAAAGCCTGGTCATAAATGCTCGTGAAGGCTTCATTAAGGCTCGTTTTGAGCCTTGTTGTTTCGTCGTTTCAGGCTTAGTACAGGCTTTTCTACCAGCCTTTGGTCAAGCCTGTGTGCAAGAGCCTGAAACCGCGTTATCATTCAGAGGTTCAGCTAGGCATGAAATCAGGCTGGTGCTCAGCCTGAATTAAAAAATGTGAGCCTTGTTTCAGAGCTTGGCGAGCCCTTTTTTCATCGTCAATTCCTACCTGGGGCTCCGCCGAAAAAAAAACAACTTCATATCTCCCAATAAATGGATATAATTTCATCAATTTACAGCGGAATTAATACATTGTTATGTAAAGTACCCATTTTTGTACGATTTTCGGCGAGAGTACGATTTGATTGTGAATTTAGGGTTATCGAGTCAAAATAAACAAAATATGAAGAGTGGTAAAAGTTAATATTTCGCTTATTTCGCGTTCAAATTAGAATTTTTCTATAGCTTTCGAAAGAAACGATTTTTTTTTCGAATTTGAAAATTTTAAGCAACGTCAGTCAAGGTAACTTGGAAACGTATAATTTCAACAGTGTCTCAGAAGCCAAACATGTATTTTAAATACCACCACCATGTTTTCCTCGCGTATAAGTGCGTCTAGACAGAGAGTAAAGTAGTACTTTTAATCGCTAGGAGTCCGAAGAGGGATTAAAAGTATGCGGTTCATCCCTCTTCGGACTTGTGAGGCTCTAAGTTTATGTAAAATACACTGTTTAGTAATTTGGTTTAGTAATTCTATGGAAAAATGTTTATTGTTATAAATAAACAGAGAATATGAATAAATAAAGCATTATAATATTGGAATTTATGTTGAAAATCATATCAATACTGCGTTTAGTGGTATTTATATAATACCACTAAACGAACCCAAACGAACAAATAATTTCTGAAGCTCGCCCGGTCAATTTCCATTATTTGCGATAAAATAAAGATTTTGTACCCATGAGCCAACAACAGTCGTTGAATTTTGGCGTATTTCACATTACCGCTAAAAGCGCTCATAATTCCTTACGGAAGCCAAAACGGTACAATTTTTGGTTCCCGAAATTCTCATTATTTTTGTTCAAATATCGCAAATCAGCGGTCGTAACTTGGCGCCCTGGATATCGTACTATCCCCGATTTTCATTAAAAAATAAACATAAAACCAGGTTTTGATTATCAAAAGAGTTCCGTCGTCAAAAAAGTTTGTGAACCGCTGATATATATATATATATATATATATATATATATATATATATATATATATATGCTTCACGTTGCAAACAATCGTACAAAACGACATGATAATTTTTTTATTCGTACATATTCTTGAAGGATCAATAAACATGTGTAAACATTTTCGGCAAGAAAGATGGAACAGATTAATAGTTATTGCATTTAAAAAATCACCTTCAAAGCGGCGCACTAGACACCAGTACAAGAGAATCTCAAATTCAAATTAATTTATCCCATATTCGCGACTGAAATTTTATCCGCATTTGATTTTTCAATTATATTATTCTCATTATTATTATTATTTTACATTATCCAATTCTGTCTAGTTTAATTTGTTTACATATAACTATTATATATATATATATATATATATATAAATAATAGTTATATGTAAACAAATTAAACTAGACAGAATTGGATGATGTAAAATAATAATAATGAAAATAATATAATTGAAAAATCAAATGCGGATAAAATTTCAGTCGCGAATATGGGATAAATTAATTAGAATTTGAGATTCTCTTGTACTGGTGTCTAGTGCGCTGCTTCGAAGGTGATTTTTTAAATGCAATAACTGTTAATCTGTTCCATCTTTCTTGCCAAAAATGTTTACACAGGTTTATTGATCCTTCAAGAATATGTACGAATAAAAAAATTATCATGTCGTTTTGTACGTTTGTTTGCAACGTGAAGCAAAAAAACCGAACATATTTTCAATTTGCATGAGTGTTGTGACGTTTGGTACCAGATTCAGTGGAAAAAAATGTTTACAAAATGACGGCATGTTCAACTGTGATTATCAATTTTTCCTATTTTTTGACCATTTTACGGGATATCATAAAAAAAAGATTTTGTAGTAATTCTACTACCAACATTAAAAAACAGTCTACTGGGGGTGTATGCTAAATCTGTGAGCTCAATCGGCCGATTGGTTATCGAAATACGGTGGTTGACGATTTCACAGACACAATTTCGAAAAAAAAAACGCGTTTAAAGTTCGCGATCGTGCTCGCCGAGCGTACTCCTTACAATTTCCATAACTCGGCTAATTTTATGAGTATCTCGAAACGTTTTTCACAGACGCATTCAGAATGATATTGAAGTTTGCATCGTTGGGACCCAATGAAAATTTAATAGTCCGTACTCTTGAGGTAAATTAGGGCTACGAGAATCACTCAAACTTTTTTTAGAATCCTTATCATAAACTAAATTCTAAATTTACAGGACAACATTTTGGTTGGTAATGAAAGTGAAAAAATGAAAACAAAAAACGAATTTTCGTTGCACTTCATCGATGCAAACTTCAACGTCATTATTCAAAAATAGAATTCTGTAGAATAATGAAATATTTATGAAAAAAATCTGATAGAAGACTGTAGAATAATAAAACATTTATAAAAAAAAACGATTTTTTCAAATTTCTGGACAACAATACTGCCGTAAAGTACCGTCCTTCATCACCTCTCTGAACTTCAATAAATGTTGAAGCACGGTATCTGTCAGTAACGCGTAAAAGTGCAGTCGTATCGATATTACGAGACACGAAGATCAAGCTCCGCGGCGAGAAAGTGTTTCCCGAACTTGACCCAGTTGGGCGAGTGGGTAGCTCCGGACGCGTCGCCGTCGGTGCTCGTAGACGATGGTCGAACAATCCGCGACGACGATTCATCGCATTCGCCAATGTCGAGCGTCACAGCGAGACACCACCGACTTCATCGTAGCGCAGACCAGACGACGCCAAAACGGCCCCGATCCCCCCACGCACTGAGGAGAAACGCTCGATTTCGATCGCGAGACCATTTACCATAAAGCTTAATGAAAGAAAATCGATTTTGTCCTTGAGCTTGAGGGCGGACTGTGACGGGCCGAAAAATGATCGTTCTTCCGGATTTTTTTATGCCTATTGGATTATTTATTTGGGATCTGGAAAAAAGGTATGTTATTAAGCGTACATTGAAATTATTTCGTGTAAATTTTCATTTTTAATTATCGAAAATTACCAACGTTATTAAGGTGTAATAGAGCCTCTGCATAAAAAATGTGGTCCGGTGGCTGGATCGATAAATTAACAATGGTTGGTCTGAAAATGAAAATAAAATAGCTTTTCAATCTATATAAATGTAGTTCTCGTTGTATGAAGCCGCTTTTCAAAAGAATAAAAAATCACAAAATCGCGGGTGTTGAAAAAAGTGTAATTTTGGCGAAATTTTTATTTATATTGGAGGACTCAAAAAATACGGAAGTAAAAACAAACGGCTACGTACGACGATAGGTACTGCAATTGGGGAAATTTTGATTTTTTTAAATTGGACATCGGGCAATTATAGCTAGAGTTATGATTCCGGCTAGGTGGAGAAAACTCGTGTAGAGAAAAACGCGATTGAAAGTTTTAGTATACGTGAATCGTTGCACTACCTGCTTTCATTACATCGTCTGTAACTTGGTCAATTTTTCATATTTTAACTTGACTTTTTTTCACATGTTCTTCAATATGTATTGGGTGGCACAAATGAGAGCTCTATTTTTTTTCCTTTTTTGCACCATCCAATTATCTTATTTAAAAAAAAAAAAATTGTCGCCGAAGCTGCGAGCGGTCCAAAAATATTTAGAAGTCGCTCAAGCCTCCCAAAACTTCAAATTTTCATTAATAAATCGTTTTTTTGTACACTTCTCAACCAGGAATTTTACGCGTTATAATGTTTAAATTAACCTCGCGAAAGCTCTAGCCAGCCAATGAATATTTAGGGGTCGCTCAGGGTTTTCCAAATTTACCATTTCCGCCAACAAATAAGTCTCGCATGAACTATAATTCCTCTTAGCATGGAAACAAAATAAACAGCCAAGTGTTGCATTTTCTGAATAATTTAGTATAATAATTTGTAACAATCACCAATTAGACGATATGTGTTATTATGTATTATTGCGATGCGCGGAAAACAGCTGCCATTTCAATTTTACTAATAAAAGGTCCTATAATTTTGTTTACGGACAAGAGCTTTAAAGAATTCTTTTATGAGAACAAAGATTATAGTTATTGAGTTAGAAGTGTCAGATAAGTTTGAAAAATCTGTTTCTAACGAAAAACGGATTAATTGGTTCGAAAATTTTACAAATCGTCACATTTATGAGTGAGAAGAGTAAAGAAAATTGGAAATTTTCGAAGCTCTTGAGCGATTACTGAATATTCATTGACCGACTAGAGCTTTCGCGAGGTTAACTAAAAAATTATAACGCGTAAAATTCATTGGTGAAAAATGGACGAAAAAATCAAGTTCTTAATGAAAATTCGTTTGGGAGGCTTGAGCGACCGCTAAATATTTTTTGACCGCTGGCAGCTTTCGCGACAATTTTTTTTCTTTATAGGAGATAATTGGATGGTGAGAAAGCGGAAACAATAGAGCTCAAATTTGTGCCACCCTAACTTATATTCTTTGAGAAAATGCAAAATCGATTTTTTGACCCGTCACAGTGGTGTCCTCTCACCCAAACATTAATCGTCGCAAGCACAATATCCCACTTAGGGGGTAATATACAGTCAGTAGGCTCAAAAAGATCGATTTTTCGAGAATTTTTCTTGAGAAGACCTTTAAATCTATTAACGTAAAAATTTGTACACATATTATGGTAACTTTTAACTGTATTTTAACATTTTTTATTTGTAAAAATAATCAGTTTGAAAGCTGCTATAGCTGGTCTCCGGGAGCACCTCTAAAAAAGGCCTCTTGCTGTGAGCACGATATTTCTGAACTGGATCATCTAAAATGAAAAAAACGAAAAATATTTCGTTAATATAATGGATTGTCTTGTAATTGATCGAAGGAACAAGCAAAATAATAATTTTTGACAAAATGGCGACGTCTCAACAAAAAAAATCGATTTTTGACAAAAATTTACGCCTTATATTGTTTATAAAATGGAAAATATTATTGGTGAGAAGAAACCTTCGATTAATTACTAAAGAATATACTTGTAAAAATTGTGTTAAAATTTGAGACTGATCAGCTCAGCCGTTTCCGAGAAATCTTGCTCACCGACTTTAAAACACACAGCTTTGAGAAAAACGCGTTGAAAGTTTCAAAAGCACTTGCGAACGCTCCAACACGTCATTACAAATGTGTGTGTAACTTCGGGAATATTCGCCGGATTGACAAGAAATGTTCTGTGTGTGTACTTAAGGCGTGACTCCCACTTGAAGACCAACACATCTTGAAGAACTGTCAGTATTTTTTTTATTGAAAAATATTACATTGTTTAGTGAACAAATGGCCGTCAATGGAATAATGTTTTTATATACACGGTTTGCGGTGACCAACATTGCGGCGAAGTGGATCATCTGAAAAAAAATGCGGATGGATTTAGTCAAATATAAGTATAAACTAGTCTTTAATCGAAGGATTTTAAAAAATATTCATTTTTCACAAAATGGCGGACAGTCAAAGTTAATGGTTCGATTTTAACGAAAAAAACGGCCGTTTTTTGGCTATAAAACGGCCATTATTTTTCGAAAAAAAAATCGAACGATTAAAGACTACTTTTTTATGTATTAAATAAGCCTGCAAAATTTCAAGAAGATCGGTTCATTAGTGTTCGAGTAATCTTGGTCACCGACTTCAGAAATGCCATTTTGAGAAAAACGCGTTTAAAGTTTCAATTTCAGTTTACACGAAGAAAATATTTTTTTTGTAAACATACATAGAGTCATCTATTCCGGGCCCATACAGAAGTATGGGCCCGGATACTTATGCTTCAAAAAAATGCAATAAAAAAAATCGATTTTTTCAAAATCGCAAGTGGGTGTAACCCCTTAAGTATATGTATTATACATTACGAAAATAAAATTAAAAAAAATCGATTTTTCGAAAATTTAAACCATATCGATTTACCCCTTAATATCTGCGATCTTGAGGGGGGGGGGGGGGGTAAGAAATTTCCTATTTGTCGGGGCGAATCGTATCGGGCCGTTTACCTCACGATATTTCGTTTGCATGAAAAGATCCAATTTTTGCATATGTCGCGAGCAGCCGTACGTGAATGGGGTTAGGAGCGGGTGTGATAACGTTTCATATTGGACGTGCGACAGACACCATGAAGAGCCACCACCGAGACGACTACCGTTACTCCCACATTTTTCTCCTTTTTTTTCTTCTCCATACTCGATGTATTATTTATCCAGGTGGTTCGCAGTCCCCCCTGTCGTCTGAAGGTTTGTGTTTATCCACTGTGTGTCAATTCTCTCAGAGCCAGCAGTCGAGCTTCGACCATTCAGCTATATGTACCCCGTCGACTTGACGATATTGCCAATATGTTCGTGTCTGAAAAAAGGGACGAAAAAAAACTTTATCGACGACATCGAGGAAAGCTCTGCCCCGTGACAAAAGATATTACGACGACAATAGAATGAACAAAATCCATTCGATCTTTCGTTACGTCTTCGTTGTTCATTTGAAAATGTAATAAAGTTCTCGAGACATCTCGAGATCGATTCGGGGTCGAGGGAAGCTGTTGATTTAAAAAAATATATAATTCACGTCCAAAGTTCCTTCAGACTTTCACGACCTCATTCATTTTATTCGTAGGCCACGGTGGTTCCCACTGCACTGCTGTATCGCGTTTTCAAGGGACAGGGAAACTGCGGAAAATCACTTTTCACTGACAAGGAACGCATTTAAGGCCTTAGGCCACATTAACGGGTATAAAATCATGTGCGATCTTAACAATTTTTTTTCGTATGAAAAAATGATTCATTCATAAAATTAATTACGCATCTATTTAGTATGCATATCAAGCTGTTAGAAAAAATATATATATATATATTTTTCGATGTACAAAATGGCCGACTACTCGAAACTTCTCGAAACTGCTTTTTTCCAATTGGCGTGACAAATAACTTCAACAATTTTCACTCGATTTACTTCAAATTTAAAAGTTATCTTCCTAATTGCATTTCGCAGAGGAGTTCGTACGAATTTCTGATTAATCGAAAACATTTCAATTTGTGAGCAGTTTATGAGCAGTTATAACGAAATTCTCCACTGAAAATTCATTTCTTGAGTTCAAATGCCTACAACTTTTGAATAAAAAAATATTTTTTAAATTCGGTACGTGGTTCTCTAGGTATTCTAATGTAGATTGACGAGAATTTTTGTTTTTTGTTCTAGGTAAAAAATTGCGGATGCTAAACGTCACGCCGCGGAGCGCCTAAAAAAAGATAATAAAAGAAAATATTAGTAGTCGGCCATTTTGTACATCGAAAAAAAATGCTAACAGCTTGATATTCATACTAAATAAATGTGTAATTAATTTTATGAGTGGATCACTTATTCATACGAAAAAAATTGTTAAATTCGCACATGATTTTATACTCATCACTGTGGCCTAACGCCTTAAGGGGAGGGTAGGGGTTTGCACTTTTGAAAAGCCGATTATTTTTTTGTATTTTCTTATAGTTAAACATTTCAAGAATATAATCCCAAAATTTCAAGTCCATTAGAGCAAAACTCTCGAAGTTATTGACTATTTAGTCCCGCTCCTCTAACACTGTAGCTCTGACTTCTCTAAACTTCAAACGCGTTTTTCTCGAAACCACTTTTTCAAAGTCCGTGTTCACTGCCATTTGAAAACTACATGACCGATTTATGTCGAACTTGGTACACACTTTCTACATATAAAATACCTCTCCCAACGGTTAATTTGACATTTTTTTTACATTGACGGGGTTTTCCATCCCCAAAATGGCGGAATTTTTCGTGAAAAATAGCACTTTTCACTTTACATGACCACCAAAAATTTAGAAATGAAAAAAAAAAAATATCAAACACCATTGGGGGAGGATTTGATGATACTTTGACAACATTTTAATGGTACTTGATTTCAAATAATTTCTAGATGAGATACAGTGAACACCGCAAATCGTGTTTTTCCAATGGCGTTCTCGGAAAAGCTTTGTCACCGGCTTGTTTGTTGATATTTTCGCGTACAAATTTCACGGAATGTTCTTGAAATGACACTTAGCAATGTACAAAAGGTTTCAATTAGTGTACTCTTCCCATATAGATAAAAAATTGCAAAAAAGTGTTTTTTTTTTCACGTTGAAACCCCTACCCTTCCCTTAAGGCCCATCAATATACCATCTTAAAGAACACACCTTGAAGAACTTTCAGTAATTTTTTTATTGAAAAATATTACATTGTTTAGTGGCAAATGGCCGTCAATGAAATAATGTTTTTATATACACGGTTTGCGGTGACCAACATTGCGGCGAAGTGGATCATCTGAAAAAAAATGCGGATGGATTTAGTCAAATATAAGTATAAACTAGTCTTTAATCGAAGGATTTTAAAAAATATTCATTTTTCACAAAATGGCGGACCGTCAAAGTTAATGGTTCGATTTTAACGAAAAAAAAATCGAACGATTAAAGACTACATTTTTATGTATTAAATAAGCCTGCAAAATTTCAAGAAGATCGGTTCATTAGTGTTCGAGTAATCTTGGTCACCGACTTCAGAAATGCCATTTTGAGAAAAACGCGTTTAAAGTTTCAATTTCAGTTTACACGAAGAAAATATTTTTTTTGTAAACTTACATAGAGTCATCTATTCCGGGCATCAAAAAAAACTGCACTTCAAATTGCACTTCAAAAAAATGCAATAAAAAAATCGATTTTTTTTAAATCGCAAGTGAGGGTAACCCCTTAAGGGATGTTCCTTTTGAGTTCCAAGCGTTTCATCGGAAATTCGCCAAAATTGCACAAACGAGGAAAAAATACAGATCCATCGCTAATCGCAAGAAGTCGTATAGGAATAAACGAATAAACAACCCTCGGGATGTGTTGGCTGAGCAGCGAGGTGGAGGAGCACATCTAGGTTTTTTTCCCCAAAATGTCGCTGATACATTTACGTTTCGTGTGTGTGTGTGTGTGTGTGTGTTTTTCGTACGATTATTTTTATCATCGTTATTCCTCGGAGTTCTTGGGGTTTCGTTCCCCCGGCCTCATGCCCCTTAAGGTCCGCTCGCGTTCCGCGCTTTTTCGTCCACGTTGAAGGCCGCGAGTCTCGATTCGTGGCACTTTTTCTCCGCCGCCCCCTGCCCCCAAGGGTATCGATCCGGCCTCGGAAAAGTAAAAAGCAGATGAAGAGAGCAACCGAGGCAAAGAGGGCCTCGGATGGAGTGACAAATATCGCCCGCATATTCCGTACGTGTGTGCGCGCAGATCTATGTATAGTTTCTTTTTTACCCTTTTTTTCTATAAGACGCGATCAAATTCCATGCCGAATGGAAAAAAAGAGGTGAATGTGCTTCTTCTACGAATCTCGATTGTGAGATAGGGGCTTGATCCTTGCTATATTCCCCGCGTACTGTTCCTCGATCATTAAACTTGTGTCATTTGCTCGAGAGATTGGAAACGTCAAACGTGTCTTTTTTTCATTTTTTTGCATCGATGTAGAAAAAGTGGAACGAAGATTTAACTTTTGTTTTTGTCATTCGAGGATTAAAAAAATATTGATTCTCGTCCGAGGGAGAGCCAGTTCTAAAATCCTTAGGTAGAAAAAAAGCGCGTGTGTACTTCTAGGATTAAATTGCTCGTCTCTCGACGGTGTACACTGGTGCACACAATTTTTCAAATCCTTGAGCAAACGATTAAAGTCATGGTCGCAACGACTGTACGAAATGGAATGAATACGGAGCAAGAGTTCACACACCGAGGCAAAGGTCTATTCATCAACGCCTCGGGGATTACCAGGCGCTACCAGGCGTGTACGAATAATTCGCTCTTGGCGCGCGTTCTCAATTTTTTGCTCTCGTGCGAGTGATTTTTCTTGAGGAAAAAAACCCCTCTTAATTCGGACAAACGAGAAATCTTCTTTTTTCGTTGCTTTATCCCTTCTCGTACGTGTCTCTTGAGAGGATAAACTTTTTCCCGAAGACTGAGAAATTTTTTGCTCGGCTTTTTTCGGTGGAATCATCGAGGAACAAAGACGTAGGGTGTGAGAGGGTGGATGATGCATTCGAAGGTGAATCCGACTGCGAATCAACAGTCGAGCTGTCAAATATCATGGTCTGTAGTTGATTTTGAAGAGTCGGTGCATCTTACATCGGAAGACTCGAAACTGGTCACAACCAATTAGCCTAATTACTAATTACTGCATAATTACTAATTCCTGCCTAATTAGGCATTACTGCATAACTACTAATTACTGCATAATTAATAATTACTGTCTAATTACTGCTGTTCGTGCCGAAACTTGTTGGGGAGGACGTCGTTTGACATTTTTTATTCGAAATTCCCGACCGAAATTTATTGGATCCCCCAAAAAATATCCTCTAGTGATCCAAGCACAAACTTGTTGGGGGGTCCCAAAATCCACCCACATCTTCATCGGGATTTGTCAGGGGCATCCCGCACATGGGAACTTCTCATTGGGATCCAATTGGACTCTGCACTGTTCCCAGATTAACGCCGTTTGAGAATTCTTACCACGTTCGACTCCAATAGATGTGAAAAGCCACGAGAAAAAGCTCGATGCGTTGAAACATAACCTGCACGCTTCGTGAGCATGTACATGTGTGGTAATATTCAGTCAGAGTGCAGTAAAATAATTAACAAATGATAATCACAGTGGATTTTTAGTTATGTGATACAAATCGATTTTTTTAATGTATTTTTTATGCGTTTTATACTTTTTTACGATAAGATTTCTATTTTTTCAAAATCTACGCATTCTGTATAACTACATATTTTGTTTAGACGATTGAACGTATACAATGCGATGGGATCCATCAAGAATAGTATAGGATTTTGTTCGATAATGTGGGAATCCTTTAGGATTCAAATTGGATTCGTGCCTCGGTTTTCAGTGGAGAATCCCAATAGAATCCAATGTACGAGTGTGACGTTTTAGTATAGTGATCCAATTTAATGACCCATTGGATCCTTATCAGGAAGGGGGACAAGTATGGGGATCCAATTGGATCCCTGCGACAATTTCTGCACGGGGGTTTCGTGAGCGTTTACGTGTGTGATGACATTATGCCGAAGTGCTGATAAATAATTAACAAACGATAATTGAAGTGGATTTTCAGTGATGTCATTTAAATCGATTTTTGAGAAATACTTTTTTGAGGTTTAACGTCGTAAGTCCCAACCTTTTGTACTATATGTAAATCTAACGACCGATTGTGCTAATTATAACACATATTCCAGGTAGTGATTCAGTCCCAGATAGATGTTTGCTTATTTTTTAAATATGTGAAGTTTTGGTAAGTGATATTTGCTTTTTTATGCTTATATATAACATTTTGAATCATAGCACGGAAAAAAAATTCACCCTAATTTCAGAACATCAGGCCTTTATAAGATTTTCTTAAAAATGAAAGCATAAGTTAATTCAACTATTTATTGAGCTTTTTACTATATATAAAGGGCTTTTATAAACTTGAACCATAAAAAATAACAAAAATTTTCTAGTAATCACACCTCAATATTATACTTCGTAACGTAAAGTGTTTCTTTGCTCAATATTGCGAGATAGTTTAGCTTATTTTACTAAAATATACAATTAACAAGTCTTCTTTTAGAGATAGGTTCTACTGAGCACGCTTCTAACATTGGACGAAGTCAACAATTTACTCATCTAAATGGAATGATCTCAAACTCGGTGCAGTTAGTGTTGCCATGACTCAACCTCGACACCAAAAAATGGGAAACTAAAAGTTCGTACTAATTTGAGCACGTTGGGCCTCCATTCTCAGTAATGATTGACAAAGTCAGGATTGAACTACACATACGAGTTTGTTATCAATTTAGTACGCTAGGATTCATGAGCTTATACTTTTTGAGATAAGATTTATGCTTTCCTAAGATCCGCTCACTTTTTATATCTATATATATATTGGTTAGAAACTTGAACGTGCAGAATGCGATAGGATCCACCAAGAATCGTATCGGATATGGTTTGATAATGTGAGAATCTTTTTGGATTCAAATTGGATTCGGGCATGGGATTCCAATCGTGAATCCCGATTAGAATCCAATCCTCGAGCGCGACGTTTTAGTACAGGGATTCAATGTGATGATCCGTTGGATCCTTATCAGGAGCTGGGAACAAGGAATCCAATTGGATCCATATGACAATTTCTGCCCGGGTATAAATATAACTCAACCTTTCTTTGACACACTTATATTTGGCCACGATTTTGGCACACTGGGTCCATTTGACCCGGATAGTACCTCATCCACCTGCTATTAACAGCCCTTCAGTCGGTTTTTATTGAAATTAATAAATATATTAAATATATATTATATTAATATATTTAATATAATTAAATAATATATATTAATAAATTATATATATTAAATAATTAAATATATTAAATATATATTATTAAATATATTTAAAAAATCCTCTAAACCTTTCTTAATATGTTTGCATAATTAAAATTCGGGAAGCATAAAATCCTTTTGGATTCAAATTGGATTCGTACATGGGATTCCAATGGTGCATCCCGATTAGAATCCAATCCAGGAGCGTGAAAGTCTACACATTTACAGTCAACTGTGTAGACTTTCGCTGGCACGATCTTGACATGAGGGCGGGGTTGAAATTCCGAACTTTGAATGCGCCGACGACGGTTTAAAATTCCTAATTTTGATGTTTCGACATTACAAGGTTCGTCAAGATTATGCCAGCAAAAGTCTACACAGTTGACTGCAAATGATAGAGAACGTATAATATTGTCTAGACAAATTTCAAAATCGATGTAAAATCACTTCTTAATAAATAAAAAATCTTGAAATAATTCGTCGATTTAATGAAAATTTTGAAACTTTTAAAACTTCCATAGCCGAATTATTTTGACGGTGTTCAGATTTTCGGAGTTTTGGTCTTTCGTGTGAAATTCTTTCGAAGTTTGGATCGTTCTGATGATTCAACGTTTGGAATTTTAACCCGGCTCCGTTCAGATCTTCGGCGTTTTGGTCTTCGGGTAAAATTCTTACGGAGTTTTGATCTTTCGTGGTAGTAAATTTTCGGAGTTTTGAGCGTTCTGATCATTAAAAATTCGGAATTTCAACCCGGCTCCTTAAATTCGTCTCACTATGAAAGCATAATTGAAATTCGCAAAGTATAAAAATTGAATTGCAATGAATCATTGAAAACGTTCACTTTTGGGAAAGTGAGCATTTTATGTCAAATTCGTCTGTGCCAAAGTGTGTAGGGTGTGAAAAAGATTGCAGAGTACACCGCAGCCTTGCCTAATATCGAAGAGGGCGTTTTGCCGCAAAGCTGCTTTCGACTTTGCGTACGGGCCTCATTCAAGATTTAGGGGCTACACCAGTGTGAAAAGCTTTAGCCTCTCAGCAGGCATTATTCGAGGAAGACGAGGGTCCATTGTATGGGCCAGGTATAGCTGATTAGCGCTTTTTATGGTAAATATTATTTTGTCTCGCAAAAATCAACAGTTAAATCTTTAAACGCGTTTTTCTCAAAATGAGATTTTTCAAATTTGCGGACATTGTAACTCAAAGAGCAATTATCCGATTGACTTGAAATTTGAACTGAGTGCTCTCGAATATATTTACTCTACAATGGGCTAGGATATTTTTGATTGGATGAAAATTGACGATTTGGCATTGGAAAAAACCACCATTTAATAGGCCAGAAAACAGACTTTTTTTCATAACTACGCCATTTTGTTAGATTGTGATATTTTTCGAAAATCCTACGTCATTGTACAGGAAATACCTTCCAGTTTAACGACATTTTTTTCCTTTTTCGGTTTTAGCTACTCAATCGGCCGGAATCATGTCAGCAGTGGAGGAACTTTTTTTTGGCGCCTCCGAAGGCAGCGCATAAGTCGCTTGGATCTCAATATTCTTCTATGAAAAAATTATGTAATATAGGTCAAATATAGCCAAATATATTCTTAATTTTCCGCAACATTTAAGGGGTTACCCCCACTCGCGATTTTGAAAAAATCGATTTTTTTTATTGCATTTTTTTGAAGTATAAGTATCCGGGCCCATACTTCTGTATGGGCCCGGAATAGATGACTCTATGTAAGTTTACAAAAAAAAATATTTTCTTCGTGTAAACTGAAATTGAAACTTTAAACGCGTTTTTCTCAAAATGGCATTTTTGAAGTCGGCCCGAGTCGAAATTTTCGAGCCGCGTTCAACCCACAAAATGAAGGCGAGCAGAAATCGGCGTGAGCGGATTATTGGGTATCTAAAGGAGGGTACAATGTTTGAAAGTACCATGCGTTAGAGCCTCCGATGAACCTCCGGCATGGCAGAAAGTAGACTTTTTGACTCAAAGGAGGTCAGGGAGGGTCACAATTGAACCTACGGAACCTCAGGTGGGCCTACTTCGAGCGCTCCCGCAGAACCTACTGACCCCCCTTTCGGCCTACTGTACACTGCTAAACAAAAAATTAATTTATATAGAATCTATTTAAATAAAATAGGTTTTTTTCCTTGTCTCCCAGCCTACTACGATCATATTTATTTCAAAGATATTTATATATGTTAATAAAGATGAGATTCAAATTAATCTTCATTTGCTTACAATGTACACTGTAAAGCTTAGTGTACTATATGCAAAAAATATTTCATAAATCGAAAATAAAATGAACGCATTATTTGAGAGCTTTACTACAAGGATTTTTCATCGTAATTCGTCATTCCCTGGCCTTTGGAAATGATTTTTTTCGAAGAAAATATTTGCCCTATATGCGATTTGAACCTAGTCCTACCTACTTATAGCTACGCGCCGCTGCCCCTATGCTACCGAGTGCTTATAAGATTTTGGTCGCTGATATGGCATAAGAGACCAAATGAATACCTCCAACTATTTGTTGTATCACATAAGCTATAGATTTTTCAAACACACATACACACACACACACACACACACACACGCGCGGGCGCGCGCGCGCGCGCGTGTGTGTGTGTATGTTTATTTATAGAAAATCAATCTATTTAATATCGTCCAATAACTACATATTTTATTTGATCCTAATAAATCTGTGATTCGGTTTCATCAGTTTAACATTTTCATCTGTTCAAAAAATAATTTAGTCAAGTTCACTTAATGGATCTAGTTATTTTTTTTTAATTTACCTTAAATAAAATATTCGGAGTGTCTCCCCGTCCGGATATCGGACGAATAAGCGTATGATATTCGTCCGGATAGCGGCTCAGTTCACACCGTATTTCCAGTAGATATTCATACTATTGCGTGCATATGTTGTGATTCGTGTCAGCTAGTTATCCGGACGAATAACATATATATATATGTTATTCGATTATATAATCGTCCGGATAGAATGTGTTAAATTGTTAAACGAACTATCCGGACGAGCAATTTACACGCATTCGTCTGAATAAAATCTTTATAATTTTGTTTGGGTTTGTTTGTTTGGATGTTTGTTCGGATTTTTTGATTGGATTGTTTGTTTCGGTTTATTTGTTTGGGTTTCTTTGTACAGGTTTGTTTGGTTTGGGTTGGATGGGTTTGTTTGTTTGGGGTGAATTTTCGAAAAGGTGTATTGATTTGGCTGAAATTTTACAAAGATGTTCCATTTAATAATAAAGTCATCCACCAAAGCGATTTTTTGTGCATTGTGTTTGGGTTTGCTTGTTTGGGTTTGGTTGGGTTTGTTTGGGTTGGGCTTGTTTGGGTTGGGTTTGTTTGGGTTGGGTTTGTTTGGGTTGGTTTGTTTGGGTCGGGTTTGTTTGGGTCGCGTTTGTTTGGGTCGGGTTTGTTTGGGATTGTTTGGGTCGGGTTTGTTTGGGTCGGGTTTGTTTGTTTGGGTTTGTTTTGTTTGGGTTTGTTTGGTTTGGGTTTGTTTGTTTGGGTTTGCTTGTTTGGGTTTGTTTGTTTGGGTTTGATTGGGGTGTTGTACAGCGTGAACTGAGGCCACTATCCGGACAAATAACATACGCTTATTCGTCCGATAACCGGACGGCTAGCCACAGCGTAAAATATTTGTAGAGTTAAGCATTTCTCTATTTGATTGAACTAATGGTCCATCTTTATTGTAACACTCATATCAAAGGGGCGGGGGGTAGTGCAGGTGGAGTGAGAGGAATTTTATATATATATAAAATAGGCGGGGGGTAGTGAATTCCTCTCTCTCCACCTTCACTACCCCCCGCCCCCTTGATATGAGTGTTGCAATAAAGATGGACCATTAGTTCAATCAAATAGAAAAATGCTTAACTCTACAAATATTCTATTTAAGGTGAATTAAAAAAAATAACTAGATCCATTCAGTGAACTTGACTAAATTGTTTTTTTGAACAGATGAAAATGTTAAACTGATGAAACCGAATCACAGATTTATTAGAATCAAATAAAATATGTAGTTATTAGACGATATTAAATAGATTGATTTTCTATAAATAAACATTTTTAAAATCAATCATTTTAATAATGGAATGGAATAGGAAAAATTGGGTTCTATGAAAAATCTAGTTAATACAAATTTAAAAAAAATCAAATAGACGCGGCTAGTTAATATCAAAATATTTAGCGGGAAAAAATAAAAATATGCTTCATACATACACGTGGAAATATTTTTTTAATTTTCGACGTGCTAAAAATGAAAACAAGGAAAAATCAAACATCTTATTTGAAATCGACGGTAATCGGCCGTCGCCATTTATCAACTCATTATTGAATAAACAAAAAAAACAAAACGAACAAAAACAAAAAGAAAAAATCGAATGAGGTTGAATTCTAAACCGACAATTTCAATCCTTCAGAACGTGAAATAGACTATAATTAACACCCTATCGTTCCATATAGAAATCAACATTATATGTTATTTAGATATACACTGCCAGCTAAAAGTTTTCGGACACTCCACATAATCGCAAAACTTTTGAGCGCTGGATAATTGCCAAATAATGTTAGAGTAATATAATTCATTTCGTTTATTATTTCACGAAGATACTATAAAGATCTATATGATTAAGTAATTTCACAGAGCTTTATAGTATCTTCGTAAAATAATTATTATTCTACCATAAGTTTGCAATGATCCAAAGTGATATTAAGTTTTGCAGTTATTTGAAGTGTCCGAATACTTTTGACTGGTAGTGTATATTCGAATATATTAACGCAACCACATATTTCGAGTATTAAATATATATATATATATATATATATATATATATATATATAAAGTATTATATAATATATACCGTCGCTTAAATGTTTGGATACACCAGTCGATATCTCTTGCTGCACTAAAAGTCACATAGCTTCGTAAAAAAAAGATAACCAAATTTACCGGAAGGCGTTTTGACGGGAATAAATTCAGCTGTATATTGCTTTTCTGAAATATTTTTTTATCATTTTCTTTTCGACCCGGTACGCAGTTTTATACGTGACTGATTTTCGGCTTTTTTTCGACCATCAAGAATTGAACGCATGACTTATGGAAAAAAAAATTGTTACGTTTATCCATGATGAACTTAAACGGGGTAGGAGGAACTTCATTTGCGTTTTTTATAAAGTTTTGTACGATTTTTTTCGCAATGTTATTTCATTTTTTGCTAAAAAGACTAATTCTAGATAATGCAATGTAACTCAAGAACTAGAGGGCTTAAGAAGAAATGTCAAGAACGAAAAACGTCGCGTAAGCTTATACTGGATAGACTGGCATTTTTTAAAGAATTTTCCTGTGAGATTTTTTCTCACAGGAAAATGCCTATTAATCCGATAGAATTGGAGTAAGACTGTATACACAAGCATTCTTTTATCAATTGCCTATAAAATAATAATAAATCGACATTGAGCAAATTTGATTGTTTTCGCATATTAATATTGGACTATTAATTTGATAAGGGGACGATGTATTTTTATCAATTTCGTATTATTTTCGTCATCGAACGGGTTACCGATCAGGTCACAATGGAATGATGATGGAGGAGATATCGAATTTGGGCCGAAAGCAGGTTAGGTGGGGTCGAGGCAACAGTTTGAGATTGAAAGCAGGTTAAGGAGGCCTGTGCTCTGCACGTTTCACTGAAACTGGGGGTCGAGAGAAGGTTTGGGAGGTCTAACAGAGGCTACCCTGGGCCAAGAGGAGGTCTCTTCATGGCACTGAACTCGACAAATGAGGTTTCGTAGGTTCAACGGAGGCTGGCGGCTTATGTATTACAAAAGAAATGGGTCCTGCGAGGGTTCAGAGGAGGCTAAAAATTTCGACTCGGGGGTGACCAAGATTACTCGAACACTAATGAACCGATCTTCTTGACATTTTGCAGGCTTATATATTTAATACATAAAAATGTAGTCTTTAGTAGTTCGATTTTTTTTTCGAAAAAAATAGCCGTTTTATAGCCAAAAACCGGCCGTTTTTTTTCGTTAAAATCGAACCATTAACTTTGACTGTCCGCCATTTTGTGAAAAATGAATATTTTTTAAAATCCTTCGATTAAAGACTAGTTTATATTTATATTTGACTAAATCCATCCGCATTTTTTTTCTCAGATGATCCACTTCGCCGCAATGTTGGTCACCGCAAACCGTGTATATAAAAACATTATTTCATTGCCGGCCATTTGCCACTAAACAATGTAATATTTTTCAATAAAAAAATTACTGAAAGTTCCTCAAGATGTGTTCTTTAAGATGGTATATTGATCGATTAAAAAAGTTTTGTAGTTTTCTTTAAAAAAATTAATGAAAAAGGCCTTTTTGCGCTACAAGTGGGGGTAACGCCTTAATTGAGTACTTTTCTTCCAAAAAATTCCCGAAAATCGCGCAAACTTTCAGCGTTCACACTGGTATGGCCCCTTGAAGCTTCCGACCTTGCCGAGACGAGTGTCCGCGAAGGATTCGCCGCGACCGATATCGACTCGGAACATTTTATTCGAACCGAATGTGTGCTTTTTTTGCACCGAGCTTAGAAGCTTCTCAGGAATTCGTATCGAGTTTCGTGTGTCGCAAGTCGAATACAAATGCCCCTCAGACGTGACCCTCCCCTTGCGTTGGTTCGAACCCCCCGGTTCGGGAGTGCCCCCCTCGGCGAAGAGGCGCGTGTCAGCGGAGGGTATAATCGCGACGGACGCGATCCGGAGGAGCCAGCTGGCGCCGTCATCCGACGCGACGCCCAGTCTGCCGGCGTCTTTCGTACTCGTTGTGTGCTGTCTCCATCGAGCTCTGCACGTACACTCGTCGCGCCTACACCAGTCTCTCCCCCTCTCCCGACGCGCGAGTACGACGATATAAATCGCGAGCTGTCCTTCGAACGTTACGTTACACTTTTCCGCTCAACAGTTGTACGCTATCGTTCGTATAAATACTATAAGCACCGTTAATGTCACGACGCCGAATGAACTTTCCACTCGCGCCTGCACAAACGTCAAACGACGAAGCTCTTCTGCCTTTTTTACTTTTTTTTTTCGTTGTGAAAATGTGGCTCGCCGATGAATTAAGGGCTCGTGTTCGGGGCTGGTGTTTCCGCGTGGAAATCGGTATCGATCCGGTGTGAATCGTCACGAGCTCGATATCTCAGCCCTCTCGAAACCCTACAGAAGGGAAATACGATTTTGCGCGGCTTGGATTTTTTTTTGCCGCGAACGTGGCGGGAATCGAAAGAGCCGTGATTTCGCATCGGTTCGGAATATTCGAATCGGTTTAAGGTGGTGCGCTAATGCTGGCTCGGGCAAGTCCGCGTGGTTCAACGTATATATCCATTTTTCCTACGTATGGGCTTGCCGAAAAATTCTGATAACTTATTGTACATTTGTGTACGAGGTCTATTAAAAAGAAAACCGCGTGATAAGTGGAGCCTATATTTTTATTGCAATTTTAATGATTATTTGAAAAAAAAGTAAACAAATATTAATTTTTTCATTTTTATCTGACGGATTATATTATGTTCTTGTGTGTGTGAGTCTATATATATATATATATATATATGAGGTATTCCACGTTAATCCGGTGGACTTTTTCCCTGACCCCCGCCAATTCGATTTATTTATTGTTCATCTGATTTCATTGACTCTAAAAGACACCCTGAATTTTTTTCATATTTTTTAAAACAACTCTTAGTCAAACAAAAAAAATTCTCCGAAAAAAACTCCTAAAAATCTGAAAAATTCCCAAAAATGCGTCATTATATGTAAACATTTTCAAGCTATCACCCGCAGTGAAAGTATGATTTTTTCTGTGCTTTCTGAGCGATTAACGTTTACAAAATCCGAAAAATTCAAGAACCGCTTACTTCGGACGGATACTTAAATATTTTGATACCCGCAATGGATTTTTTTGACCATTTTTGAATAACCAAATCACAATCATGAACCTTGAAAAGTTAGCAGTCAACTTTTCGGATTTTTTAAAACGTAAATCGCTCAGAAAGCACAGAAAAAAAACATACTTCCGCTGCGGCTGATTGCTTGAAAATTTTTACATGTAATCGCGCATTTTTGGTAATTTTTTCAGATTTTTGAATCGCGGCGCTTTTTTCGGAGAACACTTTTTTTAAATAAGCATTATTTCGAAAAATGTAAAAAAAAATGCAGGATATCTTTTAGAGTCAATAGAATCAGGTAAAAAAAATAAATCGAATTTGCGGAGGTCAGGGAAAGGTCACCGGATTCTCGGGGAATACCTCATATATATATATATATTACAATAATAATATATCACATGATATTAAAATTATAATATATTACATTATGATCATAATCATATATTTATTTAAAAATTATATTCTATTTGATGAAGGATAAACAATACTTGTATACACGAGCATTCGATAATAACGGAGCTTCGTGTCAAAATCAATGATTCGCTTCAACGCGCGAATGTATCTATCACGAAGAATTTCTCATTTTCTCGCGAGTTCCGCTAATAAAGATAAATAAGAGAAAACGAAGATAAGCTTTACGACGAAGATTGTTATCCACCGCGGGCGTCACATTCCTTCGAGTCTCTTGACGAGGCGGGAGAGTATAATAGTTTAACGACTAGTCAACGAATGTAAATTTACGCTTCCAGTTAACCTCGCTCGTCTCGTACTCGCGATCATCTCGTACTTACGAAAAACTCTGTGACGACATGTTCGTTTCAACGATAACTTCTCGGCCAATTCTGCTTGACAAATAAAAACTACACGCGTATACTTTGTTCTTCACCTGATCAATATCTCGAATGAACCCTCGTTGCCGGGCTCGTGTCCAGTACAAGACGCGAGGCAATTATCGGAATAAAAGTGCCCGGTGGTGGAAACACACTCTGATAATTAGAAATGGTGGTGAAGTTTGCATCGTTGGAAAGCAACGAAAATTCTCTTCTCTTCTTTTATTTTCATTAATATCGAAAATATTTTCTTGCGAATTCATTTTGTAGATTTTTAACGAGGGCCCTGGACAACGTTTGATTTTTTTACCCCGAATCGGCGAAAAGAATGGTTCGACAATCTACAAAATCAATTTTCGTTCCATTCCAACGATGCAAACTTCAACATCATAATTAGAATGACTGATATCTTTATTTTCGAGTTGAAGAAAAATAGAGAGAAAATTGCACAAAAATAAGCAACTAATGACGTTCAGAAAAAGTAATTGTTCTTAATCGTTCACATATTTTTTGCCTGGGAAAATCACTGAAACATTTTGACGCATTGTTGTTGTCGAAAGACCTCAATTTGCAAAAAGAAGACTTTGGATAGGTATAATGATAAATAAATGGAAAATGAACAAAAAGATCGTTGCGTTCCAACGAAGGGAACTTGAATGCCATTCGAGTGTCGAGCGTTCGTACTTTTTTGAATACTCTCTCTCGATCCATTCAAAATTCCCAATTGGAATTGGCCGTTGAAAAGCTCGACGATAATTTGTTATTTTTCAAATATTTTCCCACGAGCTGTCATTTGAATGTCACGCGCAACGAGAAAATTGCCAGCTACCGACGATCCGTTCGAGGCGAGTCGGTGTTTATGAATATTGAAGTATGTTGATCGTGCTCTCTTGAACTTCGGTCACCCCCTTCCGTCCACGCCTCTCGCGCCAACGAGTCACTCGCGTGCTTCTCGATCTCGTTTCTGTTTTGAGACTGACTCGATCGCGCCCGCGGTCTCCGCTGAGTCCATTATTCCCTAATTATTCGACGATCGAAGCTCGCCGCAAAGAGCCGAGAGGACAGTGTCCGAAATGATTGGTCTGGCCCGGACCTTTCACGATCTTTTACGGTTATTATTAGAATTTTGTGGCACGCGATGGGCGCGTTACTGCTCGATAATTTGACCAATTTTGCATGTTCGTTTTTTTTGTTTTTTTTTTTAAATTCTTTTCAACTTTCTCCTCCGCGAGACAAGACGACAATAAATAAAAATGGAACAGATACCGGAGGAAGTTTCATCCCCCTTGGGTACACGCTAATGAGGCCTTTTTTGGCCATACGAATATATCGAGAAAAGTGGAGCTCGTTGGGGGGGGGGGGGGGGATATTGGTCATTTTCGAAAAAGAGTTGTTTATCGTGTTGAAGGATAAAATGGTCTATCGCATGCGAACAGGGGCCGTTAAAGGTCACGGCTATATACTTTTGCCTGCATCGTGGAAAAGGACGAGATCCTCGAAACGAGAATAATCGCTCTGTTCACGAGTCTCGCCACATACACTCTCCTCTCATATTCGACTGCAAATTCCACCGGAAGCTAAAGAGACTCTTGGTTTTTTATTTCTTTTTTTTTCACGAGCAATATACGAACTGCCCTTGTGCAAAACATAATCGACCGTACAGGAGCTCTCGTGGAAAAAAACGAGACGTAAAATTCATGAAAGTCGAAATTACAGGCGCTGGAAAATCTCGCACCAAAACATTCTGTTGCAGAGGGAAAAAAAACGTTTCGCAACTTTAAAGGCGAGGATATAAAAATAATGTACGAAATTACCATTGAATTCAAATTTGATAATATATTTAACGAAATATGGTGGATTAACAAATTGATGACGTTGAAGTTTGCATCGTTGTAATGCAACGATTTTTTTAAATTCGTCATTTTTACGATCACCCAAAATCTCTAACGAGAGTACTTAAAAATGTACGAGTGATTTTCATAGCCTGAATCGGCGAAAATAAATGTTATCAGCTAAATGAATTAATGTCCGTTGCGTTACAATGATGCAAAATTCAACATCGTTCAAATTGTTCAATTATTTTCATATCTATTTTTCTCGGGTCCGAGTATTTGTAGATTATTATTTATAATCGCGTCTATTTTTTAAATTATATTATGTATTCGTTGCGAATAAAATGAACAAACGCAACATAATCGACCGCACAGAAGTTCTCGGGTAAAAAAAACGAGACGTACAATTCATGAAAGTTGAAATTACAGGCGCATGGAAAAATTCCGTTGCAGAGGGAAAAAAATCGTTTCACAACTTTAAAGTCGAAGATATAAAAATAATGTACGAAATTACCATTGAATAAAATTTTGATAATACATTTAACGATATATTCAGGGTGTTTGGCGCATGGACCGACACAATTTCTTGGGGGGCGGTGAGGGTTATTTGATACTTTTTTCACCCTTAGACCCTATGTCCTAAGTGTGACGGTAATTAAGATATGATTTTTTAAAGTTTTTTTTTAATTACCCGAAATTTTGCCTTTAAATCGTCGACTTTTTTGTTTGCGCTTTTAATAGCACGAAATAACTTTTGTTGTATTCTGCAATGTATGATTATTATAAATAAATCACTATTTGATACAATTTCAAGAAAATAACTCATGAGCTTCCACAGTTTTAAGAATGCGTAAATGTATGAAGAATGTCAACTTCTTAATTCATTATAAAAAAACTAAAAGCTATTTTGAACTTAAGTTTGTTTTAAAAATTTACCTAGTTCATACCCTTTCCAATGGTACGCTACATCTCATAGAAATCATTCACGATGTGGTCAAAATAAAGAGAATAAGTTGTTTTTTATAATGAATTGAAGAGTTGACATTTTTCATACATTTGCACATTTTTAAGACTGGAAGCTCAAGAGTCACTTTTTTAGAACCATTTGTATCAAATAATGATTTATTTATAATAAACATGCACTGCAGAATACAACGAAAGCCATTTCGTGCTATTACAACAGCGAATAAAAAAGTTATGATGATTTCGGGGGTCTTCTCACTTTAGACGCTAAAAAAGGCTATTTTCATGATTTTCTTTGATAGGTTCATGTTACAGACATTGATATAAAAGTTGTTACACTTAATAAATACACTTAAGAAATACGTTTAAAATTTTTTATCTATTTAAGTCACTATAGACGAAAATGGTAATTAAAAAAATGTCCTGAAAAATGGTAGGTCTGCGCTGTTGATGAAATCTCGGAGATCGATCATTCAAAACAAAAAAAAATCAAACGGTTTTAGATTCAGTATGTTAATGGCTATATGGATATATGCAAAAATGACAATAACACATATAATGGATATGTGCAAAAATAACAAAACGGCGGAGATTTTTCGAAAAAACAAAAAAACAACGTGTTTTTTTCACCATTTTTGGCAAAAAAGCAAATATCAAAATTTAAAAAAATCCTCGATATGCGCTATATCTATAGTTATAAAGAATGTGTGATTAAAATTTCACAAGGATTGGTTCAGTAGTTTCGAAGATTTTATCATCAAGCGGTTGAAAAACGTTGTTTCGAGAAAAAACGCGTTTAAAGTTTACTCGGGTTACATAAATACATAAAAGAATTTAATGTATTTCGATAGTGTATTTATTAACTGTAAGAACTTTTAAATCAATATCTATAATATAAACCTATCAAAAAAATTCATGAAAATAGCCTTTTTTAGCGTAAAAAATGAGAAGACCGCTTAAAGGCGAAATTACTGGTAATTAAAAAAAAAAACGAAAAGAAATAATATTGCAATTACCGTGACACGTAGAACATAGGGTCTAAGTGATAAGATTAGCAAATGACCCCCCAACCCCCAAACAAATGTGTCGGTCCATGCGCCAAGCACCCTGTGTATCGGATTAAAAAGTCACGTTGGTGTTACTCGAAACATCGTGTTCCCTCAAAATGTTCAATTATGTTAATGCCCATTTTTCTCCTGTACGGGAATGTTTAGATTATTATTTATATTTGCATCCATATTTGTTATTATATTATGAATTGATTGAGAATAAAATAGGCCTTGGAGAGCGACTTTTTTGCAAGTCCGATTTTTTTATCCAACGAAGCTCTGCCTTCAAGAATTATATATTTTTCCCCAGTACAAAAAGTATTTTAAGGCGTTACTCCCACTTGTAGCGCAAAAAGGCCTTTTTCATGAATTTTTTTAAAGAAAACTACAAAACTTTTTTAATCGATCAATATCCCATCCTAAAGAACACATCTTGAAGAAATTTCAGTAATTTTTTATTGAAAAATATTACATTGTTTAGTGGCAAATGGCCGTCAATGAAATAATGTTTTTATATCCACGGTTTGCGGTGACCAACATTGCGGCGAAGTGGATCATCTGAAAAAAATGCGGATGGATTTAGTCAAATATAAGCATAAACTAGTCTTTAATCGAAGGATTTTAAAAATATTCATTTTTCACAAAATGGCGGACAGTCAAAGTTAATGGTTCGATTTTAACGAAAAAAAACGGCCGTTTTTTGGCTATAAAAGAGCCATTTTTTTCGAAAAAAAAAATCGAACGATTAAAGACTACATTTTTATGTATTAAATAAGCCTGCAAAATTTCAAGAAGATCGGTTCATTAGTGCTCGAGTAATCTTGGTCCCGACTTCACAAATGCCATTTTGAGAAAAACGCGTTTAAAGTTTCAACTTCAGTTTACACGAAGAAAATATTTTTTTTTTTGTAAACTTTCATAGAGTCATCTATTCCGGGCATAAAAAAAAACTGCACTTCAAATTGCACTTCAAAGAAATGCAATAAAAAAAAATCGATTTTTTCAAAATCGCAAGTGGGGGTAACCCCTTAATATTCATGAAATAAATATTGTTTTCCTGGGTATGAAAAAATGGTACATTCAGCGAAAGTGAATTATCGAGAACTTTAGGAGTCGTTGAAAAAAGTGTTGAATAAAAATGGAACTAGCTGTTAAAAGTAAACGAGGAGAAAGCTCGGATGAGAAGAGACGTACAAGGATCGGCGCAATCATAAATTATTCGTCGTAACATTTATAGGTATAATTTGGTCGGAAAGGAGCGAGCTCGGGAGAGTACTTCTGTGTTCTCATCTCTCTCTCTTCCTTTCCCCTTCATCCTGTCTCATTCGGCGTTTATTTCGATCCGACGTGAACCACCGGAGCAATAATTATGCGAGTCGACGGTCCGAATTCGTAATAATTGCGCTTGGACCTTCTCGCTCTTCGTCTCGTGCCGCTTTTTTTTGTTTCGAGGGCCCCGCTGCATAAAAATGCAACTCTCTTCGACGTGACACTTTTTCTGCTCCTGTCGCCCAATCAAAGCCATCACGAGAATACTCGTTCGTTGCCGTTACGCACAATGTTCAACGTGCACCGAGAACTTCCTTGCTCGCATCATCCAATGAAATTATATCGTGACAAGGACGTGAGGCAGGTATACCTGTCCGAAATTTAATTCGTCTTTCACTTACGTGTCTCGCGTACGTGATAAGCCAAATGACTCTGCTTTCAAATTTGACCGACGCGTTACATTTTTCATTATTTATCGAGTAGTAATAATTTATTTAGTGCTTAACGTCAAAAAAAAAACACACACAATGGAACATTTAAATTTGTTATTCAAAGTTAATTTCTTGTGTATTTAATTTTTTTCTACGTCGCAATTATCTCGTTATTTCTTGTAGAAATTCTATCCGCTACTTTTTGATAGGAAATCAGCGAGTATATTTTCTTTTCGAGAGGTAAACGTGCGTGGAAGCGAAGTCGAAGCTTTTCTCGACCATGGGTGGTCGAATTCTTTTTTCCCCTTTGGCTCCTTTTTTTGTTTCATCACCGATTCCACCGCAATCGTCGGGCTCCCTTTATACGCCACTTACTCGCTCGATATAACCGAGGACGCGGCTGTAGCGTGTTGGAGCCCGCGAGACCTCGAAGCTTCCCATTTTTCGCTCGGTCAACGGAGTACGATGAACGAAAGCTCATCGCTGCTAACTCACTTCTCGAAAAAGTTCCCGATACATTGGACTTCGATATTTCGTTTCGCGTTCGCAATATTTTCGGCTTGCAGTGACCGGAAAAATCGTTTGAGGTGTTCCTCTCGCGGAGGGCCGTATTTTGCGGGGGCAAAATTAATTAACAAATTACAGTGGCGCTTTATAAAAAAAAAGTCACCATCGATTATTATACCCGACGTTAAATTGGAATTAAAAATTTCCCGCAATGTTAGTAGATTGAGACATTTTTACATGTTCTGTGAAAAGTCGCGGATACGAGAATTTTTTGCACGCGTCGTGCAGTTTACATCAGGCATCTAGAGTCATCTAGTGTATAAATGATTAGGTAGAAATGTGGCCAGCGCGTCATCGCCATAAAGTGCCAAATAAATGAGACGACATTTCGAGTCGTAGTTTTTTGTTAAATGTTTGGTAAGTTGGGTTTAAATTTGACCAGTATACTGCGATGCATTTTTCCTCAATCATAAGCGAAAATCAGTAAATTGTTAAATTTTCGGGTTCGTGAAAGGAATACCTTAACGGGGTCATCCAATGTGACAGCTACTTTTCGGTTTTTGTGGGATGTTTGAAATGAATCACTACACACTGTTTTCTTATTTTTTACCACACATATATTAATTTATTATTAAAAAACACACTGTTTTTTTTATTTTTACCACACATTTATTAACATTCTTATAGTCCCTCAGAATTTTATCAAACAAAGATGAGTTGAATCGACTTTGCATCGTTTCGAAGGCACTCATGTGTAAAAAAAGTTGGTTGACGGCCATGATTGGGAAGGTTTTGCTCATCTGAAGTAAAAAAAGTCAACCGGCATTTTAATTTGTAGCCCTGAGACTATCGCCAGAACTAAAGAAAAGTAAAAATATCGAAAATTGAATTTTTGGCAAGGTTCTAAAAGTTACGTTCGTAGTTTCGTCATTTTTTAAAACTTTTTCAGCTTAAAAAAACTATAGCAGATATCAAAAATATTCTAGTTCGGGTGAGAACTATAGATGTGCTGACTATACCATAAAAATTTGAGCGAAATCCGTTGAATAGTTTTTGAGGTATCACGGAAGCCAATTTGAAAAGTACAGTTTTGAAAAAAAACGCGTCTAAAAGTTCAAGTACGATTTACACAAAGAAAATGTTCACCATTAGTCTGCTATGCCGGGTCCGTATAACACGCAAACATATTTGCAATTTGTGGCAACATTTTCTTTCGATTTTTCGGACCTCGCACATAGGATGACGGCCTCAAAAATAATTGAAACAGTCCAGAAGAGCGACGCGGCTTAAAAGATCGCTCTCGTTTTTTTCAGCGTTGCATCCGATCGAAGAATAATTAGCGTGGGAAGATCAGTAGAAACGTTCCACGAGTTATGTGCAGTGCGGGCCAATGACAATCCGACAAAAAACCCAACGACAAACGATTTGTGATCTCGAGTACATTGAAGGAAAAAAAGCTTGGAAAACAAGTGTTCAGTGTTAGAAGTTACATCAACGCCCTTCGAAGAGCAGAAACTTTTGTTTGTTTTCGTCTCGTTACAAAAATAAGCGCGAGCTCGTTCTGTCATTGAAACGTCCGTGGAGCGTGTCAAACGGCGCTGAAAAGTCAGGCAATACAGCGAGCTCCGCCAGCTGAGCGTCGTGCGAGTTGCGAGCTGAAGGAAAACGTTCGATCGGTGGGACAGCGACGAATAAAAGTAATATAGAAACTAGTCTAGATCTTGAAGCTTGGCTCGAACGATGTCGCGAATACCGTCCCCAGTCCCAGACGTCCCAGTGTCCGGTGCACACTGGTCGAGTGCTCTCCCGAAACAGCTTCGTTCGATCCCTTGGTCGCTCGGCGAAATTCACGCGCGATTGTTGCCCAGTGCGTGTTGAGTGGCCCCAAATTCGTCTCGCCTCCAATATTCTCGGTTAACCCAATTCGATCCGGAGCCCAAGCGAACGTTCGTTATGGCTGTCCGAAAAAAAAACTTTTTCCACTTTCCTCCTGCAGTGAGGATGCTCTCGTATTTTGGCAAAACGCGCACCTGCTGAGCGTTCCTCGATTATACTCAATAAAACGAAGTGAATTTTAATCGGGAATTGAGGTTGATTTTGACTACCTGGTGGATTTTTACGATTTTTCGTGCCTCTATTGAACGTCGAACTTTTCGAAAAAAGCGACTGCGAGTTACTTCGAACTGTTTCGTTGAAACAGCGTAGGGCGAAGCGTTGGGAGGGTGTGCATTTTGTACCGCTTCGTCCGTATTAACGGCATTCAAGTTCGATGAACAGTGGTGGGTCGAAGAAAAAGTCGTGGCGACTGGTCGAGTACCGCGCCGCGGAGTTCCCCAGTGGAAGATGTCCAAGATCCTTGGTGAGCGTTGGTGTATGCATCTTGTAAAAAAAAGCTTCCCAAGGAATCACTCAATTCCGTTTCATCGAGGCGACGCCATTGTTATCAAGAACGAAGAGTTCCGATAATCAAGGTAATTGAGAAAAAAAAACCACGCGAAACGGTAGAGGAGTATCAGTCGAGTCAGTTGGGATCACCAGTTGGGGGGACCAGTTGGGGGAACCAGTTGGGGGACCAGTTGGGAGAACCAGTTGGGGGAACCAGTTGGGGGAACCAGTTGGGGGACCAGTTGAGGGAACCAGTTGAAGGGACCAGTTGGGTGGTCCAGTTGGGGGACCAGTTGGGGGTGGTAAATCCCCTCAATTGCTCAAATCAACGGATCTGCAGAAGTTTCCGTGGTGTCCGGAGTGAGAATGCCGAAAGTGCACGCGGTTGGAATGACAAAGGACGCGGTTCGGGGTTGGACGATGACCGTGACGAGCGGCAGAGGCTCATCGAGGAGAGAATTCCTCGGGGCGCGTGACCCTCGAGGATGCAAGATCGCCGAGATAACAAGGAGATCGGAAACGTGCCAGGACGATGGAGGTTCGCAGTGAGGGACCGGTCGACGAGGTCGAGTCGGGTCTGTACGAGGGAGGCTTCGCGGTTCCGTGCTCGCTCATCATCAACGAGACCGCGAGCGCAAGAGTGCTGCTGGGTCACTCGCTAGTGACAGTCGCGAGCATTCTCGGAACTGTGAGATCGCGGGGAATCGAGACGTCGTCGGTGCGAGAGCCGGAGGAGGAGCCGGACCTGGGGGAACTGGGGGATTACGGGGTGGAAGCCTACGAGACGAACGTTGCTTGGTTGATGATCAAGGCGACGCTGATGCTCGGCATAATAGTGGGTGCTCTGCTCGGTAACGCGCTGGTGATCGCGAGTGTGAGACGTCATCGGAAGCTCCGCGTGCCGACTAATCGTTACGTGGTGAGCTTGGCCGCGGCTGATCTTCTCGTCGCCATATGCGCCATGACCTTCAACGCCTCGGTCGAACTCTCGGGACGCTGGATCTTCGGTAGATTCATGTGCGACGTTTGGTGTTCCCTCGACGTTTACTTCTCGACTGCCTCGATACTTCATCTCTGTTGCATTAGCGTTGATCGCTATTACGCGATTGTTCGACCTCTCGAGTATCCGGCCATCATGAGGCGCTTCGTGGTCACCGGAATGCTCGCCTGCGCCTGGTTGCTCCCCGCCCTCATAAGCTTCGTACCGATCTTCGCCGGATGGTACACCACCGATGCCCAGCTCGATTACCTTCGGCAAAATCCTCAGGTATAAGAGTCGAGCCAATCGGCGCTCGTCGAGGCGCTTCTTCGAAGATACCAAATCGTCCTTCAGTGATTTTGATCGAAGATCCGCTCGGGAAAGTGGATTGTTTGATTTATGACGCCAATGAAAACCCTCATTTTGACGAATTCACTTTGACCGCCATTCTACCGAATGAATCATCCGATTCTATTAGAATCAATGAAGCAATTTAGTTCGAACGACGATCCCGTTTCACTGAAAATGATGTGAAAGATAGGGTGAACGGAAGACAATTTTTTTTCTCCAAGCAAACATGGGTTTTCTGTCGAGGCGATTTTCTCGTTAGTGGACGACACCCCGTGCAGAAGTCGTCGTAGGGATCCAATTGGATTCCCATACTTGCCCCTACTCCCGGATAGAGATCCAATGGGTCGTCACATTGAATCACTGTACCAAAACGTCACGCGGGTATATTGGATTCAAATGGGATTCCCCCTTGGAATTCGATGGACGAATCCAATTTGAATGTTAGAGGATTCTCGCATTATCGGACAAAATCTGAATCTTCTAAATAAAATATGTAGATATACAGAATGCGTGGATCTTTAAAAAGTGTAAATATTATCGTAAAAAAGTATAAACCGCTTTAAAACGTATATCTTAAAAATCGATTTGAATCACATAAGTTAAGGGGCTATACCAGTGTGAATGCTAAACATTTGGGTGATCTTCGGGAATTTTTTGGAAGAAAAGTACTCAATTAAATGTTTCGGAAAATTAAGAATATATTTGGCTATATTTGACCTATATTACATAATTTTTTCATACAAAAATATTGAGATCTAAGCGACTCATGCGATGCCCTCGGAGGCGCCAAAAAAAGTTCCTCCACTGCTGACATGATTCCAGCCGATTGAGTAGCTGAAACCGAAAAAGGAAAAATTGTCGTTAAACTGGAAGGTATTTCCTGTGCAATGACGTAGGATTTTCGAAAAATATCAAAATCTAACCAAATGGCGTAGTTATGAAAAAAGTCTGTTTTCTTACCTGGTCGTTTTTTGGTCGTTTTTTTGGTCGTTTTTTGGTCGTTTTTTTTTCAATGCCAAATCGTCAATTTTCATCCAATCACAAATATCCTACGGCATTGTAGAGTAAATATATTCAAGAGTACTCAGTTCAAATTTCAAGTCAATCGGATAATTGCTCTTTGAGTTACAATGTCAGCAAATTTAAAAAATCTCATTTCGAGATAAACGCGTTTAAAGATTTAACTATCGGTTTTTGCAAGATAAAATAATATTGATATAAGTGATATAAATGACAATGATATTCTTGACAGTACAACCTGTCGAAAAAGGCAAAAAAAAACGATTTTTTAAAAGTGTCAGACTGGTATAGCCCCTTAAATTACACTGTGATTATCGTTTTTTTCTCGTGACTTTTCACATATGTTCGTTTTGAACGTGGTAAGAATTCTTAAGCTGCGTTCATCGGGGAACAGTGCAGAATCCCATTGGATCTCAATGAGGACTCCCTATGTACGATGTCCCAAACAAATCCCTACAGAGATATTGGTTCATCTTGAGACTTCCCAACAAATTTGTGCATGGGATCACGAAAGGATATATTTTTTTTGAGAGATCCAACAAATTCGGTTTGAGAAATGCGAAAAAAAATTTCAAACGTCAATGAGGAAGTAGCGCGGAATTCACTTGGATTCCAATATGGACTGCCACGTGCGACGTCTTTATCAAATCCCTAAAGGGATGTGGTAGGATTTAGGGACTCCTCAAGAAATTTCTGCACGGGACAGTCTTGGGATTCGTGAAACGGTTTCGAGTGTCCTTTGAAACTGATAAAACGCCCCTTTGCTTTGGACTCAGGATATTGGGTAGGGATTCCCTTCTTTTTATTATTATTTCCCGAGGGAACGAGAACGTCAAGGTTGGCTTTTTCTCCTTGATAAAAGCGATTATCCTTGACAGGAATAATTTTTGGACACCGGTCCGTTTAAGCGTGCAATCTTATTCCTCTCCATCTGGGGTCGGGCGAGGGTGTCCGAATCAGTGATCTATTAACTTTTTCTCCGTGAGTCCCTCCGGCTCTTGGCGGACCGAGCGGGTCATTCGGTAGCTAATACGGAGCCCTTCCGGCCACTTTTATCGTCACCCTACTGCCCACGGCACCCTTTTGTTAAATGCCAAAGTTGCCTATATCCGAGTCGAGGGATGCGTCCCCCGAGACACTTTGCGCGACGGTGGCTCTCGTGACACCCGAACGCGAAGGAAATTGATTGATTCGGACACCGTTCTTCCCAGAGCCAAGATTAATGGGGCTCTTTCAATCAACGTCGGTACACTCGTCCACACGGTCATCCTAAAAAAAAACTAAGAAAAAGAGGAAGCGACACTTTTGTATCAACAGCTGAGACGCGGTGGGAAAACACGAGGAATATGTCGTCCGACATCAAAGTTTCGGCAGCAAACTCGAGATTCCCAAAAAAATGACACATCTTCGTTTGTCATCATTGACTAGTTGTTTCCGTCCGCCCGAGTATATCGGGAGTCGACCATCCGGGAACGTAATTCCGTTCCGTCTTTCCATTTGACAATTTTCTCATTTCAAGATGACCAACACCTCAGGATATCTCTCATCCCGATCCACCCTCCATTCGCAGCATCACGGTTAATCGACCACGCGGCATTAGGCCAAAAAGGGCTAGTCTCCAGCCCGCGTCCCTCGCGATAACTCTCATACATGTGGGCGAATTAATCAACCAGGTATGCGTCTTCGTGGTGAATCGCGCCTACGCGGTGATAAGTTCTTCGGTGTCCTTCTGGATTCCCGGTGTAGTGATGATCATCATGTACTGCAAGATATACAAGGAAGCCGTTCGCCAGAGGGAGGCCCTCAGCCGTGCCTCGAGCAGTACCGTACTCAACAACGTCCACATGCACAGAGTATCATCGAGGCATCACTCGAGAGCCTCCCATCAGTTGCTATTGCATCCGAATGACGCGAATGACTTTAGAAGACCATCCTGCCAGACGGCCGTTGAATTGAATATCGAGAATGGTAAGTGCGCCTCAGGAACTCGTCGCTTCTTATTCATTTATCGGAGTTACCAATGGGCCTTGTTCCTTGAGATAAAGATCCCTGCAGCAAGATGTTTCCTGGAGTTTTTCTCCCAGAGACGTCTTCCAACAAGATCTTTCCTTCCGGTGGAATTCCTCTTCCGCAGAGTTCATTCAATAAAGTAGCTTTCTTTCTGCTTGAGGGGCTAATCGAATGTTCTCAATGAACTAGGGCTCGCATTGTTTATCGGAGAAAAAGAATGCCCAGAATACAAATCGCGATGATCAATACGAACGCGGCGGTTGTTCCCTTTGATCGAATAAATCGTTGCCTCTGCGGCGTTCCTAAACGGACAGTGGCATTGAATACGGATAAGCACCTGTTTCGCTTCTGGATGTCACCAGCTCGTTTCCTCGCACGTGCAACACACACTTGATGCTTAACAACTAGGCGCGTTAACGAAGCGGTTTGCCAAGTGTTGCTCTCCAACCTCGATAATAGACGTTTTGGCATCCGTTTCGCCTTCAAGCGCCCCCACGGCGATCAAAGACAGGGATGACAAGCTGGCTGACTCCGCGCGTGTGTTAATATTTACTGGTCCGTTTCGATAGTCCAAATTGATCAACGCTTGCCAATCTACTCACAAAAACTCATTGCAATTCGCGGCTGAACTTGTCTACGTTGAAATACTAAATGTGGAGAAATAACAACAATTGATGTTCGTAATTTTGCCGTAACGAGACTCCCCCCAAATTTGTCGTGGACGCAGAATGATGGTGGAAATTTCTGTGTTAATCTGATTCGCGTATTCATCATTTGGCTCGTACTTTTGGAGCATGCGTTCAGGGCCGTGAGAGTGGTTCGGTTCGTTGAAAATTTTACGGACGAATGTCACTTCGGGTATCCCGTTTGATACTATTTTCCACCGAGTGTGCCTGAGCCAACCGTGGGAGGAGAGGCAGGAGGGGGGAGTTTTCATTTCGATGTACCACCGCACCGCCACCCATACAGCGTTAATAGCACGACGAAACAGTGGACGTTACAGCTCGGCAAGAGAAAACCAATTGCAGCTGCCAAAAATTGCGATTCACCAGTGGGAATTGACGGTGTGCGTGTATGCGTCGCCGTAATTTCGCTATAATTACCGCACATTTGCTCTCGCTCGTTCCGAATGCCTTCCGGGAAAAGGGCGTATACTCATGTATCTGCTTTTGTGTCCCCGTCTCGGTTTTCCCTTCATCAATGTCCCTCTTTCACCGCCTCCCTTCCCCCCTTCTGCATCGTGCCTCGGTGGATCCGCGGGTTTCGTTCGCTTTAATCTCGCCATCTCGACGTAATGATATCTAGCTGGCCTCAAACGCATTCGAATGACATCGAGTTTACGATTCGGCGAATCCATCATCACCTCCCATGGCCCATATTCGAGATTGACATTCACTTGCGGACTTTGACAAGTCAAGTGAATACCTGACTGGCAAATATAATTGGAAAAATGACTGGTCAATGATTACTCGTAGTCGTTCAATCGCCCGAGCTCGTGACGTTGACGAGCCGCGTGTTTTTGAGGTTATTGAGGGGCTATTGGGAATCAAACACGAGAGCAGCGCCACATGCTCACGCTGATCGACCCTGGGGCCGATTGGTCGTTACCAACTGTTAGCTATACAACAATCGTATTAAACGTACGTTTTTTATTTATACAAATTTATTAACTAATTATAAAACTACTTATAAAAATAGAACTATTACTATATTGATTATAGAACTATTTGTAAAAACATGCATTTTTGAACATTCGATGATGACATGACATGTTTTCATTACTTCGTATAGTTATTTGTTATAATTTTTTCTCGCTCAAGGGACGAGTCGGCAACGTCGTAAATCTTGGTATATGATATTATGGTCAGGTTGGCAGCAGTGTCGCGAAGCTAGAGACATACGCGGTCCGTTCATAACCTCAAAATCGGCCCGAGGAGCCGGCAACAATGGATATCGGTCGGAGTAAAAAGATTCTTTGGCTGGATAGGAAAAGTGTGTACTGGAGCTGTCTATAATGTGAAATAAATCCACAACTTTAATGATTTTTCGATATTCTAAAAAACTTCCATTGTAAAAAAAATTTCACTCAATTCTGTCTTTTCTTAGAAATTTCTAGATCCGTTTCCTATAATTTCTGAACATAGATCTCAAATTCATATTAAGTAATTATTACTACTTGAGAGAATAAGAATTAATGCCCCTCGTTAATTATCCTGACCAAGTAGTTTAAGGCGCTATACCAGTGTGACAGTTTCAAAAAATCAATTTTTTTGCCTTTTTCGACAGTTTATACTTTCAAGAATATCATTGTCATTTATATAATATATATCAATATCATTTTATCTTGCAATAATCGATAGTTAAATCTTTTTCCAAATTTGCTGACATTGTAACTCAAAGAGCAATTATCCGAATGACTTGAAATTTGAGCTGAGTGCTCGTGAATATATTTACTCTACAGTGACGTAGGATATTTTTGATTAGATGAAAATGGACGATTTGGCATTTAAAAAAACGACCATTTTATAGGCAAGAAAACATACTTTTTTCATAACTACGCCACTTTGTTAGATTTTGATATTTTTTGGAAATCCTACGTCGTTGTACAGGAAATATCTTCCAGTTCAACGACATTTTTTCCTTTTTCGGTTTCAGCTACTCAATTGGCCGGAATCATGTCAGCAGTGACGGAACTTTTTTTTGGCGCCTCCGAAGGCAGCGCATTAGTCGCTTGGATCACAATACTTTTCTATAAAAAAATTCCCTAATATAGGTCAAATATAGCCAAATATATTCTCAATTTTCCGAAACACTTAAGTGAGTACTTTTCTTCCAAAAAATTCCCGAAAATCACCGAAATTTTCAGCGTTCACACTGGTATAGCCCCTTTACGCAGTCCTCTAGTTTCTCGGCTGTTTTTTTACGGCTTTTTCAATAATTTTTTACGGGCAAAGCATCGAAATAATCAATCTCATTGTTTTTGCACAATCTTTATTAACATTTAAATAAGCTTTACAAATTTTTTGAAGTCAAAATATATAATAGAATAAACGTTATAGTGGCCGACAGGAAGACATCAAGTAAAAGAGGTGCTTGACGGTGACCAAGATTGCGGCTGTTCTGCTTATCTGAAATCAAAAAACCAAACGGCATTTTAATATTCATATTTAAGACTAGCGATTGAACTAGAGTGAATTCTAAATTACAAAAATTGACTTTTTTATACATTTTTGAAAATTACATTCTATTTTTTACTCATTTTTTTCTTAAGTTTTTCGCTTGTACAAAAAAAAACTATCGAAGCAATCATGATAATACTAGTTAAATCGCTGGCTTATAACATATTAAAGATGCTGTATAAATTTTAACAAGATCGGTGCAGTAGTTTCTGAAATATCGTGGTTACCGTTTCGAAAAATGGTGTTTCGAGAAAAACGCGTTTGAAAGTATACCTGTTCCGTATACCTGCTCCGTTCCAGGGCCGTAACTTGTGAACCACTTCGAATATCGAAAAATCCTTTGGCACACATTTTCTACACGTGTTGTAGATGTGATTTATGAAAAAAAAATCGATTTTTTCGACCCGAGAAACTAGAGGACCGCCTTAAGGTCCTCGAGCATAATGACGGAATGTGGATACGGTAGTTAGCGTTTGTATCGTCTACGTTGCCATTTTTGCACAGCTATATTTCAATAGCTCACACAATAATATGTGTACTTGATTTTCGCACATATTTGCACATTGAAAACATGAATAATTTTATAGCGGTTCTGTGAATCCTCTTTTTCACGGTGTCAAGTGTTAATCTTATAATTAGTCGAACCGTATCTATTTTTTCAGCTCCATGGTAGCATTTTTCAACGGATACACATAATGTATCGAAAAATGGTCGGGAGGTTCCCATAATGTGATTAGTCCACGAAATACGGCGAGTTTCCGATTTTTTCCACAAAACGGTACTGAGGATCGTACCCAAACTGCACAGGATGATTAGCGAAGAAGTCATATACATCCACAAAGAATTCCAGCTAGGTGTCAGCATTCTGACCTGGCCCCACATCAACCTTAATTGCACGTGAAATCGTGGGAAAATGTGTTCGAGGTGAACGTCGGGTTGCTTAATTGTGTGCACCTCGGCGAATCGAAGGATAGGTCATTAACGTGCTACGATCGATTTCATCTCAAAAGGGTGTCCTAACCAACCAAATTAAGTTCTCTCCCTTTGGTTTCACCAATTTATTCTTCCGACATATTTCGTCGTGTGCTTTCGATAGAAAACGTATCGGAGACGTGAAAAGCACAGTATTAAGATTTCTGGCGGCAATTTTGAAAGAAAGAAAACCGTTGCTACTCGCGAGTAGATGGGGAAAAGTACCACGTGGAAGAAAACTTGTACGTTATGTTTGTCAAATGGTTTACGACAGTTTTGAGCAAGGACGGGTGTAGCTGGGTTTTCGTCCGGTTGCGAGCTGTTGCAGCGTAGACGAGAAACTAAGACGGGTGCAAGTGGAACGCTTTTGCTAGCGGTAATACTTCCTCTAGCGGTGGCAAGTGCTCCGAAGTGCTCGAGTAAACGTGACGTACGTTACCGGGGTGCACTTGAAACTCAAGCCATCAGGGATAGTGGTATATAGCGAACTATCGCCCTCCATGCTAACCACCGCAGTTCACCTGAGCAAGAGAGAGAGAGAGAGAGAGAGAGAGAGAGAGAGAGAGAGAGAGAGAGAGAGAGAGAGAGAGAGAGAGGGAGTTCTCCTGGCAAAGGGGGTGCTGAGTCAGACGTTTTTTTTTGCGCTTCTCCACAAAACGAGCGAGCTCCTTGGACGGATCGTTTCGAGACGCTTTCCGTCCGCTATCTCCTTCGCATGGACTCGTGTATCCGCGGACCTAATGGCATCGTCGTTGGTGACGTTTTGTCGTTCAATTTATCGAGACACGTGGCTGACTAAATAAAATGACAATTCTTCATCGTTTACACACGTCAATACTCACAGAATAGACGATAAATAAATCTTGAGAATTATCCGGTCAGCGAAGGGGCTTGAAGAAGCAAAATTCCATTGGAAATCTTACGTACCTCCCCAAAGACAGCCCCCAAAGGTGATCCCCAATCACAGATGGTCTCCTGCTAATTCGACGCTCCACCCTAGGTGGCAGTTACTCCTTGGAGATTCTACAAATTCTACCACCATCTGGATCCTCGTCCCCTGCAGGATGAGCAAAGTTTCCACGGGAGCAATTCCACGCGACCATTCACCCGGTAAATGAAGACACGTGAATTAGCTAGGCGAAATACCTATCCAACGGTAGCAGCTTGCCGAACCGGAAATCGCCTCAGCCTTTCTTCCATGCCCAAGTGCCAATTAGGTCGATCAAACGTTGACGGACGACCACCCATCCAAGGGGTAACCCAATGAACCTGCCAAACGACAATACGCCGAATCTTGACGAAAGCCACCAGGCTGGATTTCCTCAATGCCGAATGTCATCACCCTTGATGGACCGGGCGATGTTATTCGGGGCAATCTGACGAATCACTCGTGGCGAGGCTCGGACGTCAATGTTGGAGAAAAAAACTCAACGGACGAAGTTGGAGAAAAGATTCAGGCAGAGCGAAGCGTTTTTTGTGTTTCTCTTCTTCCGCCGTTGTCCCATTTATTTTCCGCGCGGTCGTGTGTCGGGAGAGTTTCCGTGGTGTGCGTCGGGGAGTAGGAGGAGGCAGCTCGGCCGGGTATAGGATAGGTCAGTGAACGCTGTTCCAGGCAGCCAGGAACGGCAGTAGCGGGAGAGGGCACCAGCTCCAACGGGAACAACCCGGGACACACTCGGAGGGTTCTCCGCGCGTACGCTTGGTCGCTCGATATCTGGAAACAGGCGAGCTGCAACAGCGAGTATACACGTGAACGGGCCTAGAAAACGCGGGCGGAGGGGCAAAGCGGGCCATGCAGCCTATGCAGCTGGGGGGGTGCTTGGAGATTCGCCATCAGCCGGCTCGCTTCTTTATACTCTCGCGGTGTCTACCTCAGCTGTAAAAATGGAAAAGTATGCGGCTCCTTTGAAAAATTCCGCCTGCTGCAGAATGTCGCGGATGTAAACAAATGGTGTGTCAAAAGGAACATTAAAGGCTACGAAATAATTCACATTCTTTGACGCGGGGCGTGAGATGCCGGAGACTTTTTGCAGCAACTCGTGAATCGAGTCGCGAACACGAATTTCGTTCACGTCAGCATTCTTCCGCATCTGCAGGCCTACTGCAACGTTGGAGGCATGCTTTTTTACCTTTTGAGAGTCAGGAACAAGGGCGTTATTCTCATTGAGCGGATACAGCGTCTGTTCAGCGGAAATCAAAGATTCCATAAGACACACCAAGATGGAAGACTTCCCGAGTAGAAATTGTGCTAGCCTGTCTGAGTTAGTAACTACGTAGTGACTAACTAGGTCTACCTAGACCTACCTGTCTGAGTTAGTAACTGACCTAGTAACTGGCTCGCCCAATTGAGCTCATACGAACTGACCAATGGTTGGCTCGCTATGAGCTAGTAATATTGTGAATGCTTTGTTATCCAGCCCTTGTCTAGTCACTGCCCAGCTGATCTTGGTCACAAATGACAAAATGAGGTTATGTGACTACGTGTAGTTCCATCGAGCGAATGACGCATGGCTGGCTAGCCCACTTGAGTTTCAGATGGCTGTGCAAAAAAAAACAAAATTCTCAAGTGGGCATGACGCCGTGACCTAGCCAACACTAGTTAACTGCGGCTATGCACCTCTTGGCTAGTAACTGCCCAGCCGAGCTTGGTCATGAATGATAAAGTGTGGTTATGTGACTACGTGTAGTTCTATCGAGCGATTGGCTCATGGCTGGCTAAGCAACTTGAGTTACAGATGGCGTTGCGAATGCATTCTCACGTAGGTATCTCGCCATGACCTACCCAGCTATAACTGCGGCTGTGCACCCCTTGGCTAGTCACTGCCCAGCTGAGCTTGGTCACGAATGATAAAGCGTGGTTATGTGACTACGTGTAGTTCCATCGAGCGACAGGCTCATACCCAGGTAGCAATTTCAAAATAGTCGTCTATTAGTTGTCCAAATGGGTACTAAATGTCCGCTTGGAAGTTACCTACAAGTTATCATGTGTCCAACAGTTATCTTTTTGGATGGTTGTTGACTTTAAGGGGTTAGCCCCACTTGCGATTTTGAAAAAATCGATTTTTTTATTGCATTTTTTTTAAGTATAAGTATCCGGGCCCATACTTCTGTATGGGCCCGGAATAGATGACTCTATGTAAGTTAACAAAAAAAAATATTTTCTTCGTGTAAACTGAAATTGAAACTTTAAACGCGTTTTTCTCAAAATGGCATTTCTGAAGGCGGTGACCAAGATTACTCGAACACTAATGAACCGATCTTCTTGAAATTTTGCAGGCTTATTTAATACATAAAAATATAGTCTTTAAACGTTCGATTTTTTTTTCGAAAAAATGGCCGTTTTATAGCCAAAAAACGGCCGTTTTTTTCGTTAAAATCGAACCATTAACTTTGACTGTCCGCCATTTTGTGAAAAATGAATATTTTTTAAAATCCTTCGATTAAAGACTAGTTTATACTTATATTTGACTAAATCCATCCGCATTTTTTTTTCAGATGATCCACTTCGCCACAATGTTGGTCACCGCAAACCGTGTATATAAAAACATTATTTCATTGACGGCCATTTGCCACTAAACAATGTAATATTTTTCAATAAAAAAATTACTGAAAGTTCTTCAAGATGTGTTCTTTAAGATGGTATATCGATCGATTAAAAAAGTTTTGTAGTTTTCTTTAAAAAATTCATGAAAAAGGCCTTTTTTGCGCTACAAGTGGGGGTATAATTTCCAGGCGGACATTTGGCACCCTTTTAGGCGACTTTTGGACAACTTTTTGTAAAATTGCTACCTGGGTAGTTGGTTAAGCAACTTGAGTTATAGACGACGTTGCGAATGGAAAAAATCGTCAAGTGGGTGTCTTGCGATGACTTAGCCAACATTTCCCGACTGCGGCCGCACTAGCCGGAATCAATGATCAGACAAATACAATTTAAGGTTATGTGATTCTATGCGGTTATCGCTCTCAATGCAAACACAATTGAGTCATTGATCCGATAATGTTATTTACATTTGTTAATCCGCCCATTTTTCAATAATCTGACATTGTGTAGTGTAACACGCGTAGACGATATGAAAATTCAGAAATTAAACAAGTAGAACGGGCTCAGTGGACAGCGTCACAACTCAACACCTAGAGGTCCCGGGATCGAAACCACGTTACGGTGTAAGCGTTTGTCTGATGTGGGATAATTTAAAATTGAACCATTAATATGATTACAGCGCAAATATCATGACCCTAATGAATGAACAACGAACAATATCGTAAAAGGGTCCCCTGATGTAAATAATGTGCAAAAAAAGATCACGAAAATATATATATATATAGCCACAATTTTTTTTTATCCAATCGCCACCTAATCTTTTGTTCCCAGTCGCTAGTTGAAAAAGCAAGGTTATGGCTAGGTCAGAAATACAATACAGCCGTGAGATATTTCTTTCTATCTAGTCACCATCTATTTTTTTGTATTCAGTCACTAGAGGACCAAAGCGTTACAAGGCTGGGTAGTCAATAGCTAAGACGGCTAGCTAATGGCGATTCGAAACATCACTTTACTAGCTTATGTCTCTAGGCGGTGATGAGTTACGTTTTCCACTCGGCTTTGTAGAAAAATGTACGGGTCTGCCGCGGAGAATTGTTGTGCAAATAAACAGCGAAATGTGGAAGTGTCATTGAGGTTTGTTCTTTTTTTCTCATCGCATCTGCGAAATACAGAAGTTCATTTCGCTCGTCCTTTCCCCAGCTTTTCAGCCTCAGGTGGCCGTCACAATTAATGGGAAGGAATGAGGGATGGGGAAGGTCGGCGAACCCGGTTGGAGGAGGAGGTCAGTCCTGGAAATAAACGACCCTTCGCGGAGGACTGGAGTAAATATCAACAGAGACCACCAGCGATTATCCTCCCAATGGCCAGGGTCGAAATCCTATTTTTCTTTGCGGTTGATGGATCCCGAGGAGCGCAATCGTGTCGACAAATCACGAGGCCTTTTGGCCACTCGGATGTTTCGGGTGGGCACACATAGGACCATTCTTCGAGGCACCGTTTGGCTCAGTCCTAAATATCAGCTACTCAAAGGACACCGCGAAGATTCCAACACTCCGTCGAGGCCTAATGACACAAGATTCACTTTTGACAAAGGCCGGAGTGGAATTTTCGCGCGAGAGGGAAAACGACAACGATCGCGGGGATAAAGCCTCACAATTCAGTCAACCATAAAGTGTAATGATGTACCTATGTTGAAACGTTGCGCGAGTTTCCGCGACTAATTCGTATTCCAGTCGCAGGGCTCTCGAAATTACTTCCTCTTAATGTAAACCCATACACGTGAGTTTCAGAGACGCGAATCCTCGTGAACTGGCTCAATGAGGTGAAAAATTCGCTTCGATATTCCCACAGCTCCTTATCCACAGACATAATTTTCGCCTCCGATTGTCGCATATGTAGCGCGTACCATAAAACTTTGAACAGGTTTTGGAAGTTTTTTGTAGGTAACTTTTTTTAACATCGTAGATACCAACTTTTTTTTATCCAATCGAACAGTGTGTCCTTTGGCTATTAGATGTATACGAAAGTCAAGCTCCACAACCCCCTCACAATTTGATGTATACATTTTTTTAAGTGTCAAAGTAGCCCCGCGTGTGGGGCTTTTTTGTCAGGGCATTGAAATGCAACTTATGTCAAAGATTAAGGGTTCCTTTGGAATCATTTAGATAAAAAATTTAATATTTTATGCATTATACATGGAATTAAATGAAAAACCACGATTTTTTTAAACCAAATTGTCATTGTTATGAAGGCAGCAGAACTCGAACAATTTACGTCCAATCGACTTGAAATTTTAACTATAGCTTCTTAGATTGCTTTAACAGTCAAGTACGAGCGCTTTTTTCGATGAATCGAAAATTGTCAAAAATATGTCACTTTTGAAATGAAAACTATGATCGAAAAAACGAACTTTTTTACAAACTCGTCTCTATTTTTCTTTTAATTTTTTTAAAATTCACTCCGTACTTGACTGCTCAAAATAATATAATTAACGAAAATATTTTACTCTTAGTGCCGGGACTAAATTAACGACGGTTCTATTGCGTGCCGCGGAGAGGGTTGGCGGAAAAACAGTAGTGCTACAGTGACTCGTGCGCCGCCATTTTGTATACTTTTGACACATAATTTTTTTTACATACTTCAATATGTACCTTATAAAACCTAAAAGCTCTTTTGACCATGTATTTTATTCCTTTAACAAAAAATTCAAAGAAAACGGTCGACAATGGGCAGTTGCAGTGGTGCCCTCCCTTAACGCCTTCGTTGGCATTGACGCAATAGTGCGTCAACCTTTATTTCCCTATTTAACTTGCTCTGATTTGAAATCGGAGCCTCACTCGGGGGTTTTTGGGCCTGCTGCATCCAAATTTGAAGTCAAAATTTGGAAATTGAAAATGGCGTCGCCACTATGGTGGACAAAAATCAAAAACTTTACTCGATTTAGATGAAATCGAAATTTTTACTCGAATCAATCTATATTATTTGTATTTTCATTTGCCAAATTTGTTCGTCATTGTGAATTCCTGAATGTTGGGTCAGATTCGTAATCAGCACCCTCAAAAACACCAGAATACAAGTTTTCAGGATAAAAAAATTTCCTCTCGACTTTTCGACTTTTCGTCGAATTCTCTCTGCCAACGAAGGGAACATTTTACATAAAAATATCAAGTATGCTATTATTGGCACTTAATGAGTCTGAAAATTGTCATTGAGCTCAAGGTCAACTTGAGCAACATTACAATCAACTTTAGCAACATTAGGATAAACTTGAACAACAAATTGTCGTCCAAGTTTATTCCCCACAGCCGCCGCCCGCCACAGGAGGTCAAGCGCTCGCTGCGCACACATTTAAATCGTGTTTTGTCGCTCTGTCAAAGTAGCCGCGAAAACTGTCAAAGTTACCCTGAATGTCAAAGTAGCCCCGTTTTACGGTAAATTCTGCACAGAATTTTGTTCATAAATATAACGTAAATGAGTTTCGTTGGAAATTACGAAAATAATCTTGTCAATATAAGCGGTTGTTCTCTGTAAGACTGCAATATGCTTTGGTTAAGTAATACGAAATTCGGGTAGAACATTTTATAGCAAATTTATCGATAAACAATTATCGAAAAATATTGCTGAATTGAGCCAATCGATGTTACGAAAGTAATCCCATAAATGTTACTTCATATTTTATCGAAGCGTTGCGGGAATTCTTACGTACGGTCAAGAAGAATCTTGTGAATGACGATGAATTCCCAGAGCAACAAATGCTTTTTAAAGCGTTACATTTATGTCGCAACCGAAAAATGGAACTTTTTTTTTTGGGAATTCTTTTTTTTTTGAGGACACTCAAGGAGCAATCAAAATGAGGTTTGGAGGGTTTAATCTACATGTGTTGACATATATGAAGACATTTTTTTAATGAAAAAAATCAAATATGGCGACTCAGTCTTAATTACATAAAGAGCGTTTTTTACACGCTCTGTGGGAGGACACAGAACTTTTATTTATCAGCACCTAGAACGAAAAATAATATTTCTTGATTTACATTAGTTTTAATAGAAAAGTACGCACGGTTATTGAGAAATTTGATTTTTTCGCAAAGTGGCATCATTTTGAATTTTTTTTCCCCTCCTTTTTCGATATATCGACCTTAATCCGTTTATAAAAACGAGAATTGTTGATGGATCGTATAAATCATGTGTACTTCTTCGGAGAATCTATCTAGGAAGCTACAGTTGAAATTTCAACTCATTCGGATAAAAGCTGACCGAATTAGGCGTTCTCCCGATTTCAAAATCGTGTTTTCGGGAAAAACGCGTTTAAAGTTGTTGAACCGATGTAGGAGCCGTCGACGACGCTGAAGTTTGCCATCGTTGGAATGCAACGATGTCGCTTTCTCTTAATGTCCCATTTTTTTTATCTTTATCAGTATGCAACGTCTTATTTTTGCAAATTGAGTTCGTTAATTTTTAATGAGAATACGTTTTTGAGAGTGAGAAACGTTTGAAGGATTTTCACACCAGAAATTGGCTAAAAAAATTATTTTTCGTTGCATTCCAACGCTGCAAACTTCAACGTCATAGCCGTTGTCCACAAGACGGAATTGAAGATCTCATTTCAATTCTGCGTGTTAGCACGGAGGCATTTTGATAGTGGGTCTCCAATTGTTAGGTCGCTGCATAATTTTTGTACAACGAATGGACCAAACGACTCCAAATGGCTACTTTCGGAAAATTAGCTCTAAAATTCTGTTTACATTCCTTTCGCCTATAATTTCTTCCGTATATCGTTCTCGTGATGTTCCTACACCATTCAAGCTAATAATTAAAAAAAAACACGTTAACATTTTTTTATACTCGGAGGTAACGCCTCAAAAGCAGACACCATCCATCGGTGACGGTAATTGAACATTGATCAGCGCACTGCGAAGCGACAATTCGTTTATGATGAATTAGTTAACGCGGATTCTGACACAGGTGCTTGTATAGGGGGGCCGATCCGTAATGATATAAATTACGTGGCGGACGGTATAAATTATGCGCTGCAGTTTGGTTCAATATATCAGAGATAAACGTCGGTTGGATGTGACATCGAGCCTCGTCGAGGGTTGCGGGTGGTTAGGGTGGGGAAAAAAAAACACGGACGTACGCCAGCTTCTCTGATATTCTCGCCACTCGTTCTCCGGCGTTTTCTTTTTTTCTCCTGCCCACGACATGGCAACCACCTTAATGGACTATTTCTACCCTTTTACAAAGGACACTCGACTTTATGAAATCTTGCTGCGGAAGCTTCTTCTACGTGTACACGCTTCAATAAAATATGCCCAAGGAGAGAGGACATTTTACATAAAATAATGACTCCCTGCATTAGCGACGTCAGGAAACAGGCGATCAGAATGTCTTTTCGTAAAAAAACCAACGTGTTATTTTCTTAATTAATTTTTTACCCGCCTTTGTTAGCGTTTGAGTAGCTTGACAAAAAAATTGCCACAGACTGGTAGATTTTTTTACGGTATGATGGACGATTTTCTGAATAAATTTGCCTCGCTAGCAAGCGTCATCGACAGCATCGAATCGACATTCTAAGGCTGTTTCAAAATGAACTGACATTTTAATTTATCAATAAAACGTATTGTTTGTTGGAAAAGTACGAATATTTTTATTTTAATATAAGGTACAAACATGGAGGTTATGTGTGAACACAATATCCGATAGGAGGCATAAACGGCATGGACTCGGAAGACATTCTTTCAACAAGATGGGGTAACCTGCCACACCGTGGGCGAAACAATGCAATTATTGCAGACGGAGTTTCATGGTCGTGTTATCTCGCGCCGCGGCGATGTGAATTGGCCACCAAAGTCGTGCGATTTAACGCCATTGGACTTCTTTTTTTTTTGGCTTTTCTGAAAGGAAAAGTGTATGCCAATGATCCACAGACCATTCCGGAGCTCAAGGAAGCTCCGGACGCACCATTCAGGGGTTGTGTACAGTCAGGAGGCCGAAAAAGATCGATTGTTCAAGAATTTTTCTTGAGAAGACCTTTAAATCTATTAACGTAAAAAATTGTACTTATATGATGGTACTATTATGATCTTAACTGTATTTTAAGATTTTTATTGGTAAAAATAATTATTTTGAAAGCTGCTATAGCTGATCTCCGAGAGCACCTCAAAAAAGGCGTCTTGCAGTGAACACGATATCTGTGGACTGGATCATCTAAAATGGAAAAACCAAAAATATTTCGTTAATATAATGGATTATCTTGTAATTGATCGAAGGAATTTGAAAAATAATAATTTTCGACAAAACGGCGGCTTCTAAAAAAAATCGATTTTTTACAAAAATGTAGGCCTTAAATTGTTTATAAAATGGAAAATATTTATCGGTGAGAAAAAAAACTTCGAGCAACTACTAAAAAATATACTTGAAAAGATTGTGTTATAATTTGAGACATCGATTCGGCCGTTTGCGAGAAATCTCACTCACCGACTTTAAAAACAGAGTTTTGAGAAAGACGCGTTTAAAGTTTCAAAAGCACTTTCAAACGCTCTGACACGTCATTGCAAACGTGCGTGTAACTTCGAGAATATTCGCCGGATTGACAATACATTTTCTGTGTGTACTTAAATATATGTACAGTACGAAAATAAAATAAAAAAAAATCGATTTTTCGAAAATGTTAACTCTATATAACCCCTTAAGGCCTTAGGCCACAGTAACGGGTATAAAATCATGTGCGAATTTAACCATTTTTTCGAATGAAAAAGTGATTCAACCATAAAATTAATTACACATCTATTTAGTATGAATATCAAGCTGTTAGAAAATATATATACATATTTTTTTTCGATGTAAAAATGGCCGACTACTCGAAACTTCTCGAAGCAGCTTTTTTCCAATTGGCGTGACAAATAACGTCAACAATTTTCACACGATTTACTTCAAATTTAAAAGTTATGTGCCTAATTGCATTTCGCAGATAAGTACATACGGAATTTCTGATTAATCGAAAACTTTTTATTTTATAAGCGGTGATAACGAAATTTATCACGGAAAATTAATTGCTTAAGTTCAAATACCTACAACTTTTGAATAAAACAAAATTTTCTAAATTCCGTACGTACTTCTCTAGGTATTCAAATGTAGATTGACGAGAATTTTGTTTTTTGTTCCAGGAAAAAAATTGTGGATGCTAAATGTCACGCCGCGGAGCGCCTAAAAAAAGATAACAAAACAAAATATTAGTAGTTGACCATTTTGTACATCGAAAAAAAATTATATAAATTTTCTAACAGCTTGATATTCATATTAAATATATGTGTAATTAATTTTATGGGTGAATCACTTTTTCATACGAAAAAAAATTGTTAAATTCGCACATGATTTTATACCAGTTAGTGTGGCCTAAGTCCTTAACGAAATTAGTTCGCAATTATGCCAAAATGTTATTGAAAATTTCGCCAAAAGAGTGAACGTTTGCAAACAGGGACGAGGCGGCCATTTATCGAATATTGTGTTCCCCACATAATCTCCATGTTCGTACCTGATATTCGTACTTTTCAAATGAATAATACGTTTTATGAAAAAATAAAAATGTCAGGTAACTTTGAGACGCCCTATATAGTTTTCGTTCACCAGTCCTCGTCTGAACGGCCCTCGACTTTGTCGTGCCCCTATGGCATTTCTCCTTAATTTTAAAATAAACCGAAAGTGCTCGAAGATCGTACGGGGATGATCGAATGACAGCTATATAGACGACGATACCCACCAGCGTGATAAAAATCTCGATTGATTCTTCATATCACGGTCGGCTGGATGGCAATGGAGATTGAGTGCCCTCGGAGGCTACCACCAGCCCGAGGCTTCCAGCGCGTCGATCTAATACCTTGTACGACTCCATCATCCGGCTATATTCGTTAAGGGCCCTTCCGGCTACCGCGTTTTGACCCCGTAACACGCCGGACGTTATCGCGCCAAGACAAGAACTTTTTCCTTCGTTTCATCGAAACATCGTTGACATCGATTGTGAAGAGATTTTTGTAAATTGCACATAAAGTAACATTGCGGAATAATTTTTTCGCTGCGCGGTGGAAACTTCGCGAAGAAAAAAACCGAGGAAAAGGATGAAAAACGTGGCAAGTCGGGAGTTTAATTTGTCGAGCTTTCGAAAGAGAGAGCTGCGAATGGAAAAAAATGATGGAAGACCGAGAGGAAAAAGTTGCAGGTATTGTTGTAACGAGAGGAAAGGTAGAAACGAGCAGACACGGTATGAACTTTCCGCGCGGATTTTGCTTTCGGGATCGTTATAACGACTGGAATAACAAGTGGAATAGCTGACGCTCCGCAAATTTCTAGGCAGCCGGGGAAAAAAGAGAGGCAGCTGAGAGGATTGGGGCTGACGAAGAGGGGTTGAAATTAGGTCACTCCGCGGTCAGGCCTCGACGGTTTCAGGAGCTGAGAGTGGAAGATAGAGGACGGAGAGTAAGCTTGAACAAACCTCCACAAATCCACCATGGAACTTTATACCTTACTGCCTTCGTTTTTGCTGCTGAATTCTATTTTCTCCACACCCCCGCCTCCGCTTCGTCACAGCTTGTTTCTCACGAGGACGGAAGTTGCCCCAGACGTGCAGCCTCACAGGACAAGCCTCAAAGGTGTGCGAGGATCATTCACGTCATTCTGACCTCGCGTGATCTCGAAATTGTCAACTTTTCGACGATTTTGTAAAATCGACGAGTAGGAACCTTTTTTTTCGTAAAAAAAAAACAAATTAAGTGCGCAGGAAAATCCTGTCAAATAATCGACCCGGGTGGGTACATTGGCAGTTGTATAAAATTAATTTATTCTTCAACGGCATAGAATTAAATTATCCCAAGACGATGAAGCGTGCCCCAATTTCATCCACGTGGATTTAACGAGCCATCAAATTAAGGGCGGGGTAATTCGGCGAAAAAAGGCATGTTTTTAAGATTTTTTTTTTGCGTAACGAATAGTGTTCGTTTATTGAAAAATTTACATATAATAAAGTAACATTTGAACAACATTCTCCTAAATTTGCATTGCAAAATATTCAAAATTGAGCGAGTGAAAATTAAACCCCGGAGGCGCCTCGAAAAAAAGTTGGTTTGCGGTGTGCACCATAACTCGCGACAGAATCATCTGAAACAAAAAATCAAAATGCATTTGTTAAAGGAGATGTTTTTCGAGGTAATGACGGGAGGATTTTTTTTTCGATTTTTCGATTTTTCGTAGCACTTGGGAGGCAAAAACCCGATTTTTGCTAAAAAAATCGGCTAATTTGGTGTTGAAAAATTAGTAATTATTAAAAAAAAACAAAAAAGTTCTCGACAATACCTGGTGAATTATGTGAAGAAGTACTGTGCAAAATTTCAAAGTGATTGGTCCAGTAGATTTTGAGTTATCGTGCACACGGACTTCAAATATGACAAGTCTCAGAAAAACGGTTTGAAAAACGCAGAAGAGTTTGGTCGCTTAGCGCTCATTGCACATAAGTTTGAGAACACTTCTCGATTGCATAAAAATCTGAGAAAATTCATGCATATTAAAGGTACTCAAAAGATTAATTTTGCGTAATAATAATTCCAAAATGTTATTAACAAAATGATGAAAAAAAAAATTAGTCAACAAATTTCCTCGCAACCCAATTTTTTTTCGTGATTCGTTCATTTTTCTGAGTACGTATGAATTTTTTCAGATTTTTCAATTATCTTTGAATTTTTAGAAATTTAAAATAAAACTCGATAATTTTCTTATACTCACTCAAAGTCGTCGATGCCAGGTCCGTAGAGCAAAAGGCTTCCATCAAGATGATCGAGAGCATCTTTTTGCGTTTGTCTACGCAAAACTCTTTCTTCTTTACAGCGGTCAACTGATATACAGACTAATGTGTATACTAATATACACCGGAACAGGCCCGTTTATCAAGAAATTTATTCGGGGTCGAAAAATACAATAGCGCGCCGCGCAGCTGCCGCCCAGGTATAAAACCCGGCATGGAGCAATAGACGCTCAAATACTCATAACTTCGTCAATTTTACTCCGATCGACTTGAAATTTTAACACAATATTCTTGATATATTATGCATTTATTAAAAAAATTAAAAAATAATGAAAAAAGAAAAAATTTAAATACTTTACCCCGCCCTTAATTCAAGTAATTGTGCCCAGATTGTTTGAGTTTGATAAAATTGAGAGAAAAAAAAACAATTTCGAAGGCACATTTTGAACCGTCATCGTAAAAAAGCCGAAAACTTTTTCTCTTCCCATCGAGCCGGCTTTTTTTTTCTCTCGAGGCTAATCAAAGCGCTCGGTTGGGTTTTGAAAAAGAGGTACGGTGGCGAATCAAAGTCGAAGTGATCTTTATCGTGGGCTTTAGGTCTGCATACTAATCGAACGTCGAAAGCCAAACGGAGCTCGAGGAGAAGAAGATGAACGAGCTTTTTTTACGGCACAAGAAGCTGAAAGTAAATGCGGCAAAGAATGGGAAACATTCTTTAGCGCGTATCTAATGGATGGTGCTTTCGATGTCTCGTATTTTCGCGAACGACTCCGCGACCTTTTCCGTTGAGAATCACGCGGGATCGATCGCTTCGATTAATCTTGTGGGCACAGAAATTCGGCAATTAGCGCAAGGAGTCGTGTCGCGGCTGAGAGCCGAAAATATAGCGGGAAGTCAATACGAGTGGAGATGATTATCGTGACAGGCGAGATGAAAAAAAAAACCGTTGAATCCTATTGTTCGTAACGATCTTCGTGGCTTTCAATTGAAATCTCTCGCGCAATATCCGGTGGAAAAGCGAATGGCGAGCCAGCCCTTGAGAGACTCGATTCAATGGAACGGCCGACTCCGTAATGCCCTTATGCACTTTATCGTAAAGGGTGATTTCGAGGATTTGCCGAGGGGCACTTTCTTCTTCCTTTCAATTCGGACTATTCTAGTATCTAGGGAATTTTCCTCGCTTTTCTTCAGCAAAACTGAATTTTCCGAATATTGATCGCGCCGAATATTGATCGTCAATATAAAAAAGCCCCGAGTAATATCGAGGAGAGTGTAGGGGAGAGTGGGGTACAATTTATCATGGGGCACTGTGAGCTAGATGCGATTTCTCGGAGGTTTGTACAGTTGCATGCAAAAGTGTCCGGCCAAAGATAATTTTATGATGGAGTAACGTTTAAGGGGGGATTGTCTTTTTTTTCGCAAAATTTACCGCTTTTTGGGAATTTTTTTGTGAAGAAAGTATACAACGAAAAACTTGTGAAACTTGGCATATAGTTTTATTGATCTGTTTACTACATACAAAAAAATTTTTAAACAATTTCATCAAAAAATCCGCCTCCCACCCCCCTCGACGCGCGTTGGTCCTTTTTTGATTGTGTGCACGATTACAGCCTTCACGTTCATCCTGCAACAAAAACCCAAAAAGCATTTTACTTTAGACACATATAGCTATCGTTCGATGAAGGGGGAAAAAAATTGACGATTTGGTGACGTTTTGAACTTGAAGTATCGATTTTTCGAAAAAAATTGATCGATTTTTTGTTATAAATAAAAAACTATTAAACGTATTGCTTTTTTGCTTCATTAAACGATAAAAGGATGTCAGCTGAGCATTCTGTCCAAATTTAAAGGCAATCGGTTGAATAGTTTTTGAGAAATCGTGCACACCATCAAAAAAGGACCATCGCGCGTCGAGGGGGCTGGGAAGCGGATTTTTTGATGAAATTGTTTAAAATTTTTTTTGTATGTAGTAAACAGATCAATAAAACTATATGCCAAGTTTCACAAGTTCTCCGTTGTATACTTTCTTCACAAAAAAATTCCCAAAAAGCGGTAAATTTTGCGAAAAAAAGACAATCCCCCCTTAAAGGATGCAAAATGGAAACACAAACATGTCACCGTAAAGTTCTTTTATTATGCAATCGAAACGTGTTACTGAAAAATTATACATAGATATTCATAATTATTTATAACCAAAATAACAATTTTCGCTTTTTCATAACCATCCGGCCAAGTACGAATTACGCACTATATGCAAAGAAAAAATATGGTAACTCAAGAAAAATAATTGAATATGGTAATAAATGTAAGATTTTCATCAATACTTGGTAGCCATGCCCTTCGAAGCTATCACGGCAGCACATCGGTGAGGCATCGATTCAATAAGTTTGATGATTCTATCTTGAGAGATATTTTTCCACTCTTCTTGAACTTTTCCCCACAAAGCAGCTTTGTTGGCACAATGTTCAGTTCCTACTCTTAGTTTTAACTCTTGCCATAAATGTTCTATGGGATTCAAGTCCGGAGATTGACTCGGCCACTCTAAAACTCGAATATTTTTCTTGCTAAAAACCTGCTGAACGAGCTGTGATCGATGTTTTGGATCATTATCTTGCTGAAAAACCCATCCTCGTGGCATATTCTGACGAGCATAAGGCAGTATTTTTTTAAATATAATATCTCTATACATAGCAGAGTTCATAGTGCCTTCAATTTTAAAGATTGGACCGACGCCTTTCCAAGAGAATGCACCCCATAGCATAATGCTACCTCCACCGTGTTTCACAGTTGGTGTTTGATATCGCGAATCATTTCTAGTTCCTTTTGGTCGTCGAACGTACCTTCTCCCATCATTTCCAAACAAATTTATTTTAGTTTCGTCTGAGAACAGCAATTTTTTCCAATCTTCAACAGTCCAGCTCTGGTATTTTTCGCGAATTCTAATCTGGCCTTCTTATTTTTTTACTGATGAGCGGTTTTTTAACTCCGACACGTCCAAAAAGTCCCACTTATGTCAGTCTACGGGAAACAGTACTTTGGCTAATGTCAGCCAAATTTTCTTCGTGTAATTCACGTGCGATTATTGCAGCATTCTTTTTTACATCTGCGACAGCCTTTCTTTTGATGACTTTATCGACACGATTAGTTGTTTTCCTAGGACTCCCAGGTCAGTATTTATCTTCTAGAGTACCTGTAGTCTTGAATTTATTTATTATATCGTTAACAGACGATTTTCCTATCGCCAACATTTGAGTTATTTCGCGTGAAACTTTTCCTTCGTTGTGCAACTTGATAACCACTTTACGTGTATCTAAACACGTTCGTTTCGACATCTTCACTGAGTGTTACTGATCGTACACTGCAAAAGGAGAAGAGCTCTCAATGTTTACATGATTTCGCGACTGAAAACGTAAACAAAGCGAAGCGAATTACATCTTCTTGGAATTTGGCCGGGGATTTATGGAGCAGCAAAACGTGTTATTCTTCTTATAAATAATTGTTAATCGTTATGAACAATTTTTGAATTACATATTTTTATTGCATATAATAAAATAACTTTACGATGATATATTTGTGTTTCCATTTTGCATGCTTTAAACGTTACTTAATCATAAAATTATCTCTGGCCGGACACTTTTGCATGCAACTGTAGCTCGTAAATTCCGAAATTTTTTGTGTTGGACCGCGATTTATATTTGGTTTCGTCAGGCCTAAAACAAAGTCGACAGCAGCTCACAAAGAATTATTGAAAATCAGAAATTTATTTGTGGCTTGGAAAAAAATATTTCACTCGCCGGAAAAAGGTAAAATATACCCGTGCGGAAAACTGATAGGGCATCCCTAATAAAAATAAGGGCCTTTCAGGGCTTCCCGAGTGCTTTCCCTAGTAGGGATTTACACAATGGGCCCAGACTTGGCTATAATCGGCATAAACTTGTAGGGATTTCCAGAATAGGCCCCGACTTGGCCATTATGGGGATAAACCTGTAGGGATTTCCACAATAGGACCCGACTTGGCCATTATAGGGATAACAAGTAGGGATTTCCACAATAGGCCCAGATCTGACTATTATAGCGATAAACCAGTATAAATAGCTACATGGTTGATGGTATTTCAATTATTCAAATCGATCATATACATCGATCGAATAATATTATCGAACGCAAATTGGGAACAAACGTAAGGGCATTAGCAAATAAAAAATCAACGATGAACACAAATATGCAGACAAACATCAGACAGTATTTATTTATCAAATTAAAGAAACCTTTTACATAGATACAAACAATTACTCATGATTTCACTCATACATGGAGTAATGCTAGCGCATAAGTGTGAACAGTCCCAACCGGTTTTCTCGACATTTTTATAGCAACTAATTTCCGCTCAATACTCATCATAGGGAAAATTATTTCTTCTGAAGACTTCGCTGATATTTCCCATTCATAAACTTTATCTGACTGTGTAGGATAAGTAAATAAATTGGTCTTTGTTTTCCAGATCTTTCCCTCAATGGAAATAGATTCTAGTGATTCAGTAGACCCATATATTTTTTTTATTTCTACTACACATCCATTCCTTAGAATGGATTATTTTTTGTATTAATTTTGTCATGGCAGTTTGTCATAAAGGCTCACATGCAAATACGCAATCACATTTCTACGCGCGCACACATACATACACATGTACTCACGCCCACACCTATGCACATGAACAATTACATAAAAACAAATACAGATATACCCTGACGCATTTAACATACACGTATATCCACTGATACGGATATTTTATGGCGCTGAAATGGTTATGATGAGGCGCCGTTGAGGCATTTTCAGGGCGCTAAAGTGGTTTTGATGAGGCGCCATTGAGGCAACTTATAAGGCCCCGGTCGTTGCACCTTTAATGGCCCTTGTTGACAAAGTGTGACCGGCCGCTAACGGCCCTCATGTGGCTTCCAGATTAGGATCCGAACAAAGTTCGGGGAATATTATTGGGGCCCGACCACAGCCCCAACCCAATTTCCGCACGGGTAACCGTAACTTTCTGTAGCGTCTCGGGTTGTCGGTCCTAATCGATAGTTTTATTGTTCATGATGAGCTCAGTGACTTGTGTTTTTCCATTCGTAGATTAATTAATAGGTATTTTCATCAATAATTAAATATTTAACTAGTGGGTACAATTCATCACCGAGATGTGGGGCACAACGCCCCGACTCCCAATCAGGAAACAAAGAAGTCACGACGCTCCGAAGAAGCGCAATGTGTCACGGGCCGCTGTCAACGACATGCGATTTGTAAAAATAAGACGTTCCCGTGATATTACTGATTTTATACTGATACTGATATACTGATTTTATTTGGGTTCGTACTGTTATGTGTAAAAATCTGTGTTAGAAAAATATAAGAGTTTCAACCGCCTCATTGTACCCTACGTTTCGCAGTAATTGACCCACTGTACCCCCCTATATGATACATTTTACTCCACTCATGGGGTACAACGAGCCAAGCCGCACGTTTTTTTCGATCCCGTTATTTTGGAATGTTAAATCTTTTCGCAAAAAATATGGGAGCTTCATTGTCCGCCCAAAGGTCTATAAAATCGGTTATGACCTTCCTTTTCTAATCACTTTCTCTTACTGCGCTACATCTATTGGGTTGTCCGGTAAGTTCGTGGCGATTTTTCCTAACGCCACCCAACGGAAATCGGCACGAACTTTTCCAACAACCCGATACTTTGAATCTTCGATAAATTCGTAGGACTTTTGAAGATTCTAGAAGAGGAAGGAAATGTTCTTCCCTCACGCCCTTTTTCTATGTTTTCATCGAGTTTCCGGCATTTTTTTGCTTCTCCGAATCTTGATAGATAGTCACATGGATTTCGTGTGTGAGAGAGAGAGAGAGCGAGGTAAAGGGAGGGCGGGGACGAGTGTATCGTGGTCTAAACACGAGCCAGGGCCAACCAACCTAAATTTGCTTTACTGCACTCGAGCACGCAACCCTTCAACTAGCCTCGACAACCTAACCTTCCGCTTTCCCTTTTCCCTCCCTTTCAGCCCGTCTTGGTAACCGTTCACCGGGCGCGTTATCACACCAATCGTGGAAACGGTCTTGCCAAAATAGATCGCTCGTATCTACGCTCCACCAAAATATAGCATGGGCTATATCGTGCTCGTGTTAATTTACTGGTGTTACGGCCAATCTGAAAATGTCTCATTTTGGCCTAACCCCCGTTTCTTCGCGTTGAATTAATTGTCAGGTAACCTTTGTTCGTTTTTGTGACAAAATGGGATCGCGTTTATTGTGCTGCGCAATATTGTTTATGGATACTTCATGTAGGGATGTATTTTTTAATGGTTACGAAATATACACGGTGTCCCGTTATGGATAATCCTGCAACTGTCGATAGGTCAGAATCTGCTATGTGCTGGAATGGTAATTTTTTACATATGTGACTTTTCCGAAAAAATGGGCCTGAAACTTTTTTGTTGCTATTTTCTCATTTATTGGGTTATGAATGATGATATTCAGTCGGGGGGAGCTGAAATTCACACCCCCCCCCCCCCCCCGTAAAAAGTTATGGGGTGTTGAAGTTCGTGCAAACACGTGATAAAATAGGGCATGTCGAAATAGGGCAAAATGTCGAATGGCAAATATAGAACGATCAAGATTTCGAAACGACAGAATTTTGAACTCTCAAAATAACGGAGGTTAAAATCTTCGAAATTTTATCCTTTGACCAATGACGAAATCGAATAACTATTACACCAAAGGATTATTTATTCGAGAGCTCATTTATTCGAGAACACATGTTCAGATAGTCTGCAGTTTGGGTCATACAAATACAGATTCAAACAATCTACAACATTCATATCTCCGAAATAGAAATAAAGTGAGTGTCTAATATTCGTAATACCGTCTATAGCAAAAAGCCATATATCGAGACTACAGACTTCGAATGTGTAGATCTTAGAAACGCAAATGATCGATGATCCGAAATGGCGAACATGGCGCTGCCTGATCCGACTGACCACTAACGCCATCTGCCTTCTTCATTCTGTAGCGCAAGTAGAATTGCTCGATCCCAAGTTTTCGCTATCGGACCGTTCGACATTTTGGCCCATTGCTATTTTAAGTGATCGACTTTTTGGTCTTTCGTTTTATGGCCTTAGGCCACAGTAACGGGTTTAAATCATGTGCGATAAAATTTTTTTTCGTATGAAAAAGTGATTCACTCATAAAATTAATTACACATCTATTTAGTATGAATATCAAGCTGTTAGAAAAAATATATATATATTTTTTCGATGTACAAAAAGGCCGACTACTAATATTTTCTTTTGTTATCTTTTTTTAGGCGCTCCGCTGCGTGACATTTAGCATCCACAATTTTTTACCTAGAACAAAAAACAAAAATTCTCGTCAATCTGCATCAGAATACCTAGAAAAGTACGTGCGGAATTTAAAAAATATTGTTTTATTCAAAAGTTGTAGGTATTTGAACTTGAGAAATGAATTTTCAGTGAAAAATTTCGTTATTACTGCTCATAAACTGCTCATAAAATGAAAATTTTTCGATTAATCAGAAATTCCGTACGTACTTCTCTGCGAAATGCAATTAGGAACATAACTTTTAAATTTGAAGTAAATCGAGTGAAAAATTGTTAGGGTTATTTGTCACGCCAATTGGAAAAAAGCTGTTTCGAGAAGTTTCGAGTAGTCGGCCATTTTGTACATCAAAAAAAAATTCTAACAGCTTGATATTCATACTAAATCGATGTGTAATTAATTTTATGAGTGAATCACTTTTTCATAGGAAAAAAGTTGTTAAATTCGCACATGATTTTATACCCGTTACTGTGGCCTAACCCCTTAAGAAATTCGAAATTGTAAACTGTCGTGATATTCACAATTTGACGATTTCCCGAGCAGAAATTTGTTCAGGGTGAAATCCGGACCGGATCAGGCTGCCTCAATAGCAAATCCGGGCCGGGTCAGGCAAATTTAGTCCGGCCCTGATCAGGGATGTAACGCTTTTGCAAATTCAGGTCCGGATCAGGCTCTGATCAGGCGCTTCATCAGGCCCGGATCAAGCAACTTATCGGGCCCGGATCAGGCACCGTATCTGGCTCGGATCAGGCTGCTATCAGGCTCGGGTCAAGCTCCGTATCCGGCTCGGATCAGGTACTTTATCTGGCTCGGATCAAGCAACTTATCTGGCCCGGATCAGGTGCCTCATCCAGCCTAAGACATGCGTGTCATCTGGCTCGATCATTTGATTAATTTTTTGTTTAAAAATAGATCAACATTTATTAAATTATTATCGCAGTTACACGTTATCAAGTTTACTAACGTTATTAAAAATATGAAACGTATGAAAACATTTTTTTACAGTTTAAGTTTTTATTTTACTTGACTTGATCGTTTAGTTTTTGTTCGGGTTTTGGCGATGACCGTCCCAATCTTTCGCACTGTCTATGACCGCCGCTAGCCCATCCGAAATTTGTTTCTCTTTGATAGAAACTACGTGGGGAGTACCATCATACTCTGTCAAGATTGCATCTGAAATATTTCGAATGCATAGAAAAATTGCTGAATATACATAGAAAAATCACATCTTTGCATTAAAAGCATATATCAGTCGGATCTAGGGAGCGCCACCGCTCCCCCGTCGACTATATCTATATTTATCACAAGTATAGATATATTCGACCAGGGAAAAGTGAGTGATATAGGCTCCGATTGATATATCCTCTGAAGATAATTAAATAATTAAATAATTATTTTAAAATGGTGTACCTCGTAGTGGCGTAGCTCATTCTCTTTTTGTCGTTCTCGCATCATTTGTATATATATATATAGAGTTGTATATATATTATTGAGAAAAAAATATTGGACGGTACAAAATGGAATTTTGTATACGGTACAATGGAATGGAATTTGCGCAATTATTTCTCGTCATCTGGTCCCATGCAAACGTATGTATGAGTACATTTATGTACATATACGTATGTTTGTACCGTTGAACATTTTTTCTTGATACGAAATATATACACTATATACACTATATATACAAATGGTGCAAGAGTGACAAAGTGAGGTTAAGCTACGCCGCATTGTCTTCGCCCATCAAGTCGTATTTTATATATTATCACTGTTCATGTGTAGATAATCCACAGTATAGTCGCAAATATACTTTACCTGAGATTTTGTATGCACTGCACTTTATTCAAGGGCTTGCCTTTTTTCGGGAGAAATTGATGAAACGAACGAGATGTGTCGATGTTGCTACGGCGTGGCTGTTGCGCCTTCTTCTAGGTATATAATACGGGACTGGCTGCCGGTATCAATGTGTTAACCAATCACATAGGACTCGCACCAAAGTGAAAAAGTGTAGTCGTGTACTGCGTGTGCAGCTGTCAAAATATTTCGCGAGGCTTTGCCGACAGAGGCGCTGTCTAGTCCTAGAGAGGAGAGGATACGGAGTGACGAGCTTCATGCGAGATAAGGCTTCTATCCGGCGCAAATCAGGCGTGCCTGACTAGGGTGCCTTATTGATGCCTGATAAGGCTCCTATCCGGCGCAAATCAGGCGTTCCTGATCAGGGCTCCTTATTAGTGTCTGATAGAAGTCCTATCCGGCGCAAATCAGGCGTGCCGAATCAGGGCGCCTTATTAATGCCTGATAAGGCTCCTATCCGGCGCAAATCAGGCGAGCCTGATCAGGGCGCCTTATTGATCCCTGCCCAGGTCCCTGTCTGGCGCAAATCAGGCGTGCCTGATCAGGGCGCCTCATTGATCCCTGCTAAGGCTCCTGTCTGGCTTAAATCAGGCGTGCCTGATTAGGGCGCCTTATTGATACCTGCTCAGGCCCCTGTCTGGCTTAAATCAGGCGTGCCTGATCAGGGCGCCTCATTGATCCCTGATCCGGCCTTGATGGATCCTCAGGCAACCTGATTAGATTTCTGCTCGGGTTGGAGTCTTGAATCGTTTGGTGTATATATACAGGCGAATGGATATTATGTCTCTCATTATTTTGTTCAATCTCATATTTGTTTTCGCTATAAATCAACTTCGAGATTTGTGTGTTCACAATTTCGATTAACTATTTTACTATTAACTATTAACTGTTACCTATTTTACTAAAGTTACTATTAACTATCTACTTACTATTAACTATTAACTAGGGACTAGGGACTTACTATTAACTATCTACTATTAATTATTTTATCTTAAGATTGATCTATCTTTATTGGAACGTTCGTCATTATTGAATTCGAAATTTCGGTCCTTCGGAATATGGATCGTTTGAATTTCCGATCTCCACCCCTATATTGGGTTTGCTTAAGTTAAACTATGAGTAAAAGTTATGGGGTTTTGAAGCTCGCGGAAACACGCGATAGAATAGGACATTCTTGAACATATCGACGCCTATATTGGGTTTGTTTGGGTTTGCTCGGACACAACAATTTTTTTCGAAAAAGTCCCTTATCTAAAAAATGACCGCCAATTCCTTTAAAAAAGTTGCTTAGTGATTGTCCATTCATATCATTTATAGAAATGGCATGCGAAAAACCAAAAGCAGCAGATTTTTTTTCAAATATCATAAAATCCAAAATCTCGAAAACCGTGGGACTTTCACTGACCTGAAATTCCAGCACATAGTAGGACATGATTTGACCTATCGACAGTTGCAGGATAATCCATTCATAACAGGACACCCTGTATATGTGTCTACCGTGGACAGGTACAATATTATCGATCAGCGAGCACCATGTCGTATCGAGGGATCGCAAATATCCAAGAAACGAACTCGTACCGAATCTCCAAATTATTTTCCATCGAATGAAAATATCATGTAGAAAAATTGTGATGAAAAAAGAAATGTGCAAATGTGTTGAAAAAAGTTGCTCAATCGCTCGGAATCTTTTTGTTTCAGGCACGACGATACGACAGCAAAGTAAGAGCTGGAGGGCCGAGCACAAGGCCGCGCGGACATTAGGCATCATAATGGGAGCGTTCCTACTCTGCTGGCTTCCATTCTTTATCTGGTGAGTATTTCGAGCCTGTCGGTAATTATCCGAATTCTCTACCACGCGTTTTTTCGCGTCAAAGGTCGAGCCCACGAGAGGGGCTTGCCCTTTTGTATACGTTTTTTACGACATTGGTGAAAAAAAGAAAAAAAACGAACAAAAAAAGTAAACGTATTTTCTCCGGGTCTCGAGAGTCCCGGGAGATTTTTCCGGGCGGAATATTGAATTATAAACGAGAGAAGAAAAATGCTGCAAGCTCGAGGAGACTCTTATTAAATATCTGCAATTTTTCCGTGCAACAAACATGCCCCATTGAATGAAAAATAAAATTCGCATTAAATGGAAACACACGAGTAAAGTTCTTTCTTGAAAATTTATTTACGAAGCCGTTCTTGACTCGGATTCGACAGAGTTGGGTGCGAATGCTAATGGATTCGTGTATTTGCGTTCGTTATGATTATGCTGATAGTTCATACACGCTGTCTCCATCCGTGCCCTTTTCCCTCCACGCGTCTCTTGGGTCATAACTTATTGGATTAATATGCAAACAAGCGGTCCGTGGTTACGGGTTGCCTCTCGGTGCTTCTCTCCCGTTATACGCGACGATGTAGCGCCGATGCAAGGGTTGCCTGCGCCCTTCGAGTCGAACCCCAGCATCGCGCGCGTCTGTCCTCCCGTGATGACACGAACCTTTCTGTCTCAACGTGGAACGAGCTGGCTGTGCACGTATGTCAGTCTATGATACGTACGAGGGTAAACATTCAAGTTTGCGAGTTTTCGCGGCCGAGTTTCCGTGCGACGGCTTGTTCGCCCAGAACCGAAAAAGAGCACTCGTTGCGCGGATTGAAAACGAGCCAGGCTGCTTACTGGTATCAATGTTTTTTGTTTCTACTTGAATTTTCATTTCGATTGCATAATAATAATGCGACACGCGTAAGAAGAGCAATAACGTTCGACCGGTTGATAATAATTATAAAATATTACCATTTCCTGTAGAATATGGGGTCTGGGCCTTGTCATAATATTGGGCCTTAACTATTTAACTAGTGGGCTTATCATAATATTGGACCTTATTGTGATATTGGTCCTTGCGTATTTATATATTGGGACTTACTATAATATTGGGCCTTGTTATAACATTGGGCCTTATTATACTATTGGGCCTTGCCTATTTATATATTGGGACTTACTACAATATTAGGATTTGTTGTAATATTGTGCCTTATTACAATATGGGGCCTTATTATAATATTGGCCTGTTATAATATAAAAGTGTCACGAATCGTAAGTATTGTAATTAATTATGAGATAATTATAAAATATCGCTAGATCGTTGAGCGTATGAGCTATTGAATTGAAATTTGTTTTAAACAATCTTTTTTCCTATCGAATCCGTTTACGCATTGTAATTCGTCAAATGAGACATTCGGCAATTTTTTCAATTCGCAAGAAATTCTATATAATATATAGGTCTGTTTGTTTTGCGCTGTACAGAAGTCTATGGGGGTTTGGGCCTCATCATAATATTGGGCCTGAACTATTTATATATTGGGACTAACTATAATATTGGACCTTATTGTGATATTGGTCCTTGCGTATTTGTATATTGGGACTTACTATAATATTGGGCCTTGTTATAATATTGGGCCTTATTACACTATTGTGCCTTACCTATTTGTATATTGGGACTTGCTATAATATTGGGCCTTTATGTAATATTGTGTCTTATTACAATATTAGGCCTTATTACAATATCGGTTTATTATAATATAAAAGTGTCGCGAATCGTAAATATTGTAATTAATTATGAGATAATCATAAAATATCGCTGTATCGTTGAGCGTATGAATTATTGAGTTTCAATTTGTTTCGAACAATTTTTTTTCTTATCGAATCCGTTTACGCATTGTAATTCGTCAAATGAGACATTTGGCAATTTTTTCAATTCGCGAGAAATTCTGTAGAGTGGATAGGTCTATTTGTTTTGCGGTGTACAGAAGTCTATGGGCATCATCATAGTTCAGAAGTCTAATATGAGGATTGGGCCTTATCATAATATTGGGCTTTAACAATTTATATATTGGGACTTACTATACTATTGGGCCTTATTATACTATTGAACCTTACATATTTATGTATTGGGACTTTCTATAATATTGGGCCTTATTATAATATTGGCCTGTTATAATATAAAAGTATCGTGAATCGTAAATATTGTAATTGATTATGAGATAATTATAAATTATCGCTGGAGCGTATGAATCATTGAATTGAAATTTGTTCAAAACAATTTTTTTTCTTATCGCATCCGTTGACTTATTGTAATTCGTCAAATGAGACGTTTGGCAATTTTTTCAATTCGCAAGAAGGTTCTATGGAATAGATAGGTATATTTGTTTTGCGCTGTACAGAAGTCTGCCGGATAGTTCTTTTGGATTCCTCACGATGGGGCTTATGTACAAGCTTGAGGCGAAGTGATTTGAATGCACTCTGAACCGGTCGGTATATTTGTCGCTGCGTCTTTCGATTTCGTCACGCACCGTTGGGGTCTTTAATTGAATTTTAAATGTGAGAGGAAGCTAAAGCATTTGGGAGAAGGGAGAATTCCTTTGACAGTGAATGTTCTTGCTTGTTCCAAAAGCCGCTCCAATCTGCGCGGGCTTAAGCCACATTTGGGTGTCGGAAGGTGTGTACAGCAAACAATAATGCTTTGATGCAACATACGCAGTCTAAATGTAAATTTCACAAGAATGAATATACGCCCAGATTTCGGTCTCTTGTGATTGAAAGGAAGCCCATAGGAAAATCCATGACCGGAAGTTTCGCTGCGCGCACACGTTGTATCTCCTGTTCGAGAACGTATGTTTACGCCGAAATATCGCGAGCTTTTCCAGGCGTGCCGTAAACATATTCTTTCGATACGTGCATCCAGTCCAATATGCAAATGCGGGACTGGCGTCGCGCGGCATGCATATTTGTTTTTCCTCGGACAGAGGGAGTCGGTATAAAAACCGCAGGAGCTGCGGTACTGAAGATATTGAAAGAAAGAAAAAAACCATCGATATACGGGAGCTTCGAATATGAAAAATCCATTTCAATCATTTCAATATTCCGGCACGTGCGTTGATTTAGATTAAAAAAAAGACCGGGTAAGGTTCCGAAACCACCCCTCCGATTGAGCGGACATTTTGCAGAAGCCTTCCTTTTAATATTTTAAGGCAGGATTCTACTTTGAAACCATGAAAAAAACGCTATTTTCGTGAATTTTTTCTGAGAATACTATTAAAGATATCGATATGGGGTTTAAACTGTTCAATAAATACACTCTTTAAGTACATAAAAAAATTTTTTTGAATGTATTTTTTTCATTTTTTGTACACGTAAAATATGTTTAAAGCCAACGCCTCGAAAAGCAGGTACCGTTGCCGTGGTCGTGAAATCTTCCCGACGGATGGTCTGAAACAAAAAAATCAAATAGTTTCATGTTCAGTATGTCTTCAGGAACCAACCTAACTAGAATATTTTATATACGTGCAAAATTAACAAAATGGCGGCTAAAATACGAAAAAAATGCGTTTTTTTGGGTCTTTTTTTGCAATAAAAAAATAGTTCTAATCAAAATTTTAAGTTGATTGTAGTTAGGTCGGTTGGTACACACATATAGAATATGTGTTCCAAATTTCATAAGGATCGGTTCAGTACTTTTTGAGTTATTACGACCACGGTACTTGAAAATGTCGTTTCGAGAAAAACGCGTTTAAAGTTTTGGTGAGTGATAGGTAGGTGCTCAGGTAGGTGCGTTCGAAAGGCGAAAAAGGATAGTTAGACTGCTTGGAACTTTATACAATTTTGACCGAACATTCTTGAACATATTTACTTTCGAAAAATGTAAAAAAAAAAAAAAAAAAAATTTTTCAAAGTTTCAAAGTAGAATCCTGCCTTAAGACGGAATGACACCTCATCGCGGTCGGTATGGTAGAACAATTATAGATTCCCAAAAATCTCTGAAACGGCTCTTCAGATCCCGTCGAAACTTTGCCAAACGACGTCAAATAGATAGACGAATAGCTTCCAGCCCCTCAAATTTTCTGAATTTGAGAAAAAAAAAACTAGATTGGCTTATGATAAGCCAATCTACATTTTTTTTCTCAAATTCAGAAAATTTGAGGGGCTGGAAGCTATTCGTCTATCTATTTGACGTCGTTTGGCAAAGTTTCGACGGGATCTGAAGAGCCGTTTCAGAGATTTTTGGGAATCTATAATTGTTCTACCATACCGACCGCGATGAGGTGTCATTCAGTCTTAAGAGAACCTCTAGATTTTTTTAACGCACACCGTCTATATCTATAGCTGCTACGCCTCCGCTCATACCTATGCTGTCGCACTCTCCGTTTTGCCCAAACAAACCCAAACCCAAAAACTATTGCGCGTCGCCAAAAATCCCTTTACACTGAGAAAAAAAAATCATTGATCCAATATCACTGGTGTTATTGGATGATATTTCGTTGATTCAATTGTAAAGTTGTTGGTGTAAATAATCGGATTTATTAGTCCAAATAAAACGCTATTGACTTCAATAACATGATAAAATTGAAAGTTTTTTTCATTCGAAAGATATATTGTTAGCTGAGAACAATATATTATTGAAACTGTCTAAAAAATTATTGCGAACAAGTTATATAGGTTTGAATGCAATTTCTGCAACGAACGAAAAAAGCGTTCCAATTAATAACATGAATATTGTTGATTCGAATGCACAAGAAAAATTGAATTTCGCTCGTTTGATTAAAATAAAATTTCTATTGAGTAAATATGTTATTTTATCGTTTTCACCATATTCGATATTGATTTTAAGTACATTATTCGTTAAAATATAAAAAAATTATTTTGATTGAAAAATATTAAGCAAATGTCTGAATTGGTTAAAAAATTATGCTAAAGTAAAATGTGTTTCTTGCACATTTGGTTGAAAAAATTCAACCAAATCATGGCCGAGCGCCACCGAAATTATAGGTGTGAGGAAACCCGTAGTTCTCGGAGTAACCGCTAGAGGCCGCACGCGCGCTCGTTTCTCGTAAGCGTAGCGCGAACCGAGAATCTACTTAAACGCTGGAGAAACTCTAAAGAGTATCGCTTCTTGGCCTGCGGCTAAGATCAAAGTGTAGTATCTGTTCTAATCAGTTGAATATCTGATATTCTCTCCATGGATATTCCATTGGATATCTGATATTCTCTCCCCTATTATCGTGGATGATCATTCTAATGCTCACTTTTTATTTAAAACTTAAAACAAATTGAAAAAATTATTCGTTTCGATGTAGTAAACAAATAATTAATTCTATTGATTACATTTTTGTACGAAATAAAAAATGTTTGTAGCAACCGGTTAATTATTTCATCCAAAACATCTACGGATTCTATATAGAATGATTTCAATAGAATATTATTTTATTTGAAGGATAATGTAGATATTTAAAGAACAGAAGAGCTTTTTCAAATAAAATAATATATTATTGAAAGCAATCACATTGTCCAATATTTTATAGTATTGAAACAATCTCATATATCGGTGGCACTCCACAGCAGTACATTTATTTGGATCAACCAATATATTTTTTTGATTCAATTGGTTTTGTTTCTCAGTGTAGGGTTGTCTTAAAACATTAAAAGGAAGGTTTGAGCACAATTTCAGCTCGATCGAAGCGACGGGGTTTTGGAACCTTACCAAAAATACTATTTTTGGTCACTCGGAGGATGAGAAAGTTCGAAATGGCGAAAGTTTTAGATGATTAATTTTGTCCTCAGGTACCTGACGACGTCGCTTTGCGGAGACAGCTGTCAGTGTCCAAACGTGGTTGTAACTATAGTATTCTGGATAGGATACTTCAACAGTGGCCTAAATCCGTTGATCTACGCCTACTTCAATCGGGACTTTCGCGACGCCTTCAAGGACACCCTCAAGAGTGCCCTACCGTGCTGCTCCTCGTGTTGGAAAACAACGGAAACGTCGCAATTCGTGTAGCCAATAGGTCACGACAGGACGAGGAGAAGGGCACTCGTCGCGTCTCCGGCATCACCGTTGAGGTCTTCGGGGATCGACGGGACGGCGGAAGCGACGGTGGCAGCGACGACGAGGACGCCAGGCCCTGAAACGAGCGAATCCATGAGACTGACGTCGCTCGAAACGACGTACGATATATCCGAAAATACCTGACACTCGAACGAACCACGGCCGCATCCCCGAACAGCTCGAACCGAGGCCGCCCTCTCGATCATCTCCGAGAACCTCCTGGAGACGAGCTTCTGAAGCCTGACACCTGAGGGAACTATGGTCGTATGTGCCGTTCGGTTAAGCTCCGAAAATTCGGACGCTCGAACGCGCCTTTTGTTCCTATTTTTCTTGCTGAAAGATCAAACGGTTTTTTCAACGGTATAAATTCGTAAAGTAAAATGTAACCGCGACGTAAGGGCGTTTGATCGCGCATTTGTACATTCGAAGGCAAAGAGAAACGGCGAGCTTGAACGATGACAAATCTTTGAGGCTACAGCGCGTCCAATTCCGCGACGAAAATTCGTCAGAGCTATTTTTCCTAGGCCCTTCCTATCCTCATTCTGATCGAAGCGATTCGAACACTCCGAGTGGGGGTTCGATGTTAAAACTTGTAAATAGAGAGACAAGGGATGTTACATTTTGGTACGAGGGGCGTGAAAATAATTTTTAGTCGTCGGCATTGAGTTGAAAAAAATCGGCATGTGACTTTTTGGCGCCGTATCTTTCGGTACGTGTGGCTTTCAGGGGGACGCCACTGTGATGGGCCAAAAAGGTGGTTTTTTGCCATTTTTTGTTTACTAGATTATTTATTTGGGATGTGGAAAAAGAGACATGTTATTAGGCATACATTGAACCTATTTCGTGTAAATTTTTATTTAAGCAAATTGAAAATTAACATCTATTGAGCCTCTGTATTAAAAAACGTCGATTGGCCGGATCGATTATAACGGTTGGTGTGAAAAATGAAAATAAAAACGTTTTATAATCTATTTTAATATAGTTCGGGTTGTACGTAGTCGTTTTTCGAAACAAAGATTCACGAAATGGTGGGTGTTCAAAAAAAGTGTAATTGTGGCTAAATTTTTACTTATATTTGGGGGCTCAAAAAATACTAATTTTAAAAAACGGCTATGTACAACGATAGCTACTGGAATTAGGAAATTTTGTTTTTTTTTTTGTAATGGAAAAGCGGACAATTATAGCTGGACTTATGATTCCAGCCAGGCCGCGAAAAGTCGTTTCGAGAAAAACGCGATTGAAAGTTTGAGTTTACGTAAAGCGTTGCGCCACCTGCTCTCACGAAATCGTCTCCAACTTGGTTAATTTTCAATATTTTAACTTCTGTTTTTTTTCTCATATTCTTGAATGTATATAAGTACTTAGGGAAATTGCAAAGAAAATCGATTTTTTTATCCGTCACCGTGGTGCCCGGCCTTAAGGTCGTACCTGGCCCTGCACACTCGCATAAAAAAATAAAAACAAAATACTGCATGTAGCCACAAATTGTTTTTACAACTTTTCACAAATTCGTTACATTGAATATTCGTTCTTCGATATTGATGTATGTTATGCTTCGAGTGCAAAATAATCGCATATATCGTACATTTTTATTTGGCGTACTCGCCGAATTTGCTGAAAGCTTTGCCATGAATTCACCGAAAAAAAATATTGAACAATGTTAAATGCTCAAAAAAATAACGTTATGTCTAGTGTAGAATAAAAAAAAATAAAACAATCATTTAAATTGCTAAGTTCGTGCAATAAGCTTTCGGTGCAATCAAGGAGAATTTTTCGACGTATGCGATAGGAAAAAAAGCTGAAAAGACAAAATGTTTCCTGGATCATTCGATTGAAGCTACTGAAATAATTTTTGTTTTTTGATGCTCATTGTGGAAGATCGAATGTAAAGGGAATTAGGTTGGTCGTTCAAGAAAAAAGTTGTAAAAACAATTCGAGAGAAGTTTTATCCCTCTTTGGGCGGCGGCAATGAAATCGTATTAGAAAACGTCTCGATTGTTCATCCGAACGAGGGAGGATCGATGATTGATACTCTCCTAGTTCCATAGCCGTCGTAATAAAATCAATAACTTCCCAAAATTAATTGAGAGACTCTCTCGATGGAAGATTGATTGAATCGACGATGATGAATAATCGCAGATTAAACCGATCGGCGACACAATGGCGAGGATAATGATGTCCACGAGACAATAGAGGTGAGAGGATAATAAACGTTGATGGCGTTGTCCACGGAAATGGGCGACATTGAATTTTTTTCATTACTTTCAAAGACTGAAATTTTCATTTTTATCGTATAGTCACTATTTTTTACCGCAATTTCAAGAATCATTACTTCGTATTAATCTAGGAAAGAATTCGTTTTCGCAAAACAAAAAAAAACGTTGATTACCCAAAATCTTTGCTTTTCGAAGGATTTTTTGAATATATTTTTCACATCTCCCACGTCGTCGATAATCGAAAAACTTTGCGTTGCGTTTGGTCGCCGTATAAACGTGATTGACGAAAATTCAGCGACAAATGCAAAGAGAAAAATGACGAGAACGAAAAGTTTAACATTTTTTTTACACTCGTTTCTTTCGGTTAGATTTTGATACTTTTCGTAAAATAACTGTCCCTTTTCCGCAGAATTGTCCCTCGTAATTTGGGACAGTCCGCGACGAGAGGCGAACGAAGCGAATGGAGTAAATACGGTGTCTCGCAATTAATTTTTCAACGCTGTAAATAAAACAATACGCTATCGAGAACGAGTCGCCGTTATTAGCGAAAAAGATTTTGAAAAATGCAATTGGCGCGCGTTCGTCGATAAACCATGAGTGGAGTAGACGAGAGTTCTTGTAAATATTAGAATAAACGTCTAAAATTTTCAACGAAAGTGAAATAACTGAGCCTACGTTTAGATCACTCGAGTTGAATGAAATAACGCGAAAGGAGGAGAAAAAAAATTGAAAATAAGGATGGCACTGTTGATAAAGCACCAAAATCGTAATAAAAATTGAGCGTCGAATTCGCCCAACGTGTGTAGTACTCGTGTCAGTTTTTTTTTTTTTCAAGGAAATGAAAATAAAAGAAATTTACGTGATCGTTGAACATCGTTTGATAAATTTATGAGAGTTGCGAGGGAATCAAAGAGAGTTTAGGAATGGGGCGTTAGATCTCGGGCGTAAAATAAAAAATAAATATCGGGACGAAACGCCGAGGCTGGAATATATAATTTGAACAAAGTTATGCAGTCAAAATGAGTGACGAATAAAAGATCGTTCTGGGAGTTTGAGAAATTTGAAAAAAAAATCCGACGTAGCAATTCTTACGTGCATGGCTCGTCAGATTTTCTGGATAAGGTTTTCAACCCCCCCCCCCCCCTTCCCCACCAATCGAGATGAGATTTTGAACAAACTTTCCTTTTAATATTTTAAGACAATCCCTAAAGGGATTTTTGACGACTCGCAATAGTTTTCGAGACATTGAATTTTGAAGTTTATTTGAAGGGTAATGTTCCGAACCCCCTCCCCCCCCGCCCCGATCGAGCTGAACTTTTGCACAAACCTTCTTTTTAATGTTCTAAGACAACCCCTCAAGGGATTTTTGGCGACCCGCAATAGTTTTCGAGATATTGAATTTTAAAGTTTTTTTTTAACACGCGCCGACTACATTTATATCTGCTACGTCTCCGTTCATACCTATATATTTTATCGCGCTCTCTGTTTTGTCCAAAAAAAATACTGAAACAAACACACACAAACTTGAACCCAAACAAACTTAAACACAAAAACTATTGAGCACCGCCAAAAATCCCTTTAGGGGTTGTCTTTAAATATTAAAAGTAACGTTTGTGCAAAATTTCAGCTCTAAGCATGTGCATTTTTTTTATTCGGCATAAATCTAAATTTCCAGTTTCGGCGGTTTTTCGTTTCGCAATTGCAGAGATCCTCCGATCGTTGAACAGCGAGGGAGACGTCCGGGCGACAGCGTTGAAGAAGAAAAATGATCGTTCGGCGTCGGGGAGTTATAAAAAATGTAACATAGCAATAATAATCGCAAGAGGGACTGTAAATAATAGGTATCAATGCGAATGAAAAGAGGAAGCGAGACGATGATGGAGGAAGACGTTGAAGAATAAATAAAATTATGTCACATCTGCGCAGCGAAATTGTTGTTTCTTCTTTTCCAACTATAATTATAAAAATGAAGAATAAAAACACACACACACTGTCTGTATGTACGTGGATGTAATTGTCAAGTATACATATATTTATTCGGTTGATTTATCCGATTATTTGCTGTACATTGCTTCAATTTGAAAATTAAAAAAAAAACCTATTTTTCAATTTCTTTTAGTTTATTTCGCCCATTTATTTTTCTCGAGGGCTGGAAAACTTTGACATCGTGTCGGGAATCGGATTCGTGCAATTTCCGCAACCACGGATGTCATCTACATTTCGTATTTCTGTGCCAGGATCGAGGCGACACCGCGAGTATAGAAATGCCTCTGTATTACGTGCAATTCCAGGTCGTATATTGCAAAACGCGACTAAAACGTAAGTAGAAACGATTTGCGGAACGACTGAATCTCTCTCTCTCTCTCTCTCTGTCTCTCTCCCTCTCTCTCTCTCTCTCCTGCACGATCTTAAATTTCACATTTGAATAGCACTTCCACTTGAGAATTTAAGATCCAAAAAATTTCATTTATGTGGTCGACAATTACATTTTTTTTTCTTCATATTCGATTGGAAATTCTGTTGTCCGGTGCTCGTGCCCCTTGATTGAACCGATAGAGTTCGTAATTAATAGAATCTATTAGTTTGTAATCGGTTGTCCGTACTTTAATGCAGTTTGAGCTTAGCACGGCCTCAGAAATGGTAGCGATATTGCGGAATATCCAATGTCCAGTGCTCCGAGGCTTTTCCGATGGGAATTCAATATCATCGACGCGACCTGGAAATTATGGATATTCGGCGGTTACTCTCGCTTGTAGTTACAACTCGAAACGTCCATAAACACTTCTCTCAATTAGTTCGGGCGTGTAAATCGTGTGAAAAATCCTACATTCGTGCAAAGAACTTTAGAGTTATAAATTGTTATAAACGAACCAGCATCAGTTTGACCCGGCTGGAGTGGCTCGGCGATGCCTAAGGGTCGTGGAATTCGAGAGGAATTAAAGATAGGGCGCAAGCGTGAGACCCTTAAGGGGGGGGGGGGGAGATACCTTTAGGCGAGGCATTTTTTTCTCATCCTCAACACGGCCTCCATCCGGAAGCCACTAACGCTTCTAATTACATAGAGCGCCGTGGAAGCTTTAAAACTAAATTTTTTGTTGATTTTCATGATGTTTTTGAAAAGGAAAGATTTACTCCCTATTTTTGAGACTTAAGGTATAGTTTATTACTACTTTTGGCTGTTTCATGGTATTTTTTTTATTAATCTTTGAAAATGGCGGATGTATGGCACGATCTTCTAAACTGCATTTTCAAAACTGGCGTGACGTATAGCTAAAAAACTAAGCGACTGATTCTGATGAAATATGTTATAAATCTTTCTAATTTTATTGTCTAAAACATGACCCTACATGTTCTTGAAAATAAAAAAAAAACGTATTCTTTATTGCAGAATGTAGCCATTTATTTTTTGGGAAATTCAATCTTTCGTTTTGGGACGTATCATTTCATTGATTTTCAAAATTTCTCACTTTTTCTTGATTTATATTCTGCGTATGAGTGTTAATGAAAAACAAACCTTCGTTCGTTTTTTTTTTCAGATTAATCCGGCCGACGCTACGTGTCACGCCGTTCGTGAATATCCGCCGCAACGCGTTTGAAAGACCATGCCTACGTCATTTTTAAAGATTAATCAATAAAAAATTACCTCGGAACAGCCAAGAGTAGTAATAAAACATACCCCAAGTCTCAAAAATGCCAAAGAAAACTTTCTTTAAAAAAAAATCATGAATATCAGAATTTTTTCTCGCTGAAGGCAGTAGTCTGGTCTAGAGCGAGATTTTTGACGTCATTTTTGGGTTGGAATAAATTTTAAACCGTTGAAGTTGTCTTGATGAAATTTTACATTTGTATTCATTGTTCTTTTGAGAATGTATCTACATTAAACACAAATTATTTTAAACAATATCATGTAGTTTTTTATTTGTTTACAACATGGTCCACCGAAAACCGCCTCAATCGGCGCCCACTCTGGGTGATGTATGCACCTGAAAATATATATATATATATATATATATATATTCTCAATCTGTATGAGTATTCTAAGCACTGGTAGCAGAATTAGTACTTAAAAAAAATTTGTTACAAAATGGCGGCCTGTTAAACTTTGATTAATGATATTTCATACATTATCGGGCATTCGACAAGTTATAAAATGTGGGCAAAATTATTATTCGACTCAATTCTGCTACCAGTCCTCAGAAAGAGGCTACCGAAGGTATGTGCAAAATTTGAGCTCGATCGGTCAATTAGTTATCGAGATATCGTGGGCGCTGATTTGAAAAACATAGTTCTGAGATAAACGCGTTCAAAGTTTTGATACCGTTAGATGAGGTTTGCGCGCGGCTTGCTTATAATTTCTATTACAAGCGTATTAAGAAAGAAAGAGAATTAAGAAAGGTCTAAGAAATAATAAAATGAAGAAAAAAAAATCGATTTTGTCAAATTTCTAGACCAGACTACTGCCTTAAGGTACTCAGAATGTTTTCCTCGCCTAAGGTACTCAGCATTTTTTCCTCACCTAGGCCTATTTTGAGTTTGGGAATGCGGGAACAGTTGCACCTGTAAGTCTGTGAGTTTGTTCGTTTGGAAGCAACCCCAACGCTGTACCAGAGCTCCACGTAGACAGGAAAGTTAAAATATGCTTTTACCCTTCCGTTTTCGATTCAAAGAGCGAGAGAGGGAGAGAGAGAGAGAGAGAGAGAGAGAGAGAGAGAGAGAGAGAGAGAGAGAGAGAGAGAGAAGATAGCAAAGCCAAGTCTGCCATGACCCAAGCACCAGGCCCGCGAGTTCCAATAATGGAAACGTAACGCTGGCACGTATTTGTCACCGCAACTCGAATTAGGCAACTTGGATAATTAACTCTCTCGCTTGAAATCTGGCTCAACAGCAGGAGAAAATTCGGGAGAATTCCGTTCAGCAATTCTGAGACAGTGACAGTAAGTACGAGCTTTCTATTTACTTCGTCTAAGTCTAAGTCTACTAATGTCCTGACGCAATTTCAACCCGAGGAAATGCGAGACCTGGCAGAATTGATACGAAAAATATTTCGTAATTATTCCTCGCTTTCCGTTTCTCATCTTGGCAACAGCGTTTGGAAGATGGCGAGCATCTGCAAAAGGAAACCGTGGCTGATCGCAGCCCGATCATTTTATTTGATAATCCAATTTAATCGAGCGACAAAATAATATGTGTGGCCAATTAATTGGTATTTTCAATATACGAGGCGACGATGAGGGTGACAATCACGTAGACTGTGAGGCCTTCCCTTTGATGTTGACAGTGTTATTTTTATGCTCCGTTTTTCATTGATTGGATGTTTTTCATCGATTTGATGTTTTTCATTTTTTTTATAATCAAAATATCATTTTTTCAAGGGTTGAGAGCCAGACGCCGTTTTCTCGCTCCTCGGTTTCCTCCTTCAATTTCCCCCGAGAGAGGCAAGATTTATGGCGTCGAAAGCGTGAGACTGTCTCTCCTCGGCGTTTCCATTCAAGAACGAGTGATTGATAGGGAGAATCGTCGATTCTCCACTCCAATTTTAGCGAGTGTCGCAAAATGTTTGACCCTTCCGAGCCAATCTGCGCTTCAAATACGACGAGGAATTATTAGGACGTTGACTAAGCTCGCTGTTTTCCAACAGATGATGTTACCGGAACTGCGGGCGTGTAGTTTAAGGCGAGCCTCTAGTTTCTCGGGTCGAAAAAATCGATTTTTTTTTCATAAATCACATCTACAACATGGGTAGAAAATGTGTGCCAAAGGATTTTTCGATATTCGAAGTGGTTCACAAGTTACGGCCCTGGAACGGAGCAGGTATACGGAGCAGGTATACTTTCAAACGCGTTTTTCTCGAAACACCATTTTTCGAAACGGTGACCACGATATTTCAGAAACTACTGCACCGATCTTGTTCAAATTTATACAGCATCTTTAATATGTTATAAGCCAGCGATTGAACTAGGATTATCATGATTGCTTCGATAGTTTTTTTTGCACGAGCGAAAAACTTAACAAAAAATGAGTAAAAAATAGAATGTAATTTTCAAAAGTGTATAAAAAAGTCAATTTTTGTAATTTAGAATTCACTCTAGTTCAATCGCTAGTCTTAAATATGAAGATTAAAATGCCGTTTGGTTTTTTGATTTCAGATAAGCAGAACAGCCGCAATCTTGGTCACCGTCAAGCACCTCTTTTACTTGATGTCTTCCTGTCGGCCACTATAACTTTTATTCTATTATATATTTTGACTTCAAAAAATTTGGAAAGCTTATTTAAATGTTAATAAAGATTGTGCAAAAACAATGAGATTGATTATTTCGATGCTTTGCCCGTAAAAAATTATTGAAAAAGCCGTAAAAAAACAGCCGAGAAACTAGAGGACCGTGTTAAGATGGTAACGCATCTATGAAGAAGCACTATGAGCAAGCTTGAAATTCAGTATTGTCATTTCGCCGAAGCATAAACAACTTTTTTTTTCATAGTGTCAAACATGTCAATTTTCGTGCCAAAAAGAGCATGTCACTGCACTACGTTATTTTTACAAAATCTGCAGCTGAAGCACACGAAATTTATGTTGATACTTACGCTGACCATGTTTGGTCGGTGGAAAACATGCAGAAATTGGTTTAGACGCTTGTAAATAATGATTTCGATGTGTTGAATTGGAGGCGTTACTTCATGAAGAAGGGCTAGCTGAACTTGCAGGATCATTAGGAGTTGATCACATAAGAATTTCGAAACGTTTGAATATATTGAGAATGATATTTTAAGGGGTCATCACAGTATAAAATTTTCAAAAAATCGACTTTTTTTGCGTTATGAGACAGTATAGACGGTTATGAACATGCTGTTCAATTTTTCGGGGCGAAATTCGACTAATTTCGGTTGCTACAGTCTTTCTTTGAAAAAGGGATTCGACCAGCTCCGTGAGACGTGGCGCGGACGGACGCGTTTTTCTCGAAATGCCGTTTTTCAAAACGGTGTATACTCTCAAAGGAGGAGTTTTCAAGCTACCCGTTTCAAATTTTGACACAACATTTTTCACGCCATTCTTTATCTTGCTATGGAACCTTTTTTTAATCTTCATATTTTTTTCAACGAAAAATTGTAGAAAAAATAGGCTAAATTCGAACTTTTTTTCGAACCGCCGCCATATTGTCAATTTTGATTTAAAAAAAACGTCTATAGCAAGATAGCGGCTTTCATACTGATTAATAATCTTTTTACAAATTTCGTTTCAGATAATTTTTACGGCCACAACCGTGTACACCGTGAGGACTCCTTTTTTTCAAAGACATTTTCAACCGTTAAAAAAAATGTAAAACGATACAATTAAACGTTTGAAAATGTATTTTCTGTTCTTCACGAGTGCTCTGATTTGACGTAAAAAATTAGATCTTTCAGCGTATTTAAACCATAGAAAAAAATCAGTTATTTTTCGACCCGTTACAGTGTGATGATCCCTTGAGGGGTATTCTTACTTTAGACGCTAAAAAAGGCGATTTTCATGATTTTTTTGATAGGTTTAAATTATAGATATTGATATAAAAATTGTTACCCTTAATAAACACACTTTCGACATAGATACCATTTTTTTAAATGTATTTATGTAACCCAAACAAACTTTAAACGCGTTTTTTCTCGAAACAACGTTTTTCGACGGCTTATTGATAAAATCTTCGAAACTGCTGAACCGATCCTTATGAAATTGTAACCACATATTCTTTACAATTATAGCTATAGCGCGTATCAAGGATTTCTTTAAATTTTTATATTTTCTATTTCTATTTTGCCAAAAACGGTAAAAAGAAACAGGTTTTTTTTTTGTTTTTTCGAAAAATGTCCGCTATTTTGTTATTTTTGCGTTTATAAAAAGACGCAGACGTACAATTTTTTAGGACATTTTTTAACTACCATTTTCGTCTATAAATGGTGACTTAAATAAATAATTTAGAAAAATGCATTTCGAACGTGTATTTACTAAGTGTGTACTTTTATTTACTAAATTTACGAAATTTACTAAAGTTTACTAAAATTTACTTTTATATCAATATCTATAATATAAACGTATCAAAAGAGAATTCATGAAAATTGTTTTTTTAGCGTCTAAAGTGAGAAGACCCCTTAAAAATAAAGCATTCATTTAAACGAAAAACCCGCGAGAACTTATTCGACATCCCAATATTTTGACACCCCGAATCCCAACGGAACTGAAGTTGATTCATAGCCCGTTGAATTACGGGGTAGAAAAAATGAGACGAGCAATATTTTCAATAGCGCGATAAGATAAGCGAGTGTGTCGATCCACTAATATCGTTGTTTGTCCATTCATCCCGAGGAGTGCGCGAAACAAGTGTCGAAGAAACAACACGATAAGAGAAGCGTGTAACGAAACGGGCTCGAAGAAGTTGTACGAGTTGGGGGAAGAGCACGCGGTAAGGGTAGGAAAAGGGCGCACGGGGAACAGGACTAGCGGGGAACCCTTAGGGACGAGAGGAGGCTGCTCGTACATCAGGGAGATAAAAGTACGGAAGATATCGGGTGGGGCCCCGTTATACGTGAACCGTGTTCATCTCCGTGTGAAACTCGTAAGGGAAGAATTGGAGCAAAAGACTGAATACAGAGAAAAGCATGTGAAAGCTTGGGGGAAAAGTTTGTTCGGGTGGAACTTTTAATATGCGCTCATCGTCAATTATTCCAGGCGCATTCGAGCAACCTTTCTCATACGTGTACCGCGTCCCTTTCTCTTCAGGCGAGCTCTCTCATCCGGGACAAAGACCGTTCTGTCAGCTCGAGCGTGTAAACTACGCGAAATAATGTTGGAGGGCGTAGAATAAATATCGTCCCTCAAGTTTATAGGATGTGTATCGTGAAAAGTGGGTCAAGGCGTTGCACGTAAATGAGAGAACACTGGCGGTGTGAAAACTTGATCGAACACATTATTGACAGGACAAGAATGTTCTTCAACCTCTGACGAAGAGTTCTCGGTTTGTATTTATGATAGAACATTCTGAGTTTCCCTTCGAGCTTAAGGCGGGATATACATTTGACGAGAATTTTTTTTACAATTTTGAGGAATTTTTTAAACTAAGATACAATTATTCTACATTTACCAAACGGTAGGTATACTTTGATTGTACATTGAAGTGTACAAAACAATTTTTTTTAATCGATTTATCATCAAAATCGCCGAACTGCGGCAGAGTGCAGCAAGGTTGCCACGGGAGTTGCGAATGGGCGTGTGTCAAAGTTCAAGAATGTTTTCAGTTAGAACACGTATAGTTTCTATTTGATGGTAATTAAGGCCTTATGTACACTTGTGATGGTCGGTAAAATGGAAAAAATTTTGATTGCATATTCTTCAAGGCGAGGGTAGGGGTTTCAGCGTGAAAAAACACACATTTTTGCGATTTTTTTTCATCTATATGGATAGAGTAAATTTATTGAAACCTTTTGTACATTGTTAAGTGTCATTTCAAGAACATTCCGTGAAATTTGTACGCGAAAATATCCACAAACAAGCCGGTGCTGCGTTTTTCTCGAAACCACTTTTTCGAAGTCCGTGTTCACTGCCATTTGAAAACTACACGACCGATTTGTTTCAAACTTGGTACACACTTTCTACATATAAAATACCTCCCCCCAACGGTTAGTTTGAGATTTTTTGTACATTGAGGGGGTTTTCCACCCCCGAAAAATAGCACTTTTCACTTTACATGATCACCAAAAATTTAGAAATGAAAAAAAAAATTATCAAAGACCGTTGGGGGGCGGATTTGATGATACTTTGACTAAATTTTAATGGTACTTGATTTCAGATAATTTCCAGCTGAGATACAGTCAACACCGCAAATCGTGTTTTTCCAAAGGCGTTCTTGGAAAAGCTTTGTCACCGGCTTGTATGTGGATATTTTGGCGTATAAATTTCACGGAATATTCTTGAAATGACACTTAACAATGTACAAAAGGTTTCAATAAATTTACTCTATCCATATAGGTGAAAAAAATTCGCAAGAAAGTGTTTTTTTTTTCACGCTGAAACCCCTATCCTCCCCTTAAATACAATATCTCAAGAATGTTCTCACCAAATTTCATAAAGATCGGCGCATTAGATTCGCAGTTACCCACGCCTATATCAGTCAAGAGGACGACTCGCGTGTTACGCTTGCCGAGCCGCAAGCGCAAGCAGTCACAAAAGAAGGAAGAATGGCTCGTTGGCAGTATCAAATCGATCTTTTAGAGGCTGCAGAGGATGCAGAAGGATTACTGTATAGCCTTGGAATCGACGACTCCATGTTAGTATGAATAAATTAAATTTAAATGTAAAAGAAACATACTTGAATATTAAGGGGCCAGTGCACTTTGAAAATTTAAAAAAATCTAAAGCAAACAAGACTTGAAGAAATCGACGATGATGAGCAATCAGAAGGGATTTTGTACGGTGCAGGAATTGCCGATTGAGTTTAGGTAAGAGTTTTTCATAGTATAAACTTCAAACGCGTTTTTCTCGAAACAACGTTTTCAAAATTTAGCTCCATCGTATCTCTAAAACGAATAAACCGATTCTCTTGAAATTTGAACCACATATTGTAAACATGATTTGCAACAAGATGATCCTCGATGGTTTTAAAATTTTGATTTTTACTCTTTTTCTTGCGAAAAACTGCGAAAAAACGCGTTTTTTAAAAACTATTTTCGTCTTTCATCGGCCATTTTTTTATTTTTTGATAAAACTTTATATCCGAGGGTCATTTTGTAGCTGGTGTCATACTGAATCGAATGGACTTTGATTTTTTGGTTTCAGCTATTACCCAGCTATTACCCACCTATTTTTGAGGCGTTACGTTAAACTATAGTTTTTGTTCTTAAAAATGAATAAAAATAAATTTGATTTTTAAAAATTTATTTCAAGACTTTATTTATCAAGCCTAACAACTTTTATATTCATAACTTTTATAAAATCCTCAAAAAAAATCGCGAAAATAGCATTTTTTCGTGGCTCCAAAGTGGACTGGCCCGTAAACGCGATTATCTCAGAATCGTCTTTTTTGAGAAACACCTTTGCGGCGGACACGATCACTAAAAAACTCTTAATCCGACCCATACCAAATTTATACGACTTATTTATTATGATAATAGCTAGAGCGTAAATGAAGGATGTTGAATTTTGTTGAAAAAAAAAATTGTGACAAAATAAACGTGAATTTGGCACTTCAAAAAATGATTTTTTTGTTAAAATGATCGTCATTTTTTAAAAAATCAAAAATTTTTAGGAATTTTTCGTCCAGGCCCAAGCCAATGCAATATACTAATGAAATCTTTTTCAAATTCTGATTTCAGATGAACCGTTCTCGAGTTATCATGTCCACCGCAACTGATGCTCAAAAGGAGGCGCTCCTGGAAGACAGCTGGAGTTCCACCATTTTGAAATATTTTTGAACGAAAAAATTGTACAAGTACATGAAAATATGTACAAATCGATGTTGGTCACAGTTTTTCAATAAAGATTTATTGTCCCGTCGAAAAAAAAATCAAGAAAATCACGTCCCTTCGCCCGCTATAAGTGTATATAAGGCCTTAAAATGAAAAAAATGTAAATTCGAGACAACGGCACGCGTTTACAAAATAAAATCAACATTTCACGCAAAATTTCTGTAAAATTTAGTTTAAACAAGTAGTTTTTCTTTTAAAAACAATTCTTCGTCAAGTAGAAGGTATCAATACCATTAATATGTCTACCAACTGTCAATTTAATCGGCTTAATAGTTTTTGAGTAATCCTGCACGCCAATTTCGAAATTGCAGTTTAGAGAAAAACGTCTTTGAGGTTAACACAGAATTTTAATCAAATTGCACTAGGTACTTGTGCTCACTAAGTACTTAAGTAATCTGGTACAAAAATATTAAACGATCAATTACAGTAGTAATTGTAATTGTTAGATGTTAATTTAATTATTTTTTGCGCATCTCCGCCGGCCCCTCTGCGCTCTTGCTTCTACCTGCGGCGCGCGTATCGTTTGAAGTTTTTCGAATTTCGCTTTGAAACTTTGGGAAAATATTCTACGTATATAGTTTTATCGTTTGAAGAAAAAAAAAAGATTTTTCGATCGTTGTAAATTTATATCCCGCCTTAAGTCCTTCAAGCTCAAGTCCTTCGAGCATGTCCCTCTTTAGGACATCCGCATATGGTGCATTTTTTATTTTGTCTTTCCTGTTGGTGTTCTCCATTTCTTCCGCGGACGCCCAGCGTTTGGAACATCGTTTTATCATCGGAGGTATTTTTTCGGCTCTGGTCAGAGATTTTCGTAGACGAGGTCTTTTTTTTTTCATGTACCATTGACGTTCACTTTGGGAAAAAGGTGATCGAAAAAGAAAAGCGGTACCGTGAAACGACTTTGACATTCGGGGTAACTTTGACAGTTTTTGGAGCTACTTTGACAGAGTGCCAAAATGTGTTTTAAGGATTTATGGCAGCTATTGCAGAGTCGTTACAGAACTGATTATGCAATTTGCAAAGATCGCATTTAAAGACTAAATAAAATAATTGTAGTATTCATTGAAGCTAAAAAGGAGATTTACCACAGGGCAAAGTAAAACATGCGGTACAGAAAGAAGAATTTTCAATTTTTAACTGCAAATTTAGTTGCTGATTTGATGTACGTTTTCCCTGACGTTGTCGTGGTTACGACATACGAGCTAAAGAAATACGAAAACGGTCCCATTTAACTCGCAATATCTCGCAAAATATATGGGCACATGTCGATTTTTTTTTTAACGTATCATGCATATTACAGCGATACCGCACAAAAGTTTTTTTTTACAAAAGAGTACTCCGGAAATACATTTTTTGCCAATGTAAAGGGAATTTTGGACGTACAGTCCTATGTTCCCCGTGTTAAATGACCCAACTTTGAATTCGTTTATCTCAGCATTCACGTGGGCAAATTTTGTTTTTTTAATCTCAAAAAGTTCTCGATATTTTCCTTTACAATATCATTGAGTTTCAATTCGAACAGTAGTAAATAACTTAGTTGCCATACATCCTTAAATGTGTGCGCACCGAGCCCGCTTGATCTTCTGTGGCGGGCGGCTGGTGCGGGGAATATACTTGAACAATAATTTGTTGTTAAAGTTTATTATACTGTTGCTAAAGTTGATTGCAATGTTGCTCAAGTTGATTTTGATCTCGATAAAAATTATAAGACTCATTAAGTGCCTACAATAGCACTCCAGGTACTTGATGTTTTTATGTAAATGTTTCCTTAAGGGAGGTCACCACTGTTACTGCCCATTTTCGACCGTCGTCTTTGATTTTTTTTAAAGAAAGGAATAAAATACATGGTCAAAAGAGTTTTTAGGTTTTATTAGGTACATATTGAAGTGTGTAAAAAAAATTGTTAGTCAAAAGTTTGCAAAATGGCGGCGCACGAGTCACCATAGCACTACTGTTTTTCAGCCGACCCTCTCCGCGGCACGCAGTAGAACTGTCGTAAATGTAGTCCCGGAACTAACAAGGAACATCCCTCAGGTGACACCCTTCGATTTTGTTGAAATTTGGATATGTTATAAAGCACCTAAAAGTAAGCGATACGTATTTTTTTATTGGCGGAAAAACGGTTTTAAGGGGTGAAACCACCCCTTAATATAGGGGTGGTACATCCCTTAATTTTTTTGCGATGTCACTACAGTGTATTTTCGTTGCTTCGGATTAGAAGAATTTTCGTTTATGTTTCATTAAAATCGGTGGATTCCTTGTGTGTGAAACTGCTATATTACCCCTAGAGATGGCTTTTTTCGAGGGGTGGTTTCAACCCTCAAAACCGTTTTTCCGCCGATAAAAAAAATACGTATCGCTTACTTTTCTGTGCTTTATAACATGTCCAAGTTTCAACAAAATCGAAGGGTGTCACCTGAGGGATGTTCCTTGTAGGAGAGAAATATTTTCATTAATTATATTATTTTCAGCGATCAAGTCCGGGGGAATTAAAAAATGATTAAAAGAAATAGAGACGAGTTTGAAACAAAGTTCGTTTTTTCGACCATAATTTTCATCTCGAAAGTGATATATTTTTACAATTTTCCATTCTACTACCTTAATAACGATGACAATTTGGTTATAAAAAATCGTTGTTTTTCATTAATTTCATGTATAATGCATAAAATATTACATTTTTTATCAAAATGATTCCAAAGTAACCTTTAATATTTGACATAAGTTGCATTTCAATGCCCTGTCGAAGAAGCACTCGGGGCTACATTGACACTTAAGGCGGCCTCTAGTTTCTCGGGTAGAAAAAAACGATTTTTTTTCATAAATCACATCTACAACATGTGTAGAAAATGTGTGCCAAAGGATTTTTCGATATTCGAAGTGGTTCACAAGTTACGGCCCTGGAACGGAGCAGGTATACGGAGCAGGTATACTTTCAAACGCGTTTTTCTCGAAACACCATTTTTCGAAACAGTGACCACGATATTTCAGAAACTACTGCACCGGTCTTGTTCAAATTTATACAGCATCTTTAATATGTTATAAGCCAGCGATTGAACTAGGATTATCATGATTGCTTCGATAGTTTTTTTTGTACGAGCGAAAAACTTAAGAAAAAATGAGTAAAAAATAGAATGTAATTTTCAAAAGTGTATAAAAAAGTCAATTTTTGTAATTTAGAATTCACTCTAGTTCAATCGCTAGTCTTAAATATGAAGATTAAAATGTTTTGATAAAAATAAATAAAAATGTTAAAAATAAAGGTTTTTTGATTTCAGATAAGCAGATCAGCCGCAATCTTAGTCACCGTCAAGCACCTCTTTTACTTGATGTCTTCCTGTCGGCCACTATAACTTTTATTCTATTATATATTTTAACTTCAAAAAATTTGTAAAGCTTATTTAAATGTTAATAAAGATTATGCAAAAACAATGAGATTGATTATTTCGATGCTTTGCCCGTAAAAAATTATTGAAAAAGCCGTAAGAAAACAGCCGAGATACTAGAGGACCGCGTTAAAAAATGTGTATATCAAATTGTAAGGGGGTGGTGGAGCTTGATTTTCTTATACATTTGATAGCCAAAGGAAGAGTTAGACAAGAAAAGTTGGTATCTAGGATGTTAAAAAAAAGTTACCCACAAAAACGTCCAAAACCCGTTCAAAGTGGCCCCGTTTCACGGTATGTGCAGGCAGGGTGAGAAAAGGATGACAATGGAGAAGAGCTGTCGTTACTCAAGACAGTCCCGGTCTTTTCGAGCCAGGATATGCCTCCGACCTACTGCTAGCAAATTTTGCGGGATTCCTCTCGCCTATCGATTTCCGTCACGAATTGGAACAGTCGCCGACTCGGTTGAGCCAGCCAGCCCGTCAGGCTTTACCTCTTGTCTGTCTATATCATCGGCACACGTATATTAATATACAGACACACACACACACACATACATTAATATATATATATATATATATATATATATATATATATATATATATATATATATATATATATATATATATATATATATATATATATATATACACATATATATGAGAATATCACGTAGCAGAAATGGATTTAGTCGCATACCGGTTGGTCGTTTCACTTGCACTGTTCCACACGGTATTCGGAGGCTTGTATCGCTCGTCTGGATATTAAAAGGCCCGGATGGGAAATGATCCAGGTCACAGAGAGGAAGAGATAAAAATCCTCCTACGACAACGTAATAAAAATAACAATGACTCTTGATCTGGCACGGTAATGACGTTCGAAATTTCTATGTTCGTTACTGGAGTTGAAAAAAAAAAGAAAAAGAAAACGAAAGTTCCTCTTCGCGAGAAGGAAGAAGGGCGAATCAAGCGGCACAATTTGTTCGCGAATCTTGGACACTTTTCACCCTGGTATATAGCTAACCTACTTCGCGAAGAATCGTCGCTGCAAAATATTCCGTGGGACGTCGAAAAACCGATAAACCTTCGAGCAGATTTCAATGCGCAGAGATGACTTCGTAAGGATGAAAGGAGCAAAAGAGAGGAACTCTCGAGCGAGAGCTCGCATTTCTTATTGAAGGGACACACCGAGATATTCATGAGTTCCACGGTGGAGAAGATCGAACGGTGATTCCCGGAGGACTGATCAAACAGAGATCGTTGCTTCGCGCGTAGAGCCCACTCTTCGAGGGAAAATTGTTTGCCAAAGGAGTCACTTGATGTCCACCGCCATCATCGTTGGCCTCTTTCTCAAGACCATCGACGGCGCGTATACTGATGGACCTTTACGGCAAGGTTCTGCCTTGTTGGGCCAAAAAATGTTCGATTTTTCACCGATTTTTTATGCGAAAAGTATTAAGGCGTTACCCCCATTTGTAGCGCAAAAAAAGGCCTTTTTCATGAATTTTTTTAAAGAAAACTACAAAACTTTTTTAATCGATCAATATACCATCTTAAAGAACACATCTTGAAGAACTTTCAGTAATTTTTTTATTGAAAAATATTACATTGTTTAGTGGCAAATAGCCGTCAATGAAATAATGTTTTTATATACACGGTTTGCGGTGACCAACATTGCGGCGAAGTGGATCATCTGAAAAAAAAAATGCGGATGGATTTAGTCAAATATAAGTATAAACTAGTCTTTAATCGAAGGATTTGAAAAAATATTCATTTTTCACAAAATGGCGGATAGTCAAAGTTAATGGTTCGAATTTAACGAAAAAAAACGGCCGTTTTTTGGCTATAAAACGGCCATTTTTTTCGAAAAAAAAAATCGAACGATTAAAGACTACATTTTTATGTATTAAATAAGCCTGCAAATTTTCAAGAAGATCGGTTCATTAGTGTTCGAGTAATCTTGGTCACCGACTTCAGAAATGCCATTTTGAGAAAAACGCGTTTAAAGTTTCAATTTCAGTTTACACGAAGAAAATATTTTTTTTTGTAAAACTTACATGGAGTCATCTATTCCGGGCCCATACAGAAGTATGGGCCCGGATACTTATACTTCAAAAAAATGCAATAAAAAAAATCGATTTTTTCAAAATCGCAAGTGGGGGTAACCCCTTAAATATAGAATATTGATATTTGGTATGTTGACTAAGCGGTCTTTATTGAACATCAAAATATTTTTTAAAGTTTGACAAAACATGGTGGTGGGAGTGGGAGGAGCGACGTATGTCGGTGCGCGGGCGATGACATTCTTCGCTTGCGGAAATCCTAAGTACCGGGCAGGTTGTCTGAAGCAAAAAAATCAAACACATTTTTACTTTGTACAGTTTTGTGTATAAGTTCACCTAGAATCAAGAAGAAAAATTGAAAAATAAAAAAATAGTGAGCGATCGGAAGGAAGTTTGTTTTTTTTTTCCAAAAAATTTCGCAATTTTTTGCTCACTATTTTTTTATTTTTCAATTTTTCTTCTTGATTATAGGTCAACTTATACCCAATATTGTACAAAGTAAAAATATGTTTGATTTTTTTGCTTCAGATCACCTGTCCGGGACTTAGGACTTCCGCAAGCGAAGATTGTCATCGCCCGTGCACCGACATACGTGGCTCTTCCCACTCCCGCCTCCGTGTTTTGTCAAACTTTAAAAAATATTTTGATGTCCAATAAAGACCGCTTAGTCCACATACCAAATATCAACATTCTATATTTAATACTTTTCGCATAAAAAAATCGTGAAATATCGAACATTTTTTGGCCCAGCAAGGTAGAACCTTCCCTTAAAGTCTCTGCATGGCCGGCTGCCTCTCCCCCCTCCTCTCGGTGGAAACGTAATTTGGGCACCCCTAACGCATCATCCCATTGCCTCTTTGCTCTTTGTCAGCGGCGTTCGCATCCCTAACAGCCTGCACTATCCAAATTGGAAAATCTGGCGACTCTGGTCCTTTGGGAGCCCTCAAGAATCGCTGGAACGAAACGGACCTCGTGTCACCCCAATGTCTCCAATGTGCCTGCAAAGCTGCGCTGTAGTTGAATTAGCCCCACATTCGCTATTGTTCAGCTACTACGCTAAAGTAGATAGCATTGTTAGTCATAATCGCTGAGCATCGCTCTATGGAAAGAGGTGACGAGAAAAATGGAAGGTAAAAAGGTCTTTGGCCAAAGCGCGCCCACGCGAGCTTCGTACCATCACCGTTTTTAACACGCTACGATGACCAAGCTTGGAGGATATCTTTGAAGCCTTTAACGGAAAATCCCGAAGCTTCCAGTACACCTCCCTTCGCACACCTTTCGAGAGGCGTTGCGACAGTCTCGAATTACGATAATGCTCGAGGAAACTCGCCTCGTCAACTGGGGGACTCTTGAACTACCCTGCATACATACACATTTATATACGCGATGAATTTACGTAGTTATTTTTTATATCTTAAACTCGTTAATTTCTCTATCGAATTTCCGATCCATTATAACGAGAAAACATCAGCCACCGTCAGTGTACTCGTTCTTTGCTATTTAATTTCCGTTATTTCCATAAAATTTACATGCGCTACCGTTTTATATTACGAAAGCTTCCCTTTGGTGCTTAAGATCGGGGATTTTTTTTAAAGGAAAGATTACTTCACCTTTTATGAGACATAGAGTACGTTTTATTACTACTTTCGGCTGTTGCACAGTGATGCCAACTCCTAAAGAATGTTCCCCCTAGGACCAATTTCAAATCCCCCTAGATGTCGATGAAAAACCCCTAAAGTTTTCATTGTACACCCTGTTTGAGTACTTGACTTACTTTGCAATCCAATAAAACTCGCGAGTAGACAACCAACTAACGGACACAACCTCAACGTTACAACTGACAACGTGAAAACGTTGAACCGTAAAAGTAAAAACGGAATTCTCTTGATCAACAAGTTGTTGGTCGTAATTCGAAATTCGAAATAAAATACGCAATTAGACAACAAACTAACGGACACAACTCCAACGTGACAGCGTGAAAACGTCGAACAGTAAAAGCGGTAAAAGTGACAACGGAATTCGTTGGTCTTGACCAGCAAGTTGTTGTTCGTCGTAGTGCGAAATTCAGCCACCAGCGCCACTGGTGTTGCTAGTACAAGACATGAAGTATGGCATTGGTGTAAAACATTTTGAAAAGCAATCGATTATAATTGAGCAAAAGGAAAAGTGATCCTTAAATTTAACGTATAGTTTATAAGAAATATTAATTGCGAATGAAAGATTCTTCGCAGGAATATGTATTTCGAATATATAAAATATATTATCGCACACATAATTTCGACGATCGAGCGAATTGACCTATTTCAATTTCCGATCGAATTAATTAAAAATGCATTGTTTTCTTTTTTTTTCAAGATATATACTTTAATTTCACGCCCTCAAAAAAGTTACTTAAATAATGTATCGGCTAAAAAATCGCCCTATAGAATACCCCTAAATAAATTTACCCCCTTAAAAAACCCCTTCACATTTTGTTTCCCCCTAAATTTGGGGGCAAAACCCCCAAGTTGGCATCACTGCTGTTGCACGGTATTTATTTTTAATTTATTGAGGGGCTATACCGGTGTGAACGCTGAAAATTTGGGTAATTTTCGGGAATTTTTTGGGAGAAAAGTACTCAATTTAATGTTTCGGAAATTTAAGAATATATTTGGCTATATTTGACCTATATTACATAATTTTTTTCATAGAAAAACATTGAGATCCAAGCGACTTATGCGCAGGTTTCGGGGGCGCTAAAAAAAAAGTTCCTCCACTGCTGACATGATTCCGGCCGATTGAGTAGCTGAAACCGTAAAAGGAAAAATTTTCGTTAAACTGGAAGGTATTTCCTGTACAATGACATAGGATTTTCGAAAAATATCAAAATCTAACAAAATGGCGTAGTTATGAAAAAAGTCTGTTTTCTTGCTTATGAAATGGTCGTTTTTTTCAATGCCAAATCGTCAATTTTCATCCGATCAAAAATATCCTACGTCATTGTAGAGTCAATATATTCAAGAGTACTCAGTTCAAATTTCAAGTCAATCGGATAGTTGCTCTTTGAGTTACAATTTCGGCAAATTTGAAATTTGCTTGACATTTTTACAGGATATTCTTAAAAGTTCGAACTGTCGAAAAAGCTACAAAAAAAATCGATTTTTTGAAAATGTCACACTGGTATGGCCCCTTAATCTTTGAAAATGGCGGAGGTATGGCAATGTCTTCTAAACTGCATTTTCAAAACTGGCGTGACGTATGGTTAAAAAACTAATCGACCGGTTCTGATGAAATTTGGCATGAATCTTTCTAACCTTATTGTCTAAAATATGACCCCAAATGTTCTCGAAAATAAAAAAGTATTCTTTTATTGCTAAACGTTGCTATTTTTTTCCGGAAAATTCAACCTTTTCGTTTCAAAGCGTACCATTTCATCAATTTTCAACATTTCCCATTTTTTCTTGGTTCATATTCTGCGCACGAGTGTTAATGAAAGAAAAATCTTCGTTGGTTATTTTCAAATTAATTCCGTCGATGCTACGTGTCACGCCGTCAGACAACATCCGCCGCAACCCGTTTAGAAGACCGTGACACACCTCTGCCACTTTTAAAGATTAATTAAAAAAATACCATGTAACAGTCAAAAGTAGTATTAAAATATACCTTAAATCTCAAAAATAGTGAAGCAAACTTTCCTTTAAGGGGAGATATACACCTAGATGGTCGAGGGCGAGGATTTAGAAGCTATGAACATTCCGTCGACCGTAGAAGACCTACACTATGGGCCTGGTATCGATGATTCCATGTAAGTTGACAAATTTCATGATTTATTCATTCCCAAATTTTCAAACGCGTTTTTCTCAAAACCACGTTTTTCAAATCGGTACCCAAAATTTCTCGAAAACCAATGAACCGATTGCCTTGAGGTTTTTTGTGGTTATTCTATATACCATTATCTAGTACTTGCCATAGGATTTTTTTTCCGTTACTTAGTTTTTGTTTTATAGGCAAAATAATAACTAATTTTTGGCCCAAAAATCACTACTTATGTTCAAACGTCCGCCAATTTGTCATAAATCGATATTTTCAAAATCGGCTATGACAAGTCCTAGATTATAGTATCTAATTTAATAATCTGTTTGGTTTTTTTTCAGATGATTTTTGAAGAAACGCCAGTGGGTACCGTATACGCAGATTTTTTACGACGCTCCAAGGATCATACAATATCCTTGTATATTTTTGATGTTTTTAAACAAAGAAAATTAAACATATTTTTGAATGTATATACTTTTAGATAATTAAACCCCAATCCGAAATTTCAAATAGTTTTCCTTGAAAAAATTCACAAAAATGACCTTTTTTCCGGCTCCTAGCTGTATATCTCCCCTTAAGAAAAAAAAAAAAAAAACATGAAAATCAGCAATTTTTTCCTTACCTCAAGATATCTTTCCACTCAATCCTCGATAATTTTGTTTGTTCGTTCAGGTTTTTTAGTTTTGTAAACACGGTTTGTTTTTTAGATTTGCCAAAAATAGCTAAAGCCGCCATTATCGTGAGTCTTCGAATTTTTCAGCCCGTAGCTCCATCCGACTTTTTCCAATGCGATCGGTCCATGCCCAGTCAGTTTCCCAACAGGGTTCGACGGAGGATTCGGAAAGATGCACGAAGCAATTTATTTGTGATGGTTACACGGACGATTCGCTCGGTCGTAACGGTCACGACATCTCAAGGGTTCGTGACCCTTCTGCAAGCAAAAAAAGCCCAGGCTTGGGTTTTTTCTCAGCCGTATCTTGCTGCGAATGAGATAAACTTGTTTCTCGCGCGTTTCTCGTTTCTCGCGACCCTGACCATGGTGGGCCGAGCGGTTTTTGTCCGGGGTGAGCTTATTGTTTCCGTTTGCGGTGTTTCTTCTCGCCGCGCAGTGTGCGTGACGAGAAATTAGCCGGGAGTCCGGGTCGCAGGAGGGAGTCACTCGACGCTCTGAAAAAAAAACGGATAATCTCCGAGGGAAGTTCGTTTCATCGTTCGTACGCGAGGTAGGCGATGTCCGGGGCAAAAACCCATCACCACGATGGAGAGCGAAAGTTGGATGGCAAACCCCCAGGAGTTAGGCTAATTAAGTGCTGGGGGATTATGAGCTTGGCTGGTAAAAAAAACGCGAAGTGGAGGTACAGTACGAATAGTCAGACCACTCAAAGGAAAGGTCGCGAGGTCGAACTTTCCCATTTCTACGAAAATTGGCATGTTTGTAGAATGGGTAAAAATGAGCGACACGTATTTTTTATATCTGCGGAACCCGATTTTTAAAGGGTCAAACGCGCCCTCGAAATTAGGGGTGCTTTTCGTCGATAACGTTTTAACGGTGCGAGAGAAGAAAATTAAATTTCAACAAAATTTATTTTTTCGTGTACTATACATTGGAGATGAGAACGATGCAGGTAACAACAAATTTTTAACGAAAAACAAAAAACACCCCTATTTCAAGGGTGCGTTCACCCCTTAAAAATGGGGTTCCGCAGATATAAAAAAAAAAAACGTGACGCCTATTTTAACCCATTCTACAAAGATGCCAAATTTCATCCAATTCGGAGAGTTCGACCTCGGGATCTTTCCTTCCAGGGACTATGATGCGGCAAGCAAAAACGGAGGGATTTTATTTTATCGAAATTCATTTTGGCGTTTTTAAAAGGAATTTTCAATGTTTTATGAATACTGGGAAGAATATTTATTTCAGCGATGAGACTTTTTCGAGAAAACTCGGTAAAAAATTGGTTAAACTTATTTAAAAATGTGTATGGACTTGATGTGCAAAACTTTTTTATAATGTGTGGGTAACCGGCGTTACTTTAATCGTTCAGAATAAAAACTCCGTGATTTTCGTAATCGGCAGAAAATTTCCTTCGGATAGACCGGCAAAATGGTTTGAAAATCGACAAAAAAAATGTTCCATCCTTTTCGCCACTTTTTCAGAATCGCCAAAATTGTGAAATTTAAAACAGCCGTAGCATCGGTCTTATTTGAGGGACGTAAATTTATCGGAGGGGTTTTGGAAAGGAGAACAGAAAAGAAATGACCGACGATTCAGTGACGCCACTTATTTTTGGCCGACACGAGAAAAAGAATGTGTACTTCAAATATATTTTTTACAAGTCAAAATCGATGTATTTTTATCCCCTGGATCCGAATTCGCCACTTATTTTCCCAAAAACTCTTTATTTTCATGAAAAATCGTCGAAAATGTATGGAATATTATTTACCCCCTGAAGCTTGCTATCCCGCAATCATGGAAAAATACCCAAAACTTTAATTTCGTCTCCCCTTCAAAGTGTTACCCGGTACGTTCAATTTGATGCACCACTTTTAAATGTGCAGTGAGAGAAAGAAAAACGAAGCGGTGGTTTATCCCTTAATTTTTGTTTCGTCAAATGTACCGATAGTGAAGTTCTGATCGTTTTGCATTACAAGAATTTTCGTTTCCATTTCACTGAAATCGGTTGTCCGCGTGCGGGTGAAACTGCAAAATCGGCCCTCGACATGCGCAAGGGGTGGTTGCACCCCTCAAAACCGTTCTTCCGCCGAAAAAATAAATCTATCTCTTTGATGCTCCGCCGTATATATAATTTTCAACAATATTGAAGGCGGACACCAAAGTGATGTTCCTCGTTGGCACAATTTCGTAAAAAAAAGGAGAGAATATTTTTCGGGTGCTATGAAATTGTAATCTTAAGGCGGGATATACATTTAGACAGGGAAAAAAAGCAATGTTGAGGGATTTTTTAAATTAAGAAATAATTATTCTACAATTATCAAACTTTAGGTATACTTTAATAGTATATTTAAGTATACAAAATTTTTTTTTAAATTAATTCATCATCAAAATGGTGGAGCTGTGGCAGAGTGTTACAGCACCGCGTCACTCGGGTCCCGCGGTCACCGCGGGAGTTGCGAATCGGCGTGCAGTCTAGCTTCCCGTAGACTTTGATTTGCAAAAAAGTTCAAACATTTTTTCAGTTAGAACATGTATAGTTTCTATGTGACGGCAATTAAAATGAAGAAAATGCAAATTTGACAAAATGGCACGAATTTACAAAAAAAAATCAACATTTCACGCAACATTTTTGTAAAATGTGGATAAAAAAAGTCGTTTTTTTTTCAATTTTTCAAAAACAATATTCGTCAAGTTGAAGGTACCGATATTATCAGTATTTCTACCAAGTTTCAACTCAATCGGCTTAAGGCCTTGGGCTACTCTGAAGGCCGAAAAAAAGGGTTTTTGGGTTTTTTCTCAAAAACTACAAAACAAATCGAGATTACAATAAAGGGTATTTATCATACATTTCAGTGACTGTATAAAATATTTTTTTTGAAGCGTTTACTTCAAAAATGGATGCTGTGCAACGTTTATCTCAAAACTGCATTTTTTAAGTTGGCCGGAAACATAACAGACAATTTTCAACCGATTCACTTGAAATGTTGAATATATCTTGAAAAATACATTGTCTATTGACGTACATAGGATTTTTTTAATATTACATAGTTAATTTGTTATTAACAATTATCTGACATTAGATTATCTGGTTTTTTAGGCAAATTTTTCACTTTCCACTTTAGAAGTGCGCCATGTGGCCAAAATCAATATATCGAAAAAATTCTACGTACTTCTATATAGCAGTTATTGTATATAATCGAAAAAAAATCATTTGCTCATTATAATTCAAAAATTACAGGAGCTGTTTGTCCGGCCGTGGATCCTGGAAAAACGGAGACGTCATCGCAAAAACACTGCACAGGCGCCATTTTGAAATTCATCACTTCAAAAAAATTATTGCATACAGTCACTGATATGTATGATAAACACCCTTTTTTGTAATCTCGATTTATTTTGTAGTGTTATTGAAAAAAAAACTCCCCAAAAAGCCTATTTTTTCGGCCTCTAGAGTGGCCTAACCCCTTAATAGTTTTTGAGTTACGCCAATTACGATAATGCAGTTTTGAGAAAAACGCGGTTGACGTTCACGCCCGCCCCGAATCCGAGCGGTGAGGCACAGAGTTGTCGGGCTGCAACGTTTGAGTTTTTCGAATTTCGTTTCGAAACTTTGGGAAAATATTTTACATAAATAATGCTATCGCTCAAAGAAGAATAAAAAGAAATCGAATTTTGGATCGTCGTAAATGTATATCCCGTCTTAAGGGGAGGGTAGGGGTTTCAGCGTGAAAAAAAAACACTTTTTTGCGATTTTCATCTATATGGATAGAGTAAATTTATTGAAATCTTTTGTACATTGTTAAGTGTCATTTCAAGAACATTCCGTGAAATGTGTACGCGAAAATATCCACAAACAAGCCGGTGCCGCGTTTTTCTCGAAACCACTTTTTCAAAGTCCGTGTTCACTGTCACTTGAAAACTACATGACCGATTTATTTCAAACTTGGTACACACTTTCTACATATAAAATACCTCCCCCCAACGGTTAGTTTGAGATTTTTTTTTACATTGAGGGGGTTTTCCACCCCCAAAATGGCGGAATTTGTCGTGAAAAAAGCACTTTTCACTTTACATGACCACCAAAAATGTAGAAATGAAAAAAAAATTATCAAAGACCGTTGGGGGAGGATTTGATGATAATTTGACTAAATTTTAATGGTACTTGATTTCAGATAATTTCTAGCTGAGATACAGTGAACACTGCAGATCGTGTTTTTCCAAAGGCGTTCTTGGAAAATTTCACGGAATGTTCTTGAAATGACACTTAAGAATGTACAAAAGGTTTCAATAAATTTACTCTATCCATATAAATGAAAAAAAAATCGCAAAAAGTGTTTCTTTCCACGCTGAAACCCCTACCCTTCCCTGGATCAAAATTGTTTAGATTCTTCTTTGACGTTGAATGATCGAACTTGTACTTATTTTTCGCGTATGTGAAAAACGGACATCAGGAGTTCACGAAAAGAAAATATTTCCTTGCAGCTGGCAGCTGGCGATGATTTCCTTGGAGGCAACTGTCGCGCGAATACCGCCACATGGATGAGAAAGCGGGGGGTCTATTGGGGAATGGACCTGCCACTCTCATGCCCAATTAGGCTGCCACCCATCTTTCCAATTCCATGTTCCAAACCTACCGGAACTCAGAAGTATCTGCAATTAGAAAACTCGCGTTCAAATGCGACACGAACACCCGCCCAACCCTACCGATTGAATCGATCGCATAAAACACTTGCGCAGGGCCTGTATCGTCGTCGCACGTATAGGAGCCAAAATGTTCAGGTCAGGCTCGTCCAAGTCGCGGAGACACTTGCCACCTCGAGAGACACAGTAATCCGCTCCATTGTGTCTCATGTCGACTTCCGGGGAATCCGAAAAGTCTGCGCATCGTGAGCTGACGGTAGCTTCTCGGGGACGACAGGATGAATCGAAATACCGAAATCCGAAGGGAATGCCTTGCCAAGATCTTGGTTGCAACAATGTCACGTCCGATGCTCCGAAGGGGGTATTGTTATTACGTTGAAAACGCGTTCATGAAGATACGACGTTCGGGCGGCTCGCGAAACTGGACCGAGTTGCCTTCGGAATACCAACGTGGCAAGACAAACGATGCAACGCATCGCCAGCGAACACCGAGCGAACCGTTCGCTACGAATTTGTCAGTCACGTCGACCCCATTGTTCGTGCAGAGTCCCGACGACGGCCCATCCTGCTGGGTGTAAATTCAAATTTCCCTCCCTTGAATGGGGACTCGGAGTAGTGGCCGGAATATTTGGAGAGTTCTTTCGTACGAAAGACTCCAAAAAAGAATCCAAACATTCTTCGAAATGCTAAATATTTTGGCATCGTGGTTTAAAGAATTGACCAGTGAATCAACCCCTTACAAGGAACATCCCTCAGGTGACACCCTTCTATTTTGTTGAAATTTGGATATGTTATAAAGCACCGAATAGTAATCGATACGTGTTTTTTTTATCGGCGGAAAAACGGTTTTAAGGGGTGAAACCACCCCTCGAGAAAAGGCATCTCTAGGGGTAATGTAGCAGTTTCACACACAAGGAGTCCACCGATGTCAATGAAACAAAAACGAAAATTCTTCTAATCCGAAGCAATGAAAAGTCCACTATAGTGACATTGCAAAAAAAATGGAGGGGTGAACCACCCCTATATTAAGGGGTGGCTTCACCGCTTAAGAGGTTACCCCCACTTGCGATTTTGAAAAAATCGATTTTTTTTTATTGAATTTTTTTGAAGTGCAATTTGAAGTGCAGTTTTTTTTATGCCCGGAAGATGACTCTATGTAAGTTTACAAAAAAAAATATTTTCTTCGTGTAAACTGAAATTGAAACTTTAAACGCGTTTTTCTCAAAATGGCATTTCTGAAGTCGGTGACCAAGATTACTCGAACACTAATGAACCGATCTTCTTGAAATTTTGCAGGCTTATTTAATACATGAAAATGTAGTCTTTAGTCGTTCGATTTTTTTTTCGAAAAAAAATGGCCGTTTTATAGCCAAAAAACGGCCGTTTTTTTTCGTTATAATCGAACCATTAACTTTGACTGTCTGCCATTTTGTGAAAAATGAATATTTTTTAAAATCCTATGATTAAAGACTAGTTTATACTTATATTTGACTAAATCCATCCGCATTTTTTTTCCGATGATCCACTTCGCCGCAATGTTGGTCACCGCAAACCGTGTATATAAAAACATTATTTCATTGACGGCCATTTGCCACTAAACAATGTAATATTTTTCAATAAAAAAATTACTGAAAGTTCTTCAAGATGTCTTCTTTAAGATGGTATATTGATCAATTAAAAAAGTTTTGTAGTTTTATTTTAAAAAATTCATGAAAAAGGCCTTTTTTGCGCTACATGTGGGGGTAACGCCTTAAAACCGTTTTTCTGCCGATAAAAAAATACGTATCGCTTACTGTTCGGTGTTTTATAACATATCCAAATTTCAACAAAATCGAAGGGTGTCACCTGAGGGATATTCCTTGTTAGGAAAGTAGAATTTCTGCAATTTGACGAAGCGAAAACCTACGGATGTACTTAACCATTCCATCCATTCCTATCGGACCAAACAAGTGGTTCTATATATATAAGTGGCCTTAGGCCACTCTAGATGCCGAAAAATAGGTTTTTTGGGGATTTTTTTCACTTTCCAAAATTTTGCCTATAAATTCGTCAAATAATTGTTAATAACAAATGAACTATGCAATATAAAAAAACATCCTACGTACTTTCAAAGACAATGTATTTTTTAAGATATATTCAACATTTCAAGTGAATCGGTTGAAAATTGTCTGAGCTATGTTTCCGGCCAACTTGAAAAATGCAGTTTTAATTTAAACGCTGCACAGCCGCCATTTTGAAATTAATCGCTTCAAAAAAACTATTGTATACAGTCACTGATATGTATGATAAACACCCTTTTTTGTAATCTCGATTTATTTTGTAGTTTTTCTAAATAAAAGCCTGTTTTTCGGCCTCTAGAGTGGCCTAACCCCTTAAGGTAATCCTATCGCTTCACAGTCATACCACTGCTTCATAGTTATACCACTGCTCATCCTTGAGACTTGTACAATTTATATTTGTGACATATGCAAAAAAAATTGGAACAACTCAATTTTCCATGTCTAAATTGTTTAATAAATGTCCACATTTAATTAGAAAAATGAAAAAATGTCAGGTGAGGGAAACATAAAGCATTGTATTCGGGCCGCGACTGGTAAAAAGTGTGGAAAATTTGTGTCGGTAAAATATGTCGGTTAAAAATGAAATATGTGTGGAAATTCGAGTAAGTGGGATGAGGTTAGGAGTACAGTCAGCTGTTGCCTTGCTGTCACGTCACTTTATTGTAGCAAGTGGTAATAAATCGAATACCGGAAGTTCAAATTAAACTTGATATTACATGAAAATTAGGTCAATAAGCGTATTTTTTTCTGAGAGCACTGGATTAATACAAGTGTTAAGTGTGTAAACCTGATTATTTTTAAGAATCTGACGGATTCCCACTATTATATACACTTCTGTAGTGACCGGAAATTGGGTTTTTGTATGTAGTCTCGGAATTCCTTCACAAAAATACGTAATTTTAATATTTCTTTTCTCTGTAATTAGGTCGATAAACGACCCTCAAATTTTACAGAGACGATTATTAATATATTGAGCGGAGCTTAAAAAAAATTATGAAAATCCTATGGATAAATACCTGGCGTTAGGAACACCTTAATGGCGTCATCAAAGTTTTTCTCCCGAATTGGAGCTTGATTCAAACGGATCCGGAACTCTCTCGAATCCGCGTCCCTTTCGGCGATGACGGTAAACTTTCCGAATGTCAAGGAAGGGTCGAAAACAGGATGGGAGTCCTTCCTAGCCGATTATCGCTGAAGGCACATTGCCGTTTTTCCTCGGCAGATAAATGCAAGCTCGCTGTTCCGACAGACGAGGGTTTTTCGGGGTTCGTCAACTGGATCGATTGGATTCGAAGATTGCATCAGGGATGTATTACCGACGGAGGCTGAGAAGGTTCCGCAGAACGTAACTCGAAGCGCCACCGTCGAGGGATCAATATTTTGGCGGGAATGTCAGAAACACCCAGCTAACCACGTGCCGTAAATGTACCCCTCATGTGGAGTGCGCCGTACCGGTACTGTTGCCACCTCGTACGTGCGTACGGCACTGGTACATTACCGGTACGCCGTACGGTACGCTGTATCGCCAATGTACTAGTACAGTACCGGTACAGTATCGCCACCGTGGAGCCACCGTAGACTGCAGTACGGTGTAACTCCACGGTAGCGATACCGTGGAGGTACGAGTACGCTGGTATCCCGTAGCCGTACACTATCGGTACTGTAGGGTACGGCGTACTCCACATCTGCGGTACGCTGTACTAATGGTACGCTTGGTTAACTGGGCATTGTTGGTTGGAACGTAGGGTGAGAAAATATTTCCGTCGATAAGCAGGTTTTTCAGTCTCCACCTGTCCTACCGTTCCTGCATTGGTTCAACGTCTTCACCTACCGTCAAGTCCCAGTTTGGACTTACCTAACGTCGATCACCGTCGACGCAAATTCAGAGCTTAAGGGGTTAGGCCACAGTAACGGGTACAAAATCACGTGCGAATTTAACAATTTTTTTCGTATGAAAAAGTGATTCACTCATAAAATTAATTACACATCTATACAGTATATTTTTTTTCGATGTACAAAATGGCCGACTACTTAAAAGTTCTCGAAACAGCTTTTTTCCAATTGGCGTGACAAAAAACTTCAACAATTTTCACTCGATTTACTTCAAATTAAAAAGTTATGTTCCTAATTGCATTTTGCAGAGAAGTACGTACGGAATTTCCGATTAATCGAAAACTTTTCATTTTATGAGCAGTTTATGAGCGGTTATAACGAAATTATTCACTGAAAATTCAATTCTTAAGGGGCCAATCCACTTTGAAAATTTCAAAAAATCGAAAGCAAGCAAGCCTTGAAGAAATAGACGATGATGAGCAATCGGAAGGAATTTTGTACGGTGCAGGAATTGCCGATTGAGTTTAGGTAAGAGTTTTTCATAGTTTAAACTTCAAACGCGTTTTTCTCGAAACAACGTTTTCAAAATCTAGCTCCATCGTATCTCTAAGACTAATAAACCGATTCTCTTGAAATTTGAACCACATATTGTAAACATGATTCGCAACAAGATGACCCTCGATGGTTTTAAAATTTTGATTTTTACTCTTTTTTTGCGAAAAACTGCGAAAAAACGCGTTTTTAAAAACTTTTTTCGTTTTTCATGTGCCATTTTTTTATTTTTTTGATAAAACTTTATATCCGAGGGTTCTTTTGTAGCTGGTGTCATACTGAATCTAATGAACTTTGATTTTTTTGTTTCAGACAAGCCGTTGCCGAGTTGTGATGGAGCTACCTAGCCCACCTATTTTTGAGGCGTTACGTTAAACTGTAGTTTTCGTACTTAAAAATGAATAAAAATGAATTAAACATTTTTTTAAATGTATTCCAAGACTTTATTTATCAAGTCCGACAAGTTTTATATTCAAATCTTTTGTCAAATCCTCAAAAAAAATCGCGAAAATAGCCTTTTTCGTGGCTCCAAAGTTCAAATACCTACAACTTTTGAATAGATCAATATTTTTTTTTATTCCGTACGTACTTTTCTAGGTATTCTAATGTAGATTGACGAAAATTTTTGTTTTTAGTTCTAGGTAAAAAATTGTGGATGCTAAATGTCACGCCGCGGACCGCCAAAAAAGGCTAACAAAAGAAAATATCAGTAGTCGGCCATATTGTACATCGAAAAAAGAGTGTATTTTCTAACAGCTTGATATTCATACTAAACAGATGTGTAATTAATTTTATGAGTGGATCACTTTTTCATACGGAAAAAAATTGTTAAATTCGAAAATGATTTTATACCCGTTACTGTGGCCTAACGCCTTAATAATCAAGCTCGTGGCCAGTGCGATGATACGAGGGTGGGGTGAAAAGTTTCCGGCCTGACCAAGAAAAACGATATTTGAAAATTTTTTTTTGTTTTATTTTTCAACGTAATCTCCATCAACACTGATACATTTCTCATAACTCTCGCATCCCAAAAAACAGTAGCCATAACCTTGTTTGCCGATAAAATTGTTTTTGCCTTCTTTGGGGTTGGTTCCCCTTTTCCAACCCACTGTTTTGACTGTTCTTTACTTTCAGGAGTGTAGTGGTGGACTCATGTCTCATCAACAGTTATGAATCGACGCAAAAATTCGTTGGGATTACGTCTATACAGCGCCAAATTTTCGGTAGCGTCGAGCGTTAGCAAACGCTCGATTGGTCGAGCGTTAGCAAACGTTCGATTGGTCGAGCGTTAGCAAACGCGGCACCCACCTTGCACACAGCTTTTCCATGTTCAAATGGTTGTGCAAAATATTTTGCACACGTTCAGCTGACATCCTACAGGTCTCAGCTATCTCATGCACTTTCAACCTGCGGTCTTCCAGCACTATTTTATGGATTTTTTCAATCATCTCTGAAGTTGTGACTTCAACGGGCCGTCCTGAGCGAAGCTCGTCAGAGGTGCTCACACGACCAATTTTAAATTCAGAAACCCACTGATTAATAGTTGAATATGATGGGGAGGAGTCTCCTAGTGCTGAATCCATCTCTTCTTTTATTTGTTTTGGTGTAAAACCTTTCAAATGGAAGTATTTGATGACAGCACGATTTTCCAATTTTTCCATTTTTACGAAAACAACGGAAGCGTCTCGCGCAATGTGCTCTCAAACGCAAACTAACGTAGCGATTGGGCTGAAACTGTACATACAAGCTCGGTAGGAATGGTACTGTAGGACGCCGCTCCAAAACTAGACCTAGTGGCACCATCTCTTGGTCAGGCCGGAAACTTTTCACCCCACCCTCGTACAGAGCAGGTCTTCTCTCGCTCTTGCCATGAAGAATCACGAGAAGCTTTGCGCACAAATTGGGTGCCGTATTGATGAGAGAAGTGCATGGAAGTAGGCGCCACGAAAGTTTTTCGCTCACCATCAAGACGAACCGTCGGTTCAGGATTATCGTCAAGATTGAATGAGTTCTGGAGATTAGTTGCGATGGCTCGATCTAACCGAAGCCCTCCGATCGTACACCGTGCTCTTCTCCCGTCAGGTTTTCTCAGCTCGTGTCTTTCGAACCTGAAACAATATTGACAGCGAACCGAATGAGAACCGAGGACATATTTTTTCCGCCTATTCATGACATCATGAACACTTCGTACAGTGGGGTCAAAAACAATTTGTCCGGGTCGCTCATGAGCGTGGGAAAGCACCTGGGTACCTTTTTCAGAAATTAAATACTCCCTTCCAACCGGAAACGACCGCAAATAAATCACCCGCTGTAGTGGAAAATCATCTCGCAATATTTGAATACCAGGCGGAACATCCTACGATCGTTTATCAACAAAATCAACGAATCTCTGGATAGCCGCGGCTTTATGGACATGTGGATCTATCATTGTGGAGCTGTATTCGTTGTGGGTGACTGACCCATGACCATAGACAAATGAGCGAAAAAAAAACCCGAAGGAAACGTTTGAAAAAGTGTTCTGCGTTCAATTGGAAAAGGCTTTGAGGAATGATGTGCAATATCGTGCAGTATTTCCAGCCACCGGACCAAAAACACTTCATCTTCCGTTTTCTTTCTCAGTGATCCATTTACTCCCCTCAGCTCTATGCTCATTTCGCTAAATCGCCCTATCCGTTCATGCTTTCATATCACGCAGGAGGCTTGGAAGAAAAATATTTTATCCCGGATTCCAGTCGCACGCATCCATTCATATATGAGAATTGAAAACATCTGGTCTGCTCGATATTGCCCGAGGTTTTTTCCACTCCCGGCTTCTTTCGGTCGATACGACATATGAGGCAAAATCCGAGGAAAGCCGAAGAACAAGGTCGAAAAAAATTTTAATTGGCCACGCGAAACTCGCATGTCAGTTTTAGTTTTTTTAATCCAACAATGGATGTGACTCGAATCGTTTGTTTTTTCATTAACGGGTTATCCCTAGTTGTAACAGTCGAAGGCAGCTCATTTTTTTTTTTAACAGATCGGTATGATAAATTTCAACAAAAATTAGGTATTTTAAAAAGTATTGTAGTAAGAACAGTCTGTTTTTTGTGTTAAAATATTTAATAATAGTCGATCTATGGCCGTGTCCGAGAAGTACCTCTTTAAGGCCTTGGCCACTCTAGAGGCCGAAGAAATAGGCTTTTCGGGGATTTTTTTCTCAGAAAAACTAGAAAATAAATCGAGATTACAAAAAAGGGTATTTGTCATACACATCAGTAACTGTATACAATAATTTTTTTGAAGCGATTCAGTCCAAAATGGCGGCTGTGCAGCGTTTATCTCGAAACTGCATTTTTTAAGTTGGTCGGAAACATAACTCAGACAATTTTCAACCGATTCACTTGAAATGTTGAATATATCATGAAAAATACATTGTCTATGGAAGTACGTAGGATTTTTTTTTATATTGCATAGTTCATTTGTTATTAACAATTATCTGACGATTTTTTAGGCAAATTTTTGAAAAATCAAAAATTTCGTCAGATAATTGTTAATAACAAATGAACTATGTAATATAACAAAAATCCTACGTACTACCATAGACAATGTATTTTTCAAGATATATTCAACATTTCAAGTGAATCGGTTGAAAATTGTCTGAGTTATGTTTCCGGCCAACTTGAAAAACTAACACTGATATGTATGATAAACACCCTTTTTGTAATCTCGATTCATTTTGTAGTTTTTCTGAAAAAAAATCCCCAAAAAGCATATTTTTCGGCCTCTAGAGTGGCCTAACCCCTTAAAACGTCTTTTGCGCTCAGCAATCCAATTGGCAAGAAAGTCTTTGCGTTTCATCACCAAAAATAACATAAAATAGCAGTCTTGAAACGAATGATTCATTTTATTCGATGTATCCACCATCCGACTCTAAATAGAATCCGAATAGAATAAAATATCATAGATATTATAAATAAAATACCATAATCATAAGATATCATAAATGAAATATCATAGAATAACATAAAATATAGAATGAAATTCTACTAAAGAACATAGAATAATATTAGTCATAGAGGGACAACCTAATAGTTTATCCGATGATTAATCACAGGAATTTCCGGAATATAAAATTACAAAAATGGTGCGAGTTCAACGTGAGAGTCTTGTTTTTTTGCGAAAATAATTAGCGTTTTTCGTTTATCAAATCGAAAATATACATCGGAAAAATTCTTCGATCGAATATTATATTTTTACATCTAGAAAGAGCCCTGAAAATGTCAGAAAGATCGATGCAGGTGTTTTTGGGATATTTTGCTCACCGACTTTGAAGCCGTACTCTCGAGAAACGTTTAAGGCAAGAAAGCCCTTCAGAATTAAAAAAAAAAAAAACGATTTTTTTATATATTCCGAAAGTATGATACCCAAAGGATATACTGACCAAAGAAAAACTCGAAATATTGAATATTTGCGGAGTTATCGCATATAGTCTAGAGCGCGGGGACAGCATGCGGTCAGGTGGCGAGTTAACTTTAAACGCGATTATCTCGAAACTACTTTTTCAAAAACTGCTCGTGTTGTAGCTCAAAAAGTTATCGACCGATTTGGATGAAATTTTAGGAGGTTACTCTCAGTAATATTATCAGAAGGATATACCTAAAGTTTGAAAGGCAGCGTGTAGATAATTAATTTTTTTGGGGTCAAATATGTCGAAAAAATGGTCGAAAATTCGAACTTTGGAGTAAAAAGGCTCCCAAATTTTCAATTTTGCACTTTTTCATCATTTTTTAGGTATATCCTTCCCCTTAATATGTCAGTATACGAATGACACTTGTTAAATCTTTTTCAGATCAACAGAAAAAGAGTGACAACTGCAGCACTTTTCAATGTCGCGGAAAACAGGCGTCCGAAGACCCTTAATGACGCCGCCATTTTGTTGGTCATCCCAAAAAAAAAATTTAACTTGACAGTTATAATAAAGTCATGTCCAAAGTTGAAAATGTTCAGATTATTTTATCCCCTCTAAAAAAATTCCCGAAAAATACCTATTTTTCACGCTCCTGAAGGGACTTCTCGCCTTAAAGTTTCGAGCGACGCTTCGAGTGTTCCGACGGGCGTCAATATAACAGCTCATAAATCTGTCAGTTTTGGTCTGATCACCTTGAAATTTTCAGGGTACATTTATAAGATGATACACTATCAAAGTATATTGGTTTTGAAAGATGTGATTTTTTTACTTTTACAACTAGGCGTAACCCCTTAAATGAGATAAAAAAAGAGTTGAATCCCGATAACTCTGAGTACCCAACAACAAAAAACGGGCTGGGTGAACGAATGAATAAATGCAGAGGGTTGACGTTTTTATTTTCCAATTTTGCGCTATGCACGGACTCCAAGAGTAATCCATTTGTCAAAAACTGGAGATTAATGGGACAATAATAATGAGGAGAGATTGAGAAAGAGTGAGATAGTGGAATGTTGCGAAACGGATGATAAAAAGTGTCTCTCCACGTATTTGCCGAGTCCAATTCATCCGAAGCAAAATTGTCAGGCCCTAATTCAAGCACTCAAGGAGGTAAATTTTGCCGCGATATCGGCCAAAGTAATTTATCACAATATCATCCTTCCTCGTCCCCTGCAATTTATTATCATCATTTTTAGTCATTTATATGTATTTAGAAAGTGAATCGTGACGATGGGCGTGAAATAATAAAGAAAATAATCCAAAGCAATGAAAATACAATGGCGGTATAAATTCGAACGGTTTGATCCCTCGAAACTTTTAAACGAAACATAGGAATATAGTTGTACAGTGACCTCGACGGGAAAAGTGTCATCTATTTTCGGACGTTGAATGAGCCTGACACTTTTCCCTTCCCGGCCGCGAGAGTACCGGAATATCGGACGTCAAAACTCATAAATCAAATTTCCATCGAAGTATGTGCGGCGTTCATGAATATTGAAGTAGTTTTATTTGTATGTGAACGTGTGCACGGAACGGCAGCCGCAATGCAAAGTCTTCGGTGGTCCATTTCAGTATAGAAGGAGCTTCCAGTATTGTGGGAGCTTCCAACATCCAGGAAATAAACGGAAACGGATTTACCAGAATTATACAGTGGTCCGATAGTAGTTTTTTCATAAGAGGAGACCCAATGACTCGGATCCAAATTGAAGAGTACACGAAACAATAAATTTTACATCTTAAGGCCTTAGGCCACTCTACAGGCCGAAAAATAGGCTTTTTGGGGATTTTTGTTTTCAGAAAAACTATAAAATAAATCGAGATTACAAAAAAGGGTGTTTATCATACATATCAGTGACTGTATACAATAATTTTGTTGAAGCGATTGAATTCAAAATGGCGGCGTAAACAAATAGTTTATTTGTTATTAACAATTATCTGACGAAATTTTTCACTTTCCAAAAATTTGCCTAAAAAATCGTCAGATAATTGTTAACAACAAATGAACTATGCAATATAAAAAAAAAATCCTACGTACTTCCATAGACGTTGTATTTTTTAAGATATATTCAACATTTCAAGTGAATCGGCTGAAAATTGTCTGAGTTATGTTTCCGGCCAACTTAAAAAATGCTGTTTTGACATAAACGTTGCACAGTCGCCATTTTGAAATTAATCGGTTCACAAAAATTATCGTATACAGTCACTGATATGTATGATGAACACCCTTTTTGTAATCTCGATTTATTTTGTAGTTTTTCTGAAAAAAAGATCCCCTAAAAGCCTATTTTTTCGGCCTCTAGAGTGGCCTAATCCCTTAAGGGGTTACCCCCACTTGCGATTTTGAAAAAATCGATTTTTTTTATTGCATTTTTTTTAAGTATAAGTATCCGGGCCCATACTTCTGTATGGGCCCGGAATAGATGACTCTATGTAAGTTAACCAAAAAAATATTTTTTTCGTGTAAACTGAAATTGAAACTTTAAACGCGTTTTTCTCAAAATGGCATTTCTGAAGTCGGTGACCAAGATTACTCGAACACTAATGAACCGATCTTCTTGAAATTTTGCAGGCTTATTTAATACATAAAAATGTAGTCTTTAATCGTTCGATTTTTTTTTCGAAAAAAAGAATGGCCGTTTTATAGCCAAAAAACGGCCGTTTTTTTCGTTAAAATCGAACCATTAACTTTGACTGTCCGCCATTTTGTGAAAAATGAATATTTTTTAAAATCCTTCCATTAAAGACTAGTTTATACTTATAGGGGAGACCGGGGCAAAATGGTATAGCGGGGCAAAACGGTACCGGGGCAAAACGGCACTGGGGCATAATGGGATCGGGGCATAATGGGATAGCAAAAAAATGAAGTTTCTTGGTGCTTGATTTGGGGCAAAATGGGATAGGGGCAAAATGGGACAGAGAGGAGTGGAATATCAAATTGGGGCAAAATGGGACACACAAAAATGAAGTGTCGCAGCCCGCTGAATTTGGGACAAAATGGGATAACAGGAAAATTCATGCTTCGGCTCTATGAAAGAGCTGTTGAAACATAATCTAATCTAAATGGTGCTTGTGGTTCGTTTCAGTCCACATATACGCAGATAATACGGACTGATCGATATATTTGTCGACACATATCCGTCGATTTCATGGGGAGCGGCGGTTCTAGTTTCATAAAACAATTTACGTAAAAATTGACAAGAGTTAGATTTTCATCAATGGCTTGAAAATCAGTATCAGTAACGTGCAGTTGGCAGAAAATAAATTAAAAAAAAAACAAAGAAAGATAACAACAAAAAAAAACCACAAATTGCACGCGTCAGATTATAAAAATTACTTGATTATTTAAATAATTAATAACGACAAAGAAATTGTACCAATCGAATAAGAAGGCTCAAATAACAATTTACGTCAAGTTTGGTACAGTTCTGACCGCAGAATCAAAAGTAATTGTTTAACAAACTTTAATAACAAATGAAAAATTAGTATTTTTTTGAATGTTGAAGTCCTTAAATTTATTGGATTCAACAAATCCTGACGAGCCGAGCACGAACTGTTGTTGTAAAGTCAAAAATTCCACTGTCCCATTTTGCCCCGATCCCGTTTTGCCCCAACCGCCTCTTTCTGAGGAGCCTGATTTTCTCCGGCCCATTTTGCCCCAGTCCCGTTTTGCCCCAATGACGTATTTTCCAGCAGTGTTAATTTTCACTATTCCATTTTGCCCCAAACCCGTTTTGCCCCGGTCCCATTTTGCCCCGGTCCCATTATGCCCCGCTATACCATTTTGCCCCGGTCTCCCCTATTTGACTAAATCCATCCGCATTTTTTTTTCAGATGATCCACTTCGCCGCAATGTTGGTCACCGCAAACCGTGTATATAAAAACATTATTTCATTGACGGCCATTTGCCACTAAACAATGTAATATTTTTCAATGAAAAAATTACTGAAAGTTCTTCAAGATGTGTTCTTTAAGATGGTATATTGATCGATTAAAAAAGTTTTGTAGTTTTCTTTTAAAAAATTCACGAAAAAGGCCTTTCTTTGCGCTACAAGTGGGGGTACGCCTTAAGGGTATATTATCGTTCATGACAATGAACAATCCGATGTTTTTTAAACATAATTTACATCCTCAATGTGTTTAGAACACGTGAGTTTTTTTGAGTTGTCACACCACGATGAAAAAAATAATTTATTATTTTTTTTCATTTTCTAAAACATACATTTGTTTAGAATGCTCTCACCAACTTTTTAAAGGAAATTTGTAAAATTGGCGGAGATACAGCATTTTATGTGAAACCGTTCGAAGCGCACGACCGCGCCGAGCGGCAGATATGTGGCTTTAAACGCGTTTTTCTCGAAACTACGTTTTTCAACCTGGTTGACAACATATTAAAAAACACTTCATCCGATTTGCATGCGCCAAGTCTTAAACTGTTCGAAAATCCAGTCTCTATGGCACCACGTAGGGGTTTTTTAACAAAGAGCCCCCTTCTATTTTTTTATGAACGATGAAAATTTTCCATGAAAATCGGAAATAAAACTCGCTGGTCGGCAATTTTTTTTAGATATCGAAATTTCCCTACGTGATGCTGTAAACCTATATGTCTAATTTCTAAATATATTTTTATTTTATTTTTCAGATGAACCGTATGGCTTAATCGCTGTCAACCGCCGAGCAGCAATTTCGTTGGAGTATCCTCTTGGAAGCGGCCTACATGGAAAACTATTCTTTAGATTCGAGTACGAAAATTTGTATGCCGTCTTATATGTGTATATTTGACTATGAGTATAAATAAAAAAAATTTCTAAAAAGATTTTTGTCAAAAATTGATTTAGAAATATTTTTGGGTTTTTTTTAACGGCTGCCATTTTCGTTATTTAGGAGTTTCTTTTTCAGAAAACCAAAAAACGATAAGGTCCTCTAAAGTGAGTCTAGTTTAATCACGATTAACCTGTTTTTGTTTCAAATGGACTGGTTTTAAAATTGATTTAGAAATATTTTTGACAAAATATTTATAAGTTTATTGAATATTTATAAGTTTAATCATGTTTAACCTGTTTTTGTTTCAAATGGGCTTGGTTTCAAAATTGATTTAGAAATATTTTTGACAAAATATTTTTGGGTTTTTTTTTAAACGGCTCCCATTTTCGTTATTGAGGAGTTTCTTTTTCAGAAAACAAAAAACGATAAGGTCCTTTGAATTTAGTCTAGTTTAATCATGTTTAACCCTTTTTTGTTCCCAATGGACTGGCAAGGCTGTGGAGCGCACCGCGCAGACGAAAACACGCCGTGCATGGCCTTATTTGACGCGAACTGGAGCCGCCATTTTGGATTTTTTGAATATAAATAAAATTGGTATTCACTCTTCATTGATAGAAGAATAAAATACGTTGACACTTATTTCCGAAAGTATTTATTTTATATTTAAAATAATTCCCGAATTTCATGCATTTTTCATGGCTCTCGACGGTGACAATTGAAATGGACAATAAAACCATGCAAGTCACTTCAAACGTCGTGAAATGGGTTTGACATTTTTTAACTTCTATCTACACATAAACACACAGTGGTTTGGGCGTGCGTGAAAAGAAACGTCCTTGCAATTAAAATATATTCAGGATCTTTTTTTTCTTTTCAGGGCCTCTTTTATGATGAGAGGGTTGGCACGGATGTCACAGCACGGGGTTTTTCTCGTTTAACACCGTTTCTCTTTTGTCACGATTACACGACGTAGACGAGGAGCATAATTGCAACTTGCAGCTCTGACGCCTCGGTCGCGGTGAACTTTCAGGCCGTGAAAAATGAGGCGGACGAAACCACGAGGACGTTAATCCTTAAAATCTCCAAGATACTCGAGAGAAAGTGAGTGCATCTCAACAGTCGCGATACGACTGCAGTTACAGTCAAGTTCTTGGGCAGCTGCAGTTGCCGGGCAGTTCAAGTACAACGTTTTTAGTACTATGAATGCATAGTAGTCCTTTGTTATTTTATAATAAAATAGTATGTTATTATGATATTTAATTTTTATTTTAATCGTATGCTTTATTTATTTTAATATTATACTTTATTTATTTAATATTATACTTTTATTTTTCCCCAAAACATTTAATTTCCGTCAAAGGGGAATAAAAACAAGTTTTTTCGCTTGAATTCGCGTTGATTTTGAGTTTTTGAAAAACATGTACGTCAATCGGTTGAAAGTACACTCCAAAAATTACGTAAAATCGCGATTGTTTACACGAAGCCCGAAACAAAGATCGACAATTAATGTCCAAGGGTGATTTTTTCGCCCTTAAGGTATACCTTTTGCGGAGGGCCGTATTTTGTTGAAAAAAAGCAGGGCCCTTCTGAATAATTGGTAAATTACAGTGGCACTTGATATAAATAATTCACAATCAATTATTATACCCAACGATAAACTGGAATGAACATTTCGCGCAAATTTAGGAAAATTAGACTTAACATTTTTTGCATTTTCTCTGAAAAGGGACCGTCCATATGTTACGTCATCGATTTTTGCTGATTTTAACCCCCCCCCCCTGAAATTATCTTATCCTTCCATCGCCACAATCCAATTATCGTTACCGTCGTCCAACGACCAGATCCCCCCCTATTTTAACATAACGTAATTTATGGACGGCTCCAAAGTCGCGGCTACGAAAATTCTTTTGCTAGTCAGATTTTTCTAAGCTTCATCATTGATATATTCTTCAATCATTCGATGACCCACCGTTTTTATTATCGTTACGGAATTCTTTCGAATTTTTTACACGCGTTGAGCAGTTCATATCACGCATGTATAGTTATTTAGTGTATAAATTTTATTGTGTAAAAAATGGTATTGTAAGTTCCGTATAAATGAGACTTTTTTGAAATTTGTTCGCTAGAAGTTTTTGTTTTTTTTCACAACAATTTTTCGTTAACAGTTTATTGGCTTGAAATTTTACCAGTATACTGGAATATATTTTTACTTGATTATAGATGAAAGTCAGTTAATCGTTAAATATTCGGGTACGTGAACGGAACTTAAGGGGTTACGCCACAGTAACGGGTATAAAATCATGTGCGAATTTAACAATTTTTTTTCGTATGAAAAAGTGATTCACTCATAAAATTAATTACACATCTGTTTAGTATGAATATCAAGCTGTTAGAATTTTTTTTTTCGATGTACAAAATGGCCGGCTACTAATATTTTCTTTTGTTATCTTTTTTTGAAGCGCTCCGCGGTCTGACATTGAGCACCCACAATTTTTTATCTAGAACAAAAATAGAAAATTCGTACCCCTTTCGTACTGTGCAATTTCATTTCAGCAAATATTTCTGTGAGCCTTATAGTTTCGAAGGTATCCAAGGTGCTAATAGTTATTGATCCACCCCGTATATCGAAAACGAATATATATATTTTCTAACAGCTTGATACTCATACTAAATAGATGTGTAATTAATTTTGGGAGCGAATCACTTTTTCATACGATTTTTTTTAATTCGCACGTTTTTTCATAATCGTTACTGTGGCCTAAGGCCTTAAGCAGTCTCGAACGAAACTGTAACATTAACGAAAAAATATTACCCAGCCTTCCACACCCCCTTCTTTCGGATTCCATAAAAAATTCAAAGTCGATTGCCCCCATCCGTGGCGCTTATTCCAACTTCCGGGGTTGAAGAACGGTGAGGGCGAAACATCGATGACGATTCGATGGGTGCGTTCGTAGTGGATTTGGGACGAGGCTGTCATTGAGGGCGACTCGTACCCAGTGGCTTCGACAAACGCACAACCTGGAAAAGAGTAACAGAGGAACATTTGGCGTTGGTGAACAAGCTCAGCTTGTCGCGAGCAGTACCAGGGGGTGGTTTCCGAAGGAAATCGCAAGGGTGAAATGCAAAGGTAGAGAGAGGGTGGGGGGAAAGCGGATGGGGGTGGAGGTGAGAAAAGGACGACCAGCGCCACCAAACGGCAGTACGGGCAAGCGGGGATCGAAAGCGGGAAAGCTCCGAGACCACCCACGGCTTCATTCCGGTCCCGTTAGCCGTGCAAGTTGCACCGCATCCCCCGCTGTTCCGTCACGTCGAATATGACACAAATTGCGGGAATCCCCGATACCCTTGTCCGCCCACGCAACGAAGAAACAATTTGAGCCGACACCACGGAACGAACGAGCAGCCAATAAAAACGATGAATTAGTCTCTTCGATAGTTCGTAGTGGTCTTGGAAAGACACGTACGGAGAAATAGTAGAGAGATACTGCTCGAGAACAATTGGTGTGACACAATCCTCAAGGGTTTTTTTTCAGTGCGATACCTTATCTTACGTATATTTTTCGATAAGTTTAACAATTCAATTGAAAGTCATTTTTGTCAACTCGTGTATTCGGTGACTCGAGCTGTTTCTATAATGGACAAGGCTAAACCAACGTTGAAGATAAAACAAAATCAGTGACCAGGCTGCGTGGATTTTGAAATTAATAAATCCACAATTTTTAAATCAATTTTTAATGAATATTCCGAAATTCAATTATGAATTTGACATTTGCCTTTGGCTTGCTCCTTTTCCAAGCCTGTAGAAAGTATACCCAGCTGATGGCAAAGAAAAGAGGATTTCTTTTGAATCGTTCTGTTTTTTTTTCATTGAACAGGGATCATTATCAACGTGGAATATAAAAATTGCGGACGACAAATGTGCAATTTCGCCAGATAGTGCTGAAGGGAATAATTGACCATTGCGTGTTCCATAATTCCTCAATAAACAATCACAATAAAAACAACAGCAGGGAAAAATGACAAAAATAATAATATCAATGTCAATAGTGTTGGAAGCTCAAGAAGAGCTCGGGTTGGAAAAAAAACGTGCGCGTGGTATCTTGTGTGCAAGCTGGTGAATATTTGCTGATAAATAAATACGTCGAGAGCCACGAGAACTCGGTGTCAGATCAAAGAGTGAACGAGGACCAATTAAGCGTCAACTCGAATGGGAGTGAACATACCACAAAAGCTCTTGGGATAAAGTTCATCGTACGCTATCGCGTGTCGACTGTGTCAGATTAAAAAAGAAAGAAAAAACGGCGACGATGGGAAAGTCTGTAACGAGATTGTCGAAGTTCGATTTTTGTGATGATAAAAAAAGCTGGCCACCTCGATGTACCCTTTTCTTTCTCGTCCAGGCGCGAAAGGGTACAATGTAATTTTTATTATCGCCGCCTTCACTCTGCTCGATGGACTCTCCCCTCCGAATTTATCACGAGGTCCGGCTGATTCGACACGTGTTATAGGCGAATAATGATTGATCGACGTTGGCGGAGCGCCGGACGCGAATGAAGACCCTGATCGTAAGTATCTGTCGGGAACTTTATCAAGGCGAAGACAACGCTTTTGGGATGGTGATTTTTTGTTCTTTTCTTTATTTAGTCATAGGAACGGAAATTGAAAAGTTTTTTTAGGTTTATTCCACCAGGGATGAGCTTTCTGGGGCTCGTAATAATTCAAGGGAGGACAACATTGTGACAGGTCAAAAAGGACTTTTTTCCTACTTTTTGTATACTATTCTATTTGATTTATTTTTTATTTATTTATTCTACTATACTTTATTTATTTGGGATTTTAAAAAGGTATAAATCGCGAATTTTAAAATACTCTATTTATTTGGGATTTTTAAAAGGTATGTTATTAACGTGTGGTTGCGAATACCTTTGGATTATTTATACGAAAATAATAGTAATTTGAAAATGCATATTCCCAAATCGCACTAGTGCGGTATGTATGCATTCTCAATCGAGGTCTGGTTACTACGAGTTAAGCATACATTGAACTTATTTAGTGTAAGGTTTTATTCAAAAATATTAAAAATTAACAACGTTAAGGTATAATAAAGCCTCCGTACAAAAAATTTGGTCCTACGACCGGATTGATAATCTGACAATGGTTGGTTCGAAAATAAAAACGTTTTACAATCTATATAAACATAGTTTTCGTCCTACGCAGCCATTTTTTCGAAAAGAAACATCACTAAATGCCAGGTGTTAAAAAAAGTGTAATTTGGCGAAATTCTTAATTATATTCAGGGGCTTAAAAATAGCTGAAAAAAAGGCTACGTGCAACGGATAGCTACTGCGACTCCGAATTTTTTTTTAATTGAAAATACGATAATTGTAGTTAGATTTATGATTCCGGCGCTACTTGCTCTCACTAAATCGTCTGTACATTAGTCAATTTTCAATATATTAACTTGGACATTTTTCACATATTATTGAATATTTATACTTTGAGAAAATGCAAAAAAAATCGATTTTTAAAGGTAATTTATGAAAAATCGTTAAGATCTAGATTTTTTTATCCTCGCCTCCGAAGTAGATAAAATCAACATTTATTCACGAAGAGGCAACTCTTTCGTGGCACTTTGATCAAATATTCTTTTTCTCTACGCTAATTTATTTAAATCGACGTTTCGTTTTGCTCCTCAATGACCGAATTGTTTCGTGCGTATAAGCTAGGTTCTTTGTAACAAAGTGTTGAATTTCGATTTCGAGCTCTTTCTCGTGTCGTCACACGCAGGCAAGCTTCCAAACGATTACCATACCGAAAAGTATCAATTGACCTTTGTGACTCGAGAATATCATTACGTCAAACAGAAACCGTATCAATTTGGGCTGTTCGATGTTTTGAGAAGAACAATACCGTACATTGTCGTAAAACGCTTAAATTTTTTTATTAAAAAAAATATTCAAATAATTTGGTAGTTTAAATAAAAAATCTGGCGCGTTAGAAAATACTATTTTATTCATGAACATTGTGTAATTTTTGGAAATTGAAAACGGCTATAGAAGTTTTGCGGTTGAATTTTTTGTAGGGTGCTAGAAAAAAAAGTTCAGCGAACAAGTCATGTTTTCCCGATAGCTAAAATAGCACGGAGCCAAAAGCTCGATTGTGATTAGATCGACAATTGCCTACGGGAAACTAATCGCTCGATTATTCACGGACACGGTACTCAGATTTGAAGAGTGGGCGTCGTTCGTCACCGCAGAACAAATCATTCCTAGTCGCCAAGGGCGTTAAAAGCCGACCGAAAATTCACGGCATAGAACTTTCGTCGGTAAAATCGATCGTACCAGACATAAATTATTTATACCGCGACGAAAATCGCTTCCACAATCGGAGGAACGAATCTTCATATATTTTTCCATACATTCGAATTGGAAATTCTTTTCGAAATTGTATTTAATTTTGTTGTTGCACAATAGGAATAACGATAACGATTGTGCGGATTCCACGATTATTAAGGGGTTAGACGCTAAAAAAGGCTATTTTCAATAATTTTTTGGATTGGTTTATATTATAGATATTGATGTAAAAGTTTTTACACGTAATAAATACACTTTCGAAATAATTTTTTTTTAAATGTAAGTATTTATGTATCCCAAGCAAATTTTATACGCGTTTTTCTCGAAACAACGTTTTTCGACGGCTTGTTGATAAAATCTTCGAAACTACTGAAACGATCCTTATGAAATTTTAACCAAATATTCTTTACAACTATAGCTATAGCGCATACCAAGGATTTTTTAAAATTTTGACGTTTACTATTTTTTTACAAAAAGCAGTGAGAAAAAACGCTTTTTTTTTGTTTTTCTCGAAAAATGTCCGCAATTTTGTTATTTTTACATATATAAAAAAAAAGTATGATATATGCTACAGCCATTAACATACTGAATCTAAAACCGTTTGATTTTTTTGTTTCGGACGATTCATCTCCGAGATTTCATCAACATCGCAGACCTACAATTTTTAGGACATTTTTTTAACTACCATTTTCGTCTATGAGTAGTGACTTAAATAAATGAATGTAAAAAAAATATATTTCGAAAGTGTATTTATTAAGTGTAACAACTTTTATATCAATATCCATAATATAAACCTATTTTTAAAAAGCATGAAAATAGCCTTTTTATCGTCCAAAGTGAAAAGACCCCTTAAGGGGCTATACCAGTGTAAACGCTGAAAATTATGGTGATTTTCGGGATTTTTTTGGAAGAAAAGTACTCAATCACATGGTTCAGAAAATTAAGAATATATTGGGCTATATTTGACCTATTTATATAATGTTTTCATAGAAAAATATTGAGATCCAAGCGACTTATGCGCTGCTTTCGAAATCGCCAAAAAAAGTTCCTCCACTGCTGACATGATTCCGGCCGATTGAGTAGCTGAAACCGAAAAAGGAAATAATGTCGTTAAACTGGAAGGTATTTCCTGTACAATGACGTAGGATTTTCGAAAAATATCAAAATCTAACAAAATGACAGAGTTATGAAAGAAGTCTGTTTTCTTGCCTATAAAATGGTCGTTTTTTTCAACGCCAAATCGTCAATTTTCATCCAATAAAAAATATCCTACCTTATTGTAGAGTAAATATATTCAAGAGTACTCAGTTCAAATTTCAAGTCAACGGGATAATTGCTCGTTGAGTTACAATGTCAGCAAATTTGAAAAATCTCATTTCGAGAAAAACGCGTTTAAAGATTTAACTATCGATTTTTGCAAGATAAAATTATATTGATATGAACTATATAAATGATAATGATATTCTTGAAAGTATAAACTGTCGAAAAAGGCAAAAAAAATTGATTTTTTGAAAGTGTCACATTAGTATAGCCTTTTAAGCATGCAAGAAGAACAAATAACTTAATCCATCCAAATTAATCATAGTTATTTTCTTTTATATTTATTTATGTAAAATGAATTTCATTTACCTGGCATTTATTATAATTATATTGTTACGGAGGTGTAATCGAACGTGAAAAATAATTACATTTCTACATCGAACGTTCGCCGCGATATTTTTTACTTTCCACCGCCCTGTCCGTCGTTATTATAATTTTCCTAATGACCTGCGAGCTTTCGATGACGTTCGATTATTTTTAACGAGGCTCACCTTTCCACAGGGACTTTATTTGTTTTTTAACTTTCGAAGAGGACGAATATTCCGTCGTTAAAAATAACAATTAAAGATTGAGGATAAATTAATATCGTCTCTGGCGCGACTATAGTCAACAACGATTTCGAACTTATAAAAAGCCTCGCTTCTCGATCCACCTTCTCCGAATGTACGAGTTTGAAGATCTGAAAATACCTGTGCCCGCGGGGAATAAAGTGTCGTTGAATCCTGGATCAAAAGCTTCGCGGGCGAATCCCACGTCGAAGCAAAGAGAGGAAGGCGCTGGATCGTTACAAATGTTTATTTCGACTTTGAAGTTCGTTTTCGTGGTATATACGGCAAAGGGTTGGATGAAAATAAAGGTCAGGTGGTCCGATGCTCCGAGCTTCGCCACCAACATCCCTCGAAAGCTTGCACACTCCTTTCTCCTCCCTTCGTTCTCGAGTTTTCTTTTTATCGTTCTCGAGTTTTATTTTTCTTTCATCCCCAACCATTCGCAGGCCCTCTCATTTTTTGCCCAAGCCCTGGAAGAAGGGCCCGCGGTTTTGCCACAGTTTCGCTGACAATTAATCAGTCGAATTTCGCGGCTTTGAAACAAAAGGAAAAGCACGCAAACGAGCACAAACGACAGTCGACACTTTGTCGTCGGAAACTTTGAGGGTTGAAGCGCCGGAGCAATTTTCCCCCGGCCGCGAGTGGAAGGAAAGTTTCTTCGTTGTCAAAACAACGTCACGGGTCAATTGACGGTTTTGCGTGAACTTGAAAATTTGCGGTGACAAAAAAAGTAGTAGACAAATGACGAATAAAGAGCTTGGGGATTGAGGAGGGAAAAAAGATATTTATTTTTAGCCACGCACGTTTTACGTCGAGACGTACTCACTTTTATGGATAATGTGAAATCGCCTCGGGATACTCGATACGCATAGAGCCGGGGAAACGGAGATAGGGCGAGGGTGAGAAACGCCTCGAGAGTCCTATTCTAACGACTGACGATCCGTTGAAGTTGTCATCGTAAAAGTTATACGAAAGAGCGACACAGACGTTAAAAAATAAAATTAAATCAAGACAGAGCACGGTGGAAGAGCCCGAGGTTATTGACTCAAAGCCACACCAGACGAAATATAAAATGTCCAAATACCGTCGCTTTATATTCCCTCGTACGCATAAATTTCAATAAAGAACATGGCACCTGACGTTACAATGGATTTTTCCTCGACGGCGATGAAAATAAAATATCGGGAAGCGTTCGTCGTACCAGCCCTTTTTCCCGCGGGGCTTATCCTCGGCTTACGAGCCATGAGAATTCATCTCCGTCAAATCGAGTCAGAAAAATCTTCTCAATGTCACGGAAATATTATTAGCACGTTGTCCCCGAGCAGTGTATTTTTTACGCTCATCTTCTCAATTTCCTTCACACACGAGCATCGCTCCAAATGGCAATTATTCTCGATTCGGAGCATATAAAGAAACTTTCTTTTTGAGACTCGATTTTTTTTGCATTAAGGGGCTCTACCAGTGTAAACGCTGGAAATTTGGGTGATTTTCGGGAATTTTTTTTGAAGAAAAGTACTGAATTATATGTTTCGGAAAATTAAGAATATATTCGGCTATATTTGACCTATATTACATTATTTTTTCATAGAATAATATTGAGATCCAAGCGACTTATGCGCTGCATTCGGAGACACCAAAAAAAAGTTCCTCCACTGCTGACATGATTCCGGCCGATTGAGTAGCTGAAACCGAAAAAGGAAAAATGTCATTTAACTCGAAGGTATTTCCTGTACAATGACGTAAGATTTTCGAAAAATATCAAAATCTAACAAAATGGCGTAGTTATGATAAAAAGTTTGTTTTTTTTTTCCGTTAAAATGGTCGTTTTTTTCACTGCCAAATCGTCAATGTTCATCCAATCAAAAATATCCTACGTCATTGTAGAGTAAATATATTCAAGAGTACTCAGTTCAAAATTCAAGTCAATCGGATAATTGCTCTTTGAGTTACAATGTCAGCAAACTTGAAAAATCTCACTTCATATTCTTGAAAATATAAACTGTTGAAAAAGGCAAAAAAATCGATTTTTTTAAAGTGTCACACTGGTATAGCCTCTTAAAATCCAAAGGAAACATAAAATATTGAAACAAATAGTTGACGTGAAAAAAAAATAAGCCACGCTAACCAATATCGTGTCACAATTATTATTATTATTATTGCTTCGATGTATTTGAGATTAATATTTGATACGAGAGCATGAAATATAAGCCCTGGGACTCGCGTCAGGGCAGCCATAACGAGGATACTCGTTGAAAATAGCGAGAAAATAATCCCTCCCCCCCCCCCCCCCCAAAGCTGGATCAGCAAGAGTGCATCCACAAAATCCCGGTTTGCATTCGAATGTACGAGGAGGAGTTGAAACTGCATAATTCACGAGCACGAGCTATTACGTGGTATCATAATGCGAGACCATGACGGAATGTTTACGAGCAACTCGACAATCGACGAGGCATTGAATTTTCAAATAATTCACGCTCGTTCGACGCAAGTCGAAGATTCATCGTTCTCCCTGCAAAATTGACACGTTTGGTCAATCTCGCTAAAACCAGCCATCTCATTAATACCGCGATAACACTTTACCCATCAATTTCTTCGAGTACCTCTGTTCCCGAAAGAAATCAATGTTCGACCTTGGCGCTTTATGTTTGCGTGAAAAAGCATTTTTTCTCACTGAATATTATTATTAATTTGAGCAATATTTTCAGAATATTATTATTGATTTGAGCAACTTTTTTTACTGAAAATCTTGAATTCCTTATATACTTCGAATGGTCGGAAAAAAGGTTTTTGGGTTTTTTTTTTGTTTGAAAATAAAGCAAACGAAATGAGTTTTGGAAGGTTTATTTTACATGTCTGTAGGTACTCGAAACAATGTTTTTATTTCAAAAAATAATACAAAATGGCGGCCTAGTGATCGGTAGAAAGAGATCGCCCGTTTTTCAGGTCCTCCACGGGCGGACTCGTTGGAGACCCACATAAGCACCCAGAACGAACTTAATTTTTTTCTCGTAATCCACATGAGTTTTATCGCAAAATATTGGTTTTTGCAAATTTGGCATCGTGTTGAAAAAAAGTCGCACTGTTGACTAAAAAACTGCCTTAATTTGTTTATAAAACCCGTAATTGTTAATCGATCATAAAAAAACGCCGATCGAGACCCACCGATTTCGACCAAACTTGGTGGGTCTCCACTTAACGTTCCTGAAATATTACGCCTGAGGGGGCCACAGGAAAAGTCAATTCGATCGTGCAGCATCAATTCAGTGCTCCTGTTTTCACTTCTATCATCCAGGACGGTTGATTTGCATCCAAATTGACAGAGGAAAAACCTTCGTTTCCAAACTTGAATGAAGTATGTTTTCCAATGAAGCATGTTTCGGAAAAATGTAACTGCTCAAACAATGCTTTTATGAAATGTGCCTGGTGTGAAAAATATGTATGTTTAAAATGTTTCTACGTCGAATATCACCCTAAAAATTGTAAAGTAATTTCTGATAATGAATAAAAAGCAGTGTACTTAATTAATTGCAAGAATTATCGGAATTGTTATTTTTATTTTTAAAAAACTTCACCTAATTATGTAAATTAACTGCTGGAATATATTTAAATTTGATAACAAATAGTTGAACATTGCGAGAAATTAAAAAAAATAAAGATTTTGACAAAACGGTAGCAACGATAATCGAACCCAAGCCAATGTGACAGGCAATGCGCTCGACCACTGCGCTACGCCTCTGACTTGGAAATGGTTGAAAAAATATCCCTCAACCTCTACTCGGAAATCTTTGGACAGTAGAGGTGAGTCCCGATTGACGTCCTCCTCTTGCAATAAGCTTCAGTGAAAATTTGGAGCCAGTCGGGTGAAAATTGTAAGACCTACGAGTCCACCCGATTCTGAAAACGCGGTTTCAAGAAAAACGCGTTTGAAGTTTCAAAAACCATTTTTCATCGGACCAGATCACTCTTGGGATCTTCATACACATCAGCCATATCATTCTTGAAATTTTTACACACTACTTAGGCGGGAGCCTGAATTGGAAGTTAAAAAAGCGTTTTTTCGGATTGTTTTTAGACGGAAAAAAATAGCCCCTTAAACATTGAGGTATCTTTTCATGTAAATTTGAAATGTATAAAAAAAATGTCCAACATGAAACAATAAATGACTGCAGATCTATCAGCCGATTAGTAATTCTTTACCGAAGCAAAAAAAAAACAATAAATTGTTCAATTGTCATATACTTTTATTCTGGGTGAATTAAAAGCTGAAAAAATCGTACAATTATAACTTTTCTCAGGTTTGAAAAAAAATGTGTTTAAAGAAAACACTTTAACGTGCTATAAAAATTATTTAAAAATACTTTTCCAACGACTTTTTTAATTCACTTAGAAGAGATGTTCATACTGAAGAAAATAAACTTTGGTTTGATTCAATGGGTCGTTTAGTTTTTTTTGCTATCACGCCCGCCAATTTGGAAAAATCGTGAAAATCGTTTTCAATAGGAGGAAGTATCAATATCAAATATCAATCGCTTCTCTGCTTTTGGCCTTGTATCTTCGAAAACATTTTCAATTCGCCTCTGTAACTTTGTAAATATATTATTGGATAGTTTATCTATCGATTTAAGCAATGAAAAAAAAAAACGATTTTTCGGACCTTCTTATTCAGGCTGCGGCCTTAAGCCAATACAAAAAACGATACATTTTTTATACAAAGATACATAACCTTAAGAAAACTTGCAGTGTCAATGACCACGATTTGGGGAAGACCACCCGTGCTCCCTTTTTCTCTGTCCGCGAGAAATGAGATAAAAACGAACGGAGAGGAGGGCAAGTAACTTACCTGGGTAAATAAAATTAATGGGTCCTGGCAGCGCGTGTAGGCGAGAAAACACAATAAAATGAGCTCCTTTGTCTCCAGCGGTCCTCGCTGCACGCGTAATCACAAAAAATGCAACCCTAACATTTCTCCTAACATTCCGTAAAGTTTGGGATGTTTCATTACAAAAAAAAACTCATTAGTACACCCGTGCTGTATATTGGAATCGAAAAAAATGAGAAGAGGGATAGATTTTTGACAGGTGATTTTGTAGGTGTTGCGGATGCTAAAACCGAGTTTGCCTAAAAATCGGGGTGTAGGGTTTTTTAGGGGATGAAAGGGGACGGGGGTGGATTAATGCCAAACCACAACCCCCACGAGGTCGGCATCGGGACACAAAACGCTCAAAAAATCCGGGCTTTATTTTTGTCCACAGCGCCGAAGTCGTGGAAGTTCATTTTGGGGGCGAAAAAGTGGGGTGAAATTGTGAAAAATCAGTTTTAATTCGATAACTCTTTAGAAAAAAATCATACAATTTTTATTCAAAAGTGAACGTTGTAGCCCTTGAAAAGACGCGTCGATTAAGTATTTGATCATTCCTCTCCAATAATTTCTTAACCCCCAAAAGAATTGTTGAAGCATAAAAAAAATTGTTTATTGAATAACTCAAAAACAATCGATTTTTCGGGGATGGTTTAAATGTACGAAACGTAGAGAATAATTTTCTCTATATTTTCGTTCCTATGGACCACCCTTGAGTTTTGCTTTTTCGGATCCCTCTCAGGGGTTGATAATTCAAAATGAAATTCTGGGAAAACTATTGACCGAAAATAAAGAGATACAAGTTTGGCGCTGTGGACAAAAATGTAGCTGAGATTTCAAGCTACAGATTCTTCCACCGCGGCGAATTCGTGCGGTCAATAGTTTTCCCACAATTTCATTTTGAATTTTCAACCCCTGAGAGGGGTTGGAAAATCAAAATTCAAGGGTGGTTCATAGAAACCAAAATATAGAGAAAATTATTCTCTACATTTCGTACATTTGAACCATACCCAAAAAATCGATTGTTTTTTAGTTATTCAATAAACAATTTTTTTTAAATAATTTAACCATTTTTTGCGGATGAAGATGTCATTGGAGCGTGATGATAAAATACTCGATCGACGCGCCTTTTTAAGGGCTACAACGTTCGCATTTGAATAAAAAGTGTGCGAATTTTTTCTAAAGAGTTATTGACTTAAAACTGATTTTTCAAACATTTTCCCCCTTTTTCACCCCCAAAATGAACTTCCACGATTTCGGCGCTGTGGACAAAACTAAAGCCCGCATTTTCTCCACATGTTTGTCTCACGGCGCCGACCTCGTAGGGGTTGTAGTTTGGCATTAATCCACCCCCATCCCCTTTCATCCCCTAAAAAACCGTAAGCCCCGATTTTTAGGCAAACTTGGGTTCAGCACCGGCGCCAACCACAAAATCACCTGTCAAAAAACTAGCCTTCTTCTAATTTTTTCCGATCACGGGGTTTTTCAGCGACAACACGACTCTACCACAAGTAAGATTTAAAAAAAACAACAATAAACGTGAATGCAACGTGAAGTTGTACACCGGGCTACATAAAAAACGGTTTCCAAGCTGTGACTAAAACATCTGACGAGAAATTAATTTCGTTTTTCCAGGTTTAGGTGGATCCTGAGTTTGCGCAAGTCCGAGGGAGGTGTCATGGTGAAAGATAAGACATCAGTGATGACCGAAGTTGGGGAAAAGGTGGCAATTAAATGGAGGGAGCCTCCGGATGATCCGAGTCTCACCGGAAGTCGAACAAGTGCCGTTCATTGGAGGTCAAGCCTCGAGCCGGTTCCCCAACTCGGCCGAGTCTCGATCGATCTACCTGTCATTCGAGTCGCGCAACTATCGATCGTTCCAGCGTAAAAATCAACTGTGACTCGCGTACAATGGAGAGCGGTTTGTAGATCGAGTGTTGGGGTTCAGGGGGGTGCGGAAAATCGGCGAGACAATGGAGATAAACGTGACGAGGGATGCGAGGGATTCGAACGTGAGTGAATTGAGTACGGCGAGTTTGTTGAACGTATTAGTGGACACGGGACAAAACGCCTCGATCGGCGACGACGGTGTGACGAGAACGCATCACGAGTTATCGATGAGAAACGACCTCGAGAGTGTGATAATACTCGTGACGAAAGCAACGATAATGAGCTTTATAATACTCTCGGCGCTGTTCGGCAATCTTCTCGTGATCGTTTCGGTAATGAGGCATCGCAAGTTGCGCGTGATAACGAATTATTTCGTCGTGTCGTTGGCACTTGCCGATATGCTCGTGGCGATATTCGCGATGACTTTCAACGCTAGTGTGGAGCTTTCGGGCCGCTGGTTGTTCGGCTACTTCATGTGCGACGTGTGGAATTCCCTCGATGTTTTCTTCAGCACCGTCTCCATACTGCATCTCTGCTGCATCAGCGTCGATCGATATTACGCCATTGTTCAGCCACTCGATTATCCCCTGATAATGACGAATTTGCGCCTCGGGACGATGCTCAGCGCCGTGTGGTGCTCGCCAACCGTAATGAGCTTCTTACCGATCTTCGCCGGTTGGTACACCACCCAGGAACATCTCGATTTTCGGAAAAATTATCCTGACATTTGTATGTTTCAAGTGAACAAACTTTACGCCGTTGTAAGCTCGAGCGTGAGCTTTTGGGTGCCCGGAATTATCATGATCGCGATGTACTACAAGATCTACAGGGAGGCCGATCGACAGGAGAGAGTTCTCTATCGGTGAGTTCACCCAAACTTTCACCTTGTCGAATTCGGGCGGGATGCACTTTTTACGGGCAAACATAGAGCCATTCCGAGGGATTTTTTGAACTAAGGGTTGGAGGATTTTTTGAAATAATAGTTTTGAGGGATTTTTTAAACTGAACTCACTTACGAGACGGTTCAGGACATGAAGTACCTCGATATGATAGTTCTCGGTACGTTTTCGTTCGAACTCCTTATTTAAGGCGGGATGTACACTACCGGTCGAACGTTTCCGGACACCTTAGATAATTGTCAAACTTTGGATCACGTTCGCCCCCCCCCCCCCCCGCCCGACCGAACTGAAATTTTGCACAAACCTCCCTTTTTATATTTTAAGACAACCCCTTGAGGGATTTTTGGAGACTCGCAATAGTATGCGAGATATTTTATTTTTGAGTTTTTTTTTAAGGCAAGTTTCGAAAATCTCCCCCTCCCATCGAGGTGAAATTTTGCACAAACCTTCCTTTTGATATCTTAACACAACCGCTAAAGGGATTTTCAGCGGATTTTTAGCAACCCCTAAAGGGATTTTTAGCGAACAAACAAACCCAAACAGACTTGCAATCGTTTTCGAGATATCGAATTTTTGAGTTTTTTTAAACGCGCGCCGACTATATTTATATATATATATATATATATATATATATATATATATATATATTATCGCGTTCTCCGTTTTGTCCAAGCAAAAATTTCCAAATAAACCCAAACAAAACCAAACCCAAAAACTATAGCGAGTCGCCAAAAATTCCTTTAAGGGTTGTCTTGAAATATTAAAAGGAAGGTTTGTGCAAAATTTCAGCTCGATCCGCAGGGGAGGGGGGGGGGGTCGTACCCATAACCAAAACTTTTAATCACTGGATATTTGCCGAATAATGTGAAAAAGATTTAGTTCATTTCATTTATTATTTAACAAAGATACTATATAGCTCTATATCATGAATTATATTACTTTAATATAATTTTGCAATTATCCACAGTCTCTTGTCTTAGAAATTATTATTAATAGTATATTTAAGTGTACATAACAATTTTTTCAAATTCATTTATCATCGAAATGGCGGAGCTCTGGCGGAGTGTTACAGCAAGGTTGCTGCGGGAGTTGCGAATCTGCGTGTACTCTAGCTACCCGTAAACCTTGATTTGCAAAAAAAAAATTTTAATTCTGTTAGAACATTTACAGTTTCTGTTTGACAGTAATTAAAATGAAGAAAATGCATTTTCGAGAGAATGGCACGCAATTTTATAAAATAATCTATTCACGAGAAATTTCTGTGAAGTTTGGCTAAAAAAAGTAGATTTATTTGAAATTTTTCAAAAACAGTTTTCGTCAAGCAGAAGGGAGCAATATTATCAATATTTCTACCGAGTTTCAAATCAATTGGCTTAATAGTTTTTGAGTATTTCTCCCCGCCAATTTCGAAAATGTAGTTTGAGGAAAAACGCGGTTGAAGTTTACATGGAATTTGAATTTAACTGCACTAGGTACTTGTGGTAACTGATTATTTAAGTAATCTATTACAAAGTAATTAAATTATCAATTACAGTGGTAATTGTAATTGTTAGTTGTTAATTTGATTACTCTCTCCCGCATGCTCCAAATCCGAGCGGTGAGGCACAGCGTTGACGGCCTATGACGTTTGAAGTTTTTCGAATTTCGTTTTGCAACTTTGGGAAAATATTCTACATATATAATTCTATCGTTTAAAGAAAAAAAAATTCGATTTTTTTATCGTTGTCACTGTATATCCCGCCTTAACGTGAATATTCCACGATAATTATCAGCTCTTTTCTTTTCTAATTATAACTTGAAAAATAATTATGCAGGCTTTCAAAAATATATATTTTCATGACACGTGTCGATTTTAGCCTAATTTGGAGAACATCGGTAGTGTCGGACTCTCGTAAATTTTTTCTCTTTCCTTTTATACCGATCGAATTATACAAATGGATTAAAATTCACCCTTGTCCCGGTCAAATATAGAATGAAGATAATTGAAAAACGAAACAAACACAACGATACTGTTTATTTTTCGCAGCGAGTGGGGAAGAAGGCCTCCGGGTCAAGTGTACTATCATTAAAATGAAACCGTTACGTGGAGGTGGAGAAAGTTTGAAAAGCCCGTTTGTGAAGTATCGAAACTCGAGGCGGACGGATGCGAACCATCTCAAAAGGGCTATTCCCTGACGGTTATTCATTTCGAGTGGAACCCTTCTGTTCCGGCCCTTCTGCATTAATTAGAAACTTGCAAAGGACAACCCTCCGCAGGAGAAATTCCTGGGGGGGTTGACGATGGCCAGGGAATTATTTGTGGATTATGAGCCTTGCAAAGATAAGTATGGGACTCGACACACTTTCAAACGTCTCTCCGAACCTCGATGACCCTTTAGGGTCCTGCAAATGTTTATGAACGGGGAATTCCTGAATATTCAAGGAGACGTTCCCAGGATTGACCTTGGCCTCGATGTAAAATTTAAATACCACGAAAAGATCAATCAACCACGTTACTTCGCAGTGGACAAGGGCTTGAGATTTTTTTCTTCTATCTTCATTATTGAAGGACTTTTCTCTCGAGATCGTTTTTTTGCTGAATATTACCTGATATTTATTTTAAAGACAAGACAAAATATTTGTTTTGTGCACACAGGAAAATCGTTGACATTCGAGTAAACACGAAGAATCATCGACTAATTAACTTTTTAATTACCGAGGGTAGGTAGTCCGAAAGCAGAAATTATAGCTCTTCCATTAGACTCAGGGATGAGTTAGGGTAAAATAATTTTGGGAGACTTCAAAAATAGTAATTGTAAGAACGTAGGAATTGTGTCGATTGCTTGATCGTTACGAACGACCGGAATTGAATTTTCCGTTGGCGACGATGGAAATTGAATTGCCGTTGGCCTCGCGCAATGAGAAAAAAGCTACATTCCCGTGCAGAAATTTGTTGGGCAATCCCAAGATACCATCCCTATAGGGAGCTGACAGGGACGCCGTAGGTACGGAGTCCACACTGGTATCCAATTGGATTCCCCGCTATTTCCAGATTATATCGTTTGACAATCTTTTATTTGTTATCCTCAACCGGAATTTGTCGCAGTTCTGATTAGGAGCCCACTCGATTCTGCTCTGTTCCCCGATGAATGCCGATGGAGAATTCTGACCACGTTCGAAAAAAAACTATGTGAAGTCACGTGACAAAACTCGGCGTGTTGAATGCGATTCTAATCGACTTTTAAGATATACTTTTTTTAGATGAAATTTATACATTTTTAACATTCATTTATTATGGCATTGAAGTTCGCACCGTTGGAATGCAACAAAAATATTGTTTTTTTTGTATTGTCCAATTTTCTTTTTGTCACATTTATGCCACAAATATTATCGGGATATTTTTGAAGATCCATATTAGGGATCTATAATCTAAACCTGCAAAATAAAAGTTTAGATAGTCATGAAAATGAAGAAATGAAAAAAAGAAGGATTTTCGTTGCATTCCAATGATGCAAAGTTCATTCGTAAAAATCACTAGATGAAATAAAAAAAATATTGTTTTTTTTTGTATTGTCCAATTTTCTTTTTGTCACATTTATGCCACAAATATCATCGGGATATTTTTGAAGATCCATATTAGGGATCTATAACCGAAACCTGCAAAATAAAAGTTCGGATAGGAACCAAAATAAAGAAGGATTTGCTTTGCATTCCAACTATGCAAACTTCAACACCATAACTTATTTTGTATATCTACAGGGTAGCGTGGTCCGAAACCGACCGCCTGATCAGCAAAGGCAATAAAAGTGCTTCAAATTAATTTTTTGGCTCAAACCAAATTTCGATTCTTTAGAGGGAACGTTAGTTTAAGTTTTCGGCATCTTGACGAGGTTTTCGGGTACCGTTTGTTCAAGATACCGAGACCGTAATGAAAGTCTGCATTTTGATCGTTCCCAAAAATCGTGGTCAGAAACCGACTTCCCCATGGTCCGGACCCGACCCCCCTACTTTTTTTACAGCAAATCAAAGGGAGAGGCAAAGTTTTGAATTTATTTTGCAGCTTGTTAGCAAAACAGTACGATTTGGGAGTAATTTTCAAATTTATTTTAGAACATTTTAAGGGGAGATGTACACCTAGGAGCCGGAAAGAAGGTAATTTTTGTGAGTTTTTTCAAGAAAAACTATTTGAAATTTCGGATTGGGGTTTTAATTATCTAAAAGTATATCCATTTAAAAATATGTTTAATTTTCTTACTTAAAAATATCAAAAATATACGAGGATATTGTATGATCCTTGGAGCGTCGTAAAAAATCTGCGTATACGGTACCCACTGGCGTTTCTTCAAAAATCATCTGAAAAAAAAACCAAAAAGATTATTAAATTAGATACTATAATCTCGTACTAAAATTATAATTTCAATCGCTGTCTGGCTGTCTTCTGCCTCACAATAACTGTGAATAGTCGACGGAATTCCAAATTCACGTACAGCTGCACGAAGCGAATATCCTAATGCCATGGCAGCAAGTGCTCGCCGCAGAATTGCCGGATCTCGTTTTGGCTTTAGACGTTTGAACGATCGCGGCATTTTTAAAACAACCATGTGTAATCACCGTCAAAAGTCATAAAAATCATAGTTTGACTATCAAAAACACGCTAGAAAATCTTCAGTGCGCAAAAACGTAGGGGTCGGTTTCGGACCACCCATTGGCGGTCGGTTTAGGACCACCGCGACTTTTTTCAAACAATGACTCGCCGTTTACCTACAACGATGCAAGTGGCCTAAATTGATTAGCGCGTGTTCAAGTCTAGGCCATAAGCAACCAAAACAACCTACCTTTGGATTTTTCAAGAAAAAATAAAACACTTCAAACTGCAGTTCCGTGCAGCTCAAAAATGAACTTTCGCGTTGTCAAAACACAACGTGACGCAAAACCATAGAATGAAATGAGAGAAAAAGATGGCTCTCTATCTCCAAATTGTCGGTGTCGTGAGAGCTTTCAAATGCCACCACCGACAGTTTCGGTTGCAGCACAAGTACTGAGAAGCATGGAGAGGTCGGTATGGGAACAGCGGTCGGTTTCGGACCACGCTACCCTGTACTTTGTTCAGAAAATTCAACGTAGAGAATGCGATGGGATCCATCATGAACCGTATCGGATTCCATTTGTCAATGTACGAGTCTTTTAGGATTCAACTTGGATTTGTACGTTGGGCTCCAATGGTGAATCCCGGTAAGAATCCAATGCATGAGCGTGACATTTCAGCACAGGGAACCATGATCCAATGGATCCCTATCAGGAAGTGGTGTCAAGCGTGAGAATTCAACTAGATCCCAATGGGGAATCCCAATTAGAATCCAACGCACGAGGGTGACATTTCAGCACATGGAACTGCCCTAACGCATTGGATCCCTATCAGGAAGTGAGGCCAAGCAATTTCTGCTCATATTTCGGAAAACAGAATATATTTCGTGTTGCGTGATTGTACAAGATCGTTGGCCGAATCACCTCAAGACTTGAAACCCTCGCGCAAATCTTTCAAAAATTTCACGATCTTTTGCTCGAAATCCCTTCCAAATTGTTTGCGAATTTCTTTCATCAACTTTTCCGTAGCTTGAGGACGATCGAGATCGGGACTCGCGGCAAGTTCCTCAAGTTTGGCTTTGAATTTGTCGTGTAAACCGGTGCGACGGAGCTCACGCTTGAGGCCCCTGAGAAGGATGGAGAGAATGTAATCACCGGTGAAGGAAATAACTTTCTCGACGTCGACGATAAAATTCCAGATGTCCTGCACCGTTAGACCCATTCCCCATTCGATGAGCGTCTCCATGCTTATGTCTGCCTCCTCGGGTTCTTCGTATTCGCTCTCTGCTTCGTAATCCGCGTCAGCCTCATCTTCCTCTTCTTCCGCAGCTTCTTCCTCACCGTCCTCATCCACAGCTTCTTCCTCGCCGTCCTCATCCACAGCTTCTGCCTCGCCGTCCTCATCCACAGCTTCTGCCTCGCCGTCCTCAGCCACAGCTTCTGCCTCGCCGTCCTCATGCACAGCTTCTTCCTCACCGGCCTCATGCACAGCTTCTTCCTCACCGGCCACATCCACAGCTTCTTCCTTACCGTCCTCGCCAGCTTGCGCATTTTTATCCTCATCTTCCTCGTTCCCGCTCGCCCCGGTCTCCTGCGGGCCACCGTCCCAGTCGGTACTGGCCTCCTCTTCGACTTTGTTGTTCTCATTTTCGTTATCCGGCTCGATCTCGCTCGGCTCCTCCTTATCCGTCAGTTCAGCATCTGGCTCCTTCCCGATATCTCCTTCAGCCCCACCTGGGGTGGCTTCTTCTTCCATCCCTGCCTCGACCGCGCCGTTCGAATTCTCCAGGTCATCGGGAACTGTAACATTCATCGCCTTATCGTATCCTAATTCAGGTAGTACGTGCACGAACCTTTCCATTAGAAAAAAATTGATTTTTCTGTATGCTGTCGTAGAGACATAAAAAATGACGTCTGCGAAAACTCTGCAGGCCTTACCGGCTTAAGGGGTTACCCCCACTTGCGATATTGAAAAAATCGATTTTTTTTATTGCATTTTTTTGAAGTATAAGTATCCGGGCCCATACTTCTGTATGGGCCCGGAATAGATGACTCTATGTAAGTTTACAAAAAAAAAAATATTTTCTTCGTGTAAACTGAAATTGAAACTTTAAACGCGTTTTTCTCAAAATGGCATTTCTGAAGTCGGTGACCAAGATTACTCGAACACTAATGAACCGATCTTCTTGAAATTTTGCAGGCTTATTTAATACATAAAAATGTAGTCTTTAATCGTTCGATTTTTTTTTTTCGAAAAAAAATGGCCGTTTTATAGCCAAAAACGGCGGTTTTTTTCGTTAAAATCGAACCATTAACTTTGATTGTCCGCCATTTTGTGAAAAATGAATATTTTTTAAAATCCTTCGATTAAAGACTAGTTTATACTTATATTTGACTAAATCCATCCGCATTTTTTTCAGATGATCCACTTCGCCGCAATGTTGGTCACCGCAAACCGTGTATATAAAAACATTATTTCATTGACGGCCATTTGCCACTAAACAATGTAATATTTTTCAATAAAAAAATTACTGAAAGTTCTTCAAGATGTGTTCTTTAAGATGGTATATTGATCGATTAAAAAAGTTTTGTAGTTTTCTTTAAAAAAATTCATGAAAAAGCCCTTTTTTGCGCAACAAGTGGGGGTAACGCCTTAATACAATAGTAATTGAAGCCTTAGACCACTCTGGAGACCGAAAAATAGGCTTTTTGGGGATTTTTTTTGTCAGGAAAAATAAAAAATAAAACGAGATTACAAAAAGGGTGTTTATCATACATATCAGTGACTGTATACAATAATTTTTTTGAAGCGATTAATTTCAAAAGGGCGGCTGTGCAGTGTTTATCTCAAAACTGCATTTTTTAAAAGTTGGCCGGAAACATAACTCAGACAATTTTCAACTGATTCACTTGAAATGTTGAATATATCTTGAAAAATACATTGTCTATGGAAGTACGTAGGTTTTTTTTATATTGCATAGTTCATTTGTTATTAACAATTATCTGACGATAATTTTTGGAGAGTGAAAAATTTGCCTAAAAATCGTCAGATATTTGTTAATAACGAATTAACTATGCAATATTAAAAAAAAATCCTACGTACTTCCATAGACAATGTATTTTTCAAGATATATTCAACATATCAAGTGAATCGGTTGAAAATTGTCTGAGTTATGTTTCCGGCCAACTTAAAAAATGCAGTTTTCAAATAGACGCTGCACAGCCGGCATTTTGAAATTAATCGCTTCAAAAAAAAATATTGTATACAGTCACTGATATGTATGATAAACACCTTTTTTTGTAATCTCGATTTATTTTGTAGATTATCTGAAAAAATCCCCAAATAGCCTATTTTTTTGGCCTCTAGAATGGCCTAACCCCTTAATTCACGAAATCAATTCAACCTGCAAAACGGAAGACCAGAATTATGAAATGGCGGCATGTGACAACTCAAGTCAAACCTGATTGCGATTTTACTCCACTTACTAAACTACAATACAAACAGTTATCACATGCACTTCTCAAATAATTATTTCCTGTATCATGTTTATTATTATACCCAAATACATTATATTTTGCTTTGTTCAAATTCGATAATTTATATATTTTCTGTTGACTAGTCAGTCCGCTAGTACTACCTTAATCGTATCCTAGTTAATCGAAACAAAGCCCGTTTTTTGTTCTTTTTCGTTAATCTTATCGACAAATTATTATTTACAGCGGCAATTGAACGAAATAGTACCATTTGATTTAAATGGATACAGCAAATTCCTTGTCATATGCCGCACGCACCCTCCAAATTTTAAATTGAAAGCCTACACCGTTTCTATAAAATTTACAATTGAAAAGAAAATTTTTTAGCATTTTTTAGCACAGGTCATTCAACGGGAGGGTACCGTCGAGAGGCGTGAAAAATGCATGAACGTCGGGAATTTTTTTTTGTTATAAAATAAATACTTTTGGAAATGGAATCCAAAGTATTTTATTCTTCTACCAACGGAGAGTAAATTCGAATTTCATTTATTATTAAAAATCCAATATGGCGGCTCTAGCTCCCGTCAAATAAATCCATGCACGGCGTGTTTCGGTCTCCACAACCTTGCCAGTTCATTTGAAACAAAAACGGGTTAAACATTATTAAACTAGACTATTTTTTTGTTTTCTGAATAACCGCTGGATAACAAAAGGGCAGCCGTTTAACCCAAGACGGTCACATGGGGTGTGACACACCCCAGGCCATTTACGAGCTGGAATTTTCCCTGGAAAATCCCCAAATCCGACACTGTTACCCCTACCTACAGTTAGATTGAACCTTCCTCCCTAGGCTCAGGTAGCAGGGACTAATTCCGGTGCGTTAGTCTAGCTCCTGCAGTCGCCCGAAGCGGACGATCAACAGATTCACAAATTTTCACAATTAACGCTTTCACAAATCAGACCCTGCTTGAATTTTGTTGATATGTCAAAAAACAAAAAAAAATACAGCATTTTTTGTAAAAAAAGGGCTTTTTCGCGATTTTTTTTTCAAGAATGTTTTAAACATACTTGAAACTAAAATTTTCGTTCCGTTCTTGGATAGGATAATAGAGAAACGTTTGAAATATGTTCTCAATTTTTGTTGAGCCCCCAAAATAATTCTACGAAATGCTACAGCGCTCTAAAGTGCTTGGGCTGTGACACACCCCATGTGACCACCACGGGATTCTCATGAGGTGTGACCGTCTTGGGTTAAAAAAACCCAATCTTTTTGCCCGGTTTTTTTTTACTTCAGCGGATGAGAAAAACATTTCTAAATCAATTTTTCACAATAATCGCGCCCTGATGGCAAATGGAATTTCCTTCCAATTGCGCAGGGATTCATGTGAAAAATACGGAAAACTTCCATGGAAAAATACTGTTTTCAGGAAAACGCATTTAAAGTTTATCGTTATAAAAAATCGTATTTAATGTTTCACGTGTCCTAAACACGATGAGGATGCAGATTATGTTTAAAAAATCGAGTTTTTCACGAGTTTGGGGACAATTGAGAAAATGTTAGCATTTGATTCAAATTTACACGGTAAGTTCTTTGTCATAGACTGAGAGCGCCCGCCAAATTTTTAACCGATCGTCTACATCCTTTCTATAAAATTTACGGTAATTATTGACTTTAGTCACTTTTCCCAAAAATGAGCGTAACATTTTTTTTGCTATTTTCTCATTGATTGGGTTATAAATTATGATATTCATTCGGGGGAAGCTGAATTTCACCTTCCCATAAAAAGTTATGGGTTTTTGAAGTTCGTGGAAATATGTGATAAAATGCGGCGTGAATTTTCTGAAAAATGACTTGAAATTCACTTTTTTCGCGCCATAAAAGTAATATTAAAATAGATATAGGTAAATAATAATCACTTTTTTTCACGCTATAGAAGTAATAATAATGTTCTCGAGTGCAACGTCGATTAACTACATGCTCACGGCATCAATATCGTCGGGCTCGAACATTTTATTACATGTTTCCGCGAACTTCAAAACCCCATAACTTTTTATGGGAAGGTGAAATTCAGCTTCCCCCGACTGAACATCATCGTTTATAATCCAATCAATGAGAAAATGACAAAAAAAAATAATTTAGCATCATATTTCGGAAAAGTGACTAAAGTAAATAATTACCTTAATGCCTGTTTAAATTTAATTGTATATTTCATAATATTGTTTACTGATAAAACTGTAGATCCTTGCCTAAAGGTACCAACCAAGGCATAAATAAATCAATCATCTCTCTCTCTCTCTCTCTCTCTCTCTCTCTCTCTCTCTCTCTCTCTCTCTCTCTCTCTCCTACTCTCCTCTGCTCATGTTCCCCGGTCAAATTCTAGTGTTGAACTTTACCTTCCGATTGGGAATTGCCTTCCGCAGGAAGACTTTCCTGCTCGCCCGTTTGTACAGACACGTCTTCACCATTGTCCGCGGTATCATCGCGATGAGCTATCGTTTCGCGTTTAGCTCGAGCCAATCGTTTCAATTTGGCGATCGGGACAGTGGCTTCTCGGATTTGAGTCTCGTTTTCGACAGCCTGAAGAGTCTGGAATTAGAGTTTCGTTCAAATTCCCTTATCGCTCACTCGAGTCAACGCCCTCGACGGAACGAGGCGAGAAGGAAGAAAAAATGGACTCAACAGGACAACGAAAAATCGCGAAAAAAATGCCCGATCGCTGCGTCTCATCGTAGTCGAGTCGAATTCTCACGTCGATTATCCGAGTACAATTGATGAAATTTTCGCTAATGCCGGATAAGCTTGCCGTTTCCTCGTTGTCCCGTCGATGCGTCACGTTCTCTCGTCCGAAGAGTGCAAATTCCTCGCTCCCTCCACCAGTACGCCGTGAATTCTCATCACTGTTCTCCGATGTTCGTACGTGTCTCGAATCGACGCTGAGACGAAACGAGCTTGCTGCGAAAAAAAGTATCATCAATGCTACCAGAAAACGCTTAATATTCTACGCCTAGTCAATTATCGGTTTGTTGTTTTTTCCCCCCTCATTACTTCCGATGGTCGATAATCTTTATTCGGATCATGACCGAGAAGAAAACTTGACAGTGACTTTCTTTCCGTACAATTGCGTGCCTTGGTACCTTCGAGGCAAAAAGGTACCAAGCGAAAATAATGCAAAACTTTTCGAGATCATTTGTTAGGGCGTCGAATAAGTTCTCGCTGTTTTCCAACAGATGGCGTTACCAGAGATGGTAACGCCATCTATAAAGAAGTACTATCATATTTCAAGCAAGCTTAAAATTCAGTGCATTTCATTTCGCCGAACGTGTAAACAACTTTTTTTTCAGTATTAAACATGTCAAATTTCGTGTCAAAAAATAGTATGTGCAGGGAATTTTACTGTACTACTTTATTTAAAAAAATCTGCAGCAGGAGCACACAGACCTCATTTTGAGATTTATATTAACCCTGCTCTGTCGAAAATAACATGCAGATATAGGATTAGACGCTTCAAGAATAATGATTTTGATGTGTTGAATCGGAGGAATTACTTCATGAAGACTCATGTCAGACGCTAGCTGAACTTGCAGAATCATTTGGAGTTGATCACACAACAGTTTCGAAACGTTTGGAAGTATTAGGAATGATTTTTAGCATTGGAAATGCTTTGAATACTGAATGTGTTTGTTGAGGTAGGCTGGGTATAGGGGCCTGAGTTAGCTGGATGTTACACGAAACCAACGCTACCCCCACTCCACTGAAACTGTGTTATAGTAGAGTGGGGGGGAGCTGCGACATGCTGAATACCTGTGATTGGTTGAAAAATTCCTTCGTCTCACCCAATTCTAATCTTGTTATTAATTAAAAAATTAGATTACACCTTGTATAACCAATATATTGCAAACATTGTATAACAAGTATTATACAAACAAACCAAAACAAACCCAAACACACTCAAACAAACGCAAGACAAACTCAATTAAATACCTCAATGTATCAAAATTTTTGAATAATAATAAAAACCAACTCACATGACTTACATGTGCCTTTTCTTATTACCCGAAAAGTCTGATTACATTTTCAATACCATGAAACAGTTGCACTTTGTGTAATATCTGTAGATTTATTAAATGAAGCATCAATTTTCGTGAAGAAACAGCGAAAACTTATTTAATGTCCTAATAGATTAAGAATGTAGAATTTTTGAAAATTGGGCGAGATTTTATCAATTATTAACTTTTTTTCTTCACAATTTGCAAATATTTTCGTCAATGCGTGTAATAACGATAGCTAAAGGCAAATTGAGTCACGCTACTACTTTTCTCACGATGAAGTTTTCTCACCACCCAATTCTAATCTTATTAATTTGAAAATTATATTACAACTTATATTACAAATATATTACAAAAATTATCAAATCAGATTGATTAAATATCGAAACAAACCCGAACGCAAAACAAACCCAAACAAACTCAATTATATACCTTAATGTATAAATATTTTTTGAGAAATAGTAAAAACCAACTCATTTTATTTTTATGTACATGTTTTATATTACCCGAAAAGTCTGTTTACATTTTCAATACCATGAAACAGTTGCACTTTGTGTAATATCTGTAGATTTGTTAAATTAAGCATCAATTTTCGTGAAGAAACAGCGAAAACTTATTCAACATCCCAATAGATTAAAAATGTAGAATTTTTGAAAATTGTGCGAGATTTTGTCAATTATTAACTTTTTTTCTTCACAATTTGCAAATATTTTCGTCAATGCATGGAATAACGACAGCTAAAAGGCAAATCAAGTCACGCCACTACTTTTCTCACGATGAAGTTTTCGAAATTTCGCTCGCTATTCCGGATGTCACTGTGGTGCAGTCTCTCGAACGTTTGGCCGGAAATTGAGAAGGAGCCAGAGGGCGTCGATGCGCAAACGTTTACTTACTGTGCGAGAGAAAAGCGAGAATGAGAAGAGAATCGATGCCACGAGGCATTTTCGTATAGCCAAGAATTTCGGTCTCTCGAGCGCCGTGGCACTCTCGACAATTCCATGCGAAAAGAGTCGGCCGTGCCTGTCGTAAATGTCGCTTCTTAATCGCCTCGTTCCACTGCATATTTCTGCTCAATTACGCTCTCACCCTGCCCATTAACGTCCTCTTTTCTGACCCAAATAAATTAGCCTCCATTGACATTATCGATAACGTCGCGCACTTCGTACTCTGCCAAGAGACTCGTGACCTCGGAATTTCTCAGAAAAACATTTATAATTACGTTACAATACGTGATACGTCATATTATTCGTGATAGCACACTATAATAAATTTATCAATATTCGTATGATGTATTTTTTCTCATCGGTCCATCTGACCCCTTCATTTACCTCTCGCGATACATACAGACGTGCGTGAATTTATTGAAACAAATTTATAGAAATTAATTTATAGAAATTAAAAAATTAATACTCAATAAACAAATTGATCAAAATCGATTTACACAAGCAACAAATGTGTATAAATGAATTTGAGAAGCCCACTAGCAACTAGGATTAATATTTAAATAAACCCATGTAAAATAATTTATGTGAATAAAAAAGCAGGGGTATTTATGTAAATACCCTTAAAAGGAGTATACAAGAATTAAAAATAGTACTACTACTATTTAAATGAATTCATATTAAACAGAAATGTACATCAAATAAATAAATAACTCTAAATTTAAAAAATGTAAATCTCATAAATTAATTAATTGAAACAAATTGATACAAATGGAAAATGTTCGTTAAATAAATAAATTTATTTTAATAAATTCACATAAAAAAGGTCTATGAATTTAATAAATGTTTTAATAAAATTAAAGGAGAAGCAGGAGCACAAAGTATTCAGGGGAGAAGAGTTCGAGTTCGTGTGGCTGTGGCAAGGTGGACACCTGTCCCGAATGACAGGTCCAAAGTTGGTCCACCGAGTCAGAGGGGGGTGGGCGTTAATTCCGTCGTATAGGGCATGCACATACGTACGTTCTCTCTCTCTCTCTCTCTCTCTCTCTCTCTCTCTCTCTCTCCCTCTCTCTCCTCGCACTTACGTTTGAGGCGAAGCCCCTTCGCCGACGATGCCTGGAGATGTTCTCGGCTTACCCGGCTGCTCCTCGCACCCTCACGAATAACTCGGATGGTACTTCCTGTACTTCGGTAGCCATACACCAGCGGAGAATCTGTGCGAATCCACTTAGGCCATTATTGGATAAGCACCGGGTCTTACTCGAGGCTGCATGCGTACGTGTGCGCCGTGTACCGCACACACACACATTGGTCGCACATTCCAGCCAGAGGCCGACCTCGATATAGGGAAAAATCCGCCGAGAAACAATTTCCCTGTTAATTAAGGGATTACATCTACCTAGAGGCCCCAAATAATGGCCAAATTCCAATTTTTTTATGTGCAGAAGGGTTGGTGAAAAAGAAACGCATTTCGTTGTAACACAAAAGTACATACATTGAGAGACTTAAAAAAATACAGAAAAACAACAAAAACATGGCCGCCAGCAAACGAAAACATTTTTTCCGGGACGTTTGGCGGTGGACACTCTCCAACTTAAGGGGTTATTTATAGTCGGGAGGCCAAAAAAGATCGATTTCTCAAGAATTTTTCTTGCCACGACCTTTAGATCTATTAACGTAACAATTTGTACATATATTATGGTAACTTTTAACTGTATTTTAACATTTTTTATTTGTAAAAATAATTATTTTGAAAGCTGCTATAGCTGATTTTCGGGAGCACCTCTAAAAAAAGGCGCCTTGCGGTGAGCACGACATCTCGGGACTGGATAATCTAAAATGAAAAAACCAAAAATATTTCTTAATGGTTAATTAATATAATGGATTATCTTGTAATTGATCGAAGGAATAAGCAAAATAACAATTTTTGACAAAATAGCGGCTTTCCAAACAAAAAAATCCATTTTTGACAAAAATGTACGCCTTAAATTGTTTATAAAATGGAAAATATTTATCAGTGAGAAAAAACCTTCGATTAATTATTGAAAAATATACTTGAAAGGGTTGTGTTAAAATTTGAGACTGATCGGTTTAGCCGTTTCCGAGAAATCTTGCTCACCGACTTTAAAAACACAGTTTTGAGAAAAACGCGTTTAAAGTTTCAAAAGCATTTTCGAACGGTCTGACGCGTCATTACAAATGTGCGTGTAACTTCGAGAATATTCGCCGGATTGACAAGAAATTTTCTGTGTGTATGTACTTAAATATATGTACATTACGAAGAATTTCTTTAAAAAAAAATCGATTTTTCGAAAAGTTTAACTGTAAACAATCCCTTAAACGGTCTATCCGAAATTTAAAAACCAAACAGGTTATTCACGTTAACAATAAATACGAGTCATTGATGATCGTCGATGTTTAAAATCATTTGTTTTTAACAATGTGGCGACGAATTGAAACTCGAACATTCAAATCTATGAAAAAAGTCGTCATTTTTACGTAACCGTGAAAAAATGAAGATCGAATGTCAAAAAATGAGATCGTCAACGACCTTCAAATGTTCCTCATTGTATCTCCTGTGAATTTGGAAACAATCCACAGAGTGGTTCTCGAGACATAATGTCCACCGATTTTGAGAAAAGAGTTTTGAGAAAAGCGCGTTTAAGGGGTAACACCACTGTGGAATTTTCAAAAATAGTTTTTTTTTTTAAATTGACTTGAGATATGCTTTGAACCGTCTAGAATGAGGGGGAAAAATTTGTTACCTGTAAACCAAAGATCCGCAGGCCCGTGGCGGTCTGCGGTAGCAGTGGCTCGCCCGTGTACGAGACGTGGGCCGTTTTTCTCGGAACACAATTTTTCAAAACGGCACGCAGCATAACTCCAAGAATTCCCATTCTTTTTAATCAAAATTTTAAGCACAACATTAAAATAACATTCCGAAGAGAAGTACGCACTGAATTTTCCATGAGTTAATTGTAACAGTAGTTATTAACAAATGCTTGTCCTTTTCTTCTGTCGAAAATGGAGTTTTTGCTTTAAATACTTGCCAATTACACAAAAATTAATATTTTCAAAATCCCCTACGTATTTCTCTAGCTATACTCATGTAAATTAATAGAATTCATTTTTTTTCCAAATTTAAATTTACGTCAGTTATACTGCGTGCCGCAGAGCGTCTCAAGTTCAACATGTCTCGCGAGCACGGCTCCAGCGTCCCCACTTTGTACGATTTCGTAAAATAATTTTTTTTGTTGCTCACTTGAAGATATGACTAATAACATCCTCAAATATTATTATCCCCTTACTTGTCCTTCCACCCAAAGAAATCGCGAAAAATCACTTAATTATATGCGTTTACAGTGGTGTAAGCCATTCAAGTTTGAAGTATGGTGCTGCTACCGCTCGCCCGGCTGACTGTAGAAGCCGTAGCTCATTCAATTTTAGGAATATTTCAATGAGATTTTCAGGGAATATAGCTAAGAGGTGATACTATCGAATGGAAATATTTTCGGAAAATATAATTTTTTGATGTACTAGGTGCGCAAATAAGTTTCCGGGTTTTTTACCAATAAAAAATCGAAAATTTCAAGACAAATACAAAAAAAGGTTCATTCGAAGTATTGTCCCTCGCTATTTACACATTTTTGCCATTTCTCTGGCAATACATAAATACCGCGACGATAAAAAGACGCGTCTTTGGACTGAAACCATTGGTCCAACCAATTTTGTACTGCATCGTAATTGGCCAAGTGTAGCCCACCCAAGCCATGCGCCATCGACCGGAACAAGTGATAGTCTGAAGGGGCCAGGTCTGTCAAATACGGCGGGCGCGGTAGCAGATCCCATTTCAGCGTCTTTATGGTGTCCTGGACGATGGAACTGCGATGGCACGGAGCGTTGTCGTGCTGCAATATCACACGTTCGTGTCTCGTGCCCCATTCTGGCCGTTTTTCGAGCCATGCGTGGTTCAAATTGATTAGTTGTTGTCGGTAGCGATGCCCATTGACAGTTTCGCCCGATTTCAGCAGCTCATAGTACACGATTCCTTTCTGGTCCCACCAAACGCAGAGCATTGTCTTTTTTCCGAAGCGATTTGGCCGTGCCGTCGATGTTGACGCTTCGCCAAGTGAAAGCCACGATTTTCTGCGTTTGGCATTCTCGAAATATATCCATTTTTCATCGCCGGTAACAATTCGATGCAGGAAACTCTTTCTGTTCTGCCGCAAAAGCAGAATTTCGGAAGTTTCTCTTCGATTTTCCATTTGTCTCTCAGTCAACTCATGCGGCATCCACTTTCCTTCCTTATGAATTTTTCCCATGGCGTGCAAACGTTTCGAAATACATTGCCGAGTCACATTTAATGCCTTGGCAAGTTGATCTTCTGTTTGAGTGTCATCTTCATCCAATAACGCTTGCAGATCGGCGTCCGCAAATGTTTGCGGTCTTCCCGAGCGCTCCGTGTCCCCAGTCTCAAGATCGCCACTTCTCAACCGCTTGAACCAATCTTCACACGTTGTTTTTGATGTTATATATTCGACGTAGGCCTCCTCAAGTAACCGACGTGCTTCAGCTGCTTTTTTTTCAGGTTGGAGCAGAAAAGCAATGCTTCCCGAAAATGCTGTTTATTTGGCACAAACTTTGACATTTTCGAGGTTAGAAAAAAGGTCATTGTGTTGCGATATTTGTTTGTATTACGACTGGGTATTCTTAACAGATGTCCAAGCCACAAAGACACCCAATTTCAGACCTGTATGCCGACTACATGTGTCGCTAGCACCATCCATGTGTGAAACCCGGAACTTAGTTGCGCACCTAAGATGTAGATGTAGCCCGTTAAAGTGGAAATTGTTGGTTGGTCAATGGGGAACTGGCCGCGTTTTTTAAACTTGCGTTTATTCGACGCTTGAGTAACCTTTCAAATGCCATCCCGAAGCAATCAGGAATCGAATCCACGGCTATGTTTATGAATGAAGGCTGTGAAAGTAGCGTTAAGCCGGCAGGGGGAGGGGACACAAAGCGGACGGGTTCGATGAAGCGAGTCATCAGGCTTCCCATCCCCGTCCTTACCTTCAACCCCCGTGTTGATTTTCGTGACGAGAATGTGTACCTCGGTACGAAATTCGACACGGCATTATAGGTCGGTACGTGTGGAAATAGGGCTTTTCCAAGGCTGCGCATGGCGGTGGTGAATGTTGGTGAAACGCTGAATAGCAAGGGCGTCTCGAAGTGCCGTTCGACCTTGGCCGTTCGAACGGCACTTTGAAGCTCTTAAGGTCGGATTCACCTTTCCGTAACGAGCAATTTCTCCAAGTTCTACGGACTCGTTGCGCGCTGCCCTCGCGGCCAATGGCTCTTCGATGAGCGACGGTCCAATTGCATCAAGCGTTCTCGTCTCGGCCGAAGGCTAGGGCCAGCGAACATTTATTCGCCTGGCAGGGAGAGCCTGTGAACGTACGCGTTTGAAAAACACTCCACTTGAAAATTCTTCGCGAAGCCCTTAGCTCGTAAGATATAAAATTGATGGGTTCGGTCGCGATGAATAATTGATCGACGGTCCTCCACTCGCGCGGCTCCATTTGCTCACGTATATTCTCAGCTTGGGGAAAACAAACTTCGCAACGTTCTCCTTTCCTTGTTCTTCCTTCAGTTACGGGGTCGCGGGCTTTTTTTTCTTTGCCGGAGCTTCCACCCACGCCTACGGTGAATCGGTAACAATGTGACGGCCGAGGTGACTTGACGCCACCGGAAGTCCTTCCCAATGGCACCCATCATTGGGTGGGATTCGATGGTGGGTTTGGTTTGGTGCCCAAGCAGGGGCTGATTGTTGTTTGATTTGCCTCGATTTGGCTTGATGATAATTTGGAAAGTCGTTGATGGAACGATTCAGGCTGAAATATATGTCCACCAGGCGCAATGTATCCTCGTTGACACGTCTTTTCGAGGGGGAAAAGAAGAAGCTCCGTTAAAAGGTATCCCGAAGGGCCTAAGGGATCTTTGGTCACAAAAGAAAACGTACGAGGCTTCGATGTTAATATAATGTCTCGTAGTTTTTCCCTTTATGGCCATGCACCTAATCCTGCGTCGGATCAGCCCCTTCACATCTATCACGATCAGCAGAGAGAGAGAGAGAGAGAGAGAGAGAGAGAGAGAGAGAGAGGGAGAGAGAGAGAGAGAGAGAGAGAGTTCATATTGATATTTCAACTAACGAAAGTCCGCGTTCCACTCTTAGCCAAATCCAAAATAAAGTACCGAGCCCACCGAGGATTAAAGTCCATGAAGGAATCTGCCAGAAGACAGAGGCCGGAATTCTAGAAGCAATTCCAGAGGGATTAAAGGCGGATGGACTGCTCTACCGTATCGGGGGAGCAAGATGAAAAGAGATCTGCTTACTTTTTGCTGTAGGGTCTGTGGAGAGCGAGGGCGAGGGAGTGATGGGAGGGGATGTGGAGGGAGAAAAACAGAGTGCAATGCGGATTGATTTAAATATTTATTATGCCTTCGGAAACCATGCGGCAGTGACAATATTTAATAATATAATATTTGTGATATATGAATGATAACATGATGATGCAAAGTTGACAATAACATACAAATGACGTTAATAATAAGAAGATAAAACACAAAGATAATCCTATTAACGAAAACGAAAAAATTGGAGAATGATAAAAAGGAGTGAGAGTTAGAACGAGGTGGAGATACCAAAACCTGAACAAACTTAACAAAAAATAGAAATAATGGGAAAAAAAATTAAAGTTAATAAAATTACTAAATTTATTTATTTAGTCTGGATGCAAATTTTGCGTAAAAGTAAAAAAATCAAATAAACGTAACATTTACATAAACATAAATCCCTAAAAAGATGAGAAGTAATGATCAATAAAATTGATAAGTTAATAAATGTGTTTAATAAAAACGCGAAAAATAAAAATAAAGGATTAATTTCTATTAAATTGTTTAACAGAAAAAATAAATTATTTATTTATTTCATGAATGTTTATTTTATAAATCTTTAAAAATAAAATTGTATAAAGTAAAAACCATCAATAAAGACGACAATGATAATAATTTAACAATATTTTAGAATGATACAAAAAAGGAGCAAGAGTAGGAACAAGATAAATAGACCCAAACCCAAACAAGCTTAACAATAAAATAAAAATAATGTGAATAATGAAAAAGTGAAAAGAATCATACCATTAATAAAAACGACAGCAAAGATAATAATTAAAAAAAAGTATGATGATAAAAAGAAGGAGCGAGAGCAAGAGATGAGAAAGGTGACGTTCCGACCCAAACGCTTGCTTTTCCGGGTGATTGTGAAATGCACTAGTTTACACACGAGCGTCAGCGGATAAGTCCCACGCACAACCGAATACACCTGTCTCAGTGAGTACGGTCTATTTACGAGTACTGTGGGAGCAGCCGCCGAAAGAATCGTGTATACGTAACGCGGGGGCGGCTGTGATGCACCAGGAAAGCAGCCCCGAGGCGTTCCGAAGGAAATAAACCGGTCGTTCCATCCGGAAATGTTTGTCAAGATGAAGTACCAACGGGTACATCCGGGCACTCGATATTCATACGTTTCTACATACACATATGTCTTAATGTACACAATTGTACATCGTAAAAGCTCGCGTTGGACGTCCGTCAATTCGACCCATATATTCCACTCTCTCTTCCGGTTTTCCACTCTCGATTATGACGTGCCCTCGCGTCCACCCGCGCAAACCTTATCTCCGCCGTTATCCGATGTTTCCTACGCCCTCCCCTGCGTCACTTTGATTCACCCGACTGTTTCTTTCCTTCTCTTCTCCACCCCGTTGCGAGAGCTTTCGAGCTTGCCTCGGCTCATTTGTTTACTCTTTAATGCCCTCGGAGTGCAGTCACATTTGCGAGATTACTTCTCTCCTCCTCCATTTTCGTTTGTTCACTCGTGACTTTTATGACGACACTAACGGTCTCCGCTTTTGCAGCATCCGCGGCTTCGTCGCGCTCGTTCGGCGGAGGATCACAACACGAATGTCAAAAAATTTACGAGCTGCGACGCCGTATCAGTGCGAGAACGAGACGGCTGAGCATTTTTTTTACTCTCCCCGCTGTATTTCGTGAAAATTGCAAATGTCGACGCTGTCGGAAGCCACGGAAATGTCAATTTTACGACGGTCCCGAGAAATTTTCCAATCTCAACGTTTTACACTTCTTTCCTGACTCTCCGAGCCTTTTTATCCGAGCGGAAGAGAAAAGTCTCCCCGCCGCTGTGACTGCGAGCATTGAGGAAAAAAAATTATCTCCGGTTGGATCTACGGTGAGGGTGGAGGGTGGTTTGCAAAAAAGTCGACGCGTGGTGAAAAAACAGCTCGACGCAATCGAGCGCCACCTGTATAACGAGCTGAAAGCGGGTAGGTGAAGGGTGAAAAAACAACCCTCAACACGACATCGGGTTCACAACCCTTCCTGAACGACAACGATCACGGTAGCGATTTATACACGTAGGTATGTACGTGTGTACAAGTGTGTGTGTGCGTGCGTGCGTGTGTGTGTGTGTGTGTGTGTGTGTGTGTGTGTGTGTGTGTGTGTGTGTGTGTGTTTGTGTGTCGACGAAGAATTGAACGAAGCCATATCAGGGGTTACGATGGCCGAGACCCAAGAGCACGACAGTGGCCTTACTCAACGACCCAGAGAAACTTAGACTGCGAATGTCTTCCATGTCGGCAACGGTCGCGTAATGGCCTTGACAATTCAAGTTTAACACGTCGCCCTAAGGCCTCCGACTGTATACTTCCTCGAGGTGCACGATTCAGCGATACATCGCGAATGTTATGATTTCGATTGTACTGCGATTTTGATCGGTTGCTTTTTTTATAACATTTATTGGGAATATTTTTTTCACAGCATTTTTGGGGAGGGTGTGATTTTTGGTGACACACCAAGGTGACTGTTCGTATAATGCTCCGAAAAGGACACACCTCCGATTAATTTGGAATGCTGTGTACCCGTGTATTTTTTTCTCGCTGATCACGAATGTGATAGTGAAAATACCTGCAAATTTGATTTTCAAGATCAAGACTCACAACAGCTGATTTTTTTTAAAGTTTTTATATTTTATTGTAATAAATGTTGATCTTAGAGAAAAATGTTTCCTACAAAAGTTGTAGCGTATAAAACGATTGATATTTTATGTCCTATACAAGTTTTGTCTTAAAACAATCTGTTTCGAGAAAAATGGGATAATGCTCCACAAAGTACATTTTCCTAAACTCCATCAGTTTCCATATTATCTACTTACGCACTTTACCGCGGAAAGGTTGCTGTTTGATATTTAACACGGTACGCATACCTAAACAACAAATAACACACAACACAACAAACAAACCCAAACAAATTACAACCTTCCCGCGGTAAAGTGCGTAAGTAGATAAAATCGAAACTAATGGTGTTTAGCAAATGTACTTATTGAAGCATTATCCCATTTTAATCGAAAAAGAATGGTTTTGGATAAAAACTGTATAAAACTTAAAAGATCAATCTCTTTGTAGGCTACAACTTTAACAGGAAACATTTTTCTCTATGATCAACATTTATTAAAATAAAGTAGAGAAACTTTTAACATATCAGTTTTTGTGAGTTTCGACCTTGAAAATTACTTTTATTAACTTTTAGACACGTACTTTTTTGTCGGCGGAAAAACGGTTTCATGGAGGAATACCACCCCTCGCAAAAAGGCGTTTCGAGGGGAGATTTTGCAGTGTCACCCACAAGCCACCGATATGAATTAAACGAAAACCAAAATTCTTCGAATGTTAAGCGATGCAAAATCAACTACAGAAGTATTGAATAAAAATTAATTAAGGGGTGACACACCGTTCTTTGAGGGGTGGTTTCCCCGCTTAAAACCGGTTTTTCGGCAATAAAAAAATACGTGTCCAATAGTTTTCAATGCTTTATCACATATATGAGTTTCAACAAAGCCGAAGGCGGACTCTTAAGTGGTGTTTTTGTTAGCGGGCCTCGCTGCTTTTTCCCTTCTATTCATTATTATTCGTTTTCCTCTATTTTTTGTTTTGCATTTGTATTTGATTTTCTTCTATTTTTGTTCGTTTTTATTCGTATTTTATTTTCTTCTATGTTTTTTGTTTTTATTTGTATTTTATTTTCTTATATGTTTCTTGTTTCTATTTGTATTTTATTTTCTTCTATTTTTTTTTATTTGTTTTATTTTCGTCTTTTTTTATTGCTCGAGTGGTCAATAATTTTCTACTGATCGAAAATTACTCGTGTTCGATCGGCGCGGCGATTCGGTGATTTTTTTTTCAAACTCTGCCCTGCGTATTAAAATTCTCGATCCGAGCACCGCTGATAGCGCGTGTGACAAAAAGGAATGGCGAGGAGTGGGGAGAAGGGAAAACGATACGAAATCTCGAGGAAAAACCACCCTTGGGCATTTTTCTTCCCGCGAGCAACCATCGATATACGTCGCACACCAAAAACCCATTGGGATTTTTGAAAAATGTGAGCCCCGATGATAGCGCAGCTCGTGTGTCTCGCGTGGTGCGTGACAATTCCGACGGGGTGGCAGACGCGTTGATGGATTGAAAATATGTTGAAGGTATATATGGGGGCCCCTGATACATGGGGGCTTGGGGCGCGGGAAAACTCGATGGCAAAGAGAACCTCGTTGTACAAACGCCGAGAAAGACACGGTTGTTTGGTATCGTTCATTGGGCGTAACCCCGTCGGACTCGACAGTAGCTCGAGGGTCGATGCGTGCAATCGAGTGCCGTACGAATCGTTCATGAAATTTACACAATGGCCTCCGATTATTGCGCTCGGTGTAGCTCACAATCGCGGCCTTTGAATCGTTGGTTTCGGGAAATCAAAGTGAAAAAAACGAGCCTATAAGTTGTGAGTGTAAATCATATGAACAAATAAATAAATAATGTATCGAATGTAGAAATACTATAGATTGATAATATTCCTACCTGGAAACGAAAAAAAGGACTACCAGAGGAAATCATATTCGAATGTTGACATTTATTTACCGATTACGATTAATTGTATTAAGGGACACCATTGTGACGGGTCGAAGAACGTCATTTTTTCCTTTTTTTTGTGTGCTAGATTATTCATTTCAGATTTGGATAAAATCGTACGTTTTTATCCAAAGCACACATTCAACTTATTTCCGGTCAATTCTTATTAAAAAAAAAACTAAAAATGAAGAACATTATTGAGGTATAATAGAGCCCTGTATGAAAAATGTCGTCCAACGGGCGCATCGATAACTTGACAATGGTTAGTCTAAAAAATAAAAATGAAAAGTTTTATAATATACATAAGTGTAGCTCTCATACGTAGACCTTTTTCTAGGAAACAAATCAGAAAATGACGCGTGTTAAAAAAATGTAATTTTGGGCAAAATTTTCGCTTATACTGTACGGGGGCTTAAAAAATACTTACCTAACAAAAAAACCGCTACGTACAACGATAATTCAGTGGCGTAGCGTGGGGGGGGGGGGGCAGAGGGGGCCATGGCCCCGGGCGGCGCAGATGTGGGGCGGCGGCGGCGGGCGGCACTCAGTTGCGAAAATAGGGCGGGGGGCGGCAAATTTAGGGTTAGCCCCGGGCGGCAAAAATCCACGCTACGCCACTGCGATAGTTACAACAATTACGGAAATTTTGGTTTTTAAAAAGTGAACATCGGACAATTATAGTAAGAGTTATGATTGCAGCCTGGTCGAGAAACGTCGTTTCGAGAAAAACGCGGTTGAAAGTTTTAGTATAAGTAAATCGTTGCGCTATCTGCTCTCACTAAATCGATTGTAATGTGATGAATTTTCGATATTTCAACCTGATTTTTTTTTCACATACTCTTGATTATGAGTGCCTTAAGAAAATGCAGAAAAAATCGATTTTTTGACGCATCAGAGTGGTGTCGCCTTAATTCTATTGATTATGTTTGTCTGTATTCCGCAAGGATTCATAGGGGTACCTTGAAAAGGGTATAACATTTTTTTTTATATTCTTTGCAGCAATCATTGGAAGCATCATTGTTTTGTTATGGTCTTTTAGTTGCGTATTTTATTTATATTTAATTTTATTATGGAAATATATATGTGTGTGTGTGTGTGTGTGTGTGTGTGTGTGTGTGTGTGTGTGTGTGTGTGTGTGTGTGTGTGTGTGTGTGTGTGTGTGTGTGTGTGTGTGTGTGTGTGTGTGTGTGTGTGTGTGTGTGTGTGTGTGTGTGTGTGTGTGTGTGTGTGTGTGTGTGTGTGTGTGTGTGTGTGTGTGTGTGTGTGTGTGTGTGTGTGTGTGTGTGTGTGTGTGTGTGTGTGTGTGTGTGTGTGTGTGTGTGTGTGTGTGTGTGTGTGTGTGTGTGTGTGTGTGTGTGTGTGTGTGTGTGTGTGTGTGTGTGTGTGTGTGTGTGTGTGTGTGTGTGTGTGTGTGTGTGTGTGTGTGTGTGTGTGTGTGTGTGTGTGTGTGTGTGTGTGTGTGTGTGTGTGTGTGTGTGTGTGTGTGTGTGTGTGTGTGTGTGTGTGTGTGTGTGTGTGTGTGTGTGTGTGTGTGTGTGTGTGTGTGTGTGTGTGTGTGTGTGTGTGTGTGTGTGTGTGTGTGTGTGTGTGTGTGTGTGTGTGTGTGTGTGTGTGTGTGTGTGTGTGTGTGTGTGTGTGTGTGTGTGTGTGTGTGTGTGTGTGTGTGTGTGTGTGTGTGTGTGTGTGTGTGTGTGTGTGTGTGTGTGTGTGTGTGTGTGTGTGTGTGTGTGTGTGTGTGTGTGTGTGTGTGTGTGTGTGTGTGTGTGTGTGTGTGTGTGTGTGTGTGTGTGTGTGTGTGTGTGTGTGTGTGTGTGTGTGTGTGTGTGTGTGTGTGTGTGTGTGTGTGTGTGTGTGTGTGTGTGTGTGTGTGTGTGTGTGTGTGTGTGTGTGTGTGTGTGTGTGTGTGTGTGTGTGTGTGTGTGTGTGTGTGTGTGTGTGTGTGTGTGTGTGTGTGTGTGTGTGTGTGTGTGTGTGTGTGTGTGTGTGTGTGTGTGTGTGTGTGTGTGTGTGTGTGTGTGTGTGTGTGTGTGTGTGTGTGTGTGTGTGTGTGTGTGTGTGTGTGTGTGTGTGTGTGTGTGTGTGTGTGTGTGTGTGTGTGTGTGTGTGTGTGTGTGTGTGTGTGTGTGTGTGTGTGTGTGTGTGTGTGTGTGTGTGTGTGTGTGTGTGTGTGTGTGTGTGTGTGTGTGTGTGTGTGTGTGTGTGTGTGTGTGTGTGTGTGTGTGTGTGTGTGTGTGTGTGTGTGTGTGTGTGTGTGTGTGTGTGTGTGTGTGTGTGTGTGTGTGTGTGTGTGTGTGTGTGTGTGTGTGTGTGTGTGTGTGTGTGTGTGTGTGTGTGTGTGTGTGTGTGTGTGTGTGTGTGTGTGTGTGTGTGTGTGTGTGTGTGTGTGTGTGTGTGTGTGTGTGTGTGTGTGTGTGTGTGTGTGTGTGTGTGTGTGTGTGTGTGTGTGTGTGTGTGTGTGTGTGTGTGTGTGTGTGTGTGTATACCAGGGATTCAGTTCGAAGACCGATCAAATATTCAAAAAATTGAAATTGCCGCCAAGCGCAAAGAGGTTGAGGTAAAAATCGGCTTTAGCAATCGAGTGATTAGCGCACCAGAGGGGTATAGCACGGAGGCTGGATCAAGAGAGACGAGAAGAAGCCACTTTCCAGCTTCCGTCGAGCATGGAGCTTCTGAAGGGGCGGTTTTCCGCGGCGGGGGGGGGGGTGCCACGCCGAAGGAATTCCTCCGTTTCGTAGGCGACGACGAGAACTAGGCCTCGTTCCAAGTATCTTATTACGATTAAGTCTCCATCAAGACGCGCGATCCAGCCCGCCCACCCGATTCCGATCTAATTTACTCTTAATCCAATATCATAAGGTGGCCGTGGATGAGAAACGAGGGTTGGTGTTCTCGCGAAACTAACCAGCGAGAGAATATTCGTCGGGGGAATGAGGGATGGAGAGTGAGGGTGAATTCACAGACGCCAAGTTTCGAGTATCTTTTCGACACTTCCTGCAGATGACCTCAATTATTTTGCTTTGGTGCCAACCCCATCTACTTCAATATCGATGGCGTCAGCAATTTTGAAAATAAGTTGCACCTTCAAAATCGCTATATACGATTCTGCGCTTAGTTTCTAGACTATACTTTTTTACTCGCAGAGGTTTGAATTTGTCCTTTCACTCATTTTTTTGCTTCTGGCTTATAATTAATTGATATGTAATAAAAAATACAAAAATAATAAAATATGAAAAATAGGACTTAGTTATTTACTTAGTAAAAATGTTTAATGAAAATTTGCTTAGTAAATATGAAAAATGATTCTTAGTACCTTTAGTTTAGTAGTATTAGGAGTACTTTTAGCTTAGTAGTATTTTTACTTACAAGGAACTCAAGAGAACTACAAGAAACTCACATATGTAATAAAGCATTAACAACTATTAAACACGTACTTTTTTCGTACCCCTTAATCTATTTTTTTTTCAATTATTCTGTAGTGAACTTTTCATCGCTTTGCATTAGAAGAATTTTGGTTTTTGCTTCATTAAGATTGGTGGGCCCCTTGTGGTTGAAACTGCAAAACCACCCCTCGATACGCCTTTCTTTGAAGGGTCGTTTCCCCCCTCAAAACCGTTTTTCCGCAGATAAAAGAAAATACGTGTCTTATAGTTTTCAATGCTTTATCACATATATGAGTTTCAACCAAATAGACGGCGGAAACTCAAGAGATGTTCCTGGTTAGTAGTAAATAAATAGTACTTAGTAGTAGTATTTTATTCCTTGTATACCGCTTTTAGGATGTTTACATGATTGCCCCTTCCTTCTCGTTTGCATAAATTATTTTTCATTGGTTTCCTTATATCAATCCTAGTTGCTAGTTTCTCAAATTGCCTGATGTAATCGCGTAGTTGCTTTGCCGGTTGCATTTTTAGTTGCGCTTCTATTTTCCGGTCAATTTCTAACCCCCTCTTATTTTCCAACCATTGCTCCAGTTTATTTACTATTTCTTGGTTTTCTCTTAACTACCGTACACTCGCAAATATGCCTGAAATTTTAAATTGCCTGCTTGCAAGTTCTATATTTGGCGTCTACATACCTTTTTCCCCGTCTTTCTCGACATTACGAAATCTTATCCTCTCCCACGTTGTGTTTTTATTCTCTGCTAATTATCTTGTCCTCCCAATATTTTTCCATGAGTACCCCTGATTTTTCTATGTTTATATTCCTTGCTGTATGTTGACCCATCGATTTTTCTCCAATCGTATTGAATTTATTGTTCAGGTGGAATATTTATACCTCTTTCTATTTTTTTCTAGCTCCCTTACATTTCAATTCCATAGGGCTTGCCAGATTGCCCTTTCGTCTACGCTTTCCATTGCTTATTTTATTTATTTTACCCATTTTTATGGGTTACTACTTATAATTGCCCGTACTTATTCCCGCAGGCATTTTTATGGCCACCTACCATCCTCCATCTTCATTATTTCGATTGGATACCTTGCGGCCCTTTTCCATAATTCTACTTCCATTCTCCTGCATCCTGCTTCCGTATACCAAATCCAGTTTGGGCTGTTTCTACTAATTCCCATTTTCCTAATTTCTCATAAAATTTCCTAATTTCCCATAAAAGCCATTTTAACATACCGTGCTTGAAATTTTCCGAACTGTTTCCTCCTCTTCCGCCCCCAAATTTCGTAACCATACATCATTCAACTTTTTACTACTACTTCCATTAGGTACAGTCTTCTTTTGAGGCTTCTAATTTTTACCCGTTTAAGGAGCCCCCCTTCCCCCATGTTGCATTCATGACTTTGTTAATTTTTTTCATCAGGATTTCAATGTGCTTTTTAAAGGTGTTTCCACTAGAGAACCAAATCGCCAAATATTTGTACTCGTTGACTATTTCCAGCTCGTTATCTTCATATTTCCATTCCTTACTGTTTTCTTTTTTCCCTCCATTTCTAAATACCATCATTTTTGTTTCATCTACATTGACCGTTTTAGCTCGTATCTTTCACATACAGGGTGTCCCAAAACTGATGGTGATCCCTGAAATGGGGGGTTGGGGGTGAAGTTCTGAGTCGATTGATATAAGCATGTATGGGTCTGAGATGAACCTCTGAATTATTATTAATTTTTTAATGCGGGCCAATCAGGTGCGCCCGATGAGCCGGGCGGGAGCACTGCACCTATCGGCACCACTACACGCGTGTATCGCTTACTGACGCACCGCCGGCTCATCGGGCGCTCCTGATTGGCCCGCCTTTAAAAAGTCAATAATAATTCAGGGGTTTATCTGAGACCCATACATGCTTATATCAATCGGCTCAGAATTTCATCCCCAACCCCCTATTTCAGGGACCACCATCAGTTCTGGGACAGCCTGTATATTTTTCCAGTCTTAGGAGCATCTGCCTCAAACCATCCTCGTGGACTACTACTAGGATATCCTCCGCAAATTTTAACGCGAGTAAAATATACAAAATATTCAGTATATTTATATATTTGTCAATAAAATATCTACATTAATGTATATAGTCGATAAAATATCTAACAATTCTTACTAATTTCGAATAATAGTACGAAAACTTGCCAAGGGCATCGGCAACGTTTGAGACCGTTTCAACAAGCTTTTAAAGGCATCTATATGTGGGAGTATAATTCGCGTATTTCCGCATTCTCTGCAAAAACCTTCGCATACGTCTATTTTCTTCCCCATTATGCAAAATTCCCCGGAGTGCAACTCGCACTTGTCTCATGCCCTCTCTTCCGGTTCCAACCCTTTCATTCTTTCGCATTGCTTGGGCCGACACTCTCTCGAGGGTCGAGCTGGATAACCTTTGCCTTCGAAAGGCACGTCGAAGGTATGGTAGTCTCTTCGCGAGATTTCTCGGTGATGAGCCCCGTGCGAGGAGACAGCGGCAAGTACAGAGGGATGGAAAAAAATCTCATGGTATTTTATGCGATATATATATATATATATACAAATGTGGGAGCCTGTGGTAAAAGACTTAACGTGAGAAGCGCTACCCGTCAGATAATGAAATTTCCTTGGTTGTGAAGGAGAAGGCCACGAGAATTGCACTTCCCCTTTCACTGGGATCCTTTTCTTGCTTCCATTCTATGCGCCTTCGGTCGCATCCCATCTCGAATTCCTTCCCTCGCTCTCATCACTCACGGCCTATTTAACGCGCACGACTCCCTCACTTCTCACTCTTGCCACACGGGCGACCTTCCTCCCTTGTTTCGACCTCGAATCGTCCCACCATATTTCTCTCTTTACAAAGAGAGAAATATGGTGAGGCGATTCGAGGTCCTCCGTATCGGCAATACCAATTTGCACTTATTGATATTTCTCATTTATTTTGCTTTCACATATTTGTATCCAGAAAGAAATAGAAAATTCAAAAACACCAGATACATCTCGTGTCTTTGAATTTTTTTTCTTTGCGGATACAAATATGTCAAAGCAGAATATATAAAAAATATGAATAAATTCAAAAGAAAAAATAATAATATTGTGTGTTTCGAATTTATATAAAAAATTAAGTTTTTTTAGATGTTTAAAAATTAAGTTTTACATATTTTTCACATGTTTTTTACATGTTTAAAAAAAATAATTTTCAAATATAATGTGTTTATATTTTTGCAAATATGTAATGTAATTAAATGTATTGTTATATGTAAAGAGCAACATATTTGCAAAATATAAATAAATTCGAAAGACAAAATATTCAATTCTGTATTTCGAATATATTTATATTTTTATAAACATGTAATGTGAATAAATGTAATACTATTTATATGTAAAGACCAAAATATATGACAAAATAAAAATAAATCCGAAAGAAAATGAATTCTGTGTTTCGAATATATTTATATTTTCTGAATATGTAATGTAAATAAATGTAATACTATATGTAAAGAGCAAAATATATGAAAAATACAAATGAATTTTTTTTCTTTGTGGATTCACATATGTAAAAGCAAAATATATGAAAAGTATAACTAAATTCGAATTGCTATTGCCGACACGGAGGACCGAAATATTCGTCATCATTTTCAAAATTTGCTGAGAGAACGTCGACTGTGTTTACGGCTGTCATTTTGGGCGTTTGCTGATTCGGCATAAATTGTGAAGTACTTACTCGTCCGACCACTCGGTGCCACATATGTCCGCTGTTCCGTCTCATTTTACGCTGACGAGCCTCGTCATCGAAAATCAGTTTGAATCGTTCGCAATCTTCCGGGAATTCCGGTTTATTCAATGAAAAAAACTTTTTTCACTCATGTCTCTCGTCTCGGAGTCTCGTTGCGTGTGAATTTATTTTCAAGGGTGGAAAAAGGGAAGAGAGTGCCTGGAAATCATTTCGGACTTGCTCATATTTTTCCGGACCACGGAACTATTTTTTTTTCTCCAGCTACGAAAGCTCAGCTGGGTTCCACCAGGCCTGGATAGGCGGAAAACATTTTTCCAGCGGTTGAGCGGCGTGACGAGAGCTCGTTTCCCACACCCCAAGGCGAAGAATGTCCTTTCGTTGTTTTTGTTTTATTTTCAGCGCAGAGAGGGTATGGTCCCCGAGGGAATAAAATAATGAGGGGCGTATGATGTGGATATGGGGACAGGGACCCCGAGACTTTTTCGAACAGGAAGGCCTCTCGACTGCAAGAATGTGTCCCGATATTGTTCAAACATTTTTTTTTCTCGATAATATTGCTCGATATAAATTTGTGCATAAATGTCTCTAGTACTCTATGATATGTAAGTCGAGAAAATAAATTTTGTTAAGACGACCATTAAGGCGACCATCCCTTGTGACATGTCCAAAAATCGAAAAAAAATGTGTGCAAAAATTGCAAAAAATGTGAGCGTGTTGAATGGACCCGGCATAGCAGACTAACGGTGAGTCAATATTTTCTTTGTGTAAATCGTACATGAATTTTTAAATGCGTTTTTCTCAAAACTGTATTTTTCGAATTGGTTTCCGTGATGTCTCAAAAACTATTGAACGGATTTCGCTCAAATTTTTATCGCATAGTCAGCACATTTATAGTTCTCACCCAAACTAGAATATTTCTGATATCTAACATCGTTTTTTTAAGCTGAAAAAGTCGAAAAAAATGACCAAAATTGGAACTTAACTTTTTAAACCGTGTCAAAAATTCAATTTTTGATGTTTTTGACAAGCGAAACCTCCGCAATCATGACAGCCGTCAACCAACTTTTTTACACATGGATGTCTTCCGAACGGTGTAAAGTCGGTGTAACTCGTTATTTTTGTTTGATAAAACTCTGAGGCACTGTAAAACTGTTAATTAACGTGTGGTAAAAATTTAAAAATTGTGTCTTCAATGGTTCATAAAAAAAATTCCCATAAAAGTCGAAAAAATAGCTGTCCCCAAGTATGACTCCGTTAAGGGGTAAGGCCACAGTGGAATTTCCAAAAAGTCGTTTTATTTCGCTAAAACGGTGCTTAATCATCATGAGAATAAGTTACTATTGGATTTATAGCAAGAATATTTTTTTTCACCGACTTTGAGCGTATAACGTAAGCCCACCTCTGGCACGGCCATAGAGTACCTAAAACTTTAAACGCGTTTTTTCTCGACAGCTTTTTTCCAATTGGCGTGACAAATAACTTCAACAATTTTCACTCGATTTACTTCAAATTTAAAAGTTATGTTCCTAATTGCATTTCGCAGAGAAGTACGTACGGAATTTCTGATTAATAGAAAACTCTTCATTTTATGAGCGGTTTTATACGAAATTTTTCACTGAAAATTCATTCAAATACCTACAACTTTTAAGGGAGGCTTTGTCCTTGAAATTTTCAAAAAATCAATTTGAGCTCAACATGAGCAGCTAGAAGAAGAGGAGGGATGCCTCTATGGACCATTGCCGATTAGCGGTAATTATAAACACATTTGTGTAAACACATTACAAAACTTAAACGCGTTTTTCTCGAAAACACGTTTTTAAAAATGGCTGACATTCTCCTGATCGCTGTAATTAACATATCGACCTGAAATTTGGAGAACATACTCAGAAAATATGTCTTCACGGAATGACGGATCGTTTTTTCGATAGCTACATTTTTGCATTTATTATTTATCTTTTTATGCGAAAAAAACGCGAAAATTCGATTTTTTTTTAATTGCCGCCATTTTCCGAAATTTGTACTAAACGAAAAACCCATCCGTCATTCCATGACCAAAGGGTCACAGATTGATAATATGCTTTGAATTTGTGTTTCAGATAAACAAAGAGGGGGCAGTGATGTCAGCCGTTTACCTCCCACGATTTGAGGACCTGTTTTCGCGGAGCTGCAACGGCCGACGATTTGGTTTTTTCTTTTCAAAAAAAAATTTTTTTACGTTCTGTATATCATGAATAAAAGCAAGAAAAAAACCGCACTCAAAAAGCTTTACTCGTTTCCTTTAAAAAAAATAAAATGTAAACACCTGAAATATGACACTCCAAGGACAAAGTCTCCGTTAAACAAAACAATATTTTTTAAATTCCGTACGTACTTCTCTAGGTATTCTAATGTAGATAGACGAGAATTTTTGTTTTTTTTTCTAGGTCAACAATTGGGGAAACTGCGGAGCGCCTAAAAAAATATAACAAAAGAAAATACTAGTAGTCAGCCATTTTGCACATCGAAAAAAAATTATGTTTTCTAACAGCTTGATATTCATACTAAATAGATGTGTAATTAATTTTGTTAGTGAATCACTTTTTCATACGAAAAAAATGTTAAATTCGCACATGATTTTATACTGTGGCCTAACCCCTTAAGCTGTGAAAGGATCCTTCCGTTTCTTATCTTAAATTTATCCCCGAATGTAGATTCAATTGCGAGGAAACGAAAATTATTATAACAAATATTACGTCCTTAATCGAATCGCATAGAAGTGCAACAAGCTCCGTCGGATTGAACCGAGTCCCATTTATTTCCTTCCTTTCCGGGAGAGCTTTTTGCCCCGCTCAGCCGCTCGTAATTGCAACAGCGTATTAAATCATAAGGTATAATATCCACGGAGAATAAGCCGCCGTCATTTAGTGCCGGGCAAGCTGTAATCTCTCGTGCTCGACGAGGAACCGCCGTTGAAATCCTTGCCCCTTTGAGATCCTCTGACCCCAAGAAGAACTCTTATTACCCGCAGGGGTTGAACCGGCAATGCTCGTCGTTACTTTTCAATGGCTTCTCACCCTTTCACTTATTGCTTCCTCTCGGACCTTTTCAGGTTGAGATCGTCTATACATGCACCGCGAGAGAGAGAGAGAGAGAGAGAGAGAGAGAGAGAGAGAGAGAGAGAGAGAGAGAGAGAGAGAGAGAGAGAGAGAAAGCAAACGTGCAATCATTGTATCGAAGCTCTCAAAGCCGAGGCCGTATCTGCACGTTTCTATTTCCATAACAAGCGAGGATAATTTTACAAACGATATTAAAAAAAAAAGAAATTACACATTCAACAACTGAAATTACGATGACCAAGGTCAAAAGGGCGTATCATCGTAGTAGAAAATTAAATATTGTAAAGTATTAAATGAAAAATAGCATTGTTTAGATAATTTTTTAAAAGATAATTAGTCTTTTTTGTGATTCCATTTTTTTTTGTTTTTTACTCACATTTGACAATTGCCAAATATTCTAGGTATATTCTACTAGAATAATGGATCAATTTTATATATTTTTTATCGTAAATTAAACCGTTTTCCAAATGGTTGATAAAAAGTAACGAGAATGAAAATTGCCTAATTTGTTAGACTAGTTCGTGTATCATCCGTCAGTGTTTGTCTTTTACAAGCTACCAGAGCATTTTGATTAACAAATAGCGCTGTTTAGATTTTCTTTTATAAACCCATTTGTATTTTTTTGCTCACATTTGACAATTGCCAAATATTCTACGTATATTCCACTAGAATAATTGATAAATTTTATATATTTTTTATCGTAAGTTCTACCGTTTTCCAAATTGTTGATGAAAAGTAACGAGAATGAAAATTGCCTAATTTGTTAGAGTAGTTCGTGTATCATCCGTCAGTGTTTGTCTTTTACAAGCTACCAGAGCATTTTGATTAACAAATAGCCCTGTTTAGATTTTCTTTTATAAACCCATTTGTATTTTTTTGCTCACATTTGACAATTGCCAAATATTCTACGTGATGTTCTACTAGAATAATCGATCAATTTGATATGTTTTTCATCGTAAGTTCAACTATTTTCCAAATTGTTGATAAAAAGTAACGAGAATGAAAATTGCCTAATTTGGTAGACTAGTTCGTGAATCATCCGTCAGTGTTTGCCTTTTACAAGCTACTACCATAGCAGCGGGGCGATGAGTGAAATGATCCGTTTCGCAAACTTTCCTTTTAGATTAATGCCGGAAGTTTCATCGTGCTTTGGAAATGGCCAGGTGGGTCTGGACTGCGAGGAATGCCGTGCACGAGAGCCCCCGAGTCGCTGGGAATATCGTAAATCAACGAAGGGGGCATTTCCCACGCTCCCCTTCCCCCAAGAAGTGCCGATATTAATTTCGGAGCTCTTTCCTTCTTAAAATCGTGCTTAAAAAATACTCGATCATATTCCAATTCACTCTATTGCACCACTCGAATGGGGAACAAAAGACCATGATCTCTCGCGTTTACGAGAACGAATAAAAGATCGTAAAAACGTGACGACGAAAAGTATGGATCCCTGGGTGTTTTTTATTCCAAGCATCTGTTCACCGGGCGGAAAAATATTTTTTATTTCAACGTGAATTTGGAGGGTCGTCAAGCTTTTACGTAGAATAAATTCGATCTATTCCATTACGTTGCTTTATTTATTTTCCCAATTTATTTTCACGTTTACTTCGGAATGATAAAAGTCTGAAAAAGCATCGCGAAAAAAAAGCTTGCGCGTGAATTTTTTTTCATTCGTCTATATTTATCAATAACCCGCGCGGAAGGAGTCAATTGGCACTCTCGTGCATAGCGTAAGAAAATCAATATCCACAAATTGGCGTCTATTGACACTCGCGGATACAATGTGAGGCCGATAGATGTGAAATTAAAGCAGAAAGAGTCTATTTATAGAGACGGGACAATCGGGCAATGCTTCGGTTAAAAATTCCGCGACATCGGCCGCATCGTTTGACGTATGCAAGCTGATCGATAGCCACAAGCTCGACGAGCACACACATCGCGTGCGTTGGCGAAGTGAGCAACGTCGAGTGTAAGGGGATAGGACTGTAACGTTTCGCGTCCAGCTAAGTTCAATGCCAGTGGAAAAGTGCCGTCGTGTACGGACGCGCGCGCGTTCACTCGGCTGACGTTCTTTGGCCTCGTCGTTAAGGGGGGAGATACCTCACGGCGAGGAAAAAATGGCTGATTTTCATGATTTTTTTTTAAGTTAACATTTCTTCTCCAATTTTTGGACTCAGGGTATGTTTTATTACTACTTTTGGCTATTAGATGGTATTTTTTTTAAATTAATTTTAAAAAATGGCGGCGGCATGGCACGGTCTTATGGACCGGAATAATTCGAATTCCGCCCCAAAAATTAAACAGCATGTCTATACTATCGGACAAGGCAAAATAAATTGATTTTTTGACAATTTCACAGCCATGATCCTTAAGGGGTTACCCCCACTTGCGATTTTGAAAAAATCGATTTTTTTTATTGCATTTTTTTGAAGTGCAATTTGAAGTGCAGTTTTTTTTATGCCCGGAATAGATGACTCTATGTAAATTTACAAAAAAAAATATTTTCTTCGTGTAAACTGAAATTGAAACTTTAAACGCGTTTTTCTCAAAATAGCATTTCTGAAATCGTGACCAAGATTACTCGAACACTAATGAACCGATCTTCTTGAAATTTTGCAGGCTTATTTAATACATAAAAATGTAGTCTTTAATCGTTCGATTTTTTTCGTTAAAATCGAACCATTAACTTTGACTGTCCGCCATTTTGTGAAAAATGAATATTTTTTAAAATCCTTCGATTAAAGACTAGTTTATACTTATATTTGACTAAATCCATCCGCATTTTTTTTCAGATGATCCACTTCGCCGCAATGTTGGTCACCGCAAACCGTGTATATAAAAACATTATTTCATTGACGGCCATTTGCCACTAAACAATGTAATATTTTTCAATAAATAAATTACTGAAAGTTCTTCAACATGTGTTCTTTAAGATGGTATATTGATCGATTAAAAAAGTTTTGTAGTTTTCTTTAAAAAAAATCATGAAAAAGGCCTTTTTTGCGCTACAAGTGGGGGTAACGCCTTAAACACTCTAACGCAGAATATGAACCAAGAAAAAGTGAGAAATGTTAAAAATTGATGAAATGGTACACTTTGAAACAAAAAAGATTGAATTTTCCCAAAAAATGGCTACATATTGCAATAAGATGTACTTTTGCTATTTAATTTTCAAAAACATTTAGGGTCATCTGTTGGACAATAAAGTTAGAAAGATTTTTACCAAATTTCATAATCGATCTATTAGTTTTATTAGTTATACGTCAGGCCAGTTTTGAAAATGCAGTTTAAAAGACCGTGCCACACCTTAGCCATTTTCTAACAAGGAACATCACTTTGGTGTCCTCCTTCGATTTTGTGGAAACTTTTTTATGTGGAAGAGGATCAAAAACTGAGGGACACGTATTTTTTTTATCGGCGGAAAAACGGGTTTAAGGGGTGAAACGCACCCTCAAAAATGGGGATGTTTTTCGTCTTTCGTCGATGACATTTTAACGGTACGAGATATTAAGAGGCTATGCCAGTGTGACACTTAAAAAAAATCGATTTTTTTGCCTTTTTCGACAGTTTACACTTTCAAGAATATCATTATCATTTATATAATGTATATCAATATCATTTTATCTTGCAAAAATCGATGGTTAAATATTTAAACGCGTTTTTCTCGAAATGAGATTTTTCTAATTTGAACTGAGTACTCTTGAATATATATACTCTACAATGACGTAGGATATTTTTGATTGGATGAAATTTGACGATTTGGCATTGAAAATAGACCATTTTATAGGCAAGAAAACAGACTTTTTTTCATAACTACGCCATTTTGTTAGCTTTTGATATTTTTCGAAAATCCTACGTCATCGTACAGGAAATACCTTCCAGTTTAAAGACATTTTTTCCTTTTCCGGTTTTAGCTACTCAATCATCCGGAATCATGTCTGCAGTGGAGGAACTTTTTTGTCGCCTCCGAACGCAGCGCATAAGTCGCTTGGATCTCAATATTTTTCTATGAAAAAATTATGTTTATCAAGTATATTCTTAATTTTCCGAAACATTTAATTGAGTACTTTTTCCAAAAAATTCCCGAAAATCACCCAAATTTTCAGCGTTCACACTGGTATAATCCCTTTAAAAATTTCAAATTGCAACAATGTTTTTGTGTACATTGAAGATGAGAACGATAGCGTTGTCGACGAAAAACACCCCTATTTTCGAGGGTGCATTTCACGCCTTAAACCAGTTTCTCCGCCAATAAAAAAATACATGCCTCTTAGTTTTTTCCATTCTTCTACACAAAAAAGATTCAATAAAATCGGAGGAAGCCACCAAAGTGATGTTCCTTGTAAGATTAATGGAAAAAAAATGCCATGTAACAGCCAAAAGTAGTAATAAAACATGCCCTAAGTCTCAAAAATCGTAAGAAAATCTGTCCTTTGAAAAAAATCATGAAAACCAGCAAATTTTCTCCTCGCTTAAAGATGTCTCCCCCCTTAAGCATACAAGGGTAACGTTTCCGTAGCCTGTGAAAATACGTCGAAGCACGTGACGAATTTAACGAGCCGCAGTAGTCACGGCGGGCTTTGGTCAGACCCACCGTACCTTTTTGCGCCTCTCTTCTCGAAACAATCCTCCTAATTCCACTCATTCCCGGCTGAGAAGAAAGAAAAAGCACGAATTAAAACGAAAGACCGCTGATTTCGAAAGCGAGAACGCGGAGCGGGATTTCAGAGCTCGCGCGATTACAATTGTCCATTCGAAGCCCTGCGAAATTCACGGGGAAAGCGTTTCCGCTGTCCCGTTAACTCGGTAATCTTCGCTGAGCAGATAACGGTCGGGGAATTTCCGCTCGCTAAGCACCTCGCGAATACTCCCTGTGTGCCTAATTACGTCAATGCCGCTTCCATCCTTTATGCAAAAATCAATTCTCCCAAAGAGAATGCTCGAGATTAAAGTGAACAAAAATGGTATATATATATATATATATATATATATATATACATATATATAATTCCGTGATATCTTGTTGAAAAAAAATGCGAATAATAACGAAGAGGCGTACAATAGCGGAACGTATCGAGGCAAAGGGACCTCAACAATGAACGACCGAAAAGAAGCTCCCCACAAAAGCTCGCCCCCACACGAGCCCTTTCATCAAATCGAGGAATAAAATCGGGCTCGGAAAAATCGGCAAGTGAAATTCACGTCCGGAATATTTCCGTGCTGCAATGACAGGGCGAAATTTGGTGTGTCATCATTGTCCTAATTTGAACATCAAATGCCTCAAAGTTTCCAAAATAATAATACAATAGGAAACAGCAGATTTTCAAGGAAAAAAATCGAAAATACCGTAATACAGGGTTAAATTGACATTAAGGGTACCTTTGACAGTTTTTGAGGCTACCATAACGAAGCGCCCAAATACGGTTTAAGGGTTTAGGCCACAGAAACGGGTATAAAATCATGTGCGAAATTAATCATTTTTTTCGTATGAAAAAGTGATTCACTCATAAAATTAATTACACATTTATTTAGTATCAATATCAAGCCGTGAGAATTTTTTTTTCGATGTACAAAATGGCCGACTACTCGAAACGCCTCGAAACAGCTTTTTTCCAATTGGCGTGACAAATAACTTCTACAATTTTCACTCGATTTACTTCAAATTTAAAAGTTATGTTTCTAATTGCATTTCGCAGAGAAGTGCGTACGGAATTTCCGATTAAGGGGTTACCCCCACTTGCGATTTTGAAAAAATCGATTTTTTTTAATTGCATTTTTTTGAAGTGCAATTTGAAGTGCAGTTTTTTTTATGCCCGGAATAGATGACTCTATGTAAGTTTACAAAAAAAAAATATTTTCTTCGTGTAAACTGAAATTGAAACTTTAAACGCGTTTTTCTCAAAATGGCATTTCTGAAGTCGGTGACCAAGATTACTCGAACACTAATGAACCGATCTTCTTGAAATTTTGCAGGCTTATTTAATACATAAAAATGTAGTCTTTAATCGTTTGATTTTTTTTTCGAAAAAAATGGCCGTTTTATAGCCAAAAAACGGCCGTTTTTTCTTCGTTAAAATCGAACCATTAACTTTGACTGTCCGCCATTTTGTGAAAAATGAATATTTTTTAAAATACTTCGATTAAAGACTAGTTTATACTTATATTTGACTAAATCCATCCGCATTTTGTTTTCAGATGATCCACTTCGCCGCAATGTTTGTCACCGCAAACCGTGTATATAAAAACATTATTTCATTGACGGCCATTTGCCACTAAACAATGTAATATTTTTCAATAAAAAAATTACTGAAAGTTCTTCAAGATGTGTTCTTTAAGATGGTATATTGATCGATTAAAAAAGTTTTGTAGTTTTCTTTTAAAAAATTCATGAAAAAGGCCTTTTTTTGCGCTACAAGTGGGGGTAACGCCTTAATCAAAAACTTTTCATTTTATGAGCAGTTTATGAGCAGTTATAACCAAATTTTTCACTGAAAATTAATTTCTTAAGTTCAAATGCCTTCAACTTTTGAATAAAACATATTTTTTAAATTCCGTACGTACTTCTCTAGGTATTCTAATGTAGATTGACGAGAATTTTTTTTGTTCTAGATAAAAAATTGTGGCTGCTAAATGTCACGCCGTGGAGCGCCTAAAAAAAGATAACAAAAGAAAATATTAGTAGTCGGTCATTTTGTACATCGAAAAAATAAATATATATTTTCTAACAGCTTGATATTCATACTAAATAGATGTGTAATTAATTTTATGAGTGAATCACTTTTTCATACGGAAAAAAATGGTTAAATTCGCACATGATTTTATACCCGTTACGGTGGTCTAAGGCCTTAAAAAATAGTTACCTACAAAAAACTTTCAAAATCTGTTCAAAGTTTTACGGTATATCTCTATGGCATTTGCTTTTTCGTATCACCGGAGATCCCGAGGCAAATTTTTGGCGGGATAAGAAATCAAATAAAATTAGTGAAATCTGTGTTATACGAAGGGTAAACGAACGATTCTTCGGACAATTCCGAGGTAAATCGAGTCAGCCCAGAGACGGTGTATGAGAGTATAGAACGTGATTTGGAGTAAAACGTTTCGTTCGAGGATCGAAGCGAGAAAGAAGGATTTCGTTTGTACGGGAGAGCTAAGGGTAGTAAGTAAATTTCGTTATATCGTGGAATCCCGACAGTGATTTGGCTTCGTTTCGTGAAAAATTCTATCTGCCAAAATCCCTCTCGAATTCCATTCACCGGATAATTTTTTCTCCTCTTCGCAAGACGTACGAGAAAAAGCGACTGCGAAGGATATGGATCTTCTTCGGGGTCTATCGAAAAAATCCGTATGCACTACAAGCGAAAACGAATCGGATATGAATTAAGGGGAGATATACACCTAGATGGTCGAGGTCGAGGATTTAGAAGCTATGAATATTCCGTCGATCGTAGAAGACCTACACTATGGGCCTGATATCGATGATTCCATGTAAGTTGACAAATTTCATGATTTATTCATTCCCAAATTTTCAAACGCGTTTTTCTCAAAACCACGTTTTTCAAATCGGTACCAAAAATTTCTCGAAAACCAATGAACCGATTGCCTTGAGGTTTTTTGTGGTTATTCTATACACCATTATCTAGTACTTGTCATAGGATTTTTTTTCCGTTACTTAGTGTTTGTTTTATAGGCAAAATAATAACTAATTTTTGGCCCAAAAATCACTACTTATGTTCAAACGTCCGCCATTTTTCCATAAATCGATATTTTCAAAATCGGCTATGACAAGTACTAGATTATAGTATCTAATTCAATAATCTTTTTGGTTTTATTTCAGATGATTTTTGAAGAAACGCCAGTGAGTACCGTATACGCAGATTTTTTTACGACGCTCCAAGGATCATACAATATCCTTGTATATTTTTGATATTTTTAAATAAAGAAAATTAAACATATTTTTGAATGTATATACTTTTAGATAATTAAAACCCCAACCCGAAATTCCAAATAGTTTTCCCTGAAAAAAATTAACAAAAATGACCTTTTTTCCGGCTCCTAGGTGTATATCTCCCCTTAATCGATACCACGAAAGTCACCAGAACGAATAGTACAGCGTGGGTACTTAATTTCTAATTTGTAGAGTTCTTTCTCGTATTTTCTATAGAGCTCGGCAGTAAATTCGAACTTTCGGGGGCTCGTGATCCTCATCATTAGTCACACAATGCGGAAACCATGTAATGACCGTTTTTCCACGCTACTATTTGTTTCCGCTTTTTCTCAACGACGAGGGTGGATCCCGTAAAAAAAATAACAGGGTGAAAGATGCTTCCGAGTTTCAGGAGTCATCCGGTGACACTGGAATTCCGGGGGCCGGGTTGAAATTCCGAACTTTGAATAATCAGAACGCTCAAAACTCCGAAAGAATACTACCCCGAAAGATCCAAACTCCGAAAGAATTTTACACAAAAGACCGAAAATCCGAACACCGTCACAATTATTCGGCTATGGAAGTTTTAAAAGTTTCAAAATTTTCAATCAATCGACGAATTATTTCAAGAATTTTTTTTTATTCAGAAGTGACTTCACGTCAATTTTGAAATTTGTTTCGACAATGTTATACGCGTTGCGATCATTCAAAGTTCGGTATTTCAACTCGGCCCCATCTTGAATGACGGAATATTAAAATTCGGAATTTTAAATCGTCGGAGCATACGAAGTTCGGAATTTCAACCCAGCCCCGAATTCCGAACTTTAGCGAAGTCGAATTAGTATTTTAGATTTACAAAAATTTTTAGCAGCAATTTTCTTTCGGAATTCGTTGGGGGGGGGGGTTCACTGGTAGTTTAAATTCAAAAAGTAGAGGTACCAGACTTTTCACTCCATCCGCCATCTTGATTTAAAGGGTTATTTTTTGTTTCTCGAATAACTCGTTCATTTTCAATTTTACACGCAAAATAGTTATTACAAAAGTTGTTTAAAATTAAATTTCCTACAATTTTGGTTCTCATCAATTTTTTCATAGGATCGATTTTTTTCGATTTATACCCGAAAAGAGGGGGTGAATTTTTTGTTATCGAATAACTCGTGTATTTTCAATTTTACGCGAAAAATCTTCTATTCTGCGTGGATCTCCTCGAACCGCATGAAAAACCCTTAGCGGAGGTTGCCAAGGTAGAGCCAAAAAGTATTCTCAAGGACGTCCCGGGGGCCCGCCCGTTCCACGGTGACGAGAGTGAGCGTAGAACGAGATGCGATAACGGGAAGGCTCGTTGAAATAAACAATAACTAGATCCAGATGCAAAAACTTTGCCAAAGTGTCATGAATATTCTCCCTTTGTCCTTGTGTTCCTATTCATCCCCTATTTCCCAGCCTCGGAATTATTCCGCCTTTGGCTATGTTTTTAAATTTACAACGTTACAGCGGCAAATTGTAGATATTTTCGAAGATACAAGGCCAAAAGCAGAGAAGCGACTGATATTTGATATTGATATTTCCTCCTATTGAACATTTTCAACCGCGTTTTCGTCAGTTTTCATTTTCACGATTTTTCCAAATTAGCGGGCGTGACAGCAAGCAAACTAAGCGACCTATTGAATCAAACCGAACTTCATTTTCTTCAGTATGAACGTCTCTTCTAAGTGAATTAAAACAGTCATTGAAAAAACCTTTTTAAATAATTTTTATAGCACGTTAAAGTGTTTTTTTGCCACATTTTTTTCAAACCTGACAAAAGTTATAACTTCACGACTTTTTTCAGCTTTTTCTTAATTCACCCAGAAGTAAAATATATGACAATTGAAAATTTTATTGTATTTTTTGTTTGAGTCAAGAATGAAGAGCCGCATCTTTCCCGCCGATTGTGGACTGCAGTGGCAAGACGCACATGGAATAGGCTGAAAAAACCGCAGTCATTTATTGTTTCTGTTAAAAAAAATTTTTGTACATTTCAAATGTACATGAAAATATACCTCAATGTGTACTGGGCTCACTTGTTATTTCCGTTCTGAAAAAATTCCCGAAAAAAACTCTTTTTTTTACCTTCTAATTCAGATGGGAGCCTCAATTGAAGTCGAAAATAGAAAGCGAATATTTATTCTTTGTTTTTAAGACTAGTCATCATTAAATAATAACTAATCCTTTCAACACTAATTAAATAATCAATACTTAATATATTATATAAATGAATAAATGATTTAATACTAGTAAAACAAGTTAATGTTGGTGCTACTATTATTATTATTATTAATTTTCTTTTTCTTCTTACCATTACATTTTGAGGTTCATCCATTCCGCTCACTTTTATCGTCCATCTGAGAGAGTAAGGGGTTGAGGCTTCTGTTTCAGGCGTAAGAGAACTTCGCTCGAGCGTTGATGTTCGGGCAATCTTAAAGTTGACTCACTTTCTCATCGGAGAAGTTTGGTCTCTGCGAACTGGTCGGTAACGCGAAAACAGGAGACGCCTTGCGACAGTGAGCCAAACGCTCCGGGGCAAAATCGTGCGAAATTGCGTTAACGGCGGAATTGCCAAGAAGAGCGGTAGAACCCAAGGTCCTTGGGGAGATAACCAGGCCGGTTACCTTGAGAGAATAAGAGGAGTCGGATTCAGGGACGTACTCGGGGGGTTTGGGGACCAGAAACGACGATCCGATTATGAAGAGCCTCCGTGACCTTTGTCGCAACGAGGATGAGGTCTCGACACATCCTGGCAAATAAAATGAAACCCTTGGCTCCGACTGACGGGGAAGGATAATAGTCGCTGGCAAATTTGCAGTTTACTTTTGTTACTATGTCCCAATATGCCTTCATGAGCCCTTACGAGCCCTTACGATCCCTTTTACTTTGACTTCGTACACTTGTCACATCACTACTTTAAGTTGCCGAAAAACCCTCGCACAGCATTGCCCCCGGTCACCCTTTCGTAATTCGCCCAAAGTGTTTGCAGGAGGGCTCAGGGAAACTGAGAAAAAAGTCAACCATCGTTCCATTTTTCTTTAGATTCAGTGAAGCTGTACTTATTTTTTACCGAAATAGGAAAACAATTGTGGATTTTTGTTCGAATTTCGTATTGATATATTTTCACCCCCTGAACACGAATTCATCATTACTTTTCCCGAAAACTGAACTTTTGAAATTAAAAAAAAAACGAAATCTAAGTGTTCAACCATCGTTTTATTTTTCTTTCGATTCAGAGAAGTTACTTATTTTTACCGGAATAGAAAAACAATTTTGGATTTCCAATATTTTTTTTATTCGAATTCCATATCGATATATTTTTACCCCCTGAACACGAATTCTTCATTACGTTCCCCCAAAACCCGACTTTTGAAATAAAACATCGTCAGAAGTGTGTGAAAAGACAAATGTTGTATTCAGACAGCGTAATTTTGAGCTTTCGACAAAACGTCGGGCATATTCGTAATGGGCACAAAGTTTCCCGTCGGATAGACTAAAAATTAAAAAGACGATCAAAATCTTTTTCGTCTCTTTTGGCCACTCTTCCGGAATCGCCAAAATCGCCAAATTTCAAACAGCCGTAGCATTGGTGGAATTTAAGTGATGGAGATTCATCGGGGGACCATGAAGAGAATTATGGCGGACTGAGAAGATGCCATTGGATTCATCCCGATATCTCAATTATAGTTTCCCCAGAAAGTCCACTCGAAAAATGGCTAAATAGTTGCAAAGGAGTTGCGTATGGGAAAATGGGCAAAAACCGATGGTTTGACTTTGAAATTCTGCTAAAAATCGAAAAAACACCGGAGCCCAATGAACCAAGAAGCATTGCATATGAAAAAAGATGACGGAGAGAATGAGCCCAGAATGGAGTTCCAAATCCAAAGAGAAAAAGAGTTATCGTCGATTCGGTAAAGAAACATATTTTTCGCCGAGATGGGATAAAAATGTTGATTATCAATATTTTTTTCTCTATAAACTCATATCGATGTATTGTTACTACCTGAATACGAATTTACCAATAATTGCACCCGAAACCCTAAATTTCTATTAAAAAATCACCCAAAATCTATTGGTTTACCTGAGCGGTTACCCATCCAAGTACTGGCCCAGCCCAATGACGTTTGACAGCAGGAACGTTTATTTTTTCTCTAAGGAGGATTTTTCCAAGGATCTTTGTAAGAGAGAGTGTGTGAGAGAGAGAGGGGAGAGAGAGAGAGAGAGAGAGAGAGAGAGAGAGAGAGAGAGAGAGAGAGAGAGAGAGAGAGAGAGAGAGAGAGAGAGAGAGAGCGGAGGACGGTTACACAATAGGTCTTATTAAAATCCATTTGAAGAATCGTCAATGGTAAAAATCCTTTACAGTTACGGCGCTATCGAATGTTCGCATGGGTGACCACCGAGTCCCAGAGCACACGAATCCTCCGCACAGGGATTACATTTTTCAGGAGAGCGAATCTTTTTCACAAACACATCCATCTCTGTCAAAAAGATAGGGAGGCCTGCACAGATACACGGGTTCTCCGGGATTTCCCAATGCCCTCGTACGAGTGCGGTAGAGTAACGGGACCGAAAGACGCCTTCCCAGGGGGATGAGGGTGTTCTCCGTAAATTGCAGTCTTGTTTACCGAAGTGAGTCGAAAATAGGGGTGGTTTCGCGAGGATCTCAACGATTATCTTATTCAGCCGTGCCACTACCAAGCATATCAATTTATTGAGAGTTCCCCCCCCCCCCCACCCACTTCAGTGGATTGTTTTCGAACAGAAATATTCATAAGCACGCAAAAAACAATTTTTTTTGTAGCAAACGTAAATAAATTATTCAACCCTTAATTCACGCCCGTACTTGAGAAACCGAAATTCAGGCGGGGAGAAATAAATAAATAAGATTTTTCCGGTCAAGCACGTGAGAAAGTAGACCAAAGTAGGTGGATTCGAGAAAAAAAATTAAATTCACCGCACGTTCGTGGAATTATTTTGATCCGGCTACATACGATACGCTGGATTAGATTAGAGGAGAAACTGAGAACCAACCTGCGGGGGGATATATGCAAATGAGATATCGGAGCTGGTGGATGGGTGCGTGTATGTTTTTTCGCGTGATTGAGATTTCGCGATCCAACGTGTAATTAAACTCGACATCTCTTACCGTAACTCGCGGCAGCTCGTCGTAATCCTCTTCGGATATGGATCCATCATTCGTCGAAGTTAATTACGGGCGGATGGAAGAAGAAAATAAAATGAAACGTGAAATTCCGGGATCGAGAAAAAAAACGTGTGTCGCTTCGAATGTTCTCGTCAATAAACTTAGTTCGAAAAGAAAAGAAGTTGAATGAAAAAGGTAAATGATTAATTAAAAAATCTACAGATACTACATGAAGTGCAACTATTGGCATTGAAAATGTAATCAGATTTTTCGGGTAATAAAAAACAGGTACACCCATGTAGGGTGATCGGTAGTGGCCAATGATTGGCCGATGCTCGACGCCAAGCTTGCCAACATTGGCACTCGAGCTTGGCCCGATCATCGACCGAGCCTTGGATGATAAGAGCGGCCCGATATTCGCAATCAATATTGGCCCTAGAATGGCTTATGAGAATCGGCCGAGCATCGCGTAGGAGTTCATTCGAGAATCGGCCAACAATAAGCCCCCTCAAGGTTGCCATCATTGGCACTCGAGCTTGGCCCGATTATCGACCGAGTCTTGGCGGATAATTGTGACCCAATATAGATCACCAAAATTGGGCCTGCACCGCCAAAAAAAAAAATTAATTATTTTTGTATTGTAATTCGTCATTACCTGGTCTTTCGAAATGATTAGTTCGAAGAAAATATTTCACCCCATAATGGGGCTCGAACCTTGAACTTCCCTACTCATAGCCAAACACGCTGCCCCTATGCTACCGAGTGCTTGTAACATTTGAATCGCAGATATGGCATAAGATACCAAATGGATTCTGATCATTATTTGTTGACATAAACTATATCAATTAGTTAATATCATTGTGATAATTAGAGAGTGTTATCGAATGACATGTTATAGAATTTTCAAACCTAACCTATATATATAATTCTTCTCTCTCCACCTTCTCTACCCCCACAACCCGTTAATATGTGTGTTGCAATAAAGACATACCATTAGTTCATTAGTTCAAGTTTACTTTGAATAAATAAATATATTTAAAATGAATAATTCCAATAATGGAATGCAATAGGAAAAATTTGATTTCACGAAAAATCTAGTTAATTCAAATAACAAATAAATAAATAGACGCGGTTAGTTAATATTAATAGAATTTTTCTGTCAGTGTAGGATGGTTCATAAAAATCGGCAGAATATCGCGTATGAGCTCGTTCGAGAATCGGCCAACAATGAGTGCATTGATTTGGTAGTATATTTGTTAAGAAAAATGTCCAATGGACTCGTAAAAAGTATTTATTTCGTCTCTCAATGATTTCAACGCGAAACAATGAATCGTCAATATACGAATTGCGGTTCGATCATGCGTTACTCGGCCGAACATTGGCGTCGTATCGGTAAAAACATGATTGGCGATTCTATACTTCGCCAAACATCGACCTCGTATCGATAAGCCAATGATTAGAGAGCTTATATTGGGCCGAACATTGTCCTCGTATCGGCAAACCAATGATTGGCGAGTCTATACTTTGCCAAACATCGGCCTCATAACGATAAACCAATAATGAACAAGTCTATACTTGGCCGAACATTGGCCTCGTATTGGCAAACCAATGATTGGCCAGTCTATACTTCACCAAACATCGGCCTCGTATCGACAAGCCAATGATTAGCGAGTCTACGTTTGGCCGAACATTGGCCGCGTATCGGCAAACCAATGATTGGCGAGTCTATCCTTCGCCAAACATCGGCCTCGTATCGACAAGCCAATGCTATATTTGGCGAGCGAGTCTATATTTGGCCGAACATTGGCCTCGTATCAGCAAACCAATGTTGGCTAGTCAATACTCAGCCGAGCATTGGCGTACAATTGGCTAATCGATCATCGTCCCGCCAACATTGGTCCAAGTATTGGCCGTTACGGTTCGATTGGCGAAACCTACATGGGCATGGAAATAATATGAGAAGGTTTTTATTGTTGAAAAAAAAAATATTGATACATTTAGGTATATAATTGGGTTTGTTTGGGTTCGATTGTATAAAATCTATAGATATTACACAAAGTGCAACTATTTCATGGCATTGAAAATGTAATCAGATTTTTCGGGTAACAAAAAACAAGTATATGTAAAATTATTTTCATGTACTTGTTTTTTGTTACCCGAAAAATCTGATACATTTTCGTATTAATGAGTTGGTCTTTATTATTAAAAAAAATATTGATGCATTGAGGTATGTAATTGGGTTTGTTTAGGTTCATTGGCATCGCATTGAAAATGCAATAAGACTTTTCGGGCAACAAAAAATAGGTACACGTAAATAATATGAGTTAGTCTTTATTATTTTTTTAATAATATTGACACATTGAGGTATGTAATTGGGTTTGTTTGCGTTTATTTTCGGTGTGTTTTGGGCCCGTTTGTATAATAATTGTTATATCATTTTTGTAATACATTTGTAATATAAGTTTTAATAACATTTTTTAATTAATAACAAGATTAGAATGACGTGGAGAGAGGGCATTTTTCAACCGATCACATGAATTCAGCATGTCGCAGCTCCCCCCACTCTACTACAACACAGTGGCAGTGGAGTGGGGGTAGCGTTAGTTTCGGGTGATATCCAGCTAACTCAGACCCTATATCCAGCCCACCTCAACAAACATATACAGTTTAAGGGGCCAGTCCACTTTGAAAATTTCAAAAAAATTAAAGCAAGCAAGACTTGAAGAAATCGACGATGATGAGCAATCAGAAGGGATTTTGGACGGTGCAGGAATTGCTGATTGAGTTTAGGTAAGAGTTTTTCACAGTATAAACTTCAAACACGATTTTCTCGAAACAACGTTTTCAAAATCTAGATCCATCGTATCTCTAAAACTAGTAAACCGATTCTCTTGAAATTTGAACCACATATTGTAAACATGATTCGCGACAAGATGACCATCGATGGTTTTAAAATTTCGATTTTTACCCTTTTTTTTGCAAAAAACTGCGAAAAAACGTGTTTTTTTCGTTTTTCATCTGCCATTTTTTTTATTTTTTTATAAAACTTTATATCCGAGGGTCATTTTGTAGCTGGTGTCATACTGAATCCAATGGACTTTGATTTTTTTGTTTTAGACAAGCCGTTGCCGAGTTGTGATGGAGCTACCTAGCCCACCTATTTTTGAGGCGTTACGTTAAACTATAGTTTTTGTACTTAAAAATGAATAAAAATGATTAAATTTTTTAAAACGTATTTCAAGACTTTATTTATCAAGTCCAACAACTTTTATGTTCATATATTTTATAAAATCCTCAAAAAAAATCGCGAAAATAGCCTTTTTTCGTGGCTCTGAAGTCGTCTGGCCGCTTAAAAAGCATTTTCAATGCTAAAAATGGATTTCTGGTGATCGGGTAACAACTTTTTTTTTCGACTTTAAAAAATGTATAGTTGGACGATTGGTCGTTTTTAATACTGACTCGCAGTGCATTCAAGAAGAGATGCGCGGTCGCGCATCGTCATGCAAACGAAGACGATATCTGCCTGTCAAATGATTTCTGTATGAGTGAAAGCAGAACGGCGTGTCCCCGGTGCTTCGAGTTCAAGGGTTGAGAAGGACGGGGATTCGATTCAGGGCGTTCTAGTACGACGCATCGCTCGATCTCTCGGTTTTCCTCCGAGATGATGCGAAAATGGAGATAGAGTTGGGACGAGAGTACGAAGGCGGCGAGGGGGTTGGGAAGGGTAGTGTATTCACTTCCGATGGATTTTCCGATGTGTGTCGCCGGGGGTTCTCAAAGTAGGCCTGGATACACGCGTACTCTGCAAACAGAAACACTGAATCTTATTCACCTAAACATTTCAACGTACGTATACGTATACGCGGGTGTATATGTACGCCTAGAAGCTGATTCATCGAGTCTCTCCTGAGCCTTGTGGATTGAAGGGCGCTCCAAAAATCGACCACGTGTAACGTTTCTTCATCCCGCTGTCTATTGATCTATTATATGCCGAGCAATGACATATGTCGAGCAATCGAGCAGTTGCCTGATTACAATTTCACTTGAAATTATTTATTAATCATCTTCGAGGCATTGATAATTAACGAGATCAATTTATTTGCGTTGTATGTTTACAGTGCAGGGAAGTGGAAAAAGTCGTGAAAATTAATCAGATTGTTACCGTCTTTGATTGGATTTGCATCGAATTTTATTTTGGTTTTTATGGTATAGAAAACTGCGGTAATTTGATCCATTAGTCGATTTGGACAATTGAAGAATCTCACGAAAACTTTATCAAAGGTTAAATGTTTTTTTCAATCAGTTGTTTCTCCAGTGTGAGAATAATCATTCGCAATAATCATTCACAAAAGAATAATCATTATATAATTTTAAAAAATCCCACGAAAACTTTTACAAATGTTAAATATTTTTTTTTCAATCAATTATTTCTTTATTTAAGAATAATTCTTAATAATAAGTAAAACCCAAACGAACCTAAACAAACTACGTCAATAATTACAGTCTCTAGTTACTTTTGCATTTATAATTTTTTAAATAATGTCGTGGTATAAAAACCTGCGGTAATTCGATCGATTATTCAATTTATGCAATAAAAAATCCCACGAAAACCTTATCGAATGTTAAATACTTTTTTAATCAGTTGTTTCTTCGGTTAAGAATAATCCTTAACCATAACTCCAACCAAATCGAACCTAAACAAACTACGTAAATAATTAGTCTCTAATTGATTTTGCATTTATCTTTTATTTCAGATAATGATGGTATAAAAACATGCGGTAATTTGATCAATAATTCTATTCGGACAATTAAAAAAATCCAATATTGCGAAAATGGATATAAGATAATATATATATATATATATATATATATATATATATATATATATATTTCAACTTGTTTATTATTTAGTTAAAAAAAATACTTAATATATGCAAAGTATTAGAAAAATCGTGAGGAATGTAATTTCCAACACCAATTAGACAATTACTGTACACAAAACGGTAATTTTAGAGCAGTTTTGAATAATGTTGTCTTCGGCTCTTATCAAATGAAAATTCATACTGTGAATCAGCCTGTAAAGATACATGTGTAGCAAAGAGCACCGTGACGCATCTTCCCTTCTGCCCCCTCGCCCCTTTCATCTCGTTTCCAGCTGTGGCATCCAACCACTGTTCCGACTGCTTGGCGAGGGCTATTTTGTTCCGCGAGTACGGCAGAACAATTCGACGTGCCATCCGACAGGCTTGCTTTCAGCAAAATAACGCAACACGAGAATAATACCTACGGTACGGTAGATTAGTGGAACGACTTCGGGACTTTAACGGGGCGGTCCTTGCTTCGCGAAGCGAGATGGGAAAAAGGATTGAAATAATGGAAATATGAAAACGAGCAACAATGATGAGACCTATCAAGCCTCTTATCAATGTAACTGGCAGAGACTCGATGAATTTTGGGTTTGCAGTATGGTGGCTCAAATTTGAGCTCTATTTTTTTCCTTTTTCTCACCGTCTAATAATCTTCTTTGAAGAAAAAAAAATTGGCACGAAAGCTGCGAGCGGTCAAAAAACAATTAGATGTCACTCAAGCCTCCTAAATATAGAAATTTTCATTAAATAATCGATTTTTTTTCGTTCACTTCTCACCCATGAATTTTGCGCTTTATAATTTTTAAATTAATCTCCTCGAAATTTTTTTTGACCGTCCGCAGCTTTCGCGACAATTTTTTTCTCTTCTTTACAGTACATAATTGGAAGGTGAGAAAAAGGGAAAAAATAGAGCTTAAATTTGGGCCACCCTAGTCTGCATAATTTTGAAAAATCCCACCCTTGTGCGGATAAGTCGCACAAATTTAGCATTTTTGATGTTCATATTTAGCCTCGTTTCACGGCGGATCTGATGTGAGAAAAGTTGTTTTCCATTCAACAAGTGCAAACACAGGATCGAGTATAATAAGATAATTACGAGAACCGTGATTTTCAACACTGTTTCATTTTTAATACTCAGACTAAATATTTCTCCAGTGCGTGCAAATTTTTCTCGCATTCGAGCTCGGTTTAGTTTCGTTTGTACTTCTTTTGTTCGTTCACCGTGGTTTTACGTTTTTATTTCCGCCAACGTGATTGCGCGAATACAATATAGTCGAGTGTATAATTCCATACAGGGAATCACACGAATATTCGATATTTGTTCCGCAATATTGGGGTGGGAAAAATAAATATCAAAAATACGTAAAATCGATACTGCCCCTTTTCATCCTGCGGAACTGCTGTCGAGGATGCACAACGTGCGACTGACCTACCTCTCTATTTGTACTAAAAAATAGAGAACACACGCGAGGCACTGGCATTGTATTTAATGAGCCAGCTGCAATTGAATCCTGGGAGATACCTTGCCATCCACGTTTTTATTTTTTAATCATCCACGCTGCGGAGCATACTCATGACCCGCTCGATAATTGATATTGCATTGTTTATTTGTTTTATTTCATTCGTACGGACAGCATAAATTTGTATATCAATCGTAACTTTTATGTGCGATAGGGTCGAATTATTTTTCAAAACTGCGAACATTGAAAATTAACATTAATGTTCGTAATTTTTATTTATAATAGGGGAAAGTTTTTTCGAAAAAGGTGCTAAGATGTGAAATGAATATTAATATTCGTAATTTTTGTTTGCGATAGGAGAAAATAATTTTGAAAAAAGTGCGAAGACGTAAAATAAATGTTGATGTTAGTAATTTTCGTTTACGACACGAGAAAATTATTTCTAATAAGGTGCGAAGATGTAAACTGAATATTAACCCTAAAATGGCACACTGTGATACATTCGTGCCCCACGAATTTTGTAAAAGCACTCAAATTTACCAATTAAACATTTTATTTTCCCTTCGGATCAAACTTTGACACACCTTTCGAATATTCTGAAATTTTCATATGGTACCATCGTCTTTCTCTTTAAAATAACAAAGAAAATCATGTGCTTCCAAAAATTTTATTCACTATTTATAACCCCGATAATCGGGTCCAACGCGTGGGCTACATTTGTGCCGCAGTGTGCCTTTAGAAGGCAAAAAAATAAGTGTACCATTCAAGGGTTAATATTCTTAATTTTTATTTACGATAGAACATTATTTTGAAAAAAGTGCGAAGATGAAAAATGAATATCAGAATTGGTAATTTTCATTCACGATACGGACAAATCATGTTGCAAAAGCTGCGAATATTGAAAATTAATATAAATATTCGTAATTTTTATTTACGATACAAAAAAATTATTTTGATAAAGGTCCGAAGATGTAAGATGAATATTAACATTCGTAATTTTGATTCACAATAAGGGAAGATTATTTTTTTAAGTGCGAAAATATAAGATAAATATTAGTATTCATAATTTTCATTTACGATAGGGTAAAATTATGTTTCAAAAGGTGCGAAAATGGAAAATATATATTAATATCCGTAATTTCTATTTACGACAGGGGAAAATAATTTTGGAAAAGTTGCGAGGATGTTAAATGAAGATTAATATTCGTCATTTTTGTTACGATAGGAGAAAGCTATTGCGAAAAAGTTGCGAATATGTAAAATAAATATTAGCACTCGTAACCTTGATTCACGTCAAGGGAAAATTATTTCGAAATAAGTTCAAAGCTCTATAATGAATATTAAATTCGCCATTTTTATTTACGATAGAGGAAAAATTATTCTGAAAAAGGTGCGATGATGTAAGATGAATAAGGGCGATGAAGCACGAGTAAAAAAAGATGAAGAAGCATTGACGACATTTGACACATTTCCTAAACGGTGAGGATGAGGAGTGTACGTGTCCGGGTTGAGTGTGGCATAGGTGACAAGGCTACAGACGGAAATTCTCATCGTAAGCAATGATACGAAAAGTCTTTCGGTTCATCCGAGGCGGAAAATCCTTGGATGATCCTGCGATTATCTCTCTGTGTTCCGTTTCTGCCTCGCGACACGAAATATTACACAGGTGTCTTTTGATGCCTTTGTAAGCTTGTCAGTGTGACCCAGATACCGTGTAGGCCAAACCACGGTCAGCGCGATCCCTTCGCTGCTCGTCTATATCCAAATGTCCCATCTACAAATCCCGGATGTCTTCGGGGCCCCAGAGGCCCTTTATTAAGGCCTTAGGCCTTAACAAAGGCCCAAGGCCTTACAGTATCATAAGGGTCACACTGTTTCAGTATGACACCAGCTTCAAAATGACTCACGGATACAAAGCTTTATCAAAAAATAAAAAAATGGCAGATGAAAAACGAAAAAAGTAATTAAAAAACGCGTTTTTTCGCAGTTTTTCGCAAAAAAAGAGTAAAAATCGAAATTTTAAAACCATCGAGGGTCATCTTGACGCGAATCATGTATACAATATGTGGTTCAAATTTCAAGAGAATCGGTTTATTAGTTTTAGAGATACGATGGAGCTAGATTTTGAAAACGTTGTTTCGAGAAAAACGCGTTTAAAGTCTATACTATGAAAAACTCATATAATTCTCATGTCTCATGTTTCATATACTATGAAAAACTCACATAATTCATAAATATTGATAATATTGGCACCTTCTACTTGACGGGAATTGTTTTTGAAAAATTGGAAAAAAACTACTTTTTTAATCCACATTTTACAAAAATGTTGCGTGAAATGTTGATATTTTTTTGTAAATGCGTGCCATTTTCTTAAATTTGCATTTTCTTCATTTTAATTACCGTCACATAGAAACTACACATGTTCTAACTGAAAAAATGAAAAACTTTTTTGCAAATCAAAGTCTACGGGAAGCTGGACTGCACGCCGCTTCGCAACTCCCGCGGCGACCTTACTGTAACACTCTGCCACAGCTCCGCTATTTTGATGATTTGATTTAAAAAAATTGTTTTGTATACTCAAATATACCATTAAAGTACACTCAAAGTTTGATAATTGTAGAATAATTATTTCTTAGTTTAAAAAATCCCTCAATATTGCTTATTTTTCCTGTCTAAATGTATATCCCTCCTTAAGGCGTTACCCCCACTTGTAGCGCAAAAAAAGGCCTTTTTCATGAATTTTTTAAAAGGAAACTACAGAACTTTTTTAATCGATCACTATACCATCTTAAAGAACACATCTTGAAGAACTTTCAGTAATTTTTTTATTGAAAAATATTACATTGTTTAGTGGCAAATGGCCGTCAATGAAATAATGTTTTTATATACACGGTTTGCGGTGACCAACATTGCGGCGAAGTGGATCATCTGAAAAAAAATGCGGATGGATTTAGTCAAATATAAGTATAAACTAGTCTTTAATCGAAGGATTTTAAAAAATATTCATTTTTCACAAAATGGCGGACAGTCAAAGTTAATGGTTCGATTTTAACGACAAAAAACGGCCGTTTTTTGGCTATAAAACGGTCATTTTTTTTCGAAAAAAAAAATCGAACGATTAAAGACTACATTTTTATGTATTAAATAAGCCTGCAAAATTTCAAGAAGATCGGTTCATTAGTGTTCGAGTAATCTTGGTCACCGACTTCAGAAATGCCATTTTGAGAAAAACGCGTTTAAAGTTTCAATTTCAGTTTACACGAAGAAAATATTTTTTTTTGTAAACTTACATAGAGTCATCTATTCCGGACATAAAAAAAACTGCACTTCAAATTGCACTTCAAAAAAATGCAATAAAAAAATCGATTTTTTCAAAATCGCAAGTGGGGGTAACCCCTTAACTTCAGTCTAAAAAATTTGAAAAAATATATAAAACCGAAAAAAGCATCAATCAACGATTTTCCGAAGTGTCGATTTTGCAGGAAGCGTGCAGAGTGTTGTATTTCAAGCGCGCCTGAGCTTCGTTGATGAATGCGAAAGCGTCGAGATTCGATGGTCGCGGTCACCGATGTTGATCCTGTACGACCCTTTACGACCCTCATAGCGAGGAGAACGAAGGGGACTGACCCCCTGCCTCTTTCCGTTCCGCTGCTTCGCCCTCTCGTCCCAATCCAAGTGAGGCCGTTACACGCTATTTCCACACACGATCGGGTGTTCCTCATTCTTTATTGAACGCCCTCGCGGAACGTGCGGTAACGGTGGGCTCGCGTGATATTATTAGATTTCAGTCTGGCGGCGAACGAAACTCCGCGAGAGGGATCGATCGCCGTTGCAACGATATATAGAGGGATAATATCGAAGGGATGTTCGTAAAAAAGAAATTGGGAAAATCGCGCGACCCCTACGCTGCCTTTTCGTTTCTTCCGAGGTCGTAATATCGAGCAATGAATTCCTGAAATACCGCTGGAAATGTGGCCCCTCGAGTTCTCTCGTGCACCCCTGCTCGAGGATGAATCGCGAACGCGGTTTTATTCACCCTTGAGGGGGATGAAACAGACGAATAGTCAATGGTACGGTCAACTATATGGAAATCCAATAATACACTTGACTACCCAAAAAGTCCTCCTTTGCAAAAAGCATCCTCGGTTTGTGCGAACAATCAAGGATCATATTGCCCCCCCCCCCAGGGGTTAATATCGATCTTCATTTTTCGCACAAGCCCAGGAATGTTTAATTTAATGTATTGATTATTTTACGTACATCAGGGAACAATGTTTTTTTTTATGATAATTTTTTTTTTGATGATAATTTTTGTCTTCGTGGTGTTCCAGGAGCAAAGTTGCCGCGGCTCTATTGAACAAACATCTCCAAATCAACGGGATCTCAGCAGGCCTGACGTCTTTGCCAACGATCGATCAATCCCCGCCTGATCCGCAGCCGGAAGATCCCCCCATAACGAGCAGCAGCAAAATGAAAAGGGAAAGAAAAGCCGCCAGGACACTCGGCATTATAATGTCGGCTTTTCTCGCTTGTTGGCTTCCCTTCTTCCTCTGGTAATTATTACAGTACCTTATCGAGCTGATAAATCCCGAACCGTCAAGTCTCCCGTCTCAGATCGCACCACAGCCGCACTTGGATTTACAGCGCCTTCCTTGTTATTTTCCCCTCCTCCACTTGATTAAGATAGATTCCAGGTTCCAAAGATGCCCGGAACGTCTCCATTTCTATCAAATGTAAATTCGCACATAACGATTGACTGGCCAAATTGACGAATGGAGCATGCCATCAGGGGTTCCCTCATCGCGAGCTAGGAGTTATGGGGGTTGATTCAAAGAAATGGGACTCTCTGAAGTAGCGAGTGATGCACTCGGATACGTCTACGTGATAGGTCCTAAAACCACAAACTTCTCGAGTAGGTGTACAATATCAAAGTTTGAGTCCGAGGATGGAGAAGGAGCAATAGCGGAGACGAGGCGAGTGTGGAGAGTGCGCCAAAGGGGGTAGTTTGTCGTCCAACGTGCACGCTTACACCAGAGCAGAAGGGCGAGGGGGGGGGGGTGAGTCGGAGCGAAGGGACGTTTGTCAAGTGCAAACTCGAAATATGTAAGCCCTCTGTGTCCCCTCGAGTCGAATACTGTGCAAACACACTTACGTGGCTGCACATGCAGTCGATACATGTGGGATACCTAATGCCATTCGGTGGTACCCAGTAAGGTCGAAATTACCGAGACCTCGAAGTCCGTCCAAGGTTCGCGATTCTCATGTCCAACTCGGTAATTATTCAGTTCCGATAACCAAAGGAACAGCAAGCCCCGAGGACCTGCAAGATAGTGTAGTGATGCCCTTCCAAGGAACCCAAAGCCAGATATTTGATCAGCGGTTCTGTAATTGATACGATGGCAATCACCTGCTGGGAAGCCACCAAATCCAGATCAAGACCTACCACAGCTTGGCAATTCATGCCTATGCATCGTACGACTGATCCTGGAACGATTCATCCAGGAGGATTCTCACGTGGACCTCGAAGGTCCTGGACTGTGAAAAACGCCAATGGAGTTCTGTCACCGATGATAGATATAGGAACGAGTTCCATAGTTCTCGTTAAACCCACGTCTAAAAAGCAGAGTGGATTCTGGACTGGAAAAGCAGCGAGGAGTCTTGATGACATGACAAAAACGTCAGCTGGCTCTAGTTTCTATGTACTTTCGTAAGTACCGAGTGTGGAGTGCTGGGAATCGCCGAAGCGTAGGAAGTTTCAGGACATCGCAAAGTCAACGATCCTTCGGGTAGTCTCGTTATGGACGAGGCCGTCCCTATTGGTCCTAGGGCATGTCCAAAGACCCCTTTTCATCAGGGGCCGAACGACCGTCCAGTATGTCTTCCCAATCGATTCCACTTGGTATGGGATTGGCCTAACTCGATCATCGGCAGTAACGAGAGACGAATTCAAGGGTACAGTGACCTTTCCTTCTTCCAAGGACGTTTCGTCTGTCTCGCAACGAGTTGGCAACGTTTGTGGAGAGTCAGAAGCTGGCATGGGACATCGGGGATGCTGCAATACATGTACCGTTGGGAATTTCTGGCCGCGTTCAAAGGACAATACTTTACCGGCTGGCCGATAATCGATCTGCCTTTGAGAGTATCGCATTTCACTACAGTGAGGCTTTAAGGAGCGGAGAGTTCCCTCAGGCTTCTCTCTCTGTCTCTATATATCCTTCTCTCTCTCTCTCTCTCTCTCTCTCTCTCTCTCTCTCTCTACGTGCAATAGTTGCCCGGGCAAAAAAGCTTCGACGATTCTCAGGTCACGAGGCTGGCCGCATTTCAGGACGGCGAATCCTTGCGTCGATAGCAGAAAATGATATAAGGCGCGCATGTCGCGTGATATGCCACTCTGTATGTATGCGCTTGCTGCACCAGGAGGAAAACTGATTCACCGAGCCAAACGAGAAACACCGGCTACGACACTGAACATGTTTCTCGGTATTGAGAAAACGTCTCTGCGGCAACTGTATCCGAAAATTCAACTGCAGCTGCCCCGAAGCACACTCGAATATTCCGATCTGGAAAATAAAAATGAACGACCAAAAAAAAGGAGGAGGAAAAGCGAAATGGCTCCGTTGCCCGTGCACAGTGTTTAACATCGTTGGGTTTTCCGAATATGCATTGGCAAAGACACGAACGACACGAAAGCTCAAAATGGGTGGCAAAAAAAATTCTAACTCGGTAGATGAGGCAGATTATTGAAAAAGGGAATTGCAGTCTCCGATCATTGGGCATTTGAGGAGGAGAATGTTACCTATTTGGGCTAGCCGATTGGACGGTACTAATTTTTGTGGCTTTACAAGGAACGTCACTTGAGTGTCCGGCTTCGATTTTGGTGAAACTCGTATATGTGATGAAGCATTGGGAACTATTAGGTACGTATTTATTGATCGCGCGGGAAAAATGGCTTTAAGGGGGGAAACCACCCCTCAAAGAAATGCGTGATATTCCGAAAGTATTTTTGTTCAATACTTCTATTTTGGTTTGTTTGAAAGAATTTTTGTTTCATGCATATTCAGCGTATTACTTGTACGTGAAAATGCAAAATCACCCCTCCAGGCGCCTTTTCTCAAGGGGTGGTTTCCGCCCTTTTAACCGCTTTTCTTCCCAAAAAATGCGTGTTCAATAGTTTTCGATGCTTTATCACATACATGAGTTTCGCGAAAATCAAAGGTGGACACTTTAGTGATGTTCTTTGTTAGACATGTCTAATGAGAGTTTAAAGGGGGAGATATCTTTAGGCGAGGAAAAAATTGCTAATTTTCGCTAATTTTTTTTTTAAACAAAGATTTCGTCACCATTGTTAGGACTTAGGGTATGTTTTATTACTAATTTTGGCTATTACGTGGTATTTTTTATTAAGCTTTAAACATGGTGGATGTATGGCACGGTCTTCTTAACGGAGTGCGGCGGATATTGTCGGATGGCACATTGCGTCGGCGAGATTAATATGAAGAAAAAACAACGAAGATTTTTCTTTCCTTAACACTCATATGCAGTCTATGAACCAAGAAAAAGGAATGTTGAAAATCGATGAACTGGTACGCTTTCGAACAAAAAGATTGAAATATCCGAAAAAAAATGACCAGAATTTGCAATCAAAAATACTTTTTTTTCATTTTGATAAACAATTGGTTTCATATTTTAGGCAATAAGGTTAGAAAGATCGATACCAAATTTTATTAGAATCGGTCGATTAGTGTTTTTCCTATACGTCACGCCAGTTTTGAAAATGCCGTTTAAACGACTGTGCCATTTTTCTACCATTTTTTGAGAATAATAAAAATAATAAATACCATGTAACAGCCAAAAGTATTGAGGCGGTCCTCTAGTTTCTCGGGTCGAAAAAATCGATTTTTTTTCTCATAAATCACATCTATAACATGTGTCGAAAATGTGTGCCAAAGGATTTTTCGATATTCGAAGTGGTTCACAAGTTACGGCCCTGGAACGGAGCAGGTATACGGAGCAGGTATACTTTCAAACGCGTTTTTCTCGAAACACATTTTTCGAAACGGTGACCACGATATTTCAGAAACTACTGCACCGATCTTGTTCACATTTATACAGCATCTTTGATATGTTATAAGCCAGCGATTGAACTAGGATTATCATGATTGCTTCGATAGTTTTTTTTTGTACGAGCGAAAAACTTAAGAAAAAATGAGTAAAAAATAGAATGTAATTTTCAAAAGTGTATAAAAAAGTCAATTTTGGTAATTTAGAATTCACTCTAGTTCAATCGCTAGTCTTAAATATGAAGATTAAAATGCCGTTTGGTTTTTTGATTTCATATAAGCAGAACAGCCGCAATCTTGGTCACCGTCAAGCACCTCTTTCACTTGATGTCTTCCTGTCGGCCACTATAACTTTTATTCTATTACATATTTTGACTTAAAAAAATTTGTAAAGCTCATTTAAATGTTAATAAAGATTATGCAAAAACAATGAGATTGATTATTTCGATGCTTGGCCCGTAAAAAATTACTGAAAAAGCCGTAAAAAAACAGCCGAGCAACTAGAGGACCGCGTTAATAAAACAGGCCCTAAGTCTCAAAAATGGTGAAAGATCTTTCCTTTAAAAAAATCATGAACATCGGCAAAGTTTTTCCTCGCCTAAAGGTATCTCCCCCTTAAGCTTGAAATTTCAATAAGTTCCATTATTTTTTCGCTAACAATTAAACGTTCACCTTTCGGGCAGTTAGTTTGGATGTTCAATCCTTCAACCAGCTGCAAATTAACAGCGCCGACTGCAGTTACTGATTTCTTTGGACACACATGTGCCCAATGAGAGTTCAAGCACGAAGTTTCCATAGGTTCGATAACGAAGTTCAAAGCACGAAATGTTAACTTATCAGATCATCTTCTATGCCATAAAAAAAAAAACAATTTCGCCAAATGATGCGTTGAATTCATCTTGGTTCTTAACTCCGCCGTTCTTTCATTCTTCGACTTTGAAGTAACTTCTCCCTTCGATGCGCCCAACCCCAAGGATGCGTCTGATTGAAAAGGCATTTGGATAATTGCATTTTCCTCTGGCTGCCTTGGTCCGAGAAAATAAGCGAAGGAGAGGAACGGAAGAGGCACAAAAGCAAAGTGGTCTGGGGTGCGGAATAATTCTGGATAACCTTTCACCCGTATGCACTTTTCTCAAAGTATGTCGGAAGTTATTGTTGCAGCAGCAACAAGAATTTCGCGAATTTCTTCACTTTGTTCGGGCACCTATCTCGATCATCCTATCCTTCGGGTTTCGCAGGTACATGCAATTCCACCTGAGAATTCCGCGGAAAGTTCCGTCGAGTGTTCGACTCCCCCGGTGGATTTTGTTCTCGCTACACAGAGAGAAAAGTCCATGGTATTTCCTACACACGCCCATGGTAAAAGAGGGAATAGTAAAATTCGCTATAGTTTATTGACACCGCAATCGTAATATGGTTAACACGACTATAAGCGAAAAGTGTACCTAAACATGCGATTTGGGTGGCGTATTTGACTATCTGTTATCCCCGAAATGATTATGCACTATTATAAAAGGCTTGATAATATAGATATGGTTTATTCAGTGCTATAACAAAATCGGCGTAAAAATACTAACGTTGTATACTGTACTTTAGGTTTTTTTCAGTCAAACTTCTGCTATCCTTTTCAAGTTTCTACAATTCATATGGTTGACATTAAGGTTTTTCGATTATAATTTGTTAGAAGACGTTATGAAAAGTGACTATTCGAAAAAAGTTATAGTAAACTTTTTAGCGTAGAATATGAATTTTTGACTGAGGGTAGATGGTTGCATACTGAAAGTAGCCCCAATACAATGTTGCCCCAACCCTGAGAAATAGGGGTTGAAAATTTAAAAATGGCGTTATCTCGATAATTAATAGCCCGATCAAAAAAAGTTTCATACAAAAGTTGTTTGGAATAATAAAATTCGTATATAGTTATCTGACGTCCAACCCCCTATCTCTGAAAATAGCGGCACAAAAACACGAGAGCACCGCTGGCTCAGACAAGGACAAGATAGAGGGTTGGACATTAGATAACTTTATACGAATTTTACTATTCTAAACAACTTTTGTTTGAAACCTTTTTTGATCGGGCTATTAATTGTCGAGATACGGCGATTTTGAAGTTTTCAACCCCTATTTCTTACGGTTGGGGCTAGTTGAGGCGCAACATTTCATTGGGGTTACTTTCAGTATGCAACCATCTACCTTCAGTAAAAAATTCATATCCCACGCTAAAAAGGGCTCGGTTTTCGTCTCTTTTGCTGGACTAATAGGCAGAAGGTAGGCAGTTAGCTTCTAGATTCAATTCCGATTAGGCGAAATATTTTCTTCGAAATAAATCATTACAGGAGGTCAGGGAATGGCGAATTATAATTTAAAAAATCATCGAGGTAGAACTCTCAGTTGCGTATTTTATTTTATTTTCGATTTATGAAATATTCTATGCATTTAGTAGACGGGCATTGATGCCGTGTACCAACACTCGAATAACACACCAAAGAAGCATATAGCAGGTCGTGTCTTATAATATGGTACAAATCACTATAAACATCGTCGCAAATCACAGGCAACTTTTTTAATCAACGTATATATATTTCAGTTTACTATTAGAATCTTGGAGAAGTAATTTTTTGCTAGTATCAGAGAATATCCATTTTATGAAAACCTACTATATTATATACCATTGAAGAATAAACGTATGTTTGTAAGATTGGTGGTCGCGGTTAAGGCCTTAGGCCACAGTAACGGGCATAAAATCATGTGCGAATTTAACAATTTTTTTCGTATGGAAAAGTGATTCACTCATAAAATTAATTACACATCTATTTAGTACGAATATCAAGCTGTTAGAAAAAATATATTTTTTTTCGATGTACAAAATGGCCGACTACTAATATTTTCGTTTGTTATCTTTTTTTTAGGCACTCCGCGGCGTGACATTTAGCATCCACAATTTTTGACCTAGAACAAAAAACAAAAATTTTCCTCAATCTACATTAGAATACCTAGAGAAGTACGTACGGAATTTAAAAAATATTGTTTTATTCAAAAGTTGTAGGTATTTGAACTTGAGAAATGAATTTTCAGTGAAAAATTTCGTTACAACTGCTCATAAACTGCTCATAAAATGAAAGGTTTTTGATTAATCAGAAATTCCGTACGTACTTCTCTGCGAAATGCAATTGGGAGCATAACTTTTAAATTTGAAGTTAATCGAGTGAAAATTGTTGAAGATATTTGTCACGCCAATTGGAAAAATGCTGTTTCGAGAAGTTACCAGTAGTCGGCCATTTAGTACATCGAAAAAAATTCTAGCAGCTTGATATTCATACTATATAGATGTGTAATTAATTTTATGAGTGAATCACTTTTTCAAACGAAAAAAAAATTGTTAAATTCGCACATGATTTTACACCCGTTACTGTGGCCTAAGACCTTAACACATGTGTATAATTCATGCAACTGCTAAATATCAATGAGCAGTGCTATATTTTTGGCAGTAACTATGGCTATAAAATATTATTGTCGCCTCGGGAAAGTATAAAATATAGTTAAAATATGGTTGAGAACACCGTACATTTCTCTCAGTGTACAAGTATAGTCGATCGCTTGCCGGGGGATGGTGGCGCGCTTGTCACTACGGAATTACGAAAGGCTCAATATCTCGAGATATCTCGAAATGAAAAGTATCCCAGGAAACTTTGATCTTTCATGTCGAATTCGCGTCTTTTCTTTCCCCCTCGTTTTATTCAATATTTTTTCTTCTCATTCCCGTTTCGCGTCTTATCCGTGAAAGGTTCCACCGGAAAATGAGAATATCGCGAGATACGAGGGGAAGAGGGTGAAATGAGACAAAACAAATATATGTATATATAAGTGACGTTCGGGCTTTTGTATATATTCTCTTTATTTTTATTCTCACTTTTACCTCGATCCGTCAGCGTCTTCCGGCCTCATTCGCGTTCCTGCTTCGTTTCATTCGCCGCTCGGTGCTTTCCCAATCCCGTTGTTTTTTTTCTCGATGCCAACCACGTGAACCGATATACCCTCGCCCTACGGCCTGTCCTCGCATCAACCCCCCCCCCCCCCCAGCCCCTTGACATAATTCCGTACCTTTGACTCTTACCGCGTCAACCCTCGACCGTCCTCTTTCTTCCCGATCCTTTTATTTCTCACTCCTGAATGATCGTTTATTTTTCTTCCTCCCTTAGGGAAGTTTCTTCTTTTCGTTGCTTTACGTTCGATCGAAATTGTACAACGATCGATTGTGCAATATTTCCTTTTTATTTTTAAGCCCTGTCTTCTTTTTTATTCGTTTCTCAGCCTCGTCTGCGTTTCGTACTCATTAGGCCGAGGCAGCTCCCCATTCTACCCCCTGCAGGGGCAATTGACAGGTGATTTTCGCTCGTGAGACTCCAAGATAGATATCTGCACTCTCGGGGGATGAAAATTGAAAGAAGAAGACAGGCTCGGAAGTATGGCTGTTTATAGATAGGGGGGGAGAGGGGGCACGGTGCATTAGCAACAGTATTATATACAGTAAGTGTTTCACGCCTCGACGCCATCGCCACGTGTCTCAAGCCCATTAAGTAACTCGAATTGTATCCGATCAACTCCAGAATGACGAGAGTGCTGGAATTGTCCTGGGGCGAGGAATATTCCGCCAGGAGATCACGGTTCCGAAGGACCGGACGTATACAGGATCATTCAAAAATCACGATTTAATAATTTACCAGGATATCATCGAAATTTCATACTCATAAAATTATATATAAATATAAAAATATAATTATATATATATATATATATCGATTATATGTTTTTAGTATACAATTTCGATGACGTCCTGGTAAATTATTAAATCTGAAGATTTATATATATATATATATCTCAAAATGACCTGACATTTTAATTTATCAATAAGACGTATTATTTATTTAAAAAGTACGAATATCTTTATTTTAACCCTTGTCAGTCACACCTCTAGATTGTGACGTAATAGTCATTGGGGGTGTAATCAACCCCACTCACTTTGGAGAGTGATAAATAATAGAAAAAATGAAGAAAAAACTACTACAATGCATTTTCAACCCTTGTGTGTAAGACTATGCCGATTATTTTCGAGTCGTGTAATTTTTAATATTAAAAAACAAAAATGTTGAAAATCTCAAAATGTATGAAAGGTATCGCAGGTCGAAAAACGGCTGGGGTTGATTCAACCCCCGATGATTGTTAACGGTTAACATGAGGTAAAAACATGGAGGTTATGTGTGGAATACAATATCCGATAAATGGCCGGCTCGTCCCTGTTTGCAAACGTTCACTCTTTTGACGAAACTTTCAAAAACATTTTGGCATAATTGCGCACCAATTTCTTTAATGGTACGTCCAATTGCTTCGTTGAGCTCCAGAATGGTCTGTGGATCATTGTCATACACTTTCACTTTCAGAAAACCCCAAAGAAAGAAGTCCAATGGCGTCAAATCGCACGATCTTGGTGGCCAATTCACATCGCCGCGGCGCGAGATAACACGACCATGAAACTTCGTCTGCAATAAGTATGCAGTAACAATGCAGCAAATAACAATTTCTATGCGTTGCTCGATCGTGTAATTCTCCACGACTAAACCTCAATACTTCCTGATGCCAGTTGTCAAAGATTAGTGCCGTAAAATGGGGTTACTTTGAACAGGTTTTCGAAGTTTTTCGTATATAACTTTTTTTTTACATCCAAATTAAAACTTTTTTTGCTCCAATAGAACAATGTGCCCTTTTGCTATCAAATATATAAGAAATTCACGCCCCCCCCCCCCCCCACACACAATTATACATATTTTTTTAAAAGTTACATAGTAACATCGTGTGTGGGGTTTCGTTGACAAGGCATTGAAAGGCAACTTATGTCAAAGCTTAAGGGATAGTTTGACATCATTTTGATTATAAAAACGTTTTATGCATTATACATGGAATTCCATGAAATACTATTTTTTCAATCAAATTGTTTTTTGACTTTTTTGCCTAAAACGGTGAAATAAAACACGCTTTTTTGTTTTTTTTTCGAAAAAAATCCGCAATTTTGTTATTTTTGCATATATAAAAAATCATATGATATGCGCTATAGCCATTAACATACTGAACCAAAACCGTTTGATTTTTTCGTTTCGGATGATCCATCTCCGAGATTTCATCAACAGCGCAGACCTGACATTTTATTAGGACATTTTTTTAACTACCGTTTTTGGCTATAAATAGTGACTTAAAAAAATAAAATAAAAATTTTAAATGTATTTCGAAAGTGTACTTCGAAAATGTATTTCGAAATGTATTTCGAAAATGTATTTCGAAATGTATTTCGAAATGTATTTATTATGAAAATGTATTTCGAAAGTGTATTGAGTGTAAAAAGTTTTAAATCAACACTGAGAAAAAAAATCATTATTGCAATAGCATTGGTGTTATTGAATGAAATTTCGTTGATTCAATTGTAAAATTGTTGGTGTAAATAATCGGTTTTATTAGTCGAAACAAAACGCTATTGACTTCAATAACATGATAAAATTGAAAGTTTTTTTTTCATTAAAAAGATATATTGTTAGCCGAGAACAACATATTATTGAAACTATCTGAAAAATGATTGCGAACAAATTATATAGTTTTGAATGCAATTTCTACAACGAACGAAAAAAGCGTTTCAATTCATAACATGAATATTGTTGATCCGCGTACACAAGAAAAATTGAATTTCGCTCGTTTGATTCAAATAAAATTTCTATTGAGTAAATGTGTTATTTTATTGTTTTCACCATATACGATATTGATTTTAAGTACATTATTCGTTAAAATATTAATATTTTATTTTGATTGAAAAATTTAAGCAAATGTCTGAATTGGTTAAAAAGTTATGCGAAAGTAAAATTTGTTTGTTGCACATTTGGTTGAAAAAATTGAACCAAATCATGGCCGAGCGTCACCGAAATTATGGGTGTGAGGAAACCCAAGCGTAGCGCGAACCGAGAATCTACTTAAACGCTGGAGAAACTCTAAAGAGTATCGCTTCTTGGCCTGTGGCTAAGATCAAAGTGTAGTATCTGTTCTAATAAGTTGAATATCTGATATTCTCTCCATGGATATTCCATTGGATATCTGATATTCTCTCCACTATTGTCGTGGATGATCATTCTAATGCTCACTTTTTTTAAAAAGATTTAAAACAAATTGAAAAACCTACGTCCCATGGCATATTCGTTTCGATGTGTAAAGAAATAATTAATTCTATTGATTATTTTTTTGTACGAAATAAAACATGTTTGTAGTAACCGCTTAATTATTTCATCCAACACATCTACGGATTGCATATAGAATGATTTCAATAGAACATAATTTTATTTGAAGGATAATGTAGATATTCAGAGAACAGAAGAGCTTTTTCAAATAAAATAATATGTTGTTTGAGTCAATCACATTTTCCAATATTTTATAGTATTGAAACAATCTCATATATCGGTGGCACTCCGCAGTAGGACATTTATTTGGATCAACCAATATATTTTTCTTATTCAATTGGTTTTTTTTTTCTCAGTGAATATCTATAATATAAACCTATCCAAAAAATGAATGAAAATAGCCTTCTTTTTTAGCGTCTATAGTGAAAAGACCCCTCAACATTTCATTTTGAGACACCCCTTATATCTGCGTGTAATCTAAAACGCATTTTATATTGGATAATAAAATTCTCCCGATAGTCTGCGATCGAGGAGTTTATGGACTGCGAGCGACATACTTCCTTCCACATTTCCAACGAATCCATTCTCAATCTCTCGATCCAAAGAGGCGAAAGGGACGATTGGAATAGCGATCGATTGTCCGGCAAGAAAATTTCTCGCGTTCCGATGCTCGATGGCTAGCAAGGAAAAGAGCAGCGATGGCAGCCCCGATGAGTGGCGAACAAAGAGTAGATATCGCCGTTTCATTTTACGTCTGCGGGAGAGACAGGGGGATGGGGCTGAGAAGGAGGCGTCCTTCGTCGGGTGAAGGGCCTTTTTGGGCTCGGGAGAAAAAATAAAGTCAAGATCGGAGGGAGGCGAGGACGTATGAGAAAATACAGAGCATAAAAACGAACAAAAAAAATAAAAAAAAAGAGGAGGAAAAAGAAGATCGGCGCGAGGAAAAGCCGTAGAGAAGTAGAGTGCGCGGGAGCGTCTATAGGACCAAACGAGGGCTTCACTTCACCCGGGAACTCTTTTATTACGGATATCGAACGTGGCACCGAGGCAGGTCTACGAAGAGGGTCTACGCTTTTTCAATGGAATTTAAGAGACCGTATGGTCTATGTAGCAGACTCCCTCTCTCTCCCTTCACGTAAGAGGACTTTGCCAACCAGGGTGAATCGTAGGGCACGGGGTATATCGCCAGGGGGGGGGGGGGTGGTGGAAAAGTGTGGAGGGTAGGAACAAGAGATGATGAATAAGAAAAAAAAATGGCTAGTCGAGCTCGATGACCCAGTTTCTTCCCGGAGCCCTTGGCATTCGCGCAACCCTTCGCCCTCTTTTTCTCGCACCCGGAACATCCGTGAAAAACACGTGGCAAGAGTATTTATCCTCGGTGAGGGCGATAAAATTCCTCAGCGCGACGCAAAGGTAGGTATAGTGTAATAATGATAACGACCGAGGAAAATGGCTGGGAAGTACGGGTATAAAGTACAGGGAGCCGGTGAAATAACTGTGACCAACCGGAGGAAACATATCGCCTCGGTTTCCTATGGCGAGACGCTCGAACCTACGCGTGGCCGCCGAATGACCGTTTTACGAGTCGCCCTGCAACGATCCCTCCTGGTTGTTGGGCAGGGAAGGGATGCCACCCTTATGGCAGCGAGGGGAAAGATGGAGAAAGAAAATTGTTAAGGGGCTTCGGGACAATTAACGATATGTTACCATTCGATTCAAATTTATAGTGGAAACTGTTTGCCCTATACTGGATGTACTCTCCTAATTTTACATTGATCGTCTACACCGTTTCTATCAAATTTGCAATTGAAGAAACACTTTTTAATGTAGATGGTTATGCTCATCGCTCAGTTTTACGCACGAAATGGGGTGAACAAAGGTTGAAAACGTTATGAAAAATTGTCAAATTACTGGGGGGACACTGATGATGAAATTAGCGTAATGTACTGGGTGAAAAACTGTCGAATCACTCGAAAGGAAGATCACTTAAGGCGGCATATACATTTACAATGACAAAAAATCGATTTCTTTTTTTTCTTTCGTTAAGTGGTTAGGATACAGTAACGGCTGCGTGACATCTGGTCCAACGACGAAATATCCGCGACAAAATATCCGATGACCGAATATCCGAAAGACAATATATCCTCATGACAAAACATCCGCGAGACGAAATCCTAAATCTCGTACACCAAATTGACGGGGTCGCGCGCGAAACACCGTTGTGGGGGGTGTGACATAGTGGGGTGGGGGCATAATACGAATTGCTTCATTGAATTCAAACAAACCCAAACATATCCGTCACATATTAATAATTTCTTCATTGACCCAAACAAACAAAACCAAAACAAACAACCAAACCCAAACATATCCGTCACATATTAATAATTTTCCTCCTTTTTATGATGGAATAAATTTCAACGGCATGACTGTACACTTGACATGGAATAAATTTCAACGGCCTGACTGTACTCTTTAAACTGTATATAATATCGGCAGATATTTTGTCTTGCGGATATTTTGTCATGAGGATATTTTGTCGCGGATATTTTGTCGTCGGATATTTTGTCGCGGATATTTTGTCGTCGGACGTTTTGTCGAGGATATTTTGTCGTCGGGTCAAAACGCGTGTTACCACAGTAACGGGTATAAAATCATGTGCGAACTTAACAATTTTTTTTCGCATGAAAAAGTGGTTCACTCATAAAATTAATAACACGTCTATTTAGTATGAACATCAAGCTGTTAGAAAATATATATATATTTTTAGATGTACAAAATAGCCGACTACTAATATGTTCTTTTGTTATCTTTTTTTAGGCGCTCCGCGGCGTGACATTTAGCATCCACAATTTTTCACCTAGAACAAAAAACAAAAATTCTCGTCCATCAACATTAGAATACCTAGAGAAGTACGCACGGAATTAAACATATATTGTTTTATTCAAAAGTTGTAGGTATTTCAACTTGAAAATGAATTTTCAGTGAAAAATTTCGTTATCACTCCTCATAAAATGAAAAGATATCGATTAATCAGAAATTCAGTACGTACTTCTCTGCGAAATGCAATTAGGAACATAACTTTTAAATTTGAAGTAAATCGAGTGAAAATTGTTGAAGTTATTTGTCACGCCAATTTGAAAAAAGCTGTTTCGTGAAGTTTCGAGTAGCCGGTCATTTTGTACATCGAAAAATATATATATATATGTATTTTCTAACAGCTTGATATTCATACTAGATAGATGTGTAATTAATTTTATGAGTGAATCCCTTTTTCATACGAAAAAAATGGTTAATTTCGCACATGATTTTAAACCCGTTACTGTGGCTCACCCCCTTAAACAATAAAACTATATATGTAGAATATTTTCCCAAAGTTTCAAAGCGAAATTCGAAAAACTTCAAACGTCAAGCCCGTCAACGCTGTGCCTCATCGCTCGGATTCGGAGCGGGCGTGAACTTCAAACGTGTTTTTCTCAAAACTGCATTATCGAAATTAGCGTGCAGGATTACTCAAAAACTATTGAGCCGATTGAGTTAAAATTTGGTAGAAATATTGATAATATTGGTAACTTCTACTTGACGAGAATTTTTTTTGAAAAATTGGAAAAAAACTACTTTTTAATCCACATTTTACAGAAATGGTGCGTGAAATGTTGATTTTTTTTGTAAAAGCGTGCCATTTTCTTAAATTTGCCTTTTCTGGTGATTTTCGGGAATTTTTTGGAAGAAAAGTACTCAATTAAATGTTTCGGAAAATTAAGAATATATTTGGCTATATTTGACCTACATTACATAATTTTTTCATAGAAAAATATTGAGATCCAAGCGACTTATGCGCTGCCTTCGGAGGCGCCAAAAAAAAGTTCCTCCGCTGCTGACATGATTCCGGCCGATTGAGTAGCTGAAACCGAAAAAGTAGAAACCGAAAAAATGACGTAGGATTTTCGAAAAATATCAAAAAAAAAGTCTGTTTTCTTGCCTACAAAATGGTCTTTTTTCGATGCCAAATCGTCGATTTTCATTCTATCAAAAATATCCTACGTCATTGTAGAGTAAATATATTCAAGAGTACTCAGTTTAAATTTCAAGTCAATCGGATAATTGCTCTTTGAGTTACAATGCCGGCAAATTTGAAAAATCTCATCTCATATTCTTGAAAGTACAAACTGTCGAAAAAGGCCAAAAAAATCGATTTTTTAAAAGTGTCACACCGGTATAGCCCCTTAATGTCAATTTAACCCCGTTTTACGGTACTTGTTCGTTACAGAGGTGAAGCGTATCCGGCGAAATAAAATGGTGAAAGGAACGGCTAATGAGAAGCGGTTTTACTTTTATTTTATTTTTGCGGTATTGTTCGCAGGTACTTGATAACGGCGCTCTGCGACACGTGCCAGAGTGGAAACATCGTGGTTGCAGCGGTATTCTGGGTTGGCTACTTCAACAGCGCTCTCAACCCCCTCATTTACGCGTACTTCAATCGTGAATTTCGCGCAGCTTTTCGCAAGACGCTCGAGAGCTGTTGCGCCGCGTTTGGACCAGTCAGGGATCTACGACAGGTCAATAGAAAGCAGGACCTCGTGCACAGCAATGCATCCTCCGAGTTGCACGTAAACAATCAGCTAAGAACCAGCGAAATGACCAACGCGCATCTCGAGGCTTGTATCTGAACGTAAAACTTTGTCGGCCTCGTATCGCCCTACGCTCCCACACACTCTCATCTCAAATTTTCGAACGCAAGTTTATTCTCGATCGTAGGACGTATATCGACGACATTATTCGCAATAAAGGGGATATAATTGCGAGAATTGCGACGCGCTGTTTTTTTCTTCGTAAAATTAGATGCGACGAATTAAGGGGCAATATACTTTTGTGAAAACAAAATAAAGGGTCATTTTTGACAATTTATTTAAGAAAAACAAAACAATATTTTTTAATTCGGTTTTTTATACATGTTAGTACAAGTCTTAAAGTAAAAGAAAAAAATTATTTTGAAACGAAATGGTGGCGCAGTAGTCGATGAAAGAAAACTCCTTTTTTCACAGTCCTCTACGGGCGTATTCGCACAGGTCATAATTTTCAAGCTGCAATAAAAAACGAAAAATATTTTGGAAGTAGATATAAAAACTAGTCCAGTAGGTAGGGGTTTTTCAAAATATTGATTAAAAAATGGCGTTAATATGAAGAAAAAAATCGTAAAAAAATTGGTTGTATGTCGATTATAAAATGTTTCAATTTCAACTTATCGAAAAAATCCTACGTACTGGACTAGAAAATGTTGTCAAGAAGCTACAGTTAAAATTTCAGGTCAATCGATTGAAAACTCGAGGCGCTAGGCATACGCCCGTGTCTAAAAACATCGTTTCGAGAAAAACACGTTTGAGGGGCGATACCAGTGTGAACGCTGAAAATTTGGATGATTTTCGGGAATTTTTCGGAAGAAAAGTACTTACTTAAATGTTACGGAAAATTAAGAATCTATTTGGCTATATTTGACCTATATTACATAATTTTTTCATGGAAAAATATTGAGATCCAAGCGACTTATGCGCTGCCTTCGGAGGCGCCAAAAAAAAGTTCCTTCACTGCTGACATGATTCCGGCCGATGAGTAGCTGAAACCGAAAAAGAAAAAATGTCGTTAAACTGGAAGATATTTCCTGTACAATGACGTAGGATTTTCGAATAATATCAAAATCTAACAAAATGAGGTAGTTATGAAAAAAACATCTGTTTTCTTGCCTATAAAATGGTCGTTTTTTTCAACGCCGAATCGTCAATTTTCTTCCGATAGAGAATATCCTGCGTCATTGTAGAGTAAATATATTCAAGAATACTCAGTTCAAATTTCAAGTCAATCGGATAATTGCTCTTTGAGTTACAATGCCGGCAAATTTGAAAAATCTCGTTTCGATAAAAACGCTTTTAAAGATTGAACTATCGATTTTTGCAACATAAAATAATAGAGATACCTGCCTTGAAATTTTTACAGGATATTCTTGAAAGTATAAACTGTCAAAAAAGGCAAAAAAATCGATTTTTTAAAAGTGTCACACTGGTATAGCCCCTTAAAGTTTTAAGTACTCTAAAACCATGGAAATTTCGTGTTTATCTTTAATCGGCGATGCCTGGACCATACAATTGTCCTTCTAATTCAACATTCTCTTCCTCTTCTCCTTTTCTAGGTGTGGGAAAAAATGCGAAAAAAATGTACAAAGTTGCATTCCCCCTTAAGGGGTCATCACAGTGTAACGGGTCTAAAAATAGCTGATTTTCGCCTTTTTTTTCGATGGTTAAAATACGCTAATCAGTCTGATGTTTTATGTCAAATCGAAGCAATTGTGAAGAACAGACAATACATTTTTGAGCCTTTATTTGTATTTTTTTCTACATTTTTTAACGGTTGAAAATATTATCGAAAAAAAAGGAATCCTCACGGTGTGATGGATGTGTGATGTGATGCGATGAAATTTGCAAAAAGAGTATCCATCAGTATGGCAGCCGCTATCTTGCTATGGAGGTTTTTTAAAATCAAAATTAACAAAATGGCGGCTGAAAAAAAGTACCGAATTTCGCCCATTTTTTCGACAGTTTTCAGTTTAAAAGAAAATATGAAGGTTCAAAAGAAAAGCTTCCATAGCAAGATAAAGAATGGCGTGAAGAATGTTGCGTCAAAATTTGAGACGGATAGCTTGAAAACTCTTCCTTTGAGAGTGTAGACCGTTTCGAAAAACAAAATTTCGAGAAGAACGCGTTGAAAGTTTCGCGTGTGGAATTTGCATATAAATTGTCTACTTACGATCAATCGGCGATGCCAGGTCCATGTTTATCATCGTCTATACTATCGAATGATGCAAAAAAATCGACTTTTTGAAAATGTTACACTGCGATGAACCCTTGAGGACAGGTTACCATCGAGTAGCATGAAAAATGTATGAACTTCATGTGAATCGGTTCATCCGTTGAAGCTGTAGAGAGCTCTACGCGCTGAAAAATGCTGTTTCCAAAAAAACGTTTCGAGCGCCTTAGCTACTTGTTTTCCAGCCGACGGACGGTTCCGCTCAACAGGCTGTAAATTCTGAAATACTTTAGATATGAAAATATCCTCTTACCCACGTGTTCTAAACACTTTAACGATGCAAATTATGTTACAAAAATCAAATTTTTCATCGTCACGAATGATAACCTGTCCTGAAAACGTTACGAAAACTATCATTTCCGGCCCAGCCTGTACAGTGTACGCTTTCATTTTTTTGCACTTTCCGTGAAGCCTGTGCACCAACGGTTCGTCGTCTTTTTTTAAACCCCAAACCATCGTGGTATTTGGCTCAACGAAATAATTGGAAAATTGCTCCGCAACTCTCGGGTAACTCGATGTTTTCGTTTCCTCTTTTTTCCCCTCGAGACTTTTTGACTCTTCGGTGAGTTTCCGCCACTCGGAGTGTTGTCGGAAAAACTTCTCGGGTGCTGGCGGAGGAACCTCGAGGACTTCCGGTACAATCAGTGCTCTCTAAAATGGGAAAGAGTATTAATGGGGCAGCGAGAGGAACGGAGAGAGCGCGAGAGAAGGGAAGCCCGCAGCATTGAAGCAATAACGAAACGACGAGGAGAGCGAGGGAGTATCGAAAGCTCTTACATTTACCTATACAGAGATATATCCGGCTGGAGAAAATTTATCGTTGTCTCCTCCCCGTTATTAATTCGCGACGATGTAAAGCGAGAATTTCTAACAACGCAAAAAGTTCGCCGGCAATTTTGCTCGAGTCGCGCGACCGTTTTTACGGCCTCGCCACCTGGTGGACGGATCGCGAACAAAAAGTATCGGTGCGCTACCACGAAAAAAATTTTACCGTTCAATTACGACTTGTTTGGGTTCGGCTGCGGAATTAAAGCTTGCTTGTAAAAAATTGCATACACTTGAAAGTGCCAATTCCCCCAAACAGCATTATAATCTTTTTTTTTTTTGAGAGAAAATTTAGTTTCGTACCGCATCAATCCACAGATACTCTACAAATCGAATCAGCCACTTGAGATAAAATCTACGGAGACATTATTTATGATAATGATAATCATAAAATGACCAATACGTATATATGTATATTACAAAAAGTACACAAAGGAACGTGCGTAGGGGGAAAGGGAAACAAAAATAACGATAACGAGAGAAACAGCAACAAAATCTCTCGTTGATTGACTCACCCTCGTGATTGAAATAATCTCTCGAGCGAACCATGCGTCTCTCGCGTTGCGTAATGTAGCAATCATTTTGTACATAAACGATGAAAAAAATGGAACAATTGAAGAAAAATAGAAGAAAAAAAAGTGTGGTCTCACTTAGGCGTATAATGGAAATGGGTGGGGGGAAAAATGTCGAACGATCGATATGCCGAGGGGCCAAAATGTCGAATTCGAAAATGACGAATGTTCGAATATAGATAGATCAATCTTACTAGAGCCTGTGAAGTCGAAAATAACAATTACGAATATGAACATCTCGGAAGTTGATATATAGCGAAAAACAAAAATCAGATTTAATAAAATATCGAAAAACATAAAATCGATGGGCCTGTATGCATAACACCAAATAATTCGAGACGACAATTCTCCGAATTAAAAAAATGGCGATGGTTCACAATGCAGAAAATCATTAAAGCGAACGGCCAAAAAGTCGAGTGGTTGAAATCGCGGAGGGTCAAAATGTAGAACGGCCCGAATGGCGAATCGAGCAATACGTCACTTGCGCCTCAGAGTGAAGCTGCGAGATGGCGCTGGCGGTCTGTAGGCTAAAATATCATAAGACAGTCATCCCACGTGACGGGCCCCACCACGTTCGCCATTTTGGCCGTTCGATCTTTCGGCGTTCTACATTTCGGGCCATCGACATTTTGCGTTTCGATATATTGCTTTTCGCCATAGACGGTATTACGCATATTAGGCACTCGCTATTTTCTGTTTCGGAGATATGGGTGTTCTACATTTTTCGATTCTGTATTTTTATGTTCCGAATTTCAGACAATCTGAATATTCGTTTTCGAATAAATTACCTCTCCAATAAATAATCGTTCGATTTATACTCATTCGATTTTTTTATCAGTCGAAAGATAAAATTTCGAATGATTTAACCTTCGTTATTTTGAGAGTTCATAATTCTGTCGTTTCGAAATGTTTGTCGTTCTATATTTGGTCATTCGACATTTTTACCCCCACCCATGGAAATGTGTATTGTAGCATAGTATGCTGTACGTACCTCGCTGAGATAGAAAGCTCGTTTGTAAATAAAACAATAGTGAAAATGGGTCGAGCTTTGATAACGCGTAATGTATGTACGAAAAGAAAAATGACCGCGTATCCTTATCATATTTTTTTCGAAACGAGAGCTACTCGGCTCGGTTGAATAGTTTTTTTTTTTTCAACATTGTGTGAAAGATAGAGAACGTGAGAATAGGAAAATCTCTGCGAAGACAATTGATGGCTCGACTCGATATCGAAAAGCCTTGCGCACATTACGAGTATCGAGCAACGTATTTGTTATCACTCCGCGTCAGTGTAGAACAATCATTAACGCAACGACTAAGGTTTTTGACGGGAGACACGATTTTTTTGTTTTTAATCATCGCAACATTTAATCAGGGAGGTATGATGCCTCCGTTATAGACACGGCGTTTGGGAAGACTCGTGGAGCGCGACACCCTGGTGGCCGAGTTTTGGACTATTCAATATGGCCGCCGAAATGTGACTGGACGCGCGTAAAAAATCGAAAATGTAAAAAATTTGCATGTATCGGATTACTATCATGATCATTATTATTATTAAGACGAGAATTGTCCAATTATTCGTCATTTATTTCGTATTTTGACTGAAAAACTAATATGGCAGGACAAAGCAATATTTCGAGCTTATTTGGATATGAAATACTGGGTTCATTGGGCGCATGCGATATTGTTTTTGCGATTTAACAGTCCGCGATTTTTCTGTCGCAGCTGAAACATCACTTTTGGTCGGCCGTGTCAACTCGTTTCGTTGCATCTTCCCGGTGAGCGTAATAATCGTGATGCTAGAGTATTCGATCCCAAATGAGTGTAAATTTAATCAAAATACAAAACGGCAACTTAAAATCATCGTAAAAGTCTGTGTCCGTGTATCTCATGAGGATCCTCGAGAAGTGCGACGGTACCTGCTCGGGGAACATAACGAATCGAGGAAGAGAAAATGTCCGGCGTGTATGTCAAAATGGCCGTTCACAGTCGCCGACGAGCGGGAGCATGGAAAAAGTTCCGTGTGACATATTGCGTTCAGGTGATGATATAGCGAACATTGGTTTTATAATTGATAAAAAAAAATTGAAAAATATGTTTAATTGTATCAATGAGGCTCAGTGAACAATTTTGTCTCTTCGGGTCAAACTTGTGGCGTGCAAAGAACCAAAAAATCTAACTGAACCATCGTGATACGGACGTGCATCAATACACGTGTGTGTGTGTGTGTGTGTGTGTGTGTGTGTGTGTGTGTGTGTGTGAGAGAGAGAGAGAGAGAGAGAGAGAGAGAGAGAGAGAGAGAGAGAGGCGGAGAGAGGAATGTCGCGAATAATATATTGATCGAAAAAAATCATGAATAAAGTATGACAATGTGCTATATGCCTGAAAATGTTAATAATAGTATTTTAAGAAAATCACGAATGTGACTGACATAACCTACGAAAACGATAAACATCAGGAAACGAAAAATAAAGCGAACAATTTAGTTTCCCGACCCTCCCAGTCTACATTCCGAAGCAGCTTTTTAAACACTCCGTCTTATAACGAGGTCACACTCTAATTTTGAGGTTATCGCGCCTCAAATGTTCAAACACGATTTTCTCGGAAATTTGCGGGTGGATTTCGACGGAATTTTTACAGCGCACGTATAACGATGGCAAGAATCCCACTGTGCCCTGATTTTTCGATAATAACAAAAAAAAGCGGGCAAACTCGCATCCGAGATCGTTCGTTTCCGGTAATTGAAAATTCCAGTAGCGTTTGTTCGAATTAACGATGCCCTGTTGTAAGGGACTAATTGGCAAGGAAGCCTCGAATAATTCGTGCATCTGGTATAGCGTCAATTGACCTGGAAATCAGAGTTGAATCGTATGTAGCTTCGATTTCGAGCATTACGGTCTAATCGATGCTTCACAGCGAAGGGAATTTGGCCCTTTGCGCTTGCCGCGTAGATGCGGCGAAACGAACGGGGCCAGGACAGCATCCGAGTGCAAATCTTCCATTGAGAGGCAAAGTGACATGGACGGGGCAACACAACGAAGCTTCGCTCAGACACATTGCGCGTGGCTCTCGGGGAGGTTAACCGCTGTCTAATCGGTGCACGCCCTCGGATATCACGCGCGATATCGGTTAGATCGTTCACGTCCGTTTACCACATGCAGCTGTGTCGTAGCTTGACTTTTAATTTGAGAACCAAACACCTGTAAACTTTGACTTGTTACTCAATAATAATAAATAACAAATGATACATTTTAACAATAATTGACAAATGTCGAAGCAAGTAAGTTTACATTTATTCGTTTACTCATCACTTTTTCTCGCAATTGTTATTTATTAAGACAATATGTTATCGCATATTTCGGATTTTACGATTTCGTCGGGTGGATTGAAAATTGTGAGAGTGACCCCATGAGGTAACTTACCGACTGAGCTACTCGCTGGGTACGGAGACGGCCTTCATTAACGAAGAAAGGTAATGTTTAGTTAATGAGGGCAGTACATTTGTCTCGTAATAAATACGTACGATAGAATATTTTTTTCTCTCTGGAGTACCAATCACCGAAAATGTTCCATCTTTTGACTCGCTCGAATTTTCTTACCCACGCTCAGGGCTCTTACCTACAAGCGATGTGTTATCATAAGAGGGTAACGAATCACATTTTCGTCGCCCTCAAAATAAAAGTACCGGAAACTGTACAGAAAACTTCAATATACATCGCAGCAAGTATCACGCGATTATTGGCAAACATTCTCTGCTTAAAATATTTTCGAAAAATACGCATGTGTGTCGATAAGTCACAATCATTTTAAAAACATTCACCGCAGTTTTCGCATATCCCGCAGATATTGACGGCGCTGCGGTCGCGCGTTCGCAACTAGCGCACTCTGCAAAAATTGCAAATGGCGCCTCAGTGCCTCGCGTCTCCTGACGTTTGTTTCTCCATATTGGCGATGTTTTTTCGTTCCTTAAAGTCGAATAGTAACTCTTGAAAATTGTCAAGCGCAACGAAAATGGATTTAGGTTTGGGAAATACGCTTCTCGCCGGTGATCCGTGTTTGGTCGATCACATCGTCGGTGAGGTCAAGTCTCAGGGAATTTTCGATCAATTCCGAAAGGAATGCATCGCCGATGTTGATACCAAGGTAAACGTCAATTCCATCGAAAATGTCAATTATTTCGAACACGCGTCAATTATCGAAGATGAGACAACGCTTTCGTTTTATCGCTGTCCCTTTTATTTAACCATTTTCCTACACACACGCCCCGCTACCTCGCGTTTATCCCTCGTGCACCTAACCTCAAATTCCTTTGCGTTCCACCGAACAAGGTATTTCGTGCATGGAAAATTCAGTTCAGCTGTATGCTCTATCTGCAGAACATTTTTTCTTCCAACTTTCTCATTGAATATCGATACTTCTGAGCATCGTGGAAAAATCAATCGTAAAAATCAAATTTTCAACTGTCAGGCAATCGCGCATTTCACATTTCACCGTATTACCGCCGCGTCGTATGTTACTTCACAATTGTCCGTATCCAAATGAAAATTCTATTTCCATTCGATACATCGACAAAAATCGTGTTCTCGTTTTCGACATTTTTCCTCCGATTGGAGAATCGACGGCGAAAGGTACTGTAATAGACCGCAACCGAAAATGAACCCTCGCTGAACATTTGACCGTCCGTAATCGCGTTTACAGCCGGCGTACCAGAACTTGCGCACTCGAGTGGAGGGTTCGGTGAACTCGTTTCTGAGCAAGCAAGTATGGAGGGCGGACCTGAACAAGAATCAGCTGAGGGAGACGTTGAGGAAGCACATACACGAGGCGCCTTACCTGGACGCGGGCGTCGAGAGGATAGTGGACCAGGTAGTGAATCCGAAGGTGTATTCCGTTTTCATGCCGCAGATAGAGGACGTGGTATACAAGTTTTTGGGTCTGGAGAGACCGAAGACGAGCAGGGAGAGGAACGGTCCGTGTCTTCTGAAGGATCTGTTGCCGAAGGACTTGGACCCGGTGTCGCCCGAGTCGGACAAGAACAGTCTGAAGGACGTGTCGCTGGATTCGGTGGACGCCAACTTGGAGGTGTTCGTGCCGAGGAAGTTGGAGGAGTTCGCCGAGGAGGGCAGAAGCAAGGGTAAGCCAGGGCGGGAGAGAGTCTCGGCGGAGGACTCTGCCGCTGAGGAGGAGAGGACGTCGACGAAGGTGGCCGCCGCGTCCGTTCAGCTGCTAAACTGCTCGGCCAAGACGGACGACAAGACGGAGGAGGAAGAGGAGGACAGTCCTACGTTCGAGCCCATCGACATAATGAACCTCAACGAGTCCAACATCTCCAACGATTCTCATCTCTCCGGCATATCCGAGCTGACGAGTCATCGTTCCCGCAGTCCGGACTTCTCCAACGAAACATCGCGCGACAACATGGACTTCAGCAATCAGGACTCTCAGCTGAGCAAGGTCTCGTCGGACTCGCGTCTCTCGATCGTCACGGATTTCGGCTCGTCGAATCACGCCTCGACTCCGCTCTCGGACGCACCCAAGGACGACAAATCCGACGGCAAATACGCGAGGGCGAATTTCCGCGCGATTCGTGAATTCGAGGCGAGCAGCGGGGGCAGCAGCAGCAGCAGGAGCAAAGAGACCGCCGTCAGGACGAGTCAGGAGGCGACCAAGGACGAGGGAAAGGCCGCGAGAAGAAGCGTCTCGACGAAGGAAACTTCGCGGGACGCCTCGGACGCGAGCGCCAAGGAGACGAGGGAGAAGATTCGCGAGGCCTCGAGATCGAAAACTTGCCGGGAGACCAAGAGGGACAAGGCAGCCGAGGTCACGCGAAGGTCCGAGCCCAAGAGCGACAAGGTCAAGCGAACGAAGGAGCGATCGGAATCGTCGCGCGACAGCGCCGACAAACCCCGAGATCCCGCTGCCAAGCTCAAGGAGCCCCGAGATCCCGAGAGAAAGGAGACTGGCAAAGAGTCCAAGGATCTCAAGGACATGTACAAGGAGAAGATCCGGGAGCTCCGAGAGCGGAAGGAACTCACGGAGAAACTCGGCGTCAGGGAGCCGAGCGGCAGGGACACCAAGGACCGTGATACCAAGGGAGATTCCTCGCGCGAGCTCAAAAGAGACTCGAAGGACTCGTCGAAAAGCACCAAAGCGCGGACGAGTCGCAACGACACCAAAACCCCGAGAACCGAGACTAAAAGAAGCGAATCCCGTGGGAAACGAGGCGACGAGGGCAAACGCGCCAAGGAGCAGAGAAACAGCCACGGGGGTTCGGACTCCGGCGAGAAAATCGACCCTAAGAAGTCCGCCAGAACGGAGAAGGACGAGAAGAGCGAAAAGTCCGAGACGAGAGCTGACTCGGACAGGAAGCAGAAGCGTACGGGAAAATCGTCGAGGGGTGACTCGAGCAGAAACAGCGACGGCAAGAGAGACACGAAGGGCGAGGCCGAGAAGAAACGTCGCGAGGACAAAAAGTCCAAGGTCAAGGACGATCATTCGAGCCTCCGAAGGAATCCGGACGACAGACGATCCACCGATCGCGACGGTTCGAACGGCTCGAACGGCAGGACCTCGAAAAACAACTCGGGCCCTCCGAGCGCGAGCAAGTCCGTCGCTTCGAGCCTACCCAAGGAGACCGCCACACCGAGCTGCAATTCGAGCGGCGAAACGTCCGACAGCGTCGAGGAGAAGCAAACCGAGGCTTGTCTCGACTCCAAGAAACCGGAAGTGGCGAAAATCTCCGAGATCGCCGAGTCGTCGAACGACGAGGAATCCTCGAACGGCACACTCGAGCTTGGGTCGGACGAAACTACGTGCCTGCCGATGAAAAAACGCCCCCTGTCTAACGAGAGCACCGAGGCGTTCGCGAAGAAGCCAAAGTTCGCGAAAAACTTCCAAGAGGCCAAAAGACTGATGAAGATAAGACGGAGGATGGAGAGGGACGAGCTGAGGAGACGAGTCGAGAGCGAGAAGAACGTCGAGGCCACGCGGAACGTCGAGGCCACGCGGAACGTCGCGAAGAACGACGAGCTGCCGTTGGTGCCCGACGAGGAACGCGTTCAGATTATCGAGGTCCGAGACGAGGAATACGACGAGCCCTATCCCGAGGTCCGCAGCGACTTTACCCTCGAGGAAAGGTCGCGCATTATTCTTGGCGGCGAGGCCATATTCACGAGCGATCTCATGGCTAAGCCTCTCGACGCTGTCACGAGCCTGTCGGAGATGGAAACGTCGATCAGACGATCACTCGAGGAGATGATACGCGACAACAGACTGGACGAGACGAAGGAACGCCCGACGAAGCCGAGAGTCTCGCTCGAGCGAGAAAACGAGCGGAAGCTCGAGGAGTTGGACGTTCCGGAGTCCTCGAGCTCGATACTCACTGGAACCGAAGACTCGGCTGAGAATGGCACGGAAAAACCTGCCGTTCCGGTCGACAGGAAGGACGAGATTGGAACGCCTGAAAATTCCGAAGGCAACGGCGGGGAGATTCACCCGGAGGGCACTCAACTCCCGGGGAGCTCGGACGTCGAAAGAGTTCCTGAGGAAAGTCCGGGAATCCGGGGAAAGGTCGAAGAGACTGGAAGGAACGAAAAGGGCGTCGAGGATGAATGGGTCATGGAGAAAGTCCAAAGAGAAACGCAAATGGAGGACACAAAAGTCGAGGGGAGAGTCCAAGCGCAGGAAGTACGTGAGGAGGATCGCGAAATTGATGGAACTGTGGAAAAGAAGCTTAAAACTGGTGATAGCCTCGAGGGAGATGCCAAAATCGGGGTAACAATCGAGAAAGAAGCGATAGCCGAGACACCACTCGGAAAGGAAACGAAGCTCGACGTTGAAACTCCGGTAGACGAGGAAACGTCAGTGGCGAGCAAAACGAACACACCGGAAGTCGTAAGCACAGAGAAAATGGCGCGTGGCGAGGACAAGAAGATGGACGAGGAAAACGCCACGTGCCTGAGCGAGGACGAAGGCCCGTGTTTGTACTTCGTTTGCGATAATGAAAGATTCGAGAGATTTTCCAGGTTCCTGAAGGGCCTCGAGAACGGCGAGTCCTCGGGCGAGGAACATCAACCGGAAGTGCCGAACGAAATCGTCTCTTTGTCGAAGTCGATGGCACCGCCGAAACCCAAACGCAAATACTCCACCAGTCCACTTACGGACATACTCTTGAACAACGCGAACAACAACAACGACGCGCACAAAAACATCGAGCCCGCGTCCGATCACGAGGACACCGGCAATAGCTTGAAAAAACGGAAAATCGGCAGACCGAAGAAACAAAAGAACAACGCGAGCCTGTGCAGCCAACAGCAGACATTGTCGAACGGCGAAAATTTCGTGATGCCGCTTAGCCCGGAGAGCGACGTGTCCGCGACCAGCGAGAAAGCTCCGACTAACTCTCTCAAAGATGAAAAAAGGTATATATGTGTGTGTGTGTGTTTTGTGATATACTCGTCGCAGGTCAGTTTCGCGACGCCAACCACGTGTGGGGCTGGGCTACTGTGATTACGCGAAAATTAGGGTTATTGGAAAAATGGGGATACTGCGACATCTGTCGGCCCTAATTCTGACCACGCAGCACAGGAAATAAGACTTTCTTCAAGAGTGGTAAAAATCGGATTTGACCCTTAAGACGGAATGACACCTCATCGCGGTCGGTATGGTAGAACAATTATAGATTCCCAAAAATCTCTGAAACGGCTCTTCAGATCCCGTCGAAACTTTGCCAAACGACGTCAAATAGATAGACGAATAGCTTCTAGCCCCTCAAATTTTCTGAATTTGAGAAAAAAAATGTAGATTGGCTTATCATAAGCCAATCTACATTTTTTTTTCTCAAATTCAGAAAATTTGAGGGGCTAGAAGCTATTCGTCTATCTATTTGACGTCGTTTGGCAAAGTTTCGACGGGATCTGAAGAGCCGTTTCAGAGATTTTTGGGAATCTTTAATTGTTCTACCATACCGACCGCGATGAGGTGTCATTCCGTCTTAAGGGGGTGAAGCAAGGGTTTTAAAATTTGTATGAGACTTTTTTTTCGTCAGATTTACTTGAAATTTGGCATAAATATGCTGAAACACAAATAATTAAACATGTATTTCAGCAATTTCCAAAACTTAACCTTTGAGGGGGTTAAGGTAGTACCTCCACAGAAGAGTTGAATTAAGAAATGGTTTAAATTTGACATATATGTTATTTAATACATTATCCAAACATCTGTGCAATTTGAATAAGTTTGACCACCCCAAACCTGAGATACTTACACTTAAAGTTGGCTTGGTTTACATGTAACAAATGCGTTATGATGGGCAAACAGAGCATCATTAATTTTACCGTCAAAACTAAAATTAAGAAATTGATAAAAAACGAGGATAAGCTAGAGTAAGAAATCACGGATAGTGTGAAAAAAAGAGAATGATTCACCATCTAGTTTCCAAGATATAACCATGAAAAGCCCTCACAATTTTGGTGCAAAGCCTGGCAAAGCCTGGAAAAAAACAATTGGGGCAAAGCCTCGACAGTCCCGGCAAAAAGTTTACTGGCAATGGTAGATCAAAAACACAATATAAAATATATTTTACGGCTATACGATGGATATAAATGATATCCATCGTATTATCTACTAGTACCGAGTCAATATTGCGTAGTTTTTAATTTTATTTATTACTAATTAAATCAATTATCAATCTTTTAAACACGAACATGGTATGTAAACTTTTGGTTGAGATTTTCGCAGAGGAACTACCTTAAACGGGAGTGTTAACGTTTGTATGACAAAACATATTTTTTGACCAGATTTACTTGAAACTTGTGAAATTTATTTTGTATATAACACTGTATGTTTACCTCGCTGTTCGGTGCGTGTCGACAGTCAAGTTGTACTTTTAACCCCTTAGCTGCGTTTATCCAAATAATTAAGGGATTAGGCCACAGTAACGGGTATATAATCATGTGCGTATTTAACAATTTTTTTTTTCGTATGAAAAAGTGATTCACTCATAAAATTAATTACACATTTATTTAGTATGAATATCAAGCTGTTTTTTTTTCAATGTACAAAATGGCCGATTACCAATATTTTCTTTTGTTATCTTTTTTAGGCGCTCCGCGGCGTGAAATTTGGCGTCCACAATTTTTTACCTAGAACAAAAAACAAAAATTCTCGTCAATCTACATTAGAATACGTAAAGAAATACGTACGGAATTTGAAAAATATTTTTTTATTCGAAAGTTGTAGGTATTTGAACTTAAGAAATGAATTTTCAGTGAAAAATGTCGTTATAACTGCTCATAAACTGCTCGTAAAATGAAGAGTTTTCGATTAATCAGAAGTTCCGTACGTACTTCTCTGCGAAATGCAATTAGGAACATAACTTTTGAATTCAAAGTAAATCGAGTGAAAATTGTTGAAGTTATTTGTCACGCCAATTGGAAAAAAGCTGGTTCGAGAAGTTTCGAGTAGTCTGCCACTTTGTGCATCGAAAAAAAAATATACATATTTTCTAACAGCTTGATATTCATACTAAATAGTTGTGTAATTTGTTTTATGAGTGAATCACTTTTTCATACGAAAAAAAATTGTTAAATTCGCACATGATTTTATATCCGTACTGTGGCCTAACCCCTTACATCAATAATTAATTATACAAACAATTAAACATGTATTTCTTTGGGTTTGTTTGGTGTGTTTATGTCAACCCAAACAAATCCGAAGAAACACATGTTTAATTATTTCCATTGGAGGGTATTTATATCAAGTTTCAAGCAAATCTGACAAAACATATGTTGTCTCAGATACATTTAAAAACCCCCGTTTCACCCCCTTAAAGGTCGAATTACGATTTTACCACTCTTGAAAAAAGTCTCATTTTGGGTCAAATATTAAGACTGCGTGGTCAGAATTAGGGGCCACAGATATCGTAATACTGCAAAAAATTAATTTTGAAGGAATTAGTAAGATGTTTGAGAAATCGCACGGACATTTAGATGCATGTACATTAACAAAATTGTGTACCGAATTTTATTTTGAAATATTAATAATTCAATAAGTTATAAATAATCTCGTGAAGGACCTTTGAACGTGAGGGGTTCAACGGTGTACTTGATTTTGACCGGCCGGTTGATCTGGAAAAAAATTAGTTTTTTTCCTTAAAGTAGATAATATTGACTAAGACTTAACCGAGCTTTTTCTGTTATCATGTTTCAATCATCAAGAAAAAAATCGAATTTTTCCTTCGATTTTCCAAGAAAAAATGATATTATTGTGAAGTACCAATGAAGAAGAATGTTAAGAAGGAAAACGTCCATCAGTACTAAACTACTATTACACTGAATAAGTGTACCAAATTTCAAAGCACTCCGTTCATTAGATGTCTTGAAATCGTGTACACTGTTTTGAAAAACAGTTGCGAGAAAAACGCGTTTAAAGTTTTACTAGCAGTTCTATCGTTGTAATAATAAGTTTACCTTCAATCTGCGACTCCTGCACCATATATTTGACCTTCCTCTTCAATATGAGTTGCGCCAAGCGACCAAAGATTTAAAAAAATCTCAGTAGCCTAACCCCTTTAATAGATGCAGCAATAATACTACTATCATAATAAACACTAATATTATAATACTACTATAATCATATATTAGTTGAATTTATAGAATGAAATAATTGAGTACAAATTTCGTATATTATTTTACATTAGAAGAGGTTCGATTAAGTAATAATTACATGATTATAATGTATAAAAAATGTCTATATAAATATCATAACATCAGAGTAGTAGTATAACAATTACGAAATCTATTCAATGTCGATTAAACATAGACGTTTGCTCTTAAAAACAAAACGAAAACGATACATTAGCATTGACATTTTATTTCGTCTATGAGATTCTGAAAAGATGGGGCTTAAGTTTACACCGTCGGAATGCAACCTAGATTCTCATTTATATTTCCTTGTTTTCATTAAAATACCAGATATTTTTTTGCATATTTCGATTGTAGATCTTCAAGTAAGCATAAAAAAAATGATTGAAGGATTTTCATTGCTAAAATTTGCAGAATAAAGTTGAGCACTCTAAAAAATGCATTGCATACCAACAATGCACACTTCAAGCCCATTTCAAAAATTAATTATTTTCCGAAAATACCTTTTGGTGCATTGTTACTGTTTTTACAAAAATAACATCGATAGTTATCATTCTACAATAGTCACTATCATTGAAATTCCAACTTATCCACTATGAATTATTACTAGAGGAAAATACTATGTCAGCTCGCTCATGAATTCTTCAAATAAATGGGGGATTCAATGATCAATAGTAGTAATTGGTAGAATAATTTGATTCGCAGTCGACCGAGAGGCAGCAACCAACGCTACACGAGCGACGATCTTTACAAGCCGCGTCCGTTGTTCTCGAGCTCGTCGCGGCGCAGTAGAAGATCGAATCAGGCATAGCTAACGGCACGCACGTGGCGACTCTAACGAACAACGACTGACATCGGGAATCGGGCAAGCGAGACGTTTTTTTCTCGTACTTTTCTTCTTTTTCCTTTCGTTTCTCGGCCGAACCACAAAGTGCCGCAGCCAGGCACAGCCGTTGCAGATTCGACGTAACTATCTTAGCAATATGTATATGTATGTATATCTCCGCATTAATATTTTTTTATGTCGAACATCGGTGAGTATTGGAGAGAATCGGATTTTGGATACCGCCGATAAACATTGTATATACGTAGTAACATTATAAATATGACTGATGTAACGAATACCCGCATTTTTATTTCCTCCATTGTACAGTTTTCTTAGGCATGAATACATACATTGAATAAACGGTAAGTACAGTGTGAAAAAGGAAAGTTTTCTCGAGAAAATGAGGTCAGGTGAGTCCAAAGGTATTAGAAAAGAAACAAAGTACACTTTAGTTTACACTTTAAGAGACGCGACAGCGTCTAGACGCCAAGTAATAAAAAAGGGAAATGTTGACCACCCTGCTGTGGAACACGCTGTAGACTTTTTATACAGTAAGTTGACCTTTTACTAGTCGTTTTTTAACTCTGAATCGGTGTCGACAAATCGAAAATCTAATGACATTTTACCAATGTAATGTGATTTATACTTACGTAAATTTATGCTTACGTAAATTAGCAGATACGTAAAAAAACGTCGATATTGGAGCTGTACAAATTTAGGGGACGGTAAGCGCGTATCGAAATGGTAGCAGTTCAGCGTGGCTGCGCTTTTTTGGTTGTATAGAGACCAGGGGGCTGGCACCTATCCCTTACCGTATATAAAAATGCTACGCTCTTCGACCGCTTTATTTAGTTCTACCTCTCCCCGTGGCGCTAGTAGGTTGCTGGCAATATTCTTATTGCGCAACCTACTAACCTATTTGACTCGTAATTTTAACGTTTGCAGTTTGAGTCGAGGTGCAGAATTGATTAAATTACTGAAATTACTTATACTCGTGTACTAGTGTCATGTATTATGCGCGGTTGTACCTCAGAGTACCCGCGCAACCCTACAAAGGTGCATTTTTTTACCGTACCAGCCGATCCTAGCATTCGAAGACTATGGGAAGAGGTTACAAATAACAATAGTGTAAACGCTGGAAGAGTGGTGTGTGGAAAACATTTTGAGCAGGACGAAAGCACGAGCTTTTTTTAGATTTAGTAATGACCTTTTGAGAAAGTTATAATTTGGAACCAAATAGTTCCGTTTCAATTTTTCTTCATGATTGTTAGTTGGCACGATTATCAGACAATAGAGTTATAGCAATGGACATTTAATGAATAATAGATAAATTAATGAGACAACAATGATAGTATAATAAATTGTGCGTGTGTATAGAAATACACCATATGAAACCATCAGTGTACATTGATGGTGTTATGTGGGTATTGCCCGATTATAAGTGTGCTTGTGTATATATACATAGTCCATGCGCGCGCATGAGGATTGTTCGAGAACAACTAGCGCTGCGAGTGGCGGAGTAGGGCACTACAAACAACGGGCAATTCGCGTAGCAAAAATTCCAAAAGATGCCAACCCCCTGATAGAGACGCAGGTCATTATTGTTTGTCTTTGACCACAGGCTCCGAGCACCTCGCAATTTTTAACCCTACTTTCGACCAAACGATCAATTGAGATGAAATGTATTGTGTACATGCGATATTGTTGCAGAAAGAGCCTGACGGTCGACGCCTTCCCAAATTTTGAAAAAAACTTTACAGATTGTAGTTACCATAGGATGAATTGAGAATTAATAATTGATGCTCCGAATTCATGCACATTTCGAGACTCTCGACGGTGGAAAAAAAAACAGCTTTTGAGAGTTGTTTCAACTGATTTTATGAAAAAATTACGGAGAAATTGGGGTTTAGAGTTTTTTTTAAATAAACTAGAAAAATTGTACCAGCGAAGCTCAGAATATTATCGACGATCCGGAGAATTTAGTGCATCAGTTTGCCCACTGGCGGCGACGCGGCATAGTGAAGGTGCTCACATGTACACGCATTACACACGAATTTGCAGGAACCATCGCCTATTGGGCCTTGCTCTTTGCTGTAGTGTGAGTAGCAGACGGTTGTTGTGACATCTGGCGGTAGTTTGCGGGGGCTCGTACTCGAAAACTACGAATTCTGCAATACCGTCGTGACCGTGCCAAAATTTCACAGCGCGATACGTGGCCTCGGCCCTCTAAAAGCGATTTTTCAGAAATTGACTCAAAATCAGGTTTCTGACGTGTTTCTCTGGTTTGTTTATTTAATATTCTTTTAAGTATTTTGTCATAATCTTATGATTTTTTTGGGCACCGATACTGCTGCATGTATCCTTTTAAAAAAAACAATATGCGTAATAATTGACCAATTCGACTTGCGTAAAATTCGTGTAACGTAAGGATTTACGAAGCGCATAACTTACGTAGCTTGGAGTGTTGCCGTATACGTAGTCGCAATATTAGCGTAGGCTTTTTATTTTCAACCAAAAGCCTCCTTCGCTCGAAGTCACGAGACTTCGCCGGCTGAACTTCATGGGAACTGTTGTTTTTTCGCACACCTCGAGCCGGTGATCCCTCAGGAACGATATTATGCCCATTTTAGTTTGCAGCAGGGCGAAACGTATTCCTGCGATAAATAAGGAGTTTCGAGACAATTGACGATATATTATCATTTGATACAAATTTATACAGTAAATTCTTCGTGATACTGAATGTACCCTCTAAATTCCAAATCGATCGTCTACACCGTTTCTATGAAATTTACAATTGAAAAAAACACTTTTTACAGGGAGATGCCTAAATGGCATAATGTAAAGGGAGACGAAATTGTTATAATGCACTGACTGATTTGACAGTTTTTTACTGAGTACATTATGACAATTTCGTCATCAGTGTCATATGGTATTGAGTGATTTTACACTTTTTCATGATATTTTAAACATTTTTTCACACTATTCCGTGCATAAAACTGCCATTTGGCGATGTGCGTAGGCACCTCCCTGTGTTAAAAAGTGTATTTTCAATTGTAAATTTTATAGAGACGATGTGAATTGTAGACGATCGATTTAAAATTTAGACTGTGCATTCAGTATATGACGAAGAATTTACTGTATATATTTAAATCAAATGGTAACACATCTAATAACAAATCGGAGCATCCCTTTCAAGCAGCCCGAAATTGGATTTCGCACAGAAATTTTCTGCTGGAAACCGAGGAAGTTTTGACGAATCTTTGAAATGTTCATTGATCCTTGTGGCAAAACTAATAATGAATATAATAATGACCTAGATGAGTACATACGAAAGTGTCAATTGTCCCGAAACTCCTTGAGGAGGCAAATTGCACTCAAGCATGTATATCATTGCGGCGTAACGATTAATGTGTCCAAATGTGTGTTTACTGACCTATACAATTTCGAGGACCATCGCCGAACGGCAGATACGTGTAGGGCCGCCTCGCGCTCTTGTTCTCCTCGGCGAATCTTTCCGGATCGAACGTTTCCGGGGCGGGATAGTATTCGGGATCGTGGTGCAGACCGTAAATCGGTATCACGACTCGCATTCCCGCCGGTAATTCCACCTCGGTACCAGGTATCCTGTATGGATACTCGCATCTCCTCGATAAGAGCGGAGCCGGCGGATACTTTCTCAACGTTTCTGTTACATTCGAAAGACAAATCGAATTGCTTCTCGAGAGGATAAAATAATGGAGACTGGGGGAAATTGGTATCCGAGATAAATGAAGCATAGATGCGATCGCATAATTATTTACGTGCGGTATTTGCTCGAGGAATATTCCTACGAACTAGAATGAGGAACGGGCGATGGTAGAACTGGGTGGAACCGATCGGTAGTTCTTTAAGGTTGTTTCTTAACGAGTCTTCTCACTTCAGACGCTAAAAAGGATATTTTCATGAATTTTCTTGATAGGTTTATATCATAGATATTGATATAAAAGTTGTTACACTTACTAAATACACTCTGGAAATACATTTTTTTTAAAATTATTTCTTTGAGTCACTATTTATAGACGAAAATGGTAGTTGAAAAAATTCCCAAAAAAATGTAGGTCTGTGCTGTTGGTGAAATCTCGGACATGGATCATCCGAAACAAAAAATCAAACGGTTTTAGATTCAGTATGTTAATGGCTATAGCGCATATCATACGATTTTTGATGTATGCAAAAATAACAAAATGGCGGACATTTTTCGAAAAACAAAAAAAATGTAAAATTTTAAAAAATCCTTGAACTGCGCTATAGCTATAGTTGTAAAGAATATGGGGTTAAAATTTCATTAGGATCGGTTCAGTAGTTTCGAAGATTTTATCAACAAGCCGTCGAAAAAACGTTGTTTCGAGAAAAACGCGTTTAAAGTTTGCTTGGGTTACATAAATACATAACAAATTATTTAAAAGTATTTCGAAAGTGTATTTATTGACTGTAACAACTTTTATTTTACTATCTATAATATGAACCTACCAAAAAAATGCACGACAATAGCCTTTTTAGCGTCTAAAGTGAGAAGGCCCCTTAAACATATTGGGGTGTATAGATATTAAGGCAGTATATACATTTATACGGAAAAAACCGAAGCACTCTCGAGGGATATTTTTAATTAATTTATCATGAAAATGGCGAAGCTGTGGCAGAGTGTTACAGCAAGGGTGCGGCGGGAGTTGCGAATCGGCGTGCAGTCTAACTTCCCGTAGACTTTTATTTGCAAGAAAATTCAAAATCTTTTCATTCGGAACATGTATAGTTTGTATTTGATAATAATTAAAATGAATAAAATACAAATTTGAGTGAATGACACGCATTTACAAAAAAAAATCAACATTTCACAAAACGTTTTTGTAAAATTTGATGTAAAAAAGTACTTTTTTCCAATTTTTGAAAAACAATTCTTGTCAAGTAGAAAGTAGCAAGATTCTCAATATTTCTACCAAGTTTAGACTCAATCCGAAGACCAATTTCGAAAATGTATTTTTAAGAAAAACGCGTGTGAAGTTTACATAAAATTTGAATTAACTTGCACTACGTACTTTTGGTAATTAATTACTCAAGTAATCTGTTAGTAAGTAATTAAATGATCAATTACAGTAGTAATTGTAATTGTTAGTTGTTAATTGAATAAATTTTTCTCCATCTCTGTCTGCCCCTCTTCGCTCTCGCTTCTACCTGCGGCGCGCGTTCCAAAACCGAGCGGTGAGCCACAGCGTTGACGGGCTGTAACGTTCGAAGTTTTTCGAATTTCGCTTTGAAACTTTATGAAAATATTCTACATATATAGTTCTATCATTTAACGGAAAAAAAAGAAATCAATTTCTTAGCGTTGTAAATGTATATCCTTAAATTAAATGTAAATGTGTATGTAATTTTCCTAAATTGGCATTTTCTTTGTTTCAATTACTTCCGAATAAAAACTATGCATGTTCTAACTGAAAAAATTGAATTTTGTTGCAAATCAAAGTTCACGGGAACCTAGACCGCACGCCGATCGTAAATTCCGCGGCAACCTTGCTGTAACACTTTGCCACAGCTTCGCCATTTTTATGATGAATGAATTAAAAAAAATGTTTTGTATACTTAAATATACTATTAGAGTACAGTGGATAAAAAAGTATTTGTACATCTCACACGAAACTGTTGTTAATTTGGCTTTATTTGTTTGGTCGTATGTTCCCAAGATTTGGGTAAACAGACACCATTTATATTTAGGATAAGCTATCGAACATATAAACCTAATAAAACATTCAATTTTTTTCGTATGATAATTTGAAAAAGACTCATACAAATATTTTTTTACCCACTGTTTATCTACCGCTTCATAATAAAATAATTATTTCTCAGTTTAAAAAATCCCTCAAAATTTCTCAATTTTTTCTCGTCTAAATATATATCCCGCCTCAGATGAGGTGTTTGGCCGATAACGTACCGAGAACGATCATATCGAGGTACTTCATGTCCTGAACCGCGTCGTAAGTGAGTTCACCGTCTCTCTTGTCAATTTCATCGTGAATTTCGCGCCTGGCTCTTTCCTGAATCTCCCCATGGAGGGCCAGCTCGTAGAGGCAGAAGGCGATCGTGTTGGAGGAGGTTTCGTTACCGGCAGCGAAGAAAACGAAGGCTTGAGCCGCGATGACACTGTCGTTGAGTTCTGCCAACACAACATAAACACGTTATTGCATTTTCGAGGAAGAAACAAAGAAAATAACCGCTTCTCCGTGTGCAGGAGACAGTGGCTGACGGTTGCGCGTTTAACTGGCCGACTAGATCTGGTCGACCATTAAATTTACCGACCAGCAAAGAGAGAGGACAAACCCAAACAAACTCAAAGAAACCCAAACGCAAAATTTTGCGAAAATTGCACAATTTCAGTTTTACAAAAAAATAGTCGGCCAGATCTTTGGTCGAGCAGTGTATTGGTCAGCCAGATCTCTGGTCGGCCATATTCTGGTCGGCGAGTTAAGGCCTCAGGCCACTCTAGAGGCCAAAAAGTTAGGCTTTTTGGGGATTTTTTTCCAGAAAAGCTACAAAATAAATGGAGATTAGCAAAAATGGTGTTTATCATACTTGTCAGTGACTGTATACAATAATTTTTTTTTAAGTAATTAATTTCAAAATGGCGGCTGTGCAGCGTTTATCCAAAAACTGCATTTTTTAAGTTGGCCGAAAACATAAGACAATTTTCAACCGATTCACTTGAAATGTTGAATATATCTTGAAAAATACATTGTCTATGGAAGTACGTAGGATTTTCTTTATATTACATAGTTCATTTGTTATTAACAATTATCTGACGATTTTTTAGGCAAATTTTTGGAAAGTGAAAAATTTGCCCAAAAAATCGTCAGATAATTGTTAATACAGGGTGTCTATCGACCTGAAAAGTCATGGAAAATCTTAAATGTCATGAAATTACACTCGACCCTAAAAAAGGCATGAAATGTCATAAAAAATTACCAGTGTACCTGAATTATTATACCCTACCAAATTATCGTTGAGTCTATATTCAATATGAACTAACTTTGTGGTACTTGTCGATAGAGAAGCGAATATCGAATCGATAGAAAATAAAATAGAAGAAAGTAAAAGAAAATGATGCGTTATCTCAACATATATTAGTTTTTCTTTGTTATTCGTGTAAAGCGACTAGATGATATTACTCAAAGTTCCTAAATGTATGTAATATTTTTCTAGATGTTCCCAAAATATATTTCTTTACAGCAATCTTGAAATTATGTTTGTCTCACATTTTTTACTACATATGGAATTGTACAGTTTGGTGACTTTTCGTTTATTCCGTATACTTTTTATTGGCACATATAATGTGCCATATAACACACATCTGTTTGAAAGAGCAAAATAAAAATATAAAAATTTCGAAAATCGATCGCACTGTAGAATCATTAAGTATACTTGTATGCAAGAAAGTCATACTAAGAGTCATGAAAAAATCCCCATTCCTTGCCTTAAAAATCCTTAAATGTCATGCAATTTCAGTTCTGGTCAAAATTAGACAGCCTGTAATAACAAATGAACTATGTAACAAAAAAAAATCCTACGTACTTCCATAGACAATGTATTTTTCAAGATATATTCAACATTTCAAATGAATCGGTTGAAAATTGTCTGAGTTATGTTTCCGGCCAACTTCAAAAATGCTGTTTTGAGATAAACGCTGCACAGCCGCCATTTTTAAATTAATCGCTGCAAAAAAATATTCTATACAGTCACTGATATATACGATAAACACCCTTTTTTGTAATCTCGATTTATTTTGTAGTTTTTCTGAGTAAAAGATCTCCAAAAAGCCTGTTTTCGGCCTGTAGAGTGTCCTAACCGCTTAAATAATTGCGGTGGCTGACGACATACCGATAACTTTGCGATCGGCCGATGTCTCCCGATCGACGCCATTTTTATCGCCAGCGGGGTCAATGTCGAGGCTACCGACGTTCTTCAGTTGGATCAATAGATCCATGAAGTCGTGCCTCTTGGGTCCGGTTTCGTTTTCCCGTTGTTCGACCATCTGGGCCACGACTGTCTTGAAGAAGTTCGCCAGTTTGGGGTCGATCACCTGTACGCCGAGTAGCCGATAAATCCTGGGCAAGGCGGTTCTTAGCATTCGCCAAAGTGTCGTTTTGTAGCTGGGTTTCGCGAGTTTGCTCGCCATGCTACGAAACGCGTTCGACTCGTCGTCCCTGATGGCGTTCATGTGTATTCCGAAGGCGCAACTACCAATAACGTCGATCGTGAATTTGGACGCCAGCTCACGTACTTCCGTGGGCTCGTCACCTTGGCAATTCGCGCCGATCAATCGTCTCAGCTCTTCCTGACACTCGAGCAACAGATAAAACATTCGTTTTATCTTGGCCGCCGAGAATGCCGGTGTCAGCTTGGATCTCAGTCCTCGCCATGCTTGCCCCTCGAGATTGAAGAGATTGCCGGATAGGGCCTCGCTCGTGTTCACCGGTATTCCCCGGTTCGTGAAACAGCCGAAGTCCTTGACGCACACACTCTTCACCAGCTCCGGATCTCGGAGTATCAATATCGGCGATCTCACCCTGAAAACCCCGAAGTAACGCGCCTCCTTGAACCAATCGTACATCTCCTTTATTCCCTCCGCTTGCGATTTTCGGAAAAGCAAGAGATCGCCAAAGTTCCCGAACAGTATCGTTGGCTTCTTGAACGGTACACCGCGCTTTGACCAAAAGTCGAAGGTCGCCGTCAAGTAGCAGTACACGCAGACCAAAGCCAGGCAAGTCATCAAGAACGGATCCATAAGCAGATCTTTCGTAGTCCACGTTGATACATTTCTCGCTGAATCGCCCATTGTTTTGGAATGATTCTTACACTCCGGCAATTTTTCGTATACCCTTCTTAGCCTCCGGACGCGATGGTTTTGGTACTTTCTCGATGAGGGCACATGTGTTCCGTCTTCAGATTCTGCTCGTTCTTTTCGCCAGCCACATTTGGTGATTTGGGTTTGTCTTTTTCGACAGTAGGAAAATGATCGACCTGACGAAGACTTTTAATGAGATCTTGGCTTAAAAATATTAGGAGTACAACTTTGCAGTGACCGTTTTACTTAAAGAGCCACTGCGGCCGAAGTAGTGGCCCTAGCTCAATAAAAAAGTGGCATTTTAAACTAGAGGTTCTGCCAATGTAAACAATTTAAAAAAGCTAACGGATACGTGTATGCATTATAAAGTTATAAGCACTCAAACATGGCAACCTACGAACCGAATTCTCAGCATTTGCGGGAGGTTATGATTTACTTCTTCAACATCAAGAAATCTGCGGCTGAGGCCCACCGTTTGCTGGTAGATGCTTACGGGGAGGATTCTATTAGTGAGAAAACGTGTCGGCGGTGGTTTCAACGCTTCAAAAGTGGATATTTTGAGGTCGAGAACAAGCATGGTGGCGGAAGGCAGAAAGTTTTTGAAGACGGGCTGACAGCTGGGCGTTGTGTACTATGAGCTGCTCAAACCATCCGAAACCATCACAGGGGAACTCTACCGACGTCAGTTGATGCGCTTGAGTAAGGCACTCAAAGAGAAACGGCCACAATTCAACGAAAGACATGACAAGGTGATACTGCAGCATGACAATGCCCGACCCCATGTTGCAAATGTCGTGAAAAAGTACTTGGAAACGCTGAAATGGGAGGTTTTATCCCACCCGCCGTACTCTCCAGACATTGCCCCTTCCGACTATCACTTGTTCCGGTCAATGGCACACGATTTAGCTGACCAGCACTTCGGTACTTACGAAGAAGTCAAAAATTGCGTCGATTCCTGGATTGCCTCCAAGGACCAAGACTTTTATCGACGCGGGATTCGAATACTACCTGAAAGATGGGCCGAGGTCGTAGCTAGCGACGGGCAGTACTTTGATTAAAAAATATGTAGCCACTTTTTTATAATAAAGCCTTAAACTTTTGAAAAAAACGGTCACTGCAAAGTTGTACTCCTTATAGTTACAGGACGCTTATGGTATACACATATATCTATACCACGAGTATGCATTCCATTTTTACCACTTTCAGAGTCTCATATATGCTTTTCCAGTTAGGCACTTTCCTGACCGATTATTTCAAAGAAATTATAATAACATCGTAGTTATTTTTGAAACATGCCTTGTCTATTTATAGTTGGACATGTTGATTTATGCGCGCGATATATACGCACACGTGTATATATTGTATTTTTTAACAAAACGATTTCGTCAAAGATAGACAATACTGTGATTTTTCTTCTTTTATTTTCTAACAAGCCACTTTTGTCATCAATTTTTTTTAACGGCGTTCAGAATATTTCGGAAAATTGTTCAAAAATCGTTCGCACGTCTTGCAGCACTGGGTCGAAAATCACCGACATTCTTCGGGGCCTTGGCCGACTTTTTGATTTCAAGGTCTGGCGTATCGGTGATTCGCAAAGCTATCGAGCGGTTCCGATAAATCATCGCGGTTGACAGCCGTGCTTGATCGCTGAATTATTGTTTTTTTTTTCTTCTATTTATGTAACGCGGGGGCGGGCGCGGTTGTTTGAGTATAGCATCGTTATGCGGAACGAGGGAACAACAATGTGGACGTTTGTTAGTTCGTCGACGATTCACCGTGTCACATTCCAGCTGATAGCGATCACCGGTGTGACGAAATTACGATATTCTTTTTCGTTCGCGATTGACGCACTGCACACCCCCACACTCGCAGTCTCTTAATCCGAGCACTCGTGAAGAACATTCGTCATCGTATTATTGCGAAGCATACGACGGACGCAATTCCCATCGTAATCACATCCCGATAAGAACTTACGGACTTGATAATCTTGGCGAGAAAAAAAAACACACGCATCCACGAGTGGAATTATATTTTGCGATGATCACGGAACATCATTCGTGGCACTCTGTCGAAATTGCAAATAATTCGATGGTATCGTAATTATTATTTGTCAAAAGTGAAATAAACGAGAACGAATAATTGACTTTAAAATCGAGAGAAGAGAAATACCACTCGATCCACGCGTAATACGAATGTGAAACGAGCGTATTTTGTGCCGAAGCGTCGCGTCATTCTTCACTCGACGTTCGGCTCTGACTGAAAAAATCACGGTTTACGCATACGCCTTTATACGCGTTTGTTGGCATATCAGCCGTTCTGAATATTTATCGGAGGCACGCACAAAGTTCCTCCCATGCCTGCATTCACGCGTATACTCGCTCGTGAAGATTTTCCTTCAAACCGGTATTTTTTTGTCCTCTCCCCCCTCCCCGCCCTGTGCGTCCGAAGACTTTTCCCGGGGCCCTTGTTGGCGGACGTGACATTTCTTACTGGCGATCCCGGCCCTTTGGGCATCTCTCGTCCCCTTCGTGAGGAATTTGAAAGCGGTCAAAGGGTTCGACGTTTTCGGCACCCTTTTTGCCCCCTTTGGGACCGTTTGCCGGCAAGGGAGTCGCTCGTGATAATTATGACATCACGATCAAGTCACCAGAATAACGAAATTTGCTCGTTATTGGGAAACGAAAAAAAAAAAGATCCGAGCAACGATTTTGCCCGATTGCTCCGAGATCAACGCGTTTTACGCACAATAGTGCGGTGAAAGTGAAGTCGCAGATAACGTCCAAGATATGTCGGGTTCTGATAATATCAATCTCGTGTTCGCGTGCGATGACGATTTGCGATTGGGTCGATAGGGTCGATTCTGGTCATTCACCGGACTGCTTCGCGCGGTTCTCATCATGCCGTTAAATAACGAAAATTCGTATAGATTTTTGCGAAAGTCTCAATTTTAAACTCATATTAAGGGGTAATGCCACATTCAAATTAAAAAAAAATCGATTTTTTTTTTTGGCTAAAGCGGTGCTTTATCATCATAAGAATAAGTTACCATTCGATTTATAGCAAGAACATTTTTTTTTCACCGACTGAGCGTATAACGTAAACCCACCTCTGGCACGGCCATGGAATACCTAAAACTTCAAACGCGTTTTTCTCGAAACAGCTTTTTTCCAATTGGCGTGACAAATAACTTCAACAATTTTCACTCGATTTACTTCAAATTTAAAAGTTATATTCATAATTGCATTTCGCAGAGAAGTACGTACGGAATTTCTGATCAATCGAAAACTTTTCATTTTATGAGCAGTTTTACACGAAATTTTTCACTGAAAATTCATTCAAATACCTACAACTTTTGAATAAAACAATATTTTTTAAATTCCTTACGTACTTCTCTAGGTACTCTAATGTAGATTGACGAGAATTTTTGTTTTTTTTTTCTACACTGCAAAAACAAGGCGTGTTTGATGTGTGTTCAAGGTGTGTAGAAATAACACAACATAAAGTCTAAACACGCGTTGCCATGTTGATTCTACACACTTATGCATTCGGTATCACGTAATGCGTTATAATTACACACGTAATGCGTTAAAATTACATACGTGAGTGTGTAATTTTTACGCATTAAATTATTACACACCTTCGTAGCGTCCCCATCAATAACACGCTTATGCGAACACACATAAAGCGTGTAGAAAAAACATACAAGACGCATATTTACACACATTGGACTAAACAACACCCGTTGATAGCAACACACGAGCAAAAATAACACGGGAAAAAGCAATACAGCTTACGTGTGTTAATTCCGAGTTATGGATCCTATTTTAAAAAGTCACTGTGGTTACGGCATCACGTCAAACTCATTAGTTGGTTTGACGTTCATTGATTGACAGGTTAACAAAACTACATTTGGTCTTCAATTAACCGATTAACCCGTTCAATAAACCCGATCAGGTTATCGCTTTTTTCGGCCCCTTGTCAGGTTATCGTGGGTCACTGAAGGACCGGGACATGTTAGAACACGTAATTTGCAATGAAAAATTCTGATAAAATTCCTGAACACTCTTGAATACTTCTACTTTAAGGGTACACCATGAATATAGCAAAACAATTTAAACAAATATTTTATTTTTCGTCATAAACACACCCACCTCCCAAAAATGCAGACATTAACTAAAAATGGCTCGGGTCTCCAGCGACTCACGATAACCGAATCGGGTTAAGATCTTAGTATACACACACACCCTCTATAATAAATATACTCAATATATATTTCTGACTGTTGATTATGAATTGTATTTCGCGCCTCTTCCTCTAGATCAACTCGTAGTCCCTCTACTCTATACTGGTGTTGCCACAGTTTTTTAAAGCTGGTAACCAGCCAAATAAACATTTTGTTTTGTCTCCATGACTCCTGGCTTCTTGTTCGTCATTCTTCTCTTCTGTGCTGAACGCTACAGACGTGGTTAAGAAAAGATTAAAAGTTATGGCCTCAAGAAAAAGGAAATTCAATAATTCGTCAGACTCGTCTGATGATAGTGAGGACAAAGAGAATCGTATTCAAAAGCGACTCAAGCGATACGAAAAGAAATTACGGAAACGACAGAAGAAAAAGGATAAATCGAGAAAACGCGGTAAGTCAATATATCTAATCCCGTGTCCGTGTATTTCAGAATACAAGTAGAATGGACGGAAATGAGGATTCTGATCCTGTCTCTTTTGCCAGCGTGTCGGTCCAACTGACACGTGGGAAAAAAAATTTTTTTCCTTCTCCGGCAATAACGATGAAATATCGTATTCTTGACACTCGTGTTCCGGTTCAACTGGTACACGGACTAATGTCATTGTCAAAAGATCTCGTTTCTAATCATGAGTGGGTCCAATCCACTTACTTGATTGTGAAAGAGATGTCCGATCGTTGCAAGCTATCAACAGAGACCTGCTAATAGATGATGTCACTGGAGTTCCGGTACGAGATACCTCACAGCAGTCGGCTCAACAAGAGCCGGGGAACTGCTCAGAAAGCGACGATGACGATAAATTCGATGAATCGGACAGAGATGTGCAAGATACCTCGATAACAGGAGCCATTGCGGCAACGCGGGTTCAGAACAAAATATCTGATTCAGCTGGCGCAGCAGATTATTGTATGCCATTAATAGATGCTGAACTAACCGAAGGTACTCCCCAAGACACAGAACTTGAGGAGGAAATCTTGGCGGTTCTGGGAAAACGACTGATTCACGAAAAGTCTTTCGCTGAACAAATACACAAGGATCTAGCTGCACGAATGGATGAAATTATCCTGACAGGCCTTCCAAAAGAGATTAATAACGACCTAGAAAAAAAAATACGATCCACCCTCAAACTGCAAACGAATGGAACCTCCAGTCTTGAATCCCGAGGTCAAATCATCCCTACAAGAAAATATGCTAAAAAGAGACGAACGTATCGTGGCTACTCAAAAACAAATTTGTGTCTGTCTCGCGGCTAAAGCGAAGGTTTCAACGCAAATTTTGCAGACCAATGTGAAAGAAAAACTCGCATGGGTGGAACATCTCAGCGATGCATGTCGTATACTTTCCAATGTACTGCACGAAGAAAACGCGATTAGGAGGAGTCTGATTTTACAGAACATACACCCTTCAGTACGAGATACTCTGCGCGATACCGTGGCGGACGATCTATTATTCGGAGAAAAATTGGACGAGCATGTTAAAGCTGCAAAATTGTTACAACGATCATCCCAGGATTTCAAGCTAGCTACCAAGACACCTCCAACCCAAAGATTGAAACCAAAAAACTTCAGAGGCCCGCCACGTCACCAAAATCAACAGAAGGCTTCGAGCGGGCAAAAGAGTTCAACGTACATTCCCAACAAGACCCCGAACCGGAGCATGTACGGAAATCGGAAATCGAGATCAGACTTCCAAGGGAACTCTTACCAACGTCAGTCCCAGAGGAGACGATAGAGGTAAATGCAAGTATACTTGCCGGTAGACTCACGCATTTTACTGAGGCATGGAAAAATATAACCTCAGATCCAATAATTCTTAACTGGATTAATGGGTACAAGATACCATTTGAAAAAATGGTAAAACAAACTACAGTTCCAAAAGAACAAAATTGGTCTGCAACAGAATACCAACAGTTATCGAAATCAATCTGCCAATTAATTGCGAAGGGCGCGATCCGTGAATGCACCCCGATAAAGGACCAGTTTATATCAAAAATCTTTTTAGTACCAAAGCCTGATGGTTCCAATAGATTAATCCTGAATTTGAAAAGCCTAAATGAATATCTGAGACCAATCCATTTTAAATTAGAAGACGCTAGAACGTGTATGAAGTTAATAGAAAAAGATTCATTTATGGCAACAATAGACCTCAAAGACGCTTATCATTTAATTTCTATTTCGAACTTGGACAGAAAATATTTGAGATTTGTTTTTGCAGGCAAGATATACGAATACGTGTGTTTACCTTTTGGTCTTAATACTGCACCATACGTTTTCACCAAAATTCTAAAGCCTGTCTTCGCGTTTTTGAGAAATTTGGGGTATAGATCTGTAGTCTATCTCGATGATGTACTACTAACTGGCAATACATACGCGGAATGTTTAAATAACGTTTCAAATACATGTCTAGTCTTGAAAAAACTCGGTTTCATCATCAATGAAAAAAAGAGTCAACTTATACCTGAAAAAAGACGCCGATTTTTAGGCTTTATGTTCGACTCTAGACGCATGATTGTCGAACTTCCAATGGATAAAAAATTGCATACATTAAAACAAATTCAAAAGTTTAGCTTGAAACAGAAGTGTAAAATAAGAGATTTTGCAAAGTTTATTGGATTTCTTGGTTCCTCTTGCTTGGCTGTCAAATACGGTTGGGTACACCTTAAGGATTTTGAAAGAGAAAAATACTTGGCTTTGAAATCTAATAATAATAATTTCGAATGTTTTATGGATATTCCAAATGATTTATCAACGGATTTTAAGTGCTGGAAAAATAATATCATGACAAAGTATAACCCAATCACAGTAAAAAATTTCGCATTGGAAATATTCACAGACGCGTCGACATCGGGATGGGGTGCATGCTGTAATAATGAAAGAACTCATGGTTATTGGAGTAAAAAAGAACGTAGCCGGCATATAAACTGTTTGGAATTACAATCCGTTTTTTTTGGTTTGAAGTGTTTTGCAAGGAATTCCAGAAACTGTGATATCTTGCTGAGAATAGATAATACCACCGCAATTTCCTATATAAATCGAATGGGTGGCATCCGATTTATAGAGCTTAGCAAATTAGCAAAAGAAATTTGGATGTGGTGTGAGGATAAAAACATTTGGCTCTTCGCATCATATATATCCGCAGGTGATAATGTATCAGCAGATATTGAATCCAGACGATTAGAACCACAAACAGAGTTTGAACTATCACAAAAAGCCTTTAATATAATAACTAGGCAGTTAGGGAAACCAGAAATAGACCTTTTCGCTACTTGAGTGAACTCGAAGTGCCTAAGGTTTGTTTCGCGGTTTGAAGACCCTGAAGCTTTTGCTGTAGACGCGTTCACAATGAATTGGAAACCCTTCTTCTTTTACGCCTTCCCACCTTTCGCAATTGTATTGAAGATTTTGCAAAAAAATCGATCCGAGGGATCCACAGGAATTGTGGTAGTACCAAACTGGCCAGCCCAACCATGGTTCCCTATGTACGAAGCAATGCGAATATCGGATCCAATCTACTTCAAACCAAACATTAATTTACTACGCTCATCAAATAGGCAGATTCATCCTATGTGAAAGCGCATTACACTGGTATGCGCGACGCTATCAGGAAGGCGTTTACACTGAAAGGCATACCGGAAGACACGATTGATGTTATGGTCTCCTCTTTGAGTGATTCATCGCTGAAGCAATACGACGGCAGCCTGAAGAAATGGTGGTCCTTTTGTAATTTAGAAAAAATTGACCCTTTTTTTAACTCGATACCAACAATATTGGCCTTCCTGACGAAAGAATTCAAAAATGGAGCATCTTATGGAACTTTGAATTGTGCCAGATCAGCAATTTCTTTTCTTCACGATCAAGAAATCAGAAAAAATGCGAAAATAAAAATGTTCTTTCGAGGCATTTCAAAACTACGGCCCACAAAACCTAAATATGACGTGACGTGGGATCTGAAAATAGTCCTGGAGCATATTTCAAAATGGTCAAATAATGAAACGTCAAACTTAAAAAATATAACATTGAAACTGATCACGTTACTGGCTCTTGTAACGGCACAAAGAATACAGACGCTGTGTCTCATTGACATAAGGAATATTATAAAGATCAATGATCAAATCGAGATCAAGATTCCACAGAAAATAAAGACGTCTGGACCAGGACGAGTGCAACCAAATCTGATTCTACCATTCTTCAAGGACAATGATAGCTTGTGCGCAGCATCAACACTATTATATTATATAAAAAGAACTAAAGATTTACGTATTAATCATCACTCATTGTTTATCTCCTTCAAAAGACCTCATCTCAAAGTATCTAAACAAACGCTCAGCCATTGGGTCAAAGACACACTGTATCAGAGCGGTGTAGATACACATATATTTACGGCGCACAGTACACGCCACGCATCCACTTCAGCAGTAAGTAGAATGGATGTCGACATTGAAACGATTCGAAAGACTGCAGGATGGACCGAAAATTCAGAAACGTTTTCGCGGTTCTACAAGCTTGCCTTAGTAAAAAAGAAGGACATATTCGCAAAGTCGATATTACTGTAATTTATTCGTTAACATTTTTATTAGTTGTACTCAAATGGCACAAGTTAATTGTTAGTAAACACATATAAAACAAGGTTAAAAATAAATAAATAAATAAATGATAATAAAATAAAATAAATAAAGAAATACATAATTCGTAATGATAATTAACCACTTTTTCTGTAACCACACATTATTATAATCAGCCGTAACAAACTTTAAACATCTACGAGTTGATCTAGAGGAAGAGGCGCGAAATACAATTACATGATTAAACGAACTTACCTGTAAGTGAAGTTCGATCATGATTGTATGAAGCGCCTCTTCCGAATAGATCAATCCCACCCTTCCCCTTTGTATTATTCCCCAAAAGAATTGTTACGGCAGCACTTTAAAAGAAATGACGAACAAGAAGCCAGGAGTCATGGAGACAAAACAAAATGTTTATTTGGCTGGTTACCAGCTTTAAAAAACTGTGGCAACACCAGTATAGAGTAGAGGGACTACGAGTTGATCTATTCGGAAGAGGCGCTTCATACAATCATGATCGAACTTCACTTACAGGTAAGTTCGTTTAATCATGTAATTTATTTACTCACTTATATGGAGGATATACATTTTATTTGCATGGAGGATACATATATGTAAATAGTATTGTAAAAATGCGATTGACAACTTCTATTTTATCCGGAAAATTCATCTCGTCCGTGGTTAACTAAATTCACGTACGTTGCGTCTTTCAGCTTGAAACAAAAAACAGGGTGAGGAAAAATCAAATAGCTGTAGACCCTTTTTACACGTTTTAACGTGTGTAAGAAAATAACACACGTCAATGTGTTGTTTGAACACATCTATCCGTGTTATTTTAACACGGTTATTTTTTACACACGTTAAAACGTGTAAAAAATGTCTAGAGCCATTACACACCTAAAATGTGTAAAAACAACACACTTGTTTTTGCAGTGTAGGTACAAAATTGTGGATGCTAAATTTCACGCCGCGGAGCGCCTCAAAAAAGTTAACAAAAGAAAATATTAGTAGTCGGACATTTTGCACATCGAAAAAAATATATATATACATTTTCTAACAGCTTGATATTCATACTAAATAGATGTGTAATTAATTTGATTGATTTTTATTTTCTTAAACCTCCATATCAAGATAACGGTTTTCATGCTGATTAATCATCTTTTTACACATTTTGTTTCAGATAATATTTACGGCCACAACCGTGTACATCGTGAGGACGCCTTTTTTTCGAAGACATTTTTAACTGTAAAAAAATGTAAAAGCAAATCGAAATAAACTTTTAATAATACATTTTCTGTTCTTCACGAGTGCTTTGATTTGACATAAAAAAATCAGACTGATTAGCGGATTTCAACCATCGAAAAAACACGCAGAATCAGCTGTTTCTTGAGCCGTCTGCGATGATTCCTCAATAACATGGGTATGAAATCATATCCCGTTCTCTAGTGTGAACACCCATTTTCAATGTGATTTTTTGGGAATTAAATTTCGAGAAACGGTTAAATCTACAGTGTTAGTACTTCACAGTTATGTTTATACATGTTTGAAGTTACATCTTACATTTTTTCAAACCATTTCATTCGAAATTGTCTATGATATTTGATGTTGCGCAGGTCGTGCCGTGACATTTTTTATTACCGTGAAAAATTTAGGAAAAATTTACAAAATGGCGGCGTTTGAAACATAGTACTCTGACTTTCACAAGAAAACTTTCATTTCTTGTGGCCCGGAACAATATTTATTATAAAGCAATCAAAAAGATGGAGAGCCCAACGATAACCACATTTGCGAAGACTAAAATTTTAAAAAAGTCGTCTCTTTCAGATGATAAGGACGGCCGCAATCACAACGCGCGATGTTAAAAACTTTTCGCGACATGACCTGTGCAGCATCAAATATCATGTACAGTTTCGAATGAAATGCTTTGCAAAAATTTAAGATGTTACTTCAAACATGTATAAATATTACTGTAAAATACTAACACAGGAGTATTTTACTAACTGTTTCTCGAAATTTTATTCACAAAAAATCACCTTGAAAATGGGTGTTCACAGTAAAATACGGCCTTAAGTCCTCTTCCCGAGCTTTTTTCAAACCTATTTCTTTTTTTTTTGTATTTATTATTATTCTTGTATAATAATTATTATTATCAGTATTATATATATATATATATATATATATATATATATATATATATATGATAATAACTAAGCGCAACAATTGGAGGATCACTTTTCTTCGCCAAAATTTCGACCTTTTTTGAACCCTTATATCTCTGTGAAAAATAATCGCAGAAAAACGAGTAAAAAAGCATTTTAGAGCGTGATGTTCATCTTCAAAAATCAAGATAGAGAAAGAATTAATTTTTTAAAACATAAAGTCACGTCTGTTGTAACGCTGATGACATCAGAACGCTGTATCTTCGAAAAAGGAAAAAAAGAATTGAACAGACTCGTGCCTTCGTAAGTAAAGTTTATCCAGCGGTTTTTATGCTACCCTATACTCATTTGTCTCCCGTTAATTTTATTACGACGAAGATTGTAAATAAATAAATAATTTTTTTAAATAACTGCAAAGCTGTCAATATAATGAAATTTATTGGTTCTCCATCATTGTTGTCGTTGTTTTCATTATTACTATAAACAAAGGGTTATATCCATTGAATACACATTGATAGAAAATAAAAAATAAGGACGATTTTTTAATTTCGGTGCAAGGGACACCTGGTAAGCTGAGTTTTGTACGCGGAGCGATAGAAATATGGGATGGAGGGTAGCGGGAAATTACATCCCCCGGGACTTTGCTTACCATTTGTTGCGACTGAATGTAAAAATAAATTCATTGCTTATTCCGCGATACTCGTGGGAGGAGATCACGAGAGGGGCAATGACTCGATGGACATCGAAGAAAAAGAAAAACAGAAAGACCGCATGATCGCAAGAGCTAACATCATAGGGGGAATGCATTTTTTCCTATACCTGGAAAAGTTTTGAGCCAATAATCTAGGGACAAGCGTTCACGAGGCTCAATAATGCCTGGGATGAAGTTTTCCAGCGCGGATGGTACCGCACTGGAATAGACAATCTTACGATGAAGGGCGCGGGGCAATGAAACTCGACAAATTGCACGGATTCGCGCGAAATTTGCACGTTTCTCCCGAGCATTATTCCCGGTTAATATTCATTAGGGACACGAGGGAAAAGAAAATAAATTTACCATCATCGGCCAGAGTCGCGAGGTTGAATTTTTTCCAAGCGGTTGGTGGGGTCCGATTTTTTGTGGATGTTGGAGCCCCGGTAGTCGCTCACGGACTTCCGGTCGAGGAGAACTCCAGTCGCGTCTTTTTTTTGCTGCATCGATACTCGATCGCCATCGTGTAGCGGCAATAAAAATGAGGATAACACACAGAGGAAGAGTTTTTTTTTTCATTGAAATAATTTGCTGTTGTTTTTTTCGTTGGAAATATACGAGCGCTGATTCGAATAACTCAACACGGGACTGTGAAGTGTGGCGTGGGTAGTTTGCATTGGGACGAAGGCTATTTCCGGTTTCGGCCCGCGGAACGAGGACACGCGCATGATCCTCGGGCTGCCCTCCGCTCTTTCGGCGTTCTCGCCATCAAGAAATACCATATTGCGATATTGAAAGCCCGAAAGTGGAGTAAAAACATTTTTTTTAATATACATAACTTTTTAAAAATTAATCAATTTTTTTTAAATTAACAAAGCGTTGAAAAAATTAATAAAACTGAAGAAAAATGACAAAAGAGATAATTAAAATTAAAAAATTAAAAACTTAAAAAATCAAGTTGAGATAATTAATAAAACTTTGAAGGAATTTTTTCAAAGTTAATGAAAAGTGGAATAAAAAAGCCCAAACGAACAGACGGTGGCGACAAGAGCACCGACATTTCGAATTTATTTTTTCGGAAAAATAAACGCAAGACATTTGGTTAAAAATTAATGAATCATCCTGAAGAAAAATATTTCTACGCGAGAAATATCCTCGACAATTTCCATCGGCTCGAAAAAACAAATGTAAAGTTCTGTTTTTAGATCCTTCGATACACGAAACAAACGTCGCGAGAATTCTATTTTTGTACCGGTAAGTCGTCGTTGGTTTGCTCGAGTATAAAAAGTGCCAAAGTTTTTTTTTTCTCGAGGAGCTGCGGCTATTCTTCGACTATGCGATGCTTGCGAACAATCACTATTGTCATGTCGTGTAATGTAATTTCAATTCGACGCGAACGCACCTGCGGATATATAAAACTCACCTTGAGTAGCGTGTCGACTGATAATACGTTTGCGAGGCCGCACACATTTGGAACAAAAGTTGAGAGCGTTATTCATGAGGCATTTCCCACCGGAGCCTGCTCAGTCGCTCGAGTAAATATCCTCGGTCAATTTTTCTCCATTAATTACTCGAATAAAAAAAAACAAAAAGATCGCGACAATTCATCCAATCTCAGTTAAAATGCATGATCATACCAAATTTTCAAATACATGTAAATTGTTCCCCCTCTTTTTGTACTAATTCAACAATTTCCAGAATGGCCAGAATGAACACAAAGTTCAATTTTTTCACTTGTTTTTCGCATCCAACCGTTACGCTCACCTCAACTACACTACTTTAGATGTAAGTAACGCAATCACCTCACGATAATTGATGCAATTATGGCGAGTACCTCGTTAGCGAGGAATGTCCCAAACCGTCCGTAAACCAGCTTTTGAAACGACTCGACGGTGACCTAATGCGTGGCGTGTAATAGCTTTCCGGGTGCGAACCTTTGCTAAGAGCCACTGAACTCATTCAATACTGTATTACCTACTTAGCAAATAAAAAGATTGAGAAAAAAATGAAAGATTGATTGAAACAAAATTGTCTACTAAATTATTAATTTGGGTTTTGGAAAAGGGGTATTTTATTAAGCGTACATAGAACTTATTTCGTGTAAATTTTCATTAAAAAAAATCAACGTTATTGAGGTTTGAGGGGTTATATACAATCAGGAGGCCAAAAAGATCGATTTTTCAAGAATTTTTGTTGAAAAGACCTTTAAATCTATTAACGGAAAAATTTGTACACATATTATAGTAACTTTTAACTGTATTTCAACATTTTTTATTTGTAAAAGTTATTATTTTGAAAGCTGCTTTAGCTGATCTCCGGGAGCACCTCTAAAAAAAGGCGTCTTGCGGTGAGCACGATATCTCCGGACTGGATCATCTAAAATGAAACAACCGAAAATATTTCGTTAATATAATGGATTATCTTGTAATTGATCGAAGGAATAAGGAAAATAATATTTTTTGACAAAAAAGCGGCTTCTAAAAAAAATCGATTTTTGACAATAATTTAGGCCTTAAATTCTTTATAAAATGGAAAATACTTATCGGTGAGAAAAAACCTTCGATTGATTACTAAAAAATATACTTGAAAAGATTGTGTTAAAATTTGAGACTGGTTGGTTCAGCCGTTTCCGAGAAACGTTGCTCACCGACTTTAAGGGGTTACCCCCACTTGCGATTTTGAAAAAATCGATTTTTTTTATTGCATTTTTTTGAAGTATAAGTATCCGGGCCCATACTTCCGTATGGGCCCGGAATAGATGACTCTATGTAAGTTTACAAAAAAAAATATTTTCTTCGTGTAAACTGAAATTGAAACTTTAAACGCATTTTTCTCAAAATGGCATTTTTGAAGTCGGTGACCAAGATTACTCGAACACTAATGAACAGATCTTCTTGAAATTTTGCAGGCTTATTTAATACATAAAAATGTAGTCTTTAATCGTTCGATTTTTTCGTTAAAATCGAACCATTAACTTTGACTGTCCGCCATTTTGTAAAAAATGAATATTTTTTAAAATCCTTCGATTAAAGACTAGTTTATACTTATATTTGACTAAATCCATCCGCATTTTTTTCAGATGATCCACTTCGCCGCAATGTTGGTCACCGCAAACCGTGTATATAAAAACATTATTTCATTGACGGCCATTTGCCACTAAACAATGTAATATTTTTCAATAAAAAAATTACTGAAAGTTCTTCAAGATGTGTTCTTTAAGATGGTATATTGATCGATTAAAAAAGTTTTGTAGTTTTCTTTAAAAAATTCATGAAAAAGGCCTTTTTTGCGCTACAAGTGGGGGTTACGCCTTAAAAACACAGTTTTGAGGAAAACGCGTTTAAAGTTTCAAAAGCACTTTCTAACGCTCTGACACGTTCGAAAGTGCATATGGTTGACACGTTAAGTACACATAGAGAAAATTTCTTGTCAATCCGGCGAATGTTTTCGAAGTTACACGCTCTGACGTACAAATGTGGGTGTAACTTCGAAAATATTCGCCGGATTGACAAGAAATTTTCCGTATGTGTACTTAGATAATATTTATATGACGAAAAAAATTGATTTTTCGAAAATTTTAACTGTACATAACCCCTTAATAGAGCCGCTGTATAAAAAATGTGGTTCAACGGCCGGATCGATGACTTGAAAGTGGTTGGTCTGAAAAATAAAAATACAAAAGTTCTATAATCTATTAGGACGTTGAATAAGTTCTCGCTGTTTTCCAACAGATGGCGTTACCAGAACTGCGTGTGTGTACTTTAAGATGGTAACGCATCGATAAAGAAGTCCTATAAGCACGTTTGAAATTCAGTGTATGCCATTTCACCGAAGTGTACACAACTTTTTTTTCATAGTGTTAAACATGTCAAATTTCGTGCAAAAAAGAGTATTTGTGGGGAATATTACTGTACTACTTTATTTTTTTTAAATCTGCAGCTGAAGCACACAGAACTCTTGTTGAGAAGTGCGGCGACCATGCTCTATTGGAAACAACATGTAGAGATTGGTTTAGACGCTTCAAAAATAATGATTTTGATGTGTTGAATTGGAGGTATTGCTTCATGAAGACTCATGTTTCAGTTAGAACTTATAAAAATCTGTCAGGCTGAATAAAAAAGCGAGACTTAGATTAAAAGTTTTTTAACAACAATGTGTTTTGACATAATTTATATCTATCTTTTGTACCAATTCCCAGGTGTTTCAACTCACCTCGATAGCTGTTTCAACTTACCTCGAAATGAGGAGAGTTGAAACAAAACCACTTGTATGCAAATGTTTTTTTTACAGGTTACATAATTCGTGGAGTCATTTCTAGTCGAAAATCCACTAGTCGATTAAATAAGCTACAAAACAACTTTATATTTACCGGAATCTCTCGTTTCGAATGCGAGATATGGGGTGAAATCTGAAAATGATTTCAACCCTCCTAGGTCTCCCCTCCGTAAGTGATTGTTTCGGCGACCTTGATACTTTCAATGCCTATCACAAGGAACGTTTTGATCCTGCAGAGAAAGAAATAGATCCAGTGGCAATGAAATGCATTGGAATTCCGAGTTCCCAAAATCTCGGTCGAAAACGGCGCTGATACTGACGTCAAGATCCGTTGAATACTACCGATGCGTGGCCAACTTGTTGTTAGCGTGGGTTTGTGCAGGGCCTTGGTAATGTGCATCGAATACGATTTAAGGGGTTACCCCCACTTGCGATTTTGAAAAAATCGATTTTTTTTATTGCATTTTTTTGAAGTATAAGTATCTGAGAATATGTCCTGAAAATTTCAAGTCGACCCGAACAAAATTGACTGAGATAAACTGGAACTTTCCACTTCGTGTAAACTGAAATTGAAACTTTAAACGCGTTTTTCTCAAACTGGCATTTCTGAAGTCGGTGACCAAGATTACTCGAACACTAATGAACCGATCTTCTTGAAATTTTGTAGGCTTATTTAATACATAAAAATGAAGTCTTTAATCGTTCGATTTTTTTTTCGAAAAAAAATGGCCGTTTTATACCCAAAAAACGGCCGTTTTTTTTTCGTTAAAATCGAACCATTAACTTTGACCGTCCGCCATTTTGTGAAAAATGAATATTTTTTAAAATCTTTCGATTAAAGACTAGTTTATACTTATATTTGACTAAATCCATCCACATTTTTTTTTTCAGATGATCCACTTCGCCGCAATGTTGGTCACCGCAAACCGTGTATATAAAAACATTATTTCATTGACGGCCATTTGCCACTAAACAATGTAATATTTTTCAATAAAAAAATTACTGAAAGTTCTTCAAGATGTGTTCTTTAAGATGGTATATTGATCGATTAAAAAAGTTTTGTAGTTTTCTTTAAAAAATTCATAAAAACGGCCTTTTTTGCGCTACAAGTGGGGGTAACGCCTTAAACTTACCTCGATATGAGGAGAGTTGAAACACAACGACTTATTGTATTTGAATGTTTTGTTTTACAGGTTACATAATTCCTGGAGTCATTTCTAGTCGAAAATCCACTCGTCGATTAAACAAGCTACAAAACAACTTTATATTTACCCGAATCTCTCGTTTCGATGGCGAGATATGGGGTGAAATCTGACAAATTGTTTCAACCCTCCTAGGTCTCCCCTACGTAAGTGATTGTTTCGGCGACCTTTATACTTTGAATGCCTATCAGAAGGAACGTTTTGATCCTGCAGAGAAAGAAATAGATCCAACGGCAATGAAATGCATTGGAATTCCGGGTTTCCAAAATCTCGGTCGAAAACGGCGCTGATACTGACGTCAAGATCCGTTGAATACTACCGATGCGTGGCCAACTTGCTGTTGGCGTGGGTTTGTGCAGAGCCTTGGTAATGTGCATCGAATACGATTTAAAAAACAGTGCGACTTTTTTATTCAATCTTTATTGATGACTTTACAGCGTACTAAGTAATTATTATAGTCCTGCTGGACACTAAGTTTCGTTTAGCTCCTCCTGGAGTCTCATATTTGCGATTCGAGGCTGTGCGCTCGTACCACAGTAGACGGTGAAGACACTTGGCCGCTCTTTCACTCGTCCAGCGCTCGCATCATGAAGTAATATGAAAGGGCGGTGTTCGAGACCTCGAAAACAAAGTAGCGAGAATAACGAAAGCCGCATAATCAGCCAATAAATAAGAGAGGTGGAAAATAATGAACAAATGGTTGTTCGACTCCTGAAATTTAATTGGATATGAAAGTATGAGTCGCGCTTGGAACTCACGTTGACGAACATGTCTACGGATATGTTGGTCAAGCCGCATGTGCTCAGTACGAACGGCTTGTACATGAGCATGACGAAGATGTCGTTCATGAGACGTTTTTCACCGGAGCCTGGCCAGTCGCTCGAGTAAATAGCCTCGCGGAAATTTTCACTCTAGCGTACAACGTAAACTAGATTAAAATCGATAAAATCAATAGTTAATTGTTAAGTCGCAATTAACCAATTGTTAATCGTGGCTTTTCACAATTAGAAACTAATTAATTTTCAATCTTTTTAATGTGTTTCATTAAAAACTAACAATTAAAACTGATTATTGTATGTGGCGTGGAATGGCGTCAGAACGAATGTGTAAGTTATTGCAATACATGAGTAGCAAAGAAAAGACTGATATTAATCATCAATTATATATATATAATAATCAATAATAATATCTAAATGTTTTTTATCTGATGCCTGTAAAGTTAAAAATATTAATTGTTAGTTTTGATTGTTTCTTAGAACAATTAGAAAAGTTAATTGTAATTATCATAAATGAATGCAAATAAATTAATTGCAACGTGAAATTAATAGTGTAATTGCAATTAATGTGAACTGCAATTAAATTAAATGCAATTGATTTTTCAGTCAATTAATGAACTGATTGAGAACTTAATTGATTGATGCCCAACATTGATTGGAGGCATTACTTCATGAAGACTTCATTAAAAGTATGAGAAATGATTTTTTTAAATAAAGCATAAATTTTCACGAAATAAACAACGAGAACTTATTCAACATCCCACTACGAACCCGAATTCACATTGAAATAGCAACACGCCATTGTCAATAATTTTCAAAACAAATGACTGTTCATTAATTTCTTTTCCGGTATTTGTTTCGATCCGTAACTAATGCGAAATCCATTATTATTTCCATCCTATTATTTTCCTATTCTCGTCCAAAGATGGTTTTTGAAAATTTGTTTTACTTATGACTGTTACCTCCGTCGTGAGACTCGTTCCGAACCATCCGTAAATTAAGGTTTGCGATGCCTTCATGGTGATGTACACTACGGTCACCAGATCGGTTCTCTTCTATCGTATATAGATGATGATAATGAGGTAATGGATAATCTTAAGGGGTCTTCTCACTTTAGGCACTAAAAAAGGCTATTTTGATGATTTTTTTTTGATATGTTTATTTTATAGATATTGGTATAAATGTCGTTACACTTAATAAATACGCTTTCGAAATATTAAAAAAAAATGTATTTATTTAAGTAATTATTTATAGACGAAAATGGTACTTCAAGAAATGTCCTCAAAACATTGTACGTCTGCGCTGTTGATGACATCTCGGAGATGGATCATCCGAAACAAAAAAATCAAAGGGTTTTAGATTCAGCATGTTAATGGCTATATAGCATATCATACGATTTTTGGTATATGCAAAAATAACAAAATGATGGACATTTTTCCAAAAACAAAAAAAGCGTTTTTTCACCGTTTTTGGCAAAAAAAAATAGTAAATATCAAAATTTACAAAAATCCTCGATATGCTCTATAGCTGTAGTTGTAAAGAATATGTGGTTAAAATTTCATAAATATCGGTTCAGTAGTTTCGAAATTTTTATCGACAAGCCGTCGAAAAACGTTGTTTCGAGAAAAATGCGTTTAAAGTTTATTTGGGTTACATAAATACATAAACAAAAATTATCGTATTTCGGTAGTGTATTTATTAAGGCAGTAGTCTGGTCTAGAAATTTGACAAAATCGATTTTGTTTCATTTTATTATTCCTTAGACCTTTCTTAATACGCTCGTGAAAACCGTTTATTGATATTTCAAAAATTAGCAGATTAATAGAAATTATAAGCAAGCCGCGCGCAAACCTCATGTAACGGTATCAAAACTTTGAACGCGTTTATCTCAGAACTATGTTTTTCAAATCGGCGCCCAGGATATCTCGATAACTAATAGACCGATCGAGCTCAAATTTTGCACATACCTTCGGTAGCCTCTTTCTGAGGACTGGGAGCAGAATTGAGTCGAACAATAATTTTGCCTACATTTTATAACTCGTCGAATACCCGAAAATGTATGAAATATCGTTAATCAAAGTTTAACAGGCTGCCATTTTGTAACAAAAAATTTTTAAGTACTAATTCTGCTACCAGTGCTCAGAATACTCATACAGATTGGGAATATATATATTTTTTTTCAGATGCATACAACATCACCCAGAGTGGGCGCCGATTGAGGCGGTTTTCGGCGGACACTGTTGTAAAAAAATTTTTAAAACTACATGAAAATATTTAAAATAATTTTTTTTTTTAATGTAGATACATTCTCAAAGAAACAATAAATACATGTGTAAAGTTTCATCAAGACAACTTCAACGGTTTAAAAGTTATTTCAACCCAAAAATGACGTCAAAAATCTCGCTCTAGATCAGACTACTGCCTTAAGTGCAACAACTTGCATATCAATATCTATAATATAGACCTATAAAAAAATTCATGAAAATAGCCTTTTCTAGCGTGTAAAGTGGAGGTGACCTCTAAGGAGGTACGGTGATTGGAGCGAATTCAAGATAAAAGCCCGATTTTTTTATAGCATTGTCGAGACCTTCGTCCATGCGTATGCGGAGTTTCCACGAGATTTACCGTACACTTTCCGAGTTATTAATTGTTAAAGTTGGTGAATTAGTCACACGTAGACGACAAAATGTGCCTGTCCTCTCATATATCGATTTTTTTGTGCTACTTGGAGCCAAGAAACACGTAAAAAAACTGATGGTTGCGTTCGTTGAATCTTTGTGATCGATAAGGCACCTTGAATTGGAAAGCTCACCGTAGAAATAAGCAATAAATTTAGAAATAAAGTCGCAAAAACCGAAGTTTTCGGAGAGCGAGACTTCTCGTGACGTAACAGCAGCCATCTTGCTCGACGTGTGGCAACGCCGGATACCCGTGCACATTTGATTCGTCTATCGGATATTTTCAACGCGAATTAAAAATAATATTGTGCGAAGCCGTACATTTTTTAATGGATCATAAAGGGCCTTTCGTCGATATTTACTTGAAGTTCTTTTACGTACAGCAAAGGCATCTCAATTTTTCTGGCGACATGTACCTATACAACGCATCTAAATATAAATTCAGCATGGGAGAAACGTCATATAAAATAAACGTTCCTTTTTATACCTACAAATATTGTGAAAATTGGAAAAGGGAAAAATAACATAACAATCGATGAAATATGTTTTGACTTTGGACAGATTGGACATTGGACATTGAGGTTAACTTCAACGCGTCGTTTTTTATTTGCAATCGCAATATTATCTTTTCATTTTCTAATTCTTGTCCGTCAGAATCTACATTTGTCTCTAAACTGGACTTCAGGTAGAATCCCGTTACTCTTTTGATAAACTTCCACAGTATTTTCATTCTCCATATAAACCGGCCACAAAAAATAATAAGCCGGGCGCGTGGAACCGATGACAGCCACCGAAAATGCGACGATGCTAAACGTCAACGATATGGCGTACTACTGAAGTCGAGTAGTAGATTATTAAGGGTGTTTCCATATTATAAGAATTATAGGAAACTCGAAATTCAATACTTAAAAAATATTTCTCGAAAAATAGGCCATATACATATATCTACAACGTGGCGGTATTGCGGCGTGAAATAGACTCTAAATTTACTAGCATGATCATCATCGTACCTCCTTAAAAAGACTCGACAGCAATTTGTACTCACGTGAACCATTCGATACAAAAGGCCACAAATGATGACCGCGTTGGCAATTGTTATCCAGAGGACTATGGGTCCCCAAATTCGATCCAGATGTCCCCGACATCTCGCCAGTGTTTGATACTGCCTGGAGCATTGTCGCAAATCCTGTACGTAATTGCTGCTCTTTCTCAAGTTCCTGACGCGATGCGACAGAGTGCGCAATTGTCCGCACATCTGAAAGACGTAATAGCCGAAGAGAACGTCGGCGAGTGAGCCGAGAACGGCGCAGCAAAACGCTACGTATAGCTCGAAGGCGAAGGTGACGGGATATCGCCAGGTACGAGGATCGGTTTTCCACGGATAAATCGCCACGAAAGGCCGTACGTAAGTGATGACTTTGGCACCGCGTAAACGTTGAATGATCACCAGAAGGAACGGTCTGGCTACGCTCATCGCAAGCGTCATCCAGGTGGAGAACGCCAAAACGATCGAGGGCCGATAGAACCAGTGAAACGATGACAACAATATTGGCCGGAATTCCGAGTTGCCGAGATCACGGTTGAATACGATGCTCAGATCGATGTCAAGATCCGCCAAACGCTGTCGATGCACGTTCAACATACTCGTCTTCAAAGTAACGGATCGATTAAAGTAGCATCACGAGTACGCCATTGATCGTGAGATCGCTGCTGATTTTTTTCTTCTGTGCGCTGTATATAATGCGTGTGTGCAATGGCGTGCGCGTAGACCTAAGCAAGGTTTGTTGATGTTTACAAGGAGAGAATTAAATGTTAAAAATTACCGTGCAGTAACGGTAACCAGATGACAACCCTGAAACTTCGCTTATTTTTGAAGACTAAAACACAGATTTTCACGAAAATAAAACATAATTTCTTCTGCAGATAGAAAATTTTACCAGATTTTCTAGTAAAATTTGATGTGCAACATAATACGCAAAACTTAAATTTAATAAATATATAATATCAGCGAAATTTTATTGTGCATTTTATTATTTTATGCCTTTCAAAAATGTCTATAAGAAAGTATCGTCTTTATAACAGTTATTTTAAGATTTATTGTAAAATTTAATGAGTGTTATAGGAAAATGTATTGTGATCTCGGTAAAAATTATCGTGCGGTACGGTACAGTAATTTTGAGGTACTGCATGGTAAAAATTATATTATACAGCGCGATGGGAGTTCCCAAAAAAATTCGTCTAAACTTCGTACATAAACTGCTTATGAAAATTTTTAAGAGAGAATACGATTTCACGATTTAAAATGATGACGAAATAATATGCGCGCTAATTAGTCACATCACTCGAGCCTACGATGGTACGAAATGTATTGTAAAAAAATGGTAGTATTAAATGAAAAATAAATTCTAATCATTAAATTTCTCTCCTTATTCGTTTGTCGAGTGTACCCATTTATTGGTACCAATACCAGATGATACCAATACCAATAATTGAGTGTACCAATTTATTTAAAGAAAACAAATTTCCCAACGAAAAACAAACAGCATTCGTTTGTACTAATTTTTCAATAATAAATAATATGTATTATTATTATTTCGGTTATTATTATGATTATTACCGCACTAGCTTTTGAAGAAAAAATACATCTTACTAAGGAACCGGTGCGATGGTTTCGATGTAAGCGTGCTCGCCACTAAACCACCGGATGGGAGGTCCCGGGTTCGAATCGCAGTCGCGTACATTTGTCGTGAAATGTTTTTCTTCGGCACTTGGCGGCGAAATAAACTAGTTCCACTCGGTGACCGGGTGCGGCCGCAAGAGGGGAACAGGGAGAAAGGTGGAGAAAAAAGGACGAAGAATATAAATTTTACCAGCCTTGTAGGAAATTTTTCTTCTGCGGTTGACGCAGGTAAATTTTACTGTGCAGTACCGTAAAAATGCCGTATGGTGCGGTTGGTAATTTTTAACCGACCGTAGGTAAAGTTTCGAATATACATGCTAAATTTTACTGTCTCTAATTGTTACCCTTTTTGTATAGTAAAATTTTAGCTACGTATTTGACAATTTCTGTAACGTGAGTTAAAAAAAACTTGTCGCATACGAATTATTATGTTTTTCTCACTTGTCACCACATTGAAATATATCACGGTAATTCTTACCGTGAAATTCACGACAAAAATTACTTTTTAATTCTCTCCGTGTACTCTGAATTCATTCGTTCAATGCCTACGGTTTTGCGCCGATACTGTGAGGAAAGTTTCTACTTTTAGTATCATTTTAAAACATTCCGGTTCGGGGAAGGGCACAGTGAGGGTTGGAGCAACTTTACTAAATGTACGTAACAATGTGTTTCTTTTAAAAAATGATTAGATGTTGTCAATGTTTTTATTATCATTATCATCTCTACATGTATTATAATTATTATGTCTACTGTCATTGTAATAATAATGATTAGCAGTGTCCTCATCATAGTATTTTATATTAATTTCAATTTGGGCTCGTTTGGTGAGTTTGGTAAGTTTGTTAAAAAATAATTTCTTTTTTAGATGCTACTTTGACCGAATTCGGTCAGAGGGTGGGAGCAATTTTGCCAAGTGTGCGCTGTGACATGTTTGTTCTGAGAGATGGTCGGGAAATATTACCATTTTTATTATCCTCGCTGTCTCTATTTATGTTATATGTATTATGTCTACTGTCAATGTAATAATAATGATTATTATTATTATCATTATAGTACTTTAGATTAACTTTAGTTTGGGTTCGTTTGGTCAGTTTGGCAAGTGTGTTTTTAGGTCCTTTTTGCTGTCCCGGTTCCATTCGTGCTGTTTTGCACGAATACTGTCTGGGGAAGCGCCCAGAGAGGGTCAGAGCAATTTTGTAAAGTGGGCGTATCAATGCGTTTGTTCTAACAAGCCATCGCCAGTTATCAATATTCGTGTTACCATTATCATCTCTATTTAAATAACAAGTACTATTGTCTCTACTGACAGGATCTACTGTCATTTTAATAATAACGATTATTATTATCCTCATTATAGTGTTTGATATTAACTTTATGTTTCGTTCGATTAGTAAGAACATTTTTGTTTGGAAAAGTTCCTAATGTAGGTGTCATTTAGAAAGAATTTGCTTTGGGGAAGTGCAGTGTTAGGGTTGGAGTACCCCCCATGAAAATTTATGTATGTAAAATATATGCAGAAAATATATGCTACATATATATATATCGGTCGCATATATAGTGACGAAAAATAGAATAATACGTGTATATTCAGTATATATGCACCAAATATATGACGCATATATGACCCATATATTTTCGATATATTTTTCTGACCAAAAAAATATATGCTACGTATAAACACTATATATGATGCATATATGAGGCATATACGACGCATATATTTTCGATATATTTTCAATCTATTTTTTTGTTAGAAAAATATATAAAAAATGTATGCGTCATATGTGACCCATATATGTGTCATTTATGCATCATATATGACGCATACATTTTTGATACATATTCCTGACAAGAAATATATGCTGTGTATAAACACTATTACAGTTAAACTTAACAAAACTTAAAACTTAAACTTAAAAAAACTTAACTTACAGTTAAAGTACACTATTACATACAAGCACATATATACAGATATGCTGCGCATATCTGTATGTATGTGGCATATATGTACCATTTATGCAGTATATATGTGGTATATATGCAGGGTAAATGCTACATATATCATTGATATATGATACATTGATTTACAGTAATACCACGCATTTACATCTCATATATAAAAACGTTACGAAAATTAGAATTTGACACATATATTTTCAATATATGACATACATTTCACATGTATTACAAGTATTAATAAAATAAATTTGCAGTATATTTTTGCGTATATAAATTTCCATGGGGGACCTTTGCCAAGTGCACGTCGCTATAAGTGTGTTCTAAAAAAATTAACGGTTGTTAAGGGCTTACACCTGGGTAGGTAAAAAGATGGATTTTTCAAAAAGGTGCTCATTCCAAAGTACTATCCTTTGAGTGTCTACCCTGAAAATTTCATAAAGAAATTCGCAGTGCTGACGAAGTTATAGCATTTTGTAACTGACCGGGCGAGCGACGACTAACGGTTGGGGCCCAGGTACTCAAAACTTTACACGCGTTTTACCCGAAACAGTGTTTTCAAAATCGGTACCAGAAATATCTCCGCAACTACTGGACCGATCGGGATCAAGTTTTGCACAGTTATGCTTCACACAATAATCTAGTACTTATCAAGCCGTTGTTTCGATACCTGGCATAGTTTTTTTTTCACCATAAGTACTGAACAATTTTGAGGCGAAAAACCGCCAGTTTTGGACCAGTGATTCTCATTATCCGAAAAAATTGAATTTTTAAATTCCGGCTCGATAAGTACTACTTTTATCTATCTACTTTAAGAAACAAATATTTTTTTTTAGATAAGAAATGGCAGAGGCCCGTCTGGTACCGCAAACGCTGTCAACAAAAACACGTCCCAGAAAAATGACTGTAACTTTTTTACCGTTTGAAATATATTGACAAAATTTTCACGCAATGTAGATAAAGTGTCATACTTTAAAATGTATGTGTATGTTGTTCAATAAAATTCAGGTTTATACACAAAAGCATTTTTAAACATAACCTTACTTTTAGCGGTTCCAGGTGCACGTAAGCCCTTAACGCTATTATTATTATTGTCTCCATTACTATTATAATTGTTATGGCTACTGTCATTATTATTATAATAATGGTCATTATCTTCATTCTAGTATTATATAAATAATACTTATACATATATAAGTGTATTTCTCCTACAAGCCAGTATGAAAAATAGCGGTGCGATGGTAGCGAAGCGGGAATACGTCAAGCCTAGCCCTTCGGTTCTTAAGGCGGGATATACATTTGGACAGGAAAAAAATAAGCAATATTGAGGGATTTTTTAAACTAAGAAATAATTATTCTACAATTATCAAACTTTAGGTATACTTTAATAATATATTTAAGTATACAAAACAATTTTTTTGTATACAAAATATACTGTTAATATTGTATACTTATTATACTTATTATACTAATAATTGTATACTTAATACAAAACGATTTGTATTAAGTATACAAATCGATTTTTTGATCGTTGTAAATGTTTATTCCGCCTTAAGCCCCTCGCACACTCTGAGTTTCGTCAGTATACAATATCGCGTGATCATCACGAAAAACCGCAATTTATCCATTCACGCATAAAATTGGATTATGTACCTTGAGAAATACACTGCTGAGTGCCAAAATCCAGTTGAGGCCCTTCATGAAAATGTCACGACGCAGGCGATAGTGATAACAAAAGTTAACGAGGCCCCAAGTGACTACTAAGAGGCAGGCGACGTGGACCCAAGTGATCAGTCGACTGTCAACGGTCATAATGGAGTCTGGAAATAGTCCGGCCCATCGTCGCATCCGGCTTATCGTTCTTTCGTATAGATAGTATTTTGCCAATCGGCTCGTGATAGCCATAGCTCACTTTCTGTAGATCGCGACTAAACTGAAAAAAAAAGATCGTTCGATCGGCATCCTCGATTACGAGAATAAAAATTGTCACATTAATCGAGCCTGATCGCCGGACTTGGATTGACGGGACGATCCGTCGGTTCTGTAGGGCCAAAGGGGTGACCCGGAGGAACCCTGGTATCACTGGACATCGGTTACCTTTTATTTCGAAACTCGGTGGCTGCGGCATCAACGGTATATCGATTGTCTTTTTACGTGTGCTTTTTTGCCTTCCAGTCTCGGAGCCCCGTGGAGAGACTTATCGATATTACGAAGAGACACAATTTTTCGTAATAAGTAACGCGCACCGTCAAATTGCCCCCTGGTCGACCGACGGTCTTGCGCTCTGTGCGATGTTTCTCATCCGTCATTATTCGCAATCGACAATCGGAGCAGCCAGGGCATAATAATATGGCAAATAGTTTTTTTTCTTCCTCCCACCTGCCATGTTTTATATTCATGCATAAAAGCTCGCAAAGTTCGTTCGATATTGTTGCATCGAATTACCCTCTCCCCGGCCATCAATATCCATCTCGCGAATTTGTTTCAGTCGTTGAACTGATTCCATCGAGTCATCGTCGTTGACCGGAAGTTTACCACGATATCGAGCCACGTACCGGGACGACACGGGCCTCGAAGCGCCTTAATATCTTTAGTCTTTATTATAAATAAAAACGTTTTTTATTTATAATGAAGTTATAAAAATTATAAGTTATAAAAAATAAATTTATAATAAACGTTATAAATAAAAAAGTTTTTTTTCGAATGAATTGTATTTTCTTCAATAGGTTTGGCACGACCAAATTATCCGTATTCATGATAAGAAAAATTCGCGCTTTTTGTGAAAATCGTTTGTTTCTGTCGAATTTAACAAAAATGACAAAGTCTCGATTGAAAAGTTGCAAATAAATGGTGACGTTTGAATTTTCTCGATCCTGTGTATATCGATTAATGTATTACTCTGAGCTTTCATTTGCGTTTGGTGCTGCAAAGGGGGACCCCCCTGGCTAATAATGAGGTGTTGCTTGATAGTATGTGCGACCAGCCTCACTCGACATTCACTGCTCCTCATCCGTCATCGTTCACCGTTAAAATTCATGTGAGCTTTTCTCTTTTTCTTTCGTTTCGAGCCATGCCGCGTAGAAATTTCTTAGGGTTAGCCTGATCAGGATCAGACGCCGATCGGGGTGTGATACGAGTAACACCTATTACGGGTATCCTGATCCGGTCCTGACCGGGCCGGAAGTACCTAGGCCCTACTAAGGCCGTCCCTGATAGGTCCCTACCAAGGCTTGCCCTGATAGGCCCTACTAAGGCTATCCATGATAGGGCCATACTAGGATTTCCCTAATGAGGCCCTACTGAGGCTTTCCATGATAGGGCCATACTAGGCTTTCCCTGATTAGACCATAAATGGGCTTGCCCTATAACTGCCCCAGTAGTCGATAGATGCACACAACCTCTTATTTTCCACATGGAAACTTCGATTTGACAGCATCGTAACTTCGGACTTTAGATGTATTCCTGAAATCATTAAAAAAAAATGTCACGACAAAAAACGTTATGCAACTCTCGGTAGCATCGGGGCAGCGTGCGTAGCTATAGGTAGGAAGGTACAAGGTTCAATTCCCATCTAGGCAAAATATTTTCTTCGAACAAAATCATTTCAGCAGGCTAGGGCATGACGAATTATGATACAAAATCATTGTAGTAGAACCCTAAATTAAGTGGTTCATTTCATTTTCGATTTTTGAAGTATTTTATGCACATAGGATACTTGGATTTACAGTGTATATTGTAAGCAAATAAATATTTATTCCAATCGAATCTGTATTTATTCAATTTGAATATATTTAATATTTAAAAAGAATAGCTGAAGAGAATAAGATCATTGTAGGCCGTGAGACATGGAAAAACATATTCTATTTAAAAAGGTTCTATTGAAATTAAATATTTCTTTCTGATCAGGCAACCTGATAGGGCCCACATCCGGCAACCAGCTCAGGCCCATATGTGACACGTTACATTTCCTAGTAGGGCCCTATCGGGCTGCCTTATGAGTGCCCTACCAGGGCAGTCAAGCAACCTGAATGGGCCCTGATTTGGGCCCCATCGAAATTTCTATGCGGGATAATACGTAATCAGATGCAACGACTGTTCAGCAACGGTGAATAATGCTCGATCGGTTTACCCTCACTCCTTCCAGCATCCGTATTTGAAATTTGTTTCAGTCACGGACGATACTCTACCGAAGCATGTCGTAGAGCGGTACTGTTTCACTTGATTCTTTAGACGCAGTCTCGACCCAGGAGATCAAGACATCGAGGTGACCAAAGATTTTGGCTTCCTTTCGTACTAAAATCCGTCGATCGAAAGTTCTATCTAATTTCCAATTGAATTAGAGCTTGCGGAAAATTGCCGCATTACTGTTTGTCAGCGTGTGTGCGAATGTGACAAATATTGGAAATGATTATCAGTGATCTAGATATTAAGAAAAAAAGAAATCGACAAATTTTTGTGTTTATTAGATTGAATCGGAAATACTTATCCTAATTTCTATGTCATTAGCTCGTTCATTGAGACGTCAGAGGTGATGAAAAAGAAGTACACTCCGACGATTACACCGTTAAGATTCCATACTTTGGCGTGGGTTTGTGCAGGGCCTTGGTGAGGCGCAGCGAGAACGATTTGATAAACAGTGCCACTTTTTATTCAATATTTATCGATTACTTTACAGCGCAGTGAGGAATTATTATAGTCCTGATGGACACTAAGTTTCGTTTAGTTCCTCCTGGAGTCTCACATTTGCTATTCGGGGCTGTGCCCTCGTACCAGAGTAGACGGTGAAGACCTTTGGATGCTCTTTCACTCGTCCAGCGCTCGCATCATGAAGAAATACGATAAGGCGGTGTTTGAGACCTTGAAAACAAGTGAAATTTCGTGTTTGCAAAGTAGCGAGAATGACGAAATCGAATTGCGGAATGATTTCCGTGTGGAACTGTGAATTATTGAAAGGTGGCGAGTAATGAGAAAATGATTGTTCGGCTCCTGAAATTTAATTGAACATGAAAGTATGAGTCGTGCGTAGAACTCACGTTGACGAACATTTCGACGGATATGTTAGTCACGCCGCATGAGGTCAGTATAAAAGGCTTGTACATGAGCATGACGATGATGTCGTTCATGAGACGTTTTTCACCGGAGCCTGGCCAGTCGCTCGCGTAAATAGCCTTGCGCAGATTTTCACTCTAGTGTACAACGTGAACTGAGTTAAAATCGACGTTACGTGCATTTTTATGGGAAAAAAATCATTGAAGGATGTTCAAATTTTCCAGTGGATGATATCAGGCCTGTTCCATGACATTTCTGATAATACAAGCCCAAGTTCTCATCTGTATAGAAACGCACGATTTTCATTGATGTAAAAAAATTAACTGTTCACTGATTTATTCCGTATTCGTTTCTATTTGTAACTAATTCGGCGTCCATGTTTATTTCCATCTTACTATTATTATTTTTTGTTCTTGCAGAAAGACGATTTTTTAAAATTACTTTTACAAATGATTGTTACCTCCGTCGTGACACTCGTTCCAAACCATCCATACATTAAGGTTTGCAATGATTTCATGGCGACGAATATTATGAGCGTGACATCGAACCCCGTCTATCGAATATAGATGATGATAATCAGATGAGGGATAATCTTAAAACAAATCGACAGCAAACCGACAATTTGGACTCACGTGAACCATTACATACAAAACGCCGCAAATGATGACAGCGTTGGCCGTTGTTATCCAAAGGACTATGGGTCCCCAAATTTGATCCAGATGTTCCCGACATCTCACCAGTGTTTGATACTGCCCGCAGCATTGTCGCAATTCCTGTATGTAATTGCTGCTGTTTCTCAAGTTCCTGATGCGATGCGACAGAGTGCGCAAATGTCCGCACATCTGAAAGATGTAATAGCCGAAGAGAATGTCGGAGAGTGAGCCGAAAATGGCGCAGCAGGCCGCTAAGTAGAACTCGACTGCGAAAGTGACGGGATATCGCCAGGTATGAGGATCGACTTTCCACGGATACATCGCCATGAAGGGTCGCACGTAAATGCTGACTTTGGCCCCGCGTATTCGTTGAATGAGCATCAGGAGCAACGGTTTGACTATGTTCTTCGCGAGCGTCATGCAGGTGCTGACCGTCAGAACAAACGAGGGCCGATAGAACCAGTGAAACGATGTAAGCAACATCGGCTGGAACTCCGAGTTGTCGAGGTCACGGTCAAAAGCGGCGCTCAGACTGCTGTCAAGTGCCGTCAAACGCTGTCGCTGCAGGCTCAGCACAGTCGTCTTCGCGGTAACGGTTCGATTAAAGTAGCATCACGAGTACGCCATTGATCGCGAGATCGATGGTGATTTTTTGTTCTATGCGCTATACAAGTAATGCGTGTGTGCAATTGCGTGCGGGTAGAGCCAAGCAAGTCCTCTTTCAATGGTCTTTTTCAAGGTCAAATTCAAGGTCTACGATTTTGCACCGATATTGTGAGAAAAGTTTTAATTTTTAGTAGTATTTTAAAACATGCCGGTTTCGGAAAGTGCACAATGAGGGTTGAAGCAATATTGCCAAATGTACGTGGCAGTATGTTGGTTTCAAAAATTGATGGGACGTTATTAGTGTTTTTATTATCATTGTTAGCGCTATTAATCTTACAATTATTATGTCTACTGTCATTGGTATGATAATGATATTTATTATCCTCATTATAGTATTTTATATTAATTTTGATTTGGGATTGTTGGGCAAGTTTGGTAAGTTCTTGTTTGGAGAAGTTCATATTTTCGATGCTGTTTTGCACAAATTTGGTCTGGGGAAGCGCCCAGTGAGGGTTGGAGCAATTTTGCCAAGTGTACGTGGCGTTTGTTCTAAAAAATCATCAGGAGTTATCGATATTACTATCATCATTGTTTTTTCTATTTATATTACAACTATTATGTCTACTGTCATCGGATCAATGATCATTATTATTACTCTAACTATTCTATTTTATAATAATCTTAATTTGGGTTTGTTTGTACTGAGAGAAAAGTCCATGTTATTTACAACAAAGGCCCATGGTAAAAGAGGGGATAGTAAAATTCGTTGTAGTTTATTGATACCGCAACCGTAATATGGTTGACACAACTATAAGCGCAAAGTATACCTAAACATGGGATTTGGGTGGCGTGTTTGACTATGATCCCTGAAATGATTATTCGTTATCGTAGAAGGCTTGACAATATAGATACCCGTGAAAAAATTGCCGACCCTTACAATAAAACCAACGCTCGGGATGGCAATCGGGGCCCAACCGATCGTACCCAACCATAAGGCCAACGTTCGGCCAGTTTTGTTGACCGACGAGTAACCCATAGTTAAATTGAACATTGGCGCATCACCGACAACCAACCTTGGGCCAACATTGGCCTTAAACTGCACCGAACCTTTGATACGCCAGCCTTGGCACCGACACTGGGCTAATGCTGGTCCAGGTCAGCACCAACACTAGGCTGACGATGTTTTGCCAACTGTAGGACCCATGTAACATTTCGGATTTTCTCCAACCGTTGGCCAGGCGTCGAGTATAGTTGCCACTGTACTGGCCGAGTGCTGGGCCTATTGTAAATGTTTTCATGGGTAGCAGGTTGTATGTTATAATGTGGTACAAATCACTATAAAGATCGTCAAATATCACATGCAACATTTTTAATCAATGTATATATATTTCAAATCACTATTAGAATCTTGGAAAGTACATTTTTGATAGTATCAGGGAATATCCATTTTATGAAAACCTACCATATTGTATAGCATTGAAGAATAAAAGGATGTTTGTGAGATTGGTGGTTAGGGTTACCACATATGCATAATTCATGCAACTGCTAAAATATTAATAAGCAGGATTACACTTTTGACAGTAACTATGCTATAAAATAATAGTGCCCCCTCAGGGAAATATGAAATATAGTTAAAATATGGTTGAGAACAGTATACATGTCTCTGAGCGTGGTAAGTTTGGTAAGAAAAGGTAAATGAGGGTTTGTTTGGGTTCATTTGTTTGTTTAAAATATAATCTGGAGTTATCAATATTCTTATTATCATTATCATGTCTACTGTCATTCTAATAATAATGATTATTATTATTTTTATTATATTTAATATTAATTTTAGTTTGGGTTGTTCAGGCAGTTTTTTTTCGATTGGGGAAGTACAGAGTGAGGGTTAGAGGTTTAAACAAAAGAAGGATCATTATCGTTATTATTACTGTTATTATTATTGTTTCCTCCATGAATATTATAATTATTACGGCTGCTATCATCGTAATAATAATAATTATTATTCTGATTCTAGTATTTTATAGGGTGTCCAATAGGAAGTTGCTAAAACTAAATAAGTGTCTCTTCCCTTCGTGAATTCAATAGGGGTCCCTTTTTCTAAGGCGCATACCTGAGGCCCCGCAGTTTTATTCCAGCCGTGGTTGAAGCAAGTACGCGCGCGTCAAAATGAGTGAGCTCACCACGGAAGAAAAAGGATATCTTATTGAGTGCTTCTTCTCGAGGGGAAAAATTTATAGTAATGCGTATAGAGGGTTTCGTACTAAGTTTGGAACTCACAGAGTTGCCAGCGAAAACACTCTGAAAAGGTGGGAATTTAATATTTATTCATATTCATCTATCACACAACTTGTGTTTCAATTCAATTAAACTGCATTGAAGTAATTTTACGTTAATTTTTGTAGGATAATCGATAACTTCGTGAAGTATGGTACACTCCAGGACTGTAGACACGACTTGCCAGGTCCATCTGTTACGGTGACTACACCAGAGAAGATCAACGAAGGTGAGAATTATTTCAAACAAAATCCAAATGATTCGATTCAGAAAGCTGCTCAAGCATTAAAAATAACCAAATCATCATTACACAACATTTTGAAATATTTTTAAATATTTCATCCGTATAAAATAAGCACTCATCAATTGTTAACTGAACATGCCATGACGAAACGCATCGAATTTTGTAACACTATCACGGGAATGTTTGAAGCCGAAGAACTTAATGAGAAATCGATTATTTATTCCGATGAAGCACATTTTTGGATGAATGGGTACGTAAACAAGCAAAATTACCGGTTTTGGGGAACGGAAAATCCCAACATATCGCTAGCGAAGTCCCTTCATCCACAGAAAGTAACGGCACGGGCAGCGATTTCAGTAAAAGGAATTTATTTGTAATTCTTGGAATCTACGGTAACAGGAGAGAGTTACAAACATCTTTTGGAAACGAAATTCTTCCTTCATGCAAAAAAGAGGGGACTGTTTAAAAATGTTTACTTCATGGAAGATGGAGCGACGCCGCACCGGACTCATGAGGTGTTTGAAGCTATTCATCGCGTATATGGGACTCGAGTAATCGGTCTGCGGTACCCTAAATTTGCTCAAGGCGGACTAGAATGGCCTCCGTACTCACCCGACCTGAACCCTTGTTATTTTTTCTTGTGGGGTTACATTAAAGATCATTGTTACGCTAAAAACCCCAGCACGGTAGAAGAACTGATCGCGGCCATCCAGGAAGTGGTTCGCGGCATTACGAACGATATGTTGGACACAGTTTTTCACAGTTTTCAAAAGAGAATTGATTTTTGTGCACAATCTAACGGTTCGCACTTCGAAAATATCTATCATTAATCACTGTACTTTTTCGTTATTTTTATAAGATGTAATAAATTGACATAAAAAATATTTGACTGGGTTTTATTTATGTGCGTTTAAAACTGCAAAGTTTCCTCTATTTAAAGCAATTTGGCTTTTCTGATTCTGTGCACGTGTTTTAAAATGACAGTCGATTAGTTTCAGCAACTTCCTATTGGACACCCTGTATATATAATGACTATACATATTTACATAAGTGTATATGTCTCCTGCATGACAGTATGGAAAATAGCGGTGCGATGGTGGCGAAGCGGGGATGCATCAAGTCTAGCCCATCGGTTCTTCAGTCCCTCGCGCACTCTGAGTTTTCTCAATCAGAAAACAGTGTATACAATGTCGCGTGATCGTCACGCTTTTCGATTATCTACCTTGAGAATCACACTGGTGAATCCCACAAGCCAGGTGAGACCATCCATGAGCATTTTACGATGTAGGCGCTGATAATAACAAAAGTTAATGAAACCCCAAGCGACGACTAAGAAGCAGACGATGTGGATCGAAGTGATCAGTCGACTCTCAGCGGTCATAATGGAGTCTGGAAATAGTCCGGCCCATCGTCGTAACCGGTTTATCGTTCTTTCGTATCGATAGTATTTTGTCAATATGCTCGTCATAGTCAAACGTCACTGTCTGTAGATCGCGACTAAACTGAAAAAAGATCATTCGATCGGCATCCTCGATTACGAAAACAAAAATTGTCACTTAAGAGAGGAGATGCCTTTAGGCGGGGAAAAAATGTGCTGATTTTCATGATTGAAAAAAAAAATAAACGTTTCATAACCATTTTTGAGTCATAGGTTACATGGTATTTTTTGTTATCCACCTTTAAACCGACAGAGGTATGGCACTCTGTTCTAAATTGCATTTTCAAAACTGACGTGATGTATAGCTGAAAAACTAATCGAGCGATTCTGATGAAATTTGGTATAAATCTATCTAAACTTATTGACCTAAAACATGACCGAGTGTTTTTTTTAAATTTAAATGAGTATTTCTTTATTGCAAAATCTAGCCGTTGTTTCGAAAAATGTAATCGTTTTGTTTCAACGCGTGGGAGAAGGGGGCCCAAAACGGGCACCCGGCCTGAAGCGGGCATCCTCCATATTTCTAGCGTTTTTAAGGGGTTAGCCCCACTTGCGATTTTGAAAAAATCGATTTTTTTTATTGCATTTTTTTGAAGTGCAATTTGAAGTGCAGTTTTTTTTATGCCCGGAATAGATGACTCTATGTAAGTTTACAAAAAAAATATTTTCTTCGTGTAAACTGAAATTGAAACTTTAAACGCGTTTTTCTCAAAATGGCATTTCTGAAGTCGGTCACCAAGATTACTCGAACACTAATGAACCGATCTTCTTGAAATTTGGCAGGCTTATTTAATACAAAAAAATGTAGTCTTAAATCGTTCGATTTTTTTCGTTAAAATCGAACCATTAACTTTGACTGTCCGCCATTTTGTGAAAAATGAATATTTTTTAAAATCCTTCGATTAAAGACTAGTTTATACTTGTATTTGACTAAATCCATCCGCATTTTTTTTTCAGATGATCCACTTCGCCGCAATGTTGGTCACCGTAAACCGTGTATATAAAAACATTATTTCATTGACGGCCATTTGCCACTAAACAATGTAATATTTTTCAATAAAAAAATTACTGAAAGTTCTTCAAGATGTGTTCTTTAAGATGGTATATTGATTGATTAAAACGTTTTGTATTTTTCTTTAAAAAAATTCATGAAAAAGGCTTTTTTTTGCGCTACAAGTGGGGGTAACGCCTTAAACTTGTCGCGGTTTCGCAATGTGGGGACGCTGCCCCCGTCCCGCCCGACCTGCCGCAGTCGTGGAACTCAACTGCGACCGACGTTATGAAGAAAAAAAATCAAGGCCTATGCAACCACACCGTGTTTTGTCTATCCGTGAGTAAAATAGTCCAATACTAAAAAATGTGACTATTGTTTTAGTCTAACTTTACCTTTTTAACGTTATGTTTGCTTGAATGTATTCCAATAATTTTTTGGTTCGATTTGATGAAAATGTCCAGTGGCGCAAAACGGCAAAACGGGCGGGGCAAAGCGGGTACGTGCCATAATATGTAAAAAAAATGTAAAAAATGAAAAAAATATTAAAACATGTTAAAATATGTTAAAAATGTTAAAAATCTTAAATTATGTTTACTGAATGTTGAGAAGAAACATAAAGAAAAATAAAGTTTACTGAATGTCAAGAAGAAACGACCAAAATCCAATATCAAAATAATAAAGTTTTCTGACTGTTGAGAAAAAAAGGCAAAGTTTTTGTTCGTCTACGTTAATAATAATGATTTAGGCGCAATAAAAATGTGAATAAACTCATAATTTTGTTCCCCCTATGATGGCCTTTTTCATTTTTATTTATGCCTAATCTCAGGGAAAAAACAGGGTGCTCGCTTTACCCTCTGCGTGCCCACTTTGCCCAGAAGCCGTGCCCGCTTTAGGCCACTCCCCTAGGCAATGCGGAGATTCGTTAAAGTTTTTAAACTAGTTTCATTCTTTGTATTTTGAAGATTTACTAGAAATGTGTGTTTGTTTGGGTTGCACTATTAACCCTTTCGCATTTAGGTGAAAATGAGATTTTTCGTGCAATTCTTGTGTTGGAAAAAAATGTTGGTTAGAAAAGTTGGAAAAATTCAGTGACCCCAAAAACCATGATGTACCAAATTACAATCGAATCGATGCAGTAGAAATAGGTTGTTTTTCAAATGCCCCTGTACGTTTCATGACACAAAAATGGCACGACTTTTTTTTGCCCCTATGCGTGTCACTCACAGTCAAGGGGTTAAGGGGTTACCCCCACTTGCGATTTTGAAAAAATCGATTTTTTTTTATTGCATTTTTTTGAAGTATAAGTATAAGTAGCCCTGGATAGATGACTCTATGTAAGTTTACAAAAAAAAAATATTTTCTTCGTGTAAACTGAAATTGAAACTTTAAACGCGTTTTTCTCAAAATGGCATTTCTGAAGTCGGTGACCAAGATTACGCGAACACTAATGAACCGATCTTCTTGAAATTTTGCAGGCTTATTTAATACATAAAAATGTAGTCTTTAATCGTTCGAATTTTTTTTTCGAAAAAATGGCCGTTTTATAGCCAAAAAACGGCCGTTTTTTTTTCGTTAAAATCGAACCATTAACTTTGACTGTCCGCCATTTTGTGAAAAATGAATATTTTTTAAAATCCTTCGATTAAAGACTAGTTTATACTTATATTTGACTAAATCCATCCGCATTTTTTTTTCAGATGATCCACTTCGCCGCAATGTTGGTCACCGCAAACCGTGTATATAAAAACATTATTTCATTGACGGCCATTTGCCACTAAACAATGTTATATTTTTCAATAAAAAAATTACTGAAAGTTCTTCAAGATGTGTTCTTTATGATGGTATATTGATCGATTAAAAAAGTTTTGTAGTTTTCTTTTAAAAAATTCATGAAAAAGGCCTTTTTTTGCGCTACAAGTGGGGGTAAAGCCTTAAAATACGATAAATTTATCGCCTGATGGCAAAACAAAAATTTGAATATGACATTTTATCACGGCTTTTTTTAAATTTCCCTTAGAGTGCTCGCTTTGGGCCCCCTTCCTTTTTCTTGGTTCATCCTTTAAGTATGAGTATTTATGATAGAAAGATCTTCCCTGATTTTTTTTACCAGATTAATCCCGCCGACGCTACGTCCCACGCCGTCTAACAACGTCCGCCGCACCCCATTTAGAAGACCGTGCCACACTACCTCCATTTTTGAAGATGAATTTTTAAAAATACCATGTGACAGTCAAAAGTATTAATAAAGCATACCCCAAGTCTCAAAATTGGTGAAGAATTCCGTCGTTAAAAAAAAATGACAACCAGCCATTCTTTCATCGCCGAAAGGTATGCCCGTCCTTAATCGAGCCCGATCGTCGGCCTTGGTTCGACGCGACGATCCGTCGGTCCTGTAGGGCCAAAGATCTGACCCGGAGGATCCCGGGTAGCCCTGACCATCGGTTACCTTTTTTTCGAAACTCAGTAGCTGCGGCATCAACGATATATCGATTGTCTTTTTATGCAAACTTTTTTTTTGCTTTTCAGTCTCGCAGCCCCGTGGCGAGACTTATTGATATTACGAAGAGACTCAACTTTTCGTAATAAGTAACGCGCGCCGTCAAATTGCCCCCTGGTCGACCGACGGTCTTGCTCTCTTTGCGATGTTTCTTATCAATCATTATTTGCAATCGACGATCGGTGCAGCGAGGGCATAATAATATGGAGTCTTTTTCTCCCTTCCGGCTGCCATATCTTATATTCATGTATAAAAGCTCGCAAAGTTCGTTCGATATTGCTGCATCGATTTACCCTCTCCCCGGTCATCAGTATCCATCTCGCGAATTCGTTTTAGTCGTTCATGGGATTCCATCGAGTCATCGTCGTTTACCGGAAATTTGCCACGATATCGAGCCACGGTCCGGGACGATATGGGCCTCGGGACGCCTTAATATCTTTAGTTTTCATTACAAATAAGAACCCAGACGGGCGACAGTTAATTTATTCCCAAATAAAGACTGCCCGAAAAAAGCCATTCGTACAGAAATATGACTATACAAAATGCACAAGCTTCGTAATAAAAGACGCGTACTATAAATGAAATATTATAATTCATGGTAAATCGAATGAGATTAATTAATTGAATAGAATAAGTGTCGATAGAACAAAAGGACAAACGTGAAAAGCAATACTGTTTCAAGAATTATTTATTCCATAATATACAAAAATAACAGTCGTTCCACGATCTGTTTTTAAATTATGGACTTTTTTTCCTAATTTTACGGCGTTTACTGATTTTCAACCAAATTGCAGACTTTCTCGTACGAATATACGTAATCTGATCGTATTCGAGGGTTACACGCATTTTTTGTACTCAATTCCACTTGGGAATCCGATAACACCGAGACGAGGCCCGCCTTCGTTTGGTGCAGGTGCATTTCGTCCTGTTGAAGCAACGTATTAAGAAGTTAAGGGCGGATTACCTTTATAACGAAAATTTCAACTTTTTTACACAATTTGCACCCTTATGGGTCTTGGAACACGTGGGTAAAAGGATATTTCCATATCTGTAGTGCTTTAGATGTTACAGCCTGTTGAGCGGAACCGTCCGTCGACTGAAAACGGATAGCTGAGGCGCTCGGAGCGCGCTTGCCGGGGAGACTTTTTCTCAATACCTGAGGTACGATCATCAATTTCGTGGGACATTAGTGAAAGGTTTACCTTCCCTTGCCTTTAGATGGCGTTTAAATCAAGTTATTATATGACGTACGAAGGCGTTTGGAAAAAATGAAACACAACGTGTTCTCAGTTGTGCGACGATCGTGTAAACAGTGTCATTGTCTCAAAAATGCCTAACTCGCAGAAATCACCTGGTGGTGTCCACCAAAATCGTCCACGGACGAACAGTTGCTCGGCGTAAAATATATTACATAGGGCAGACCTAGGAGGGTTGACACAGAGGTAAGTTGAAGCAGTGTCAATGTCCCGGTAGATGTGATTGTTAGCGAGCTGGCAACAATGCCATTCTTTCATTGCTACGACGCGCGCCACTTGTCAGTTCACTCCGGTATTTTTCACATCGACACCCGCGCTGAAAAAAATCGCAAAAGTGAGTATTTGTCGTATGTTTCATAAAGGGGAGGGTAGGGGTTTCAGCGTGAAAAAAAAAAACACTTTTTTGCGAATTTTTTTTATCGATATGGATAGAGTAAATTTATTGAAACATTTTGTACATTGTTAAGTGTCATTTCGAGAACATTCCGTGAAATTTGTACGCGAAAATATCCACAAACAAGCCGTCGCCGCGGTTTTCTCGAAACCACTTTTTCAAAGTCCGTGTTCACTGCCATTTGAAAATTACATGACTGATTTATTTCAAACTTGGTACACACTTTCTACATATAAAATACCTCCCTCCCTACATAAAAAATAGCACATTTCACTTTACATGACCAGCAAAAATTTAGGAATGAAAAAAAAATTATCAAAGACCGTTGGGGGGAGGAGTTGATGATACTTTGACTAAATTTTAATGGTACTTGATTTCAGATAATTTCTAGCTGAGATACAGTGAACACCGCAAATCGTGTTTTTCCAAAAGCGTTCTTGGAAAAGATTTGTCACCGGCTTGTTTGTGGATTTTTACGCGTACAAATTTCACGGAATGTTCTTGAAATGACACTTAACAATGTACAAAAGATTTCAATAAATTTACTCTATCCATTGAGATAAAAAAAATTCGCAAAAAAGTGTTTTTTCACGCTGAAAACCCCACCCTCCCCTTAAGCTTCAGTTACCTTGTTTATATATTTGATGGTATGTGATATGCATTGTTTGGAAGCTCACTAACTTAGCATTCGATTTGTCATATTGAATTTGTTGTTTTGCAATACTCTTTAGCAATGGCGAGTTCCCGTGCGGAAATTGAGTTGGGGCTGTGATGGGGCCCCAATAATATTCCCCTAACTTTATTCGGGCCCTAATCTGGAAGCCACATGAGGGCCGTTAGCGGCCGGTCACACTTTGTCAACAAGGGCCCTTATAGGCGCAACGACCGGGGCCTTATAAATTGCCTCAATGGCGCCTCATCAAAACCATTTTAGCGCCCTGAAAATGCCTCAACGGCGCCTCATCATAACCATTTCAGCGCCATAAAATATTCGTATCAGTGGATATACGTGTATGTTAACTGCGTCAGGGTATATCTGTATTTGTTTTTATGTAATTGTTCATGTGCATAGGTGTGGGCGTGAGTATATGTGTATGTATGTGTGCGCGCGTAGAAATGTGATTGCGTATTTGCATGTGAGCCTTTATGACAAACTGCCATGACAAAATTAATACAAAAATTAATACAGGAAATAGAGTCTACTGAATCACTAGAATCTATTTCCATTGAGGGAAAGATCTGGAAAACGAAGACCAATTTATTTACTTATCCTACACAGTCAGATAAAGTTTATGAATAGGAAATATCAGTCGAAGTCTTCAGAAGAAATAATTTTTCCTATGATGAATATTGAGCGGAAATTAGTTGCTATAAAAATGTCGAGAAAACCGGTTGGGACTGTTCACACTTATGCGCTAGCATTACTCCATGTATGAGTGAAACCATGAGTAATTGTTTGTATCTATGTAAAAGGTTTCTTTAATTTGATAAATAAATACTGTCTGATGTTTGTCTGCATATTTGTGTTCATCGTTGATTTTTTATTTGCCAATGCCCTTACGCTTTTTCCTAATTTGCGTTCGATAATATTATTCGATCGATGTATATAATCGATTTGAATAATTGAAATACCATCAACCATGTAGCCTAAGCTATTTATACTGGTTTATCGCTATAATAGTCAGATCTGGGCCTATTGTGGAGATCCCTACTTGTTTATCCCTATACTGGCCAAGTCTGGGCCTATTGTGGAAATCCCTACAGGTTTATCCCCATAATGGCCAAGTCGGGGCCTATTGTGGAAATCCCTACAAGTTTATCCCGATAATGGCCAAGTCTGGGCCCATTGTGGAAATCCCTACTAGGGAAAGCACTAGGAAAGCCCTGAAATGCCCTTATTTTTATTAGGGATGCCCTATCAGTTTTCCGCACGGGTTCCGAATCAAGTGGCATCGTATTTTTGACACCTAGGAGGGTTGAAACATTTGTTTCAACTTACCTCGGTTGCAGTAATGTTTTCATACGTTAATATTTTGTGGTGTGGTTTGCAAGGCTTGCGTTTGTTTTATTTCAGATGCCGAATAAGTATATTAGGAAAACGGATAGAGGCATGGCGAGCCGAGAAACATATGAACTCGCCGCTGAAGAGGTTACTCTACGGTACGAAAGATCAAGCACAAAGAGAACGTGGAAAGTGAAGACGAGGAAGAGTATTTTTGCCTGTGTTGTATGGAATCTTATTCAAACAGCAGGCCAAATAAAAAGTGGGTGCAATGCCTGGAGTGCAAAGCATGTTCGCACGAAGCCTGCACTGGTGGAGAACTTTCATATGCATGTCACAATTGTTTGTCAGAATAGAGGTTGATTGGCTTTCTTGCCATAAAGTTTCTCCTTCAATTCGTTTCAGTTAGAACTTATAAAAATTTGTTAGACTGAATCTAAAAATGAGCCTTAGATAAATGTCGAGGGTAAGTTTAAAAAATTTTTTAAACGTTTTTTAATAACAATGTGTTTTGACATAATTTATGCCCATGTTTGGTACCAATTCCCAGGCGTTTCAACTCACCTCGATAGCTGTTTCAACTTACCTCGATACGAGGAGAGTTGGAACAAAACGACTTATTGTACGTAAATGGTTTTTTTACAGGTTACATAATTCCTGGAGTCATTTCTAGTCGAAATCGATTAGTCGATTAAAAAAGCTAAATAACAACTTAATATTTACCCGACTCTCTCGTTTCGATTGCGAGATATGGGGTGAAATCTGAAAAGTGTTTCAATTCTCAGTCTCCCCTACATCGGCGATGGAGACAGTAACATTTTCCGTACTCTGCTTGATTGTGATCGATATAGTGACATCACTGTACAGAAGAAGGCATATTTAGGTTATGTGCAAAAATATATGAGCTCTTGACTGCGCGATGTCATGACAAAAAGGCAGGGGCAAGTAGACCAACAACGTGATTTAAGAAACTCACATTATGTTATAGAGTAGCTATCAGGAGGAACTCTGATTCCATAGACGAAATAAAAAATGCTGTGCGGGCCGAAAACTGCCCGCTAGGAGAAAACAGTTGGTGCAAGTGGCGCATTGCAGAAGCTGCGGATTAACTCGCTGATGTCCACCACGAATCTGCCCTCCACGAAACAGTTCAAAAAGCCATTCGACCAGTGCACGTGGCTCTTTGCAGTGAAGACTTGTAACAAAGATGCACCGCACCGGTGGAAACACACAAAATGACAGTGAGACAGGAATTCGTCTTTTATAATTCCTTCACCTGTCACGGCCGGGGTCTGACGGCTGACAGGGCTCTGGTTAATTAGTTTTTATTTTCATAATATAATTTATCTGGGCGCCAGACAGTTTTTATAAAACTGACAAATTTTTGATATTGACTTTTGTTCGACTACGGTATTTGAGACAATCGCAGGGAGGATTCCGTTGGGAGACCCAAAGAATAAAGTTGCGAGACTGAAGAAAAGACGCTTGAGAGGAGATATACGAGGGTGGGGTGAAAAGTTTCCGGCCTGACCAAGAAAAACGATATTTAAAATTTTTTTTTGCTTTATTTTTCAACATAATCTCCATCAACACTGATACATTTCTCATAACTCTCGCATCCCAAAAAACAGTAGCCATCACCTTGTTTGCCGATAAAATTGTTTTTGCCTTCTTTGGGGTTGGTTCCCCTTTTCCAACCCACTGTTTTGACTGTTCTTTACTTTCAGGAGTGTAGTGGTGGACTCATGTCTCATCAACAGTTATGAATCGAGGCAAAAATTCATTTGGATTACGTCTATACAGCGCCAAATTGTCGGTAGCGTCGAGCGTTAGCAAACGCGGCACCCACCTTGCACACAGCTTTTCCATGTTCAAATGGTTGTGCAAAATATTTCGCACACGTTCAGCTGACATCCTACAGGTCTCAGCTATCTCATGCACTTTCAACCTGCGGTCTTCCAACACTATTTTATGGATTTTTTCAATCATCTCTGAAGTTGTGACTTCAACGGGCCGTCCTGAGCGAAGCTCGTCAGAGGTGCTCACACGACCAATTTTAAATTCAGAAACCCACTGATTAATAGTTGAATATGATGGGGAGGAGTCTCCTAGTGCTGAATCCATCTTTTCTTTTATTTGTTTTGGTGTAAAATCTTTCAAATGGAAGTATTTGATGACAGCACGTTTTTCAAGTTTTCCATTTTTACGAAAACAACGGAAGCGTCTCGCGCAATGTGCTCTCAAACGCAAACTAACGTAGCGATTGGGCTGAAACTGTACATACAAGCTCGGTAGGAATGGTACTGCAGGACGCCGCTCCAAAATTAGACTTAGTGGCATCATCTCTTGGTCAGGCCGGAAACTTTTCACCCTACCCTCGTATCAATTCATTGTAACTTACTTGACAATTTTATATTTAATCGACCAGGTTCCTTCACGGACGATATTTCCTTGTTTCTTTGGACTCTTTTCCAATTTTCGACGATACAATAAATTTTACAAAACTAGGTTAGATGATAATGTACGCGATAAGACTCCTCGAGGACTGACTTCGTAGGCGAATTTCCCTTCCTGGTTCTTCAAGGGCCTTGACCGAAGTGACGAGCGGGCACGCTGGCCGCGCGATCTATGCCCCCCCCCCCCCACACAACGTGTATCGCTGGACGTAAGACAGATTTTCGTACTTCTTGTCGAATTGTTGGTAATACCGTGGTGTTCGCATGCGGACGTAAATCGACTCCCTCGGTCGATATGATCTCGCTCGCTTCGAGTGGTTGTCGATATCGCTGTTCAGTTAAACAACCTAATCGTTTCGTTACGAGAAGGGATAGGGTCTTGACGAACGTGGATGATTTTAGGAGTGTCTCGGGTAGTGCCCGAGGAGTCGAATCGAGAGTTGACGTCGGGGAGGTTCGTTCCAAAATATCCGGTCACATCAGTGAGTGCTTCAATGCGCGCTTATGGAAACTGGCTCCCAGACACCTTCACTGCGGTGTAAAGACGATCGACGTAGCCGCATACAAAGCTACTGGGATCTTCAATAAAGGCTACTCATCCATTTTGAAGACAACGAATACGCTGTAGGAATCACTGTTGGGACGAACAGCAGGAACTTCGCGGAACTGACTGACAGGAAGCGCGTGGCGGCATCGGAGGGAAACATGTCCGACTGTGAGAAAAATACCAGGATGGAGAAAATTGGGCCTTCAGATTCAGCAGAGTGAATTCTTCGAGGAACAAGAAAAGCCTCTGTATGGTGCTGGAATAGCTGATTGAATATAATTATCAAAAACAATCATTGAATACGATTTTTAATAACGTTAAACTTCAAATGCGTTTTTATGGAAAAAGCGTTTTTTAGGGCTCTTCAGCTTCAACGAATGAACCGATTCACATGAATCTCTGCGTAGTTGAAAGGGAATTCAAATTGAGAGGCCATCAGGAAGCGATTTTCATAAAAAATTAATTGAAAAAAAATCTCGTCCGTTGAAGCAAAAAAGAAAACCGGACAAAAGAAATGGGTTTTTTTTCACCCGGCGGCCATTTTGTTCATCAGGGGTTTCTCAAAAAACAAAAATGATGAGCCCCCCTTAATTTAGTCTAGTTTAATTATTTTCAGCCTGTCTTTGTTCCAGGTCAACTGGCAAGACTGTGGAGCGCCCCGCGCAAATTCATGCACGTAGTGCATGAATTTATTTGACGGAGTCGGCATTTTGGATTTATTTTAAATAATAAAATTTGAAATTACGATCCATTGATAGAAGATTAAAATATTAGGAATACAACTTTGGAGTGACCGTTTTACTTAGAGAGCCACTGCGGCCGAAGTAGTGGCCCTAGCTCAATAAAAAAAAGTGGCATTTTAAACTAGAGGCTCTGCCAATGTAAACAATTTTAAAAAGCTAACGGATACGTGTATGCATTATAAAGTTATAGGCACTCAAACATGGCAACCTACGAACCGAATTCTCAGCATTTGCGGGAGGTTATGATTTACTTCTTCAACATCAAGAAATCTGCGGCTGAGGCCCACCGTTTGCTTGTAGATGCTTACGGGGAGGATTCTATTAGTGAGAAAACGTGTCGGCGGTGGTTTCAACGCTTCAAAAGTGGAGATTTTGAGGTCGAGAACAAGCATGGTGGCGGAGGGCAGAAAGTTTTTGAAGACGGGCTGACAGCTGGGCGGTGTGTACTATGAGCTGCTCAAACCATCCGAAACCATCACAGGGGAACTCTACCGACGTCAGTTGATGCGCTTGAGTAAGGCACTCAAAGAGAAACGGCCACAATTCAACGAAAGACATGACAAGGTGATACTGCAGCATGACAATGCCCGACCCCATGTTGCAAATGTCGTGAAAAAGTACTTGGAAACGCTGAAATGGGAGGTTTTATCCCACCCGCCGTACTCTCCAGACATTGCCCCTTCCGACTATCACTTGTTCCGGTCAATGGCACACGATTTGGCTGACCAGCACTTCGGTACTTACGAAGAAGTCAAAAATTGGGTCGATTCCTGGATTGCCTCCAAGGACCAAGACTTTTATCGACGCGGGATTCGAATGCTACCTGAAAGATGGGTCGAGGTCGTAGCTAGCAACGGGCAGTACTTTGATTAAAAAATATGTAGCCACTTTTTTATAATAAAGCCTTAAACTTTTGAAAAAAACGGCCACTGCAAAGTTGTACTCCTTATACATTGAAACCCATTCCCAAAAGTATTTTTTTTTTAATATAAAAAGAAATTCCCGCAGTTCATGCATTTTTCAGGTCTCTCGACGGTAACCTTCCCGTAATTTCCGTTTCGCATCCATCTTCCCTCTGGATCTCACATATCAGGAGGAACCCAGAGGTATGATGCCCGAGGAATGACGATTCAATCCGGTTTTTGTGCATAGCGCGACATGGTATGTTTTATCACCTCTACTTGAACAGGTGAAGAGTGACATATTTAATTGAAAAATGGTACATTTAAGAATGACCAGTGGATTGACTCCCTCGCCTGTAAGACCACCTTATAACACGTGAGCGTAAGCTACAAAAATGATGAGGTACAAGGATGGTCTCGTCGGAAAAGTAAAACTAGAAAAGCAGACTTACAGCTCTCCAGAGGAATGCTTGAGAAAAACGGTCACAAAATTGCGTTATATATTGTGAGATACCTTTGCTTATAATTGTTTTATTTTTCACGGAGGAATTAAAGGAATGTCTAATGGTTTCAAGGAATTTCTTTTCTGATGTTTTTTAATTTTTAGTACCTTTTCATTTTGCTAGTGGATATGAAGTCTGGATACGTACACGCCAGAGGATTGATTTCCATAGTCAAAATACAGAGAAAATAAGGATAACAACGATATTTTCTGCCAAATCGGTTTTGTAGGAAGATTTGGAAATATTTCAAACTGTCAAAGTCCAAAAAATCTATCCAGTAATCGAAAAGCTTCTATTAAAAAAGTCAGGTTAAATGCAAAATCATCATTTCGGGAGAATCACCTATATATAATATATATTTAGTTCAGTCTCCACGAGTTGCATCACGATACGACGTCGTGTAGTTATGTGATATGTCATATCCAGCCTTCAATTTGGTTTTTTACCTTGAAAAGTAAACTGCAAAATGCCAGAAGCAGAGTAAGACCGACAAGCAACATTTTTATATTAGCTCGATAATGATGATGCAATGTGGTGGCCGCAAATGAATGCTGCGAATTCTAAATAGATTCGCTGAAAATTACAGAGTCTCAAAAAAAGTTGATAATAAATCGTGACGTTGCAATTTTTTCGACTCTTTATTGTAACGATGGGTTACGAATATTGAGACAATCCGAGACAGGTGATGTAAACGGGCCGGCGCGCCGGCCCGTTTACTGGTTGCTGGTATCCTCAGATCCATATATCTCAAGTTTAAGGGAACTTCCAGCGAAGAAGCACAAAAAACTATCGACTGATGCTCTGCGGCTGGTATCCTGTAGCGACGCAGAAGATGAATCAACCGGGGAACTGTCCATATCCGAGAGCGAGGAGTATGACTCTAATTCACTTTTAATACAACTTTGTTTTAATAAAAGTAATCATCATTATCAATCGTCACCAAAATGTCTCAAATTTTGTTCACAGTCAACCCAAAAACTCCTTCAGTATTTTTCAGCCATTTCCAACCAGTATTTCTAAGACCGAACAACGATATCTCGGACGCCATTTTTTTTGAAAATTACATCATCGAATTCATATTCAGCGACCCCAAAAACGTATCCTAGCCAACTTTCAGCCATTTCCAACCAGTATTTCTAAGATCGAACGAAGATATCTCGGCCGCCATTTTGTTTTTGAAAATTTCGATACCAAATTCGTAATCAGCGACCCCGAAAACGTACCTCAGTCAACTTTCAGCCATTTCCAACCAGTATTTCTAAGACCGAACGAGGATATCTCGGCCGTCATTTTGTTTTTGAAAATTTCGATACCAAATTCGTAATTAGCGACCTCAAAAACGTATCTTAGCCAACTTTCAGCCATTTCCAACCAGTATTTCTAAGACCGAACGGCGATATCTCGGCCGCCATTTTGATTTTGAAAATTTCGATACCGAATTCGTAATCAGCGACCCCAAAAACCACGGAATACCAAATTTGGTACAGTTCTCACCTTTCGTTGAATTATGGCCGCGATTCGGCCGAAATGCCCCACAGCGCGGCTCAGTGGTCGGAGCAGTCGACCGGCAATGGAAAGGTCCCGTGTTGATGGGTGTGCGAACGGAGTAGACATGTCGCTGCGTCCTTGTCTGGGCCAGTGGTGCTCTCCTGTTTTTGTGCCGCTCTTATTGAAGATAGGGGATTGGACGTCGAATAACTTTATACGCATTTTATTATTCCAAACTTTTATTTGAAACATTTTTTGATCGGGCCATTAATTATCGCGATACAGCGATTTTTAAGTTTTCAACCCCTGTTTCTTCGGGTTGGGGCGAGTTGAGGGGCAACATTTTATTGGGGTTACTTTCAGTATGCAACCATCTGCCTTCAGTCAGAAATTCACATTCTAGGCTAAAAAGTGCTGGGTTTTTGTCTCTTTTACTGGACTATCTGGCAGGGGGGAGTTGTAAGGATGCGTTGCCAACATTGAGACTACCCGAGGAAGATGAGTTAAGGGGTAAAGCCACTGTAGAATTTTCAAAAAATCGATTTGTTTTTTTTTCTCAAAAGATGCCTTAATATCTTAAAAATCACATACTCAAAGGATTAAGGTGGGAAAAATGTCTAAACACTTCTACTTTGAATTTTGGCGCAGCCCCTCTCAGTCCGATGCAATCCGTACCGAAAACTTTAAACGTGTTTTTATCGAAACTACATTTTTCAAGTCGGCCGGACTCATAACTCCAACAAATCTTGACCGATTGACTTGAAATTTTAACTGTATATTCACAACTATATTCTGCAAAGAAGTACGTACGATTTTCTTGATATATTGCATAGTTTTTTATTTATAAACAATTTTCAGACCATGTTTTTTTGAGAATTTTGAACTTTTATTTAAAAAACCCGCTGTTTTTGCAACAATCGATATATCAAAAAAATCCTACGTACTTCTGTAGCCATTCACATGTATAATCGAAAAAAAAAATTCATTCACTGTAAAGTACAAAATTGGCGAAAAAAAGACTTAGTCGAAGAAAAGCTGTGCAGCCGCCATTTTGTTTTATATTACTTTGAAAAAAATAGTTTACACAGTTTATGATATGTACAATAAAGGACCTTGTTCAGAATTTTGATTTATTCCATTGTCCCGCTAAAAAAAATTCCCAAAATATAGTCATTTTTTCCCCGCTACAGTGACCTTACCCCTTAAGACGGAATGACACCTCATCGCGGTCGGTATGGTAGAACAATTATAGATTCCCAAAAATCTCTGAAACGGCTCTTCAGATCCCGTCGAAACTTTGCCAAACGACGTCAAATAGATAGACGAATAGCTTCTAGCCCCTCAAATTTTCTAAATTTGAGAAAAAAAACTAGATTGGCTTATGATAAGCCAATCTACATTTTTTTTTCTCAAATTCAGAAAATTTGAGGGGCTAGAAGCTATTCGTCTATCTATTTGACGTCGTTTGGCAAAGTTTCGACGGGATCTGAAGAGCCGTTTCAGAGATTTTTGGGAATCTATAATTGTTCTACCATAGCGACCGCGATGAGGTGTCATTCCGTCTTAAGCAAGCGAGCGTAGCTCGGTGCAAAGATACTCTACCGAGACGTGACGTGGAGCGGTACTGCTTCACTTGCTTCTCTAGACGCAGTCTCAGCCCAGGCGATCGAAGCATTATGGTAACCAAAGATTTTGGTTTTTATTTTGTATAAAAATCCACCGATCGAAAACTCGTTTTCATATTCGAATTTCCAATCGAGGCAGAGCTTGCGGAAAATTGTGAGTGCACTGTTCGTCAGTATTCGCACGAATGTGACAAAGATTGGAATGTTTATTAGTGATCTACATACTGAAAAAAATAAATCGATACATTTTGTTTTAAAAATTGATCGAATCAATGAATCAATGACATCGAATGAAATTTTTCATCAATGAAACAATGGTGTTAAAAAAATACTCCGACGATTACGAAATAGAATGAATTTTTTTATCAATGAAAAAATGATGTTGAACAAATACTCTCCAACTATTGCGATATTGAGTATCGGTGATTTGTCGTGGGTGGCGAGGTGCAGCGAGAACGATTTATCAATATTCATCGATGACTTTACAGCGTACTGACAAATGATTACAGTCCTGCTGGACACTAAGTTTCGTTTAGCTTCTTCTGGAGCCCCATAGTCGCGATTCGGAGCTGCGCGCTCGTACTACAGTAGATCGTGAAGACCTTCGGGTGCTGATTCACTCGTCCAGCGCTCGCATCATGAAGTAATACGAAAGAGCGGTGTTCGAGACCTTGAAAATAACTTAAACTTCGTATTTGCAAAATAACGAGAATGACAAAAGCCGCGTGGTTGCGGATTAGTTTCCATGTAGAGCTGTGAGTGATTGAAAGGTGGTGAATAATGAACTTGGTCATCATTGTCCCTGATTGTTCGAGCTGATCTACGATCATCGGGTCCGATGATCGTCTCATAAAATTGAATTGGATGTGAACGTATGAGCCGTGGGCAAAACTCACGTTTGCGAATATGTCGACGGATATGTTAGCAAGGCCGCATGTGCTCAGTACGAACGGCTTGTACATGAGCATGATGAAGACGTCGTTCATCAGACGTTTATCACCGGAGCCTGGCCAGTCGCACGAGTAAATAGCCTCGCGCAGATTTTCACTCTAGCGTACAACGTGAACTGAATTAAAATCGTCGTCACGTACATTTTTATGGAAAAAAATCATTGAAGAATTTCCGAGCTGTCCATTGGATGATATCAGGCCAGCTCCATGACATTCACGATAATATCAGGTTGATAAAAAAGTTTTGTCGCAAAAATTTTAAAAATGTCTTTTTACGTATTGACGCAATATGACATCGAGCTATGTCGAGAATATTCTAGAATGTTTTCTACTCTTGCGCGTGACAGGGTATAAAAGGGCGAGCGCGCGTTCTAGTGGACAGAAATGGCTTCGATCTAGCAGGAGCAACTTCGAGCGATCATTTTTTACGAGTGGCGGCGCGGCACGAACGCAAGCATAACTGCTAAAAATATACAGGATGCATTCAGCGAGAACGTAGTTTCTCATCGAAGAGTCCAGCGTTGGTTCAATCGTTTTAAATCTGGAGACACAAGCCTTGAAGATAAGGAACGTTCCGGACGACCGTCGACCATCGATGATGAAGCATTACTCCGCTGCATCAAAGAAAAACCGGAAGCAAGTACGCACGAGCTAGCAAGAGAACTTGGCTGCACCCAACCGTCAATAGTCAATCACTTACACAACTTGGGATACAGGAAGGTTCTAGCTCAATGGATAGCACACCATCTCACCGACGACAATAAGAACTGTCGCGTGACCATCTGCCAGTCTCTCCTGTTTCGCCACCATTGCAAGGAGTTTTTAGAAGATCTTGTGACGGGAGATGAAAGCTGGGTCTTGTATGATAACAGAACGCGTTTAGCCTACTGGCTTCCTATCGGAGAAAAACCGCCACACCAACCGAAATCTGATCGTCACTCACAAAAGGTTTTGTTGTGCTGTTTCTGGGACGCAAAGGGAATGCTGTCTCACAATTTTCTCCCTGTAGGTGAGACGATCTCCTCTTCACGATACATCGAAAATCTCCAGGAATTGGCAAAAACTATAAGAAAAAAACGGCCAAGACGCGCGACTGTGCACCTTCTCCACGAGAACGCGAGACCCCATGTCGCAAAGGAAACCCACAAAACAATCACTGAGCTTCACTGGAATACCGTTCCTCATCCACCATACTCTCCCGACATCGCGCCATCTGACTACCATTTGTTCCGACATTTGAAGGCATATTTGAGAAACAAAACTTTCGAAAACGTCGACGATCTCAGAAGGGATATTTCAAATTTCTTTGAGTTCCAGCCGCCGCAGTTTTGGGCAAAGGGAATAAATGAGTTGCCAACTAGATGGTCGAGTGTCATAGAAACCGATGGCGAATATATTGTTGATTAGAAATGTTTTGTATAAGATATATAAATAAATAAATTATATTGAAATTATTGCGACAAAACTTTTTTATCAACCTGATAAAATAAATAGATTTTTTTGTTTTATTGATTCATTTGCATAGGGAATTCTTTGTGGCGTTGTGGTAACGTCATCTGTTGGAAAACAGCGAGAACTTATTCAACATCCCACTAATTATATATACATAGATATATAAGTGTATATGTCTGTTACGGCCTTAAGCCACTCTAGAGGCCGAAAACATAGGCTTTTTGAGGATTTTTTTTTCAGAAAAACTACAAAATAAATCGAGGTTACAAAAAAAAGATGTTTATCATACATATCAGTGACTGTATGCAATAATTTTTTCAAGCGATTAATTTCAACATTGCGGCTGTGCAGCGTTTATCTCAAAACCGCATTTTTTAAGTTGGCCGGAAAAATAACTCAGACAATTTTCAACCGATTCACTTGAAATGTTAAATATATCTTGAAAAATACATTGTCTATGGAAGTACGTAGGATCTTTTTTTGTCTTGCATAGTTCATTTGTTATTAACAATTATCTGACGATTTTTTAGGCAAATTTTTCCGTTTCCACTTTATAAGTACGTCATTTGGCCAAAAATCAATATATCGAAAAATCCTACGTACTTCTATTGCAGTTATTATATGGGTCATTCCATGTCAAATCGACAAATTTTTTACCTGACCCCCTTTGATTTCGCTGAAAATTTTCTATCTTTTTCTACCCCCCGAAAGTTATTTTTCAGAATTTTTTCAAATTTTTTTTCCCGACTCAAAAAAAGTTATGAATTTTTGAAAAAAACCGCTCTTTTATTTTTAAATTGCCAGAACTTTTTCAAAAATTGACCGTTTGGGAACTTTTTTTTTTCAAAATTTTTGTTTTTAAATGTAGTTTTCGAAAAAAAATATGAAAAAATTTTCAGAATCCCAGATATATGAAATATTTTAGTTTTTTTGAAAAAACCGTAATTTTCTCAAAGTCCGACCGTTTTTTTTTTTTTTTAATTTTGCTCTAAAAATACTTCAACTAATTCTGCAATGATCCCCGTTAATCAAAAGATGTGACGACAATCGCTTCTAATTTTTTTGTTGATTATAAAAAAATTTTTGTTGAATTTTTGCTGATTTTATATAACTTTGTTATGAAATTTTTTTTATTTCCTCGTGAAACCTCAAAAGTTGAAAAATAAAATTTTATTGGAGAATTTCAAGTGATTATCGTCCAAGAAATTGTTATTTTAAAAAAAAAATAATTTTTTTCTCTCATTGACGTTATTTTGTCATGTTTCAGTACCAAAATGACGTTAAGTTGTCATATTTCAGTACCAAAAAAAACGTCCATAAGAGTAAAAAAATAACGTCAATGAGAGAAAAAAATTTTTTTTTTTTTTTAAATAACAATTTCTTGGACGATAATCACTTGAAATTCTCCAATAAAATTTTATTTTTTAACTTTTGAGGTTTCACGAGGAAATAAAAAAAATTTCATAACAAAGTTATATAAAATCAGCAAAAATTCAACAAAAATTTTTTTATAATCAAGAAAAAAAATTAGAAGCGATTGTGGTCACATCTTTTGATTAACGGGGATCATTGCAGAATTAGTTGAAGTATTTTTAGAGCAAAATAAAAAAAAAAAAACGGTCGGACTTTGAGAAAATTACGGTTTTTTCAAAAAAACTAAAATATTTCATATATCTGGGATTCTGAAAATTTTTTCATATTTTTTTTCGAAAACTACATCTAAAAACAAAAATTTTGAAAAAAAAAAGTTCCCAAACGGTCAATTTTTGAAAAAGTTCTGGCAATTTAAAAATAAAAGAGCGGTTTTTTTCAAAAATTCATAACTTTTTTTGAGTCGGGAAAAAAAAATTTGAAAAAATTCTGAAAAATAACTTTCGGGGGGTAGAAAAAGATAGAAAATTTTCAGCGAAATCAAAGGGGGTCAGGTAAAAAATTTGTCGATTTGACATGGAATGACCCATATGTAATCGAAAAAAAAATCATTGGCTCATTATAATTAAAAAATTACAGGAGCTGTTTGTCCGGCCGGGGACTCTGGAAAAACGAAGACGTCATTGCAAAAACGCTGCACAGCCGCCATTTTGAAATTAATCGCTTCAAAAAAATTATTGCATACAGTCACTGATATGCATAATAAACACTCTTTTTTGCAATCTCGATTTATTTTGTAGATTTCCTAAAAAAATCCCCAAAAAGCCCATTTTTTAGGCCTCTAGAGTAGCTTAACCCCTTGAATGACGTTATGAAAAAAGCGGCGCGATCCCAGGTAGGAAATTAAAAGGCTGACGATGGAAACAAGCTTGTGCGAGCCTTGTTTCACCGAGCCTGAGTGAGACAGACCTGGCCCAGGTTTCATTGCATCGTTTGGAGCAGCCTGGAACCAAGACTGGCTGCTTGGCCTAAACTCAGGGTTATTTCAAGCTTTATTCAGCCCGCGAATTTTGAGGCTGAAAAATCAAGGCTGGATGCAGACTTGTTTCAGGTTGTGATAAAATAAAATAAGTTTAAAATAATATTTTTTCTGTACTTTGATGAAAAAAAAATTAGCAATAAATTTGTCGGGTGCGAAGGCACGAAAAACGAAAGCGAAGGAGGCAGCTCAGAACATTTAAACATATGCTCTTATCGATATTTATGAGGTACACAAAAAAGTATATACGAAAATAAAAGTACGCAATAAAATAAAGTATTGTTTTTAAAAATATTTTTTATATATATTTTGTAACAAATAATAAAACAAATAATAAATATATATAACAAATCAAATGAATTCTTTACAAATTTATTAAATTTACCCCAATGTAGAATATAGAAAACTAAAAACAGGCCTCATATAGCTTCGGGAAGAGTTTGGGAAAAGCCTGGTCATAAATGCTCGTGAAGGCTTCATTAGAGCTCGTTTTGAGCCTTGTTGTTTCGTCGTTTCAGGCTTAGTACAGGCTTTTCTACCAGTCTTTGGTCAAGCCTGTGTGCAAGAGCCTGATACCGCGTTATCATTCAGAGGTTCAGCTAGGCCTGGAATCAGGCTGGTGCTCAGCCTGAATTAAAAAATGTGAGCCTTGTTTCAGAGCTTGGCGAGCCCTTTTTTCATCGTCAATTCCTACCTGGGATGGTGGGAAAGCGCGATGCGTCAAGTCTAGCCCTTCGGTTCTTCAACCACTCTGACACTTTGAGTTTCGTCAGTATACAACGTCGCGCGATCATCACGCGAAAGACCGCAATTTATTCGTTCACCTATAAATTTGAATTAGCTACCTTGATAAACACAGAGGAGAGTGCCAAAATCCAGCTGAGACCGTACATGAAAATTTCACGACGGAGGCGATATTGATTACAAAAGTTAACGACGCCCCAACTGACTACTATGATGCTCAAGACGTGGACCCAAGCGATCAGTCGACTATGAACAGCCATAATGGAGTCTGGGAATAATCCGGCAAAGCGTCGCATCCCGTTTATCGTCCTTCCGTACAGATAGTATTTCGTCAATCGATTCGACATGGTCAAATTTCACTGTCTGTAGATCGCAACTAAACTGAAAAAAAAGATCATTCGATCGGCACCCTCGATTGCGAGATAAAAATTGTCACATTAAGGGGGTATTCCTCTCTGGAAATTTCAAAAAATAGTTTTTTTTACATTTTGTTTTAGTGTGAGCTTTCAAGAATATTTTAAAAGCAACCGGAGCGTGAAATTCGAAAAATTGACGAATTTACACCTATTTTAATGTAACAGTGCGTCGGGTTTACCCCGATCCGTCGAGTTTGAATGCGATTATCTCGAAACTACATATATTGACACGGCGGAATTGATATCTTGAGTAACTTTCACACTAGTGACTTGAATGTGCACAGTTAGCGTCCAAACAGTAGTCATTTTCGGTTCACGATCGCATTTTTTAATTGGATGAATCATTTGTTAAGGTAGTACCTCCACATAAGAGCTGAATTAAGAAATGGTTGAAATTTGACATATATGTTATTTAATACATTATCCAAACATCTGTGCAATTTTAATAAGTTTGACCACCCCAAACCTGAGATATTTACACTTAAAGTTGGCTTGGTTTACACGTAACAAATGCGTTATGATGGGCAAACCGAGCATCATTAATTCTACCGTCAAAACTAAAATTAAGAAATTGATAAAAAAACGAGGATAAGCTAGAGTAAGATATCACGAATAATGCGAAAAAAAATGAGAATGATTCACCATCTAGTTTCCAAGATATAACCATGAAAAGCCCTCACAATTTTGGTGCAAAGCCTGGCAAAGCCTGGACAGTCCCGGCAAAAAGTTTACTTGCAATGGTAGATCAAAAACACAATATAAAATATATTTAGCGGCAATAAATTATATCCATCATATTATCTACTAGTACCGAGTGAATATTGCGTAGTTTTCAGTTTTATTTATTACTAATTAAACCAATTATCAATCTTTTAAACATGAACATGGTATGTAAACTTTTGGTTGAGATTTTTGCAGAGGAACTACCTTAATTACAATGACTTCAGCATGCTGTTTTTCACGAGAAAAATGAGGTTTTCTTTGGAGAATCTGTAATTTTTCGAAATTTTGAAAAGTTGATCGTAAACATAGCGAGTTGGACATATTTGTAGATATTTTTTTTGCTTTCGTTTCAGATTACATTTAAGCCTGGTAGAGATCCCGCCGTTTCGGGCCGCGCCGCTGGAGGACTGCAACGCCAACTGCAGTACCACGAACACTTTGAAAGATTTTCTTCCGAAAAAATTACATTGTAAACACAAACATGTGTACAACATGCTGGGGAAAAATTAATGTATTCCATCCAATGTGTTACTAGAAAAAAAATCATCATTCGGACCTTTCAAATTGGGCTTCCAGAGAGAAATACCCCGTTAAGGGGCCGGGTTGAAATTCCGAATTTCAATGTTCCGAAATTCAAGATGGGGCCGGGCTGAAAATCCGAACTTTGAATGGTCAGAACGCTCAAAACCCCGAAAGATCAATACTCCGGAAGAATTTTACCCGAAAGACCAAAACTCCGAAAATCTGAACACCGTTAAAATAATTCGGCTATGGATGTTTTAAAAGTGTCAACATTTTCAATAAATCTACGAATTATTTCAAGAATTTTCTTTTATGAAGAAGTGATTTTACGTCAATTTTGAAATTTGTCTAGACAATGTAATACGTTCTACATAATTTACAGTCAATTGTGTAGACTTTCGCTGGCATGATCTTGACATGGGGGCCGGGTTGAAATTCCGAACTTTGAATGATCCGACGGTTTAAAATTCCTCATTTTGATGTTCCGAAATTAGAAGTTTCGTCAGGATCATGCAGGCGAAAGTCTACCCAGTTGACTGTGAATTATGTAGAACGTACAACATTGTTTAGACAAATTTCAAAATTGACGTACAATCACCCCTTAAGGGGAGGGTAGGGGTTTCAGCGTGAAAAAAAAACACTTTGCGATTTTTTTTTCATCTATATGGATAGAGTAAATTTATTGAAACCTTTTGTACATTGTTAAGCGTCATTTCAAGAACATTCCGTGAAATTTGTACGCGAAAATATCCACAAACAAGCCGGTGCCGCGTTTTTCTCTAAACCACTATTTCAAAGTCCGTGTTCACTGCCATTTGAAAACTACATGACCGATTTATCTCAAACTTGGTACACACTTTCTACATATAAAATACCTTCCCCCAACGGTTAGTTTGAGATTTTTTTTTACATTGAGGGGGTTTTCCACCCCCAAAATGGCCGAATTTTTCGTGAAAAACAGCACTTTTCACTTTACATGACCACCAAAAATTTAAAAATGAAAAACAAAATTATCAAAGACCGTTGGGGGGAGGATTTGATGATACTTTGACTAAATTTTAATGGTACTTGATTTCAGATAGTTTCTAGCTGAGATACAGTAAACACCGCAAATCGTGTTTTTCCAAAGGCGTTCTTGGAAAAGCTTTGTCACCGGCTTGTTTGTGGATATTTTGGCGTACAAATTTCACGGAATGTTCTTGAAATGACACTTAACAATGTACAAAAGGTTTCAATAAATTTACTCTATCCATATAGATGAAAAAAATTCGCAAAAAAGTGTTTTTTTACGCTGAAACCCCTACTCTCCCCTCAATAAAAAAAAATCTTCAAACAATTCGTCGATTTATTGAAAATTTTGGAACTTTTAAAACTTCCATAGTTAAATTATTTTGACGGTGTTCAGATTTTCGGAGTTTTGATCTTTCGGGGTAGTATTCTTTCGGAGTTTTGAGCGTTCTGATCATTCGAAGTTCGGAATTGAAACCCGGCCCCCTGGTTGATCGAGCCCGATAGCTGGACTTGGCGAGTCCGAAGGGCCGAGCCGCCGGTCCTGTTGGGCCATAGGGCTGACCCGAAGGATCCCTAAACACCGGTTACCTTTTTTTTTTCAAAACTCAGTGACTGCAGCATCAACGGTATATCGATTATTTTTTTATGTCTGCTTTTTTCCGTCCTGTCTCGCAGCCCCGAGGCGACTTATCGATATTACGAGGAGACTCAAGTTTTCGTAATAAGTAACGCGCGTCGTCAAATTGCCCCCTGGCCGAGCGACGGTCTTGCTCTCCATGCGATGTTTCTCATCCGTCATTGTTTGCAATCGACAATCAGAGCGGGGCATAATAATATGGGAAACAGTTTTTTTTCTCCCTTCCGCCTGCCATATTCTATATTTGTTTACAAGAGCGCGCAAAGTTCGCTCGATATTGCCGCATCGATTTACCCTCTCCCCGGTCGTTAATATCCATCTCGCGAATTTGTCTCAGTCGTTGAAGGGATCCCATCGAGTCATCGTCGTGTACCGGAAGTTTGCCGCGATTGAGAGCTACGGTCCGGACTGACTCGGGTCTCGGGGCGCAGTGATATCGTCAATTTTTGTTACAACCAAAAATCTAGCCAATCGACAATTAATATATTTCCAATTAAAGGCTGAACGAAAAAAAAAGTACAATAAATGAAACATTATAATTGATGGTAAGTCGGATCATTTGATAAATCGAGTTGTATAAGTGCCGATAAAAAAAGTATAAATGTGCAAAGCAATACTGGTTGGGGAATTATTTATTTCAAAATATACGAAGATTACTGTCGTCCAATGTTTTGTTACGATGGAGTCTTTTTTTTCAAATTTTCCGGCGATGACTGATTTTCAACCAAATTCCAGACTTGCTCGTAAGGATATTGGCGGTTTGATCGTATTCTAGGGGTGCACGAATTTTTGGACTCAATTCCACTTGGTAATCCGACAACAACGAGACGAGGCCCGCCTTCGTTTGGGTGTAGGCGAATCTCGTTCCTGTTGAAGCAACGTATCGATAAGATAATTTTCTGGTTTTCGTGAAAAAAAAATACATGACAAAATTGATATTATAAAATTAAATTAATTCAATTAATTAATTAAATTAGACCACGTGAAAAGTTGACACATAAATGTAAATTGCTATTCACTTTATTAATTGCTCCCCTTGAGAATCCCAACAAAGTCTTAACCACATAATTCCATTTTTATATCTTTTCTATGAAAGAAAATTGGAAAAGACAGTAGAATCGTATTTAAAAGAAACATTGGTCTTTTCTCACTTTAAAAAAATCAATTTCTCCATTTTATCTATGCAACACAATTTTAAGGCAATTAATAACCTTTCAATAAATGTATTGAAAAATGACAATTTTCAATTGGTCGTTCTGAGAATGGCTTTTTCGATTGGGTGGGATGGACGATTTTTTCTGACATACCGATACAGATGCGAGGTCCTTCGCCAAATGGCAAAAAGGTGCAACTGCCACGCAACTTTTTGTTCTCCTCGAGGAACCGTTCGGGATCGAATTTCCAAGGCTCCGGATAATATCGTGGATCGTGATGTATCGCGTGTATGGGGATCAGCACTTTCACCCCCTCTTCGATAACTACGCCGGTACCAGGTATTTCGTAATTTTTATTGCATAGACGCGGCACCATCCCGACTGGAGGATGTTTTCTCAATGTCTCTGCGGTTACACATTTTCGTTCAAATTAAAAACCCGTTTGCCATTCTTAAATAAACAATTTCTGCGGAATCAATTATTTGAATACCATTTTTTGTTTAACGAAGAACTTTCTTGCTATTTATTCGTATACTGTGTCTATAACGTACCGCCAAATTGATTCGAATATATCGATCGAAGGTAAGCGAGAAATCAGCGTTGCCGATTTTTAAATATTTCGCTATTTCGGTGCTGACGATCAATGAGACATTGATCATACAATTGAAAATTCTCCTCATCATCGGCTGAAATATAATGTGCGGTTTGGCTTCTACCAGCAGTCGATAACTTACCCATTTTAGGTAAATTATCCACTGCAGGTATTGCCCCGGACATTGCTTAAAAAAGTACTTTCCTAACTCGTGACGATTGTTCCACATATTTACGACATGAATTTCTACAGCGCTACGTGCGCATCGAGATTAATTATGAGTTAAGAAAAAAACGGAGAAATTTACCAAGGAAAATAATTCTTCCGAACGACGGGTAAACTTACCACGAATGACGCGATCTAAAAATTCCATTTCCGAAATAGCTTCGTAGCTGAGGGACCGATGCTTTCTCAGGGTCGTCGCGATCTCGTTGTAGAGCTTCTCTTGTATTTCGGGATTCGACGCGAGCTCGTACATGGCGAAACTCATGGTTGTCGATGACGTTTCGAAACCGGCGAGAAAGAATATATAGGCCTGGGCTGCTATGACGTTGTCGTCGATGACTGCGAAAAAATCGACCAATAGTAAAAAAAAAACATATAGAACGTAAATATAAAAAGGATGCCCGAACTGTGGTCGATTTTTTTCGTTTTTGCCAACGTTGTTATCGAATGCTGCATAAAAATTAAATCAAATTCGAAAGTATAAAAGTGCCGAAGAATGTTTAGCACTAAGCAGAGTAGCTTTATAGGAATCGGCGGGGTAAATCTCTCGTGAGAGGCTTTCAGCTAGAAGCCACCTGGCGTGAGTTTGTCGAACTACACGTATACTCACCTACGTCTAAGGCCTTTTGTGACGAACTTTCGTATCCATTTTCGAGAATCTCGTCATTAGCCTCGGTCTCCTCATCCTCGTGGACCTTGCCTTCATTTTTTAATTGCATCAACAGCTGCATCATGTCGCGTCTGACATAATTGTTGACCTCCCTGTACTTGACCATGTCCCTGACCACGCTCATGAAGTACTGGCTCACCTTTCGGTCCACAAACATCATTCTCTTTATTATCAATAATATCATCTTTCAACGATTCAACATGGACTCATAATTGAACTTCGAAGTTAGTTCATTGTCATCTTCGGTGAATGAGAGTGGGGATGATTAACCCTACCTCGCTGGGTGTCAGACTCATTCCGAAGAATTTGAAAACGCCTGGCAAGTACGAGCGTATGATTCTCTTGAGGCTAATCACGAGGGAGGGATCGAGAACTTTGCGACACATCGCACGGAACTCCGAGTCCTCGTCTTGTATCGAATTCGTCTCGAGACCGAAGCAACACGTCGCGATCACCTCCGTCGTGAACTTGGCAGCTAGATCCCGAAATTCTACGGTTTCCTCGTTGTCGGCGAACTTTTTCACAAATTCCTGTACACATTTTTGGGGCCGGGTTGAAATTACGAACTTTGAATGCTTCGACGGTTTAAAATTCCGAATTTTAATGTTCCGAAATTCAAGATGGGGCCGGGTTGAAATTCCGAACTTTGAATGGTCAGAACGCTCAACACTCCGAAAGAATAGTACTCCGACAGAATTTTACACGAAAGACCAAAAATCCGAAAATCTTAACATCGTCAAAATAATTCGGCTATGGAAGTTTTAATGGTTTCAAAATTTTCAATACATCGACGAATTATTTCAAGAATTTTTTTTTGTTAAGAATTTTTTTTTCGCCAATTTTGAAATTTGTCCAGACAATGTTATACGTTCCACATGATTTACAGTCAACTGTGTAGACTTTCACTTGCATGATCTTGCCATGAGGGCCGGGTTGAAATTCCGAACTTTAAATACGCCGACGGTTTAAAATTCCTAATTTTAATGTTCCGATATTACAAAGTTCGCCAAGATCATGCCAGCGAAAGTCTACACAGTTGACTTTAAATGATGTAGAACGTATAACATTGTCTAGACAAATTTTAAAATTAACAATTACTTCTTAATGAAAAAAAAATCTTGAAATAATTCGTCGATTTATTGAAAATTTTGAAACTTTCAAAATTTCCATAGCCGAATTCATTTTGACGGTGTTCAGATTTCCGGAGTTTTGGTCTTTCGTGTAAAATCCTTTCGGAATTTTGACCATTCTGATAATTCAACCCGGCCCCACATTTTTGAATTTGCAAAGATAAAGAAAATGAAAGAGGTTGTCGATCGATGAAAATCAATTGACATTCATATTATTTGCAAAACAGATAATACGACGAAATTAATCGATGTCATTTATCGATCAAGATTTTTTTGAATTTTCGTAGATGCAGATCGAAAATATTTTGGATCTGACGTAAATCGTACCTTGTATTTTTTTGACGACTCATCGATAATCTTAAACATCTGACGTATTTTACCAGCGGTGAAAGCTGGGGATAATTTAGTGCGAAGAGTTCTCCATCTGGGACCCGATAGATTTATCAAATTAGCACATAGAGGATCTGCATTCTCGTTCATGACAATACCACGACCTGCCAGTGATAAGACAATAAATTCGACTACGCGATATCGCGCTTTGATGTATTTGTCTTCTCGCTTACTGCGCCACGTAACCGACCAATTTGACGCATCTCACGTCGATAAACGCTGTGTTATCGCGATTACAATACATGAAAAAAAGCAAAGTTTGAAGAACAAGGGCAGAGCTAGCTTGATTTCAAAATCTCGGATCGAAATTATCAGAAGTGGCGAAAACCGTTGCTCCAAATAAAAGAAGAAAAAAATGAGTACCCGTGTAACAGAGATTAATTGGTGACGGCTTGTCAGTCACCATGATTGTCCAGATAATTTTGTCTCCACCATTGGACGCTGTCAAATTTTATATCTCTCTCGATATCCAATCGGAAATTTCCGTTGTACATTTTCATTGTGAATGAATCGTTGAGAATTAAATGAAAACATGTTTGTCCGATAAAAATCTCCAATGAAATTTTATTTTTAAGGTGCTCATAATTTCGGACAGCTTTTTGTTCGTAGCTCGTTCGGAGTAAAATCAATTAACGGGTTAGATCACTCTGGAAGCCGACAAAATAGGCTTTTCGGGATTTTTTTTCAGAAAAAGTACAAAACAAATCGAGATTACAAAAAGAGGTGTTTATCATGCATTTCAGTGTCTGTATACAATAATTTTTTCGAAGCGATCAATTCCAAAATGGCGGCTGTGCAGAGTTTATCTCAAAACTGCATTTTTTAAGGCGTTACCCCCACTTGTAGCGCAAAAAAGGCCTTTTTCTAGAATTTTTTTAAAGAAAACTACAAAACTTTTTTAATCGATCAATATACCATCTTAAAGAACACATCTTGAAGAACTTTCAGTAATTTTTTTATTGAAAAATATTACATTGTTTAGTAGCAAATGGCCGTCAATGAAATAATGTTTTTATATACACGGTTTGCGGTGACCAACATTGCGGCGAAGTGGATCATCTTTAAAAAAAATGCGGATGGATTTAGTCAAATATAAGTATAAACTAGTCTTTAATCGAAGGATTTTAAAAAATATTCATTTTTCACAAAATGGCAGACAGTCAAAGTTAATGGTTCGATTTTAACGAAAAAAATCGAACGATTAAAGACTACATTTTTATGTATTAAATAAGCCTGCAAAATTTCAAGAAGATCGGTTCATTAGTGTTCGAGTAATCTTGGTCACCGACTTCAGAAATGCCATTTTGAGAAAAACGCGTTTAACGTTTCAATTTAAGGCCATGTGCCACATGCCTCCGACCGCATCGAAATTTTGAAATGGGAATTCTCCCAAACGGATCAACCAATTGGATTGAAATTTGTTGTGTGCATGCAGGATGCTTGCTCCGAGAGCATGATTCGCAAAATTTTCCAAAATTTCGAAAAAAAATTTGCAGTTTGTGGTTACCATGCGAAAAACTGTGAATTATTAACCATTGCATCGCATTTTCGTTAATTTGGCGCGAATCATGCTCTCGACAGTGAAAGAGCACACATTTTGAGCTTCGTTTCACCTGTTTTCATGAACAAATGGCGGAGAAAAAGCATTTTGAAATTTTTACATCAATTTAGCAAAAATGTACCAACAAAGCTCAAAATATCATGTACCGGAGCGAGCGTTCAGTGCATCCGTTTTCTCACTGGCGGCGCGCAGCTCGCTTCGTCCTGTGTTTACCGACCGCGCTCGCCTCCTCCCGGAACAATTTATTTTTTGACAGGTCGAAAGCCGGAGCCATAACCTCCGGCCATAACCTCGAACATTCGTTCGAAATATATTTCATACGATGTGTGTGATAGAATGTAAATAGTGTGTGTGATCGAGTGAAGTTTGTTTTCGTCGCGTTTTGGTGAGTTTTTTTTGCTGTGAAGAACGCATCAGGACGCCGGCACACCACCGACGACAAAGAAATAATCTACGAGAAAACCGCAGCGGCCGATTACATGAAGAAGATCGAGGAACACAGTGACAGCGAGAAGTCGAAGGAGAAAACACCGGAAGTCAAGGTACGTACGTGCTATAACCTCAATTTACGTTCTTTGCAATTTGCCACGATCTTCCCTCGCATTGTTTTCTCGCTCGCCGATGTGTCAAACAGCCAACGGCTCCGGTGCAAAAAACTCAAGCTTATTTGCTCTTCGCAGAAATACCTCGGTATTTATTCGTGAAAAAATCGCAGATAGCATATTTTTCGATGATCCGTAGCCATTTCCATTACCCCTCGAAATCCTCGATTTCCTGATCAGTGTGCGACCAAAATTATGCACGAAAGTTCAACACCCTTTGCCTACGAACGCAAAACTGTCACATCTCAAACACGGATTATTTGTGGACCTTTGGCGATTCCTCGATAGCTTCACCCTGATGACCGAGAGTACTATTGGTATGATGTACAAAGATAGAAGACCCTCGGTGAACCTGTACGGTAGTACACCACTACACGCAAATGTATGTGTTACTAGCATGGTACTGGTACACTGTGCAATAGTAAAATATACCGGTTCCGTATCCTCACCATACTAAACTGGTACCGATAACGTACGCATACACATGGTAGGTACGGTACCTGGGCTATCATGTAGAAAACAGAACTAATGTAGCATCGATTTACCATCTAGATGGACCATCGGATTTATCCAGGGCATCAAGTACGTACTGCCGAGGATGAGAAACCGCATCAATTGTTGCGGCCACAGTATACAGTTCCAGTATCCGCCCGGATATCACCGCTGTCTCCAATCTCTGCGAGAGCACCAGCGAGGCTGACCTCAAGGAACTTGTTGAACCCTTCGGCTTCGCTCAGAAACAATATCTCACCATGGATCGCACCACCAATCTATGCAAGGTCTTTCGCTTACGTATGTACGTTTCAAAACAAAGGGCGAGGACGCAACGTCCTTCTTGCATCTCAATGTTTACGGCTACCATCATCTCATACTCAGAGTCGCCGGGTCCAAACCTCCAGGGCAACAGAATTGAATGGTCAATGGTTGAACGCGTTAAGGTAGAACAAGCGTGCACTCTCGATTTTTATAAATTTTGTTCAAATTTTAACCAGACATTATTCGTATCATTATGCATGTTTCAGTGAAATGGCAGGTCAGTCGACTATTTAGATTCGGAGATAATGGATTTTGAAATTGTAACTTTTAATACTCTAGGGTCTGTATTGAAATTTAGACAGAGTAATTTTCCGTGAAAAATATTTGTCCTCTATGAGAAGACACAATGCAATAACATAAACAATATGAAATATTAATGTTTAGAACGCAAATCTTTTTCTTCACGTTAAATGTGTTTAACTTTAGGAACACAATAATTATCTTTTTTATCGAAATATTGAACAATGCTGTTCTGCGGTGTTGCATAATGTCTTCTTATTATAGGGGATAAATATTTTTTACCGAGAGTTATTCTGTCGCTACTGAACGTCTTTAGAAAAACTGAATAGTGAAGACAATTCAAACTTTTCCACTCGTTCCCTAACTAGTTTGTTATATAATCATATTTTTTTTTTTCAAAATCCATAAACACAATACAATGGTACGCCGAATTATGTGACCTGACTTTCGGCCTATGCAGACCCTGCAGTGTTAAAAGTTGCAATTAAAAAATCCATTATCTCCCAATCTAAATAGTCAACTGTTCTGAAATTTCACTCAAACTTGCATAATAATATGAACAATGTCTGGTTTAAATTTGAACAAAATCGATAGAAATCAAGAGCGCACGCTCGTTTTACCATAAGAACTTACACCACTGTAAACGTCCAAAATTGAGTGATATTTCGCGATTTTTTTTTGTAGAAGGAGGAATAAGAGAATATTAATATTCAAGGATGTTATTAGCCATATCTTTCAAGTGAACAAAATGAAATTTATATTAAACAATTATGCCAAAAGGTGACGCTGGAGCCATTCTGGCGAGGCATGTTGAATTTGAGACGCTCTGCGGCACGCAGTATAGCTGACGCAAATTTGATTTTAGAATAAAATTTTAAAAAATCTATTAATTTACACGAGTATAGCTAGAGAAATACGTAGAGAATTGTGAAAATATTAATTTTTGTGTAATTGGCAAGCATTAAACTAAAAACTTAATTTTCGACAGAAAAAAAGGACAATCATTCGGTAATAACTAATGTTATAACTAACTCATACAAAAGCCCGTACTTATTTCTCTTCGGAATGTTATTTTAAACATGTACCCAAAATTGAGAGTGAAAATGATGAAAATTGTTGGAGCTATGCTGCGTGCCGTTTTGAAAATTGTGTTTCGAGAAAAACGGTCGATGTCTCGCACACGGGTCAGCCACTGCCACCGCAGACCCATACGGGCCTGCGGATCTTGTTTTACAGGTGCCAAACTCTTTCCCCTTATTATAATTGGTTCAAAGCATCGTTTAAGTCAAGTAAAAAAAAAACAATTTTTTTAAGATTCTACAGTGGTGTGACCCCTTAGATGGGAGTACACGGTGACGATTTTTTTCAACAATCTTGAAAAATGGTTGGAGGATTATTGTAAGCAAAGGTTGCCGAAATATAAAAAAGGACTTAACAAATTTTAATTTTTATTACGTTCCAACGTTGCAAACTTCAACCTCATACCCTCTCCGTGGAACGCAGTAAACTATCGTCAATTTAATCGTGGAACTAAGAGTAAAATATTTTCGTTTATTACGTTAGTTTTAGCAGTTAAATGAGGGGAAACTTTAAAATAATTAAAGAAAAGAGACGAGTTAAAAAAAAGTTCGTTTTTTGAACCATAATTTTTTATATACGACTCCAAAAATTACAGGAACAAAATTTCTTCATTTTTTAGGGTTTGTTTAGGTCTGTTTGTTTGGTTTGATTTATGCGCTGTGTCTATGTGAAAAATTGTCGCATCGAGATGAAAAAAGCCTTTTGAAGCTTCAAGATCATAGTTTCGAGTTCTTTCGGCAAAAAAATTGTGATCTACGGCTATCGCGCAATCATAAGAAATACCGGGAGAAAAAATTCTAAATTTGTTTTTTTTTCAGGGGTCATCGGACTAAGGAATTTTGTTTCAGTTAACTCAATGTATAGGTCAGTTAGCTTGTTTATACAGCTTTAATTTGGTTTTTATCTCTCTACGTCAATTTTTTTGCTGAGATATCCGACTTCGAATGAAAAAAGATCCTTTTGTCTTTGATTATCGATATCTCAGCAACCAATTATCGCAACGGGAATTAGAGGGCAGCTTTGAAAAGTCGAATGAATTTCTTGCCAGCCCCTCCCGTTGGTTTTTGTGATTTTTTTCACCCTTAACCGTTATTTGGTAAAGGACAAAAAATGACTTTTTTCTGGATTTTCAGTAAATCTACCACTACGTTACAAATATTGATGCAAAGACTAATGTGACCCCCAATACCCCTGTTAGTCTGCAAATTGATTCATCGAACCGTTTTCCATCAAAAGTTAATCGAAGTTTTACAAAACAATTAAAGGAACAAGTGTATTATTCCTAAACATCTTGTAATCATCATCAAAATAAAAATACTAATTTTCTTCGACTTTTTTCACAACTTGGCACTAGTTGCTTGTTAAATATAAGAACAAAATTCGAGAGATGGACATTTTTTTTAATTTGTAAAATATTTCAGGAAACAATACTGACTCATTTTTTACACGATTCGCCCTTTGCGCTCTTTAATTTCACTCGTCTTTAATTGCATCAATTAAAATTGATACTCCCAAGCTGTATTTAATAGTCGATCTGAGAACATTTATGCAATTAATTCTCAATATTTTCTACGAAGGTTATTAGGGTTATGGAAAAAAATCTTTTTTTCAAAACTAGGCATGATAAAAAATTGAAAAAAAAATGAGAGTTTACAAAAACATTAGATTAATTTTGTTTACCAAAACGTAGAAAAAATTGACCAAAAAAAGATTAGTTTTTGAAAAAAATTGTTCATTGGTATCTCCTTCTAAACGAGAGATCATTTTTGAAAAAAGTGTTTTTTGTATCCCTAATAACCTTCGCAGAAAATATTGACAATTAATGGCATACAAGTTCTCAGATCGACTAGTGAATATCGCTTAGGGGTATCAACTTTTAATCAATGCAATTAAAGATGAGTGAAATTATGGTGCGCCAAAGCCGAAGCGTGGCAACAACGAGTCACCATTGTTTCCTGAAAAATGTTACAAATTTAAACAGATTAGAATTTTTTTTTAATTTTTCAATTTTTTTTCTTAAATTTAACAAGCAATTACTGCAAAGTTCTAAAAATAGTCGAAAAAAATGGGTGTTTTCATTTTGATCATGATTACACGATGTTTAGGAACACTTGATCCTTTAATTCTTTTGTAACAATTTGATCGATCGGTCCGGAAAAACGGGTCGGTGGATCAATTTGAAAATTTACACGGCTATTGGGGGTACATTAAGCTGAAAAATAAACGTGGTGACATTAGTCTTTCTACCAATATTTGTAATGGAGTAGTAGATTTACTAAAAAACCATAAAATGTCATTTTTTGTCCTATTTTTCAAACTACTGTTAATGGTGAAAAATAATTTTTTTTCTCAAAAATCAACGAAAGCGTCTTGTACGAAGTTGATTCAACTTTCTTAAGGCTGCCCAATAATTTCCTGTGCGATCATTGGTTGCTGTGATATCATTGATCAAACACAAAAGGAACATTTTTTATTACAAGTCGGGTATCTCAGCAAAAAGTTGACGTAGAGAGACCACAAAAAAACCAAATTGGAACTGAATAAACAAGCTAACGGACCTATGCATTGATTTAACTGTAAAAAATCCCTTGAAAAATAAAATTGGAAAAATAATTTTCTCGCTACTCTTATGATTATGAGCTACGCGATAACCGTAGCTCACAAAATTATTTTGCCAAAGGATCTCAAACTATAGACTTGAAGCTTAATAATGTTTTTCTTTTTCATCTTGATACGACTATTTTTAACATTGATACAGCCTTTCAAAAAACACTTTAAAAAGTGAAGAAATTTTTTGTTTCTTTAATTTGTTGGGGTTGGGTATAAAAAGTGATATATTTTTGACAATTTTCAGTCAATCAAAAAAAACGCTCGTCCTTGACTGGTAGAGCAATCTAAGAAACTACAGTTAAAATTTCAAGTCGATTGGTCGAACATTGTTTGAGTTTTGCTCCGTCCCGATATCAAAAACATGGTTTTGAAAAAAACGTGTTTGAAGCCAACGGTTTCAAAGACGCTACAGCTGAACAAGTTTTTTTTCCCGTAATCTAAGGGGGCATCCATTAATTACGTGAGGTGATTTTGGCGATTTTCGACCCCCCCCCCTCTTCCCCTGGTGAGATGTCGTGAGATTTTGCTCGACCCCCTCCCCCCTCCCCTAATCTCACGTGAGATTTTTCAAAATGCATACGTTCATGGAAAATAAATTGTAGTAGAAGTAACTGCGGTTGTAGTACCATTTACTCCACCATGTAAAGTAGTAGGGAGACTCTCCCTACGTGATAAAAATTACATGATTACTAAAATTACTAAAATTACTAAAAGTACGTGATATTTGCCGAAGCCCCCCTCTCCTCCACGTGAGATTGGGTGACATTTCGCTCGACCCCCCCCCCCCCTAAACGCCTCACGTAATTAATGGACGCCCCCTAATGCCACCTATTGGTCGAAAATAAAACTATTTTTAGTCGGTCATTTCGTTCCCACAATAGGCTTACAAGAGTTGAGAACTGCGCCTACCGGCATGAGAGATCGCCAAAGACGGTTTTCAGCGGCGGAGACTTCCTTAAAAAATAGGTCCAAAACCACTTTATAATGGTTTTTTTTCAGCTACAAAGGAATATGCATCATAATTTTTAAGGTTCCAAGGATTTCTTAAAAGTGTTTCAAACAAAACGATTTTGTGAAAATTTTACACCGATGACCTCTAAACAATTCGCGATAGTAAAATTTTACGGCTCTTCTGTAGAGGGAGACTTCTCCGATCGTTATTGCTAGAAAATTCGATCCTTGGAGAAACCTGCCGAAGATGAATTCCGGCAGAGGAAAAATGCAAAACGTATTTTTTTTTGCATAATTAGTAATAATTTAGTAATAATAAAATTTTACCACTCTTTCGCAGAGTGAGACCCGGTCGATCTCATTCGCTCGCGAATTTGGTCGGCCGCAGACAACCTGCCGAAGATAAGCCATGGCAGAGAAAAAAATGCCGATCGCAATTGTTTAAACAAAGAGCATTGTAAAATTGTTTAAGTTTCCAAGGATTTTTTTAAAGTGCTTCCAACAAAATGATTTTTCGAAAATTTTACACCGATGACCTCTAAACAATTCGCGATAGTAAAATTTTACCGCTCTTCTGTAGAGCGAGACTTCTCCGATCGTCATTGCTAGAAAATTCGATCTTTGGAGAAACCTGCCGAAGATGAATTCCGGCAGAGGAAAAATGCAAAACGTATTTTTTTTTGCATAATTAGTAATAATTTAGTAATAATAAAATTTTACCACTCTTTCACAGAGTGAGACCCGGTCGATCTCATTCGCTCGCGAATTTGGTCGGCCGCAGACAACCTGCCGAAGATAAGCCATGGCAGAGAAAAAAATGCCGATCGCAATTGTTTAAACAAAGAGCATTGTAAAATTGTTTAAGTTTCCAAGGATTTTTTTAAAGTGCTTCCAACAAAACGATTTTTCAAAAATTTTACACCGATGACCTCTAAACAATTCGCGATAGTAAAATTTTACCGCTCTTCTGTAGAGCGAGACTTCTCCGATCGTCATTGCTAGAAAATTCGATCTTTGGAGAAACCTGCCGAAGATGAATTCCGGCAGAGAGAAAACATGCTAAACGATTTTTTTTAGCGTAATTAGTAATAATTTAGTAATAATAAAATTTTACCACTCTTTCGCGGAGTGAGACCCGGTCGATCTCGTTCGCTCGCGAATTTGGTCGGCCGCAGACAGCCTGTCGAAGATAAGCCGTGGCAGAGAAAAAAATGCCGATCGCAATTGTTTAAACAAAGAGCATTGTAAAATTTTTTAAGTTTCCAAGGATTTTTTTAAAGTGCTTCCAACAAAACGATTTTTTGAAAATTTTACACCGATGACCTCTAAACAATTCGCGATAGTAAAATTTTACCGCTCTTCTGTAGAGCGAGACTTCTCCGATCGTCATTGCTAGAAAATTCGAATCTTTGGAGAAACCTGCCGAAGATGAATTCCGGCAGAGACAAAAAATGCTAAACGTATTTTTTTGCAGTAATAATAAAATTTTACCACTCTTTCGCAGAGTGAGACCCGGTCGATCTCGTTCGCTCGCGAATTTGGTCGACCGCAGACAGCCAGCCGAAGATAAGCCATGGCAGAGAAAAAAATGCCGATCGCAATTGTTTAAACAAAAAGCATTGTAAAATTTCACAACTCTTTTGTAGAGTGAGTCTCGAGCGATCTCGGTCGAGACTCGAGATTTTAGCAGACATCGAATTCGTCGACGATGAGCGACACCGAGATGCCAAATAGTCTTTGAGCTTATTTGTTTAAATTAATTAAAAAAGAATGGGAAAATGCACCCTTCCACCATACGAGTCTCTAGCAAACCCCGTTTGCTAGAAAGTTCAACCATAAAGAAATTTCCACCGATGATCGCCGTCGACAAAAAAACGATTCGAGGGCATTTGTTTAAACAATGCGCGATCGCAAAATTTCACCGCTCTTCCGTAGAGCGAGGCTAGCGATCTTGATTGTTCGAGAAGCTGACCAGCAAAAATGCTGCTAAATATGAACCCTGGCAGAGATAAAAATGCTGAACACATTTGTTTAAATAATGAGCATTGTAAAATTTTACCACTCTTTTGTAGAGTGAGTTTCGAGCAATTTCGGTCGCTCGAAATTTTGGCAGCTATCGATATCGTTAACGATAAGCGGCATCGATGTAACAAATTGTGTTCGAGCTTATTTGTTTAAATGAATTAAAAAAGTATGGGAAAATGCCTGAGTCTTTTGGTTGTGGCCGTCGTCGAAAAAAAATCGATTCGATGGCTGCATATACAAAGTAAAATGCAACAAAGTTTCACCGCTCTCCTGCCGAGCGAGTGCATGCTTCCAATACAAGTGTACCATGGTCGCTACGCATACTTGTATGACTTGTGTGATACACACATAGATGTAAGGTGCTTGCGTACGTCCGAACGGCGTGCGAGAATGTATTCGTTCTTTCTCCACGCGGTCGGCGCGGCGTAGCAAACACACACACACGCGCGCGCTCAGCGATCGCCGTCTATTTGGCTTCGACTCTTCGTCCCAGTGCGAAGCATCGAGACCGAATTCGCGATCGCTGCGCTGTCCGTCGGTAGCGACTCGTAGCTAAAAACTACGAGATCTGCGCTACCGACGTAACGAGAGGCCGCGTCGAAATTTTCTGGCGTGTGGCACATGGCCTTAAGTTTACACGAAGAAAATATTTTTTTTGTAAACTTACATAGAGTCATCTATTCCGGGCATAAAAAAAACTGCACTTCAAATTGCACTTCAAAAAAATCCAATAAAAAAAATCGATTTTTTCAAAATCGCAAGTGGGGCTACCCCGTAAGTTGGCCGGAAACATAACTCGGACAATTTTCAACCGATTCACTTGAAATGTTGAATATATCTTGAAAAATACATTGTCTATGGAAGTGCGTAGGATTTTTTTTTATATTGCATCGTTCTTTTGTTATTAACAATTATCTGACGATTTTTTAGGCAAATTTTTCACTGTCCAAAAATTTGCCTAAGAAATCGTTAATAACAAATGAACTATGCAATATAAAAAATAATCCTACGTACTTCGATAGACAATGTATTTTTCAAGAAATATTCAACATTTCAAGTGAATCGGTTGAAAATTGCCTGAGTCATGTTTCCGGCCAACTTAAAAAATGCAGTTTTGAGATAAACGCTGCACAGCCGCCATTTTGAAAATAATCGCTTCAAAAAATTATTGTATACAGTCACTGATATGTACGATAAACACCTCTTTTTGTAATCTCGATTTATTTTGTAGTTTTTCTGAAAAAAATCCCCAAAAAGCCTATTTTTCGGCCTCTAGAGTGACCTAAGGCCTTAAGACCAATGTACAGGTTGAATTGAGAAATTAGTTTGAAAAATTAATTCCCAGGCACTTTCAGACGATACTGTGGGAATGTAGAGAGCCTTGATCGCTTTCGGATTAGGGATCAATATTTTTCCCCAAGCAACGAAAAAATTCATCGAAAAGAGAAACCTACTTACCCTGGAAATAATTGAAGTCTTTAACCAAAATGAGTTTGATGATTTCTGGATCTCGGAGCAGAAGGGCGGGTGTCCTTAGCTCGTATATGCCAACGTAGGGAAGTCCCTCGTACATTTTGTAGATCCCTTGAAGACTCTCGCCCATTGTCGTTTTCAACAACGTCACATCCTTCGTATTGCCGAACAGCAAACGAGGCACCGGACCACACACTTTCCGGACTCGCCAGTAATTGTAATTTCTTATCAGGTAATAATAAACGGAGAGAATCGTGGCTATCGCGAATAGTACCGAGGCGAACATTTTTATCAATTTATTTTCCCTTTTGTTTAATTCTATTTTTTATTTCGTTATTTTTTCCCAGTTTATTTTTTAGCGGCTTGTCTATTTTTATTTATTTATATGAAAATGAAATTACTCATCGTGAATTAAAGAATTTGATTGATAGAGATTTTTGTTTTCGACAGGATCGTGAATAGAGCAGCGACCAATTGAAACAACACGTGTACAAGGTTTTCCAAGTGACACTGCGAGTACGAGATGTGTGCGCCGTATCCTCGTCCATACCCTCGATTACTTTCTCCTACTATCTCGTTCGCGTTGCAATTAAAAACATGACCGGTTTACTTTCTTTCAGGCCTTTCACGAATGAAAGTGCACCTGACAATGCCACAGGAGCGCCAATGCACTCCCCTCGTCGTACGAAAATTTACGGGCCCCTTCTTCGCTGAGCACTGCACGTGTCATATTTTTTTCGTTCACGTGAAGGAAATACTTTTATAAAAATGATCCTCATTGTATTCTCTAGGGTAAAATTACATGCGGAAATACATTTGTATCTATTTTTAATGGAGAAAATACATTCGATAAAGAAATGCTCCTACATAGTTTACATAAATCATCAATAGATAATTAACGAATGGAAATGGACGTTTTTTCATGCATTGAAGATCACAAAAAAAAAGACGAGAAATCAAAATTAGATGGCATTGGCAAAAGCAAATAACTGAAAATAACACACGTGAATGACAAACGAAAAAATTGTTGGTGCTGGGAACATTCTTACGATTTTTTGTCAAGTGATTACTCGTGAGACCAATACCAACCTATATTTGAGGAGCTGGCGAACAGAACCGGATTTGTCCATGAATTACTTTTTTTTACAAGGGAGGTCAAAAACCAAAATAACCAAATAGAGATGAGTTGGAATTTGTAAGCTTTAATATATGAAGACTCTACCAAAATGTAAGCCTGGACCTGGCTTTATTTTTATAAAAACACTAACTACCATGTGTATATTTTTATTTTGGACAAGTCCCGTTCTGAATGGGAATGGTGGACCGCTTTTGATGAATTAAGAGGTTACCCCCACTTGCGATTTTGAAAAAAATCGATTTTTTTTATTGCATTTTTTTGAAGTGCAGTTTGAAGTGCAGTTTTTTTATGCCCGGAATAGATGACTATGTAAGTTTACAAAAAAAAAATATTTTCTTCGTGCAAACTGAAATTGAAACTTTAAACGCGATTTTCTCAAAATGGCATTTTTGAAGTCGGTGACCAAGATTACTCGAACACTAATGAACCGATCTTCTTGAAATTTTGCAGGCCTATTTAATACATAAAAATGTAGTCTTTAATCGTTCGATTTTTTTCGTTAAAATCGAACCATTAACTTTGATTGTCCGCCATTTTGTGAAAAATGAATATTTTTTAAAATCCTTCAATTAAAGACTAGTTTATACTTATATTTGACTAAATCTATCCGCATTTTTTTCAGATGATCCACTTCGCCGCAATGTTGGTCACCGCAAACCGTGTATATAAGAACATTATTTCATTGACGGCCATTTGCCACTAAACAATGTAATATTTTTCAATAAAAAAATTACTGAAAGTTCTTCAAGATGTGTTCTTTAAGATGGTATATTTTGATCGATTAAAAAAGTTTTGTAGTTTTCTTTAAAACAATTCATGAAAAAGGCCTTTTTTGCGCTACAAGTGGGGGTAACGCCCTAAATGAAAATCTTATGGACATATCCGGTTATGAAATAAAACAGATTATTTGAATTGAATATAAATTTGTTTTTTTTTTTATTATCGATTTAATAATCCTACACAAACTCTTCAATGTGAGGCTCACAACAATCGCAATCAATGTCATCATCGTCATCACTGTGGTTATCCGTCAGTCATTTTTCATCCAGCCACCTATGGAGAAGTCCGGTTCTGTTTGAAAAGGCAGTTTTTAACTAATTTTGAGGTGTTTGGAGCCGGATTTGATGGAAAAGATTTTGGGAGCTAATGAAGGTGTGCTTGAGAACACGACAAAAAATTGACTTAATGTGGACAAGTCTGGTTTTGTTCGCCAGCTCCTCATTTCAAGTCACTAGATATGTTTTTATATGGATTTTAATTTCATAGTGTGTGTCGTTAGCAGTTCATTTAAGATTATTTTTCTTTTCTTTTTAAACATTTTTAGCTGCGATAAATTAATTCAGTGATTTGTCGACTGTAGCAAAGCGACGACGAGCTTGTTCGAAATACTCTAATATATTTGGTTATATGTGCGGAGGGTACTTTATTTAAAAAATTAGAAAAACGACTGCAGATTTCGTGAAAAGTGGCTTTTTCTTCCTACTTCGAGATAGAAATAAAGAATCGGATAAATTCGGAGAAAATATTGGCTCCTCCAGTGAAGAGCAAGGTGAAAGCTTCCACCAACGCATACAAATCATGGAAGATAGGTATCAGGAAAGATGGAACGCACATACACGATAGCTGATTACGTTTGGAGTTTGATTCGCGATGGTCCCGCTAAGTCTCACGGAAGAAAATCACGAAAAAGAAGCTTACTCGAGGTAAAAATATTTAATAAAACTGATTTTTTTTCAATAAAATTCGTTTTAATAAAAAAATGGTATGTTGCCATGTTTTTACGTAGAATATTAATATTAAGGGGTTACGTGGGTTTGAAAATTTCAAAGAATCCATTTAAAAAAAATTACTATATAATAGTACAATATGTCTAGAATATTCTCCCAAAGTTTTAAGTCAATCGGAGTAAAAGTCTAGGAGAGAGAGCTTTTGGAAATTCCCCCCGATGGGAAAGACCGGCCGGGAGCAACGCAGGTACATCGCATTTTTTCAAAACACTATTTTTTAAAACGGACATGATTTCTCAAAAACGATTGCACCGATTTTATTTAAATTTTGTGCCCTTTTTCAAAATAGCATTGACTAGTAATTGAACGAAGTTTTTTTCCGATTACAACTAATTTTACAAGGCTATACGTAGTGTAAGTGGTACCAAAAATTGAACTATTTTACATAAAATTCTGCCAAAAATTCAAAAATCATTTTTTTTAAATCCTTCGTTCGATCATGAGCTATACTTTACTACTAACGGAAAAAATTTGGTTTTTTAATTTCAGATAAAGCTATCATTAGTTATCCTGACCCAACGAGTACACTTTTTTAGGCGTCTCCGGAAACCAGGTCCCACCGGCTGAATTCCCCAAATTATTGTATGAAATTTTGTTAAAATATTGTTGAAATGTTGCTTTTTGATGTGCTTAACATTTTTAATAAAATAACTTGTATATTATAGTTTTTAAATAGAGAAAATATGCTTTTTTGGCTTCGAAACCCACGTATCCCTTTGAGTATTAAAATAGGATCAGTATATAGATAAGATGTAGAAAAAAAATAGTTTCGTGGCACCAAATTGGCTGTTGAGCTGTGTAATCAGTGTCAGCATTTTTAGACAATTTTTTAATGAAAATGCTGTCAAATTTAAAGAAAAATTGGAATCCTTGAATAACCCAAGCTGGAATCAAATGAAATTGCCAATTTTTCCTTGCAACAAAATCTGTTTCATACTAAGATAAAAAAAAATATATTTTATCGTACATTCACGCTCGATCAGCTGCTGCCTCGACGGTTCTTATTCTTTCGACGTTTACTGTTGCCGCCGCGAGTGCGAAAAAAAACGATAAAAAATGGCTTTACGAAGCAAAGGATAAAGAAAAGGGGATCTTGCCAAAATCGTCGATCGGGTCCGATTTATATACCTATGCGCGCATTTAGATACCGATATATGTGCAGATCTTTCGCTTGTACTACTCTGGCGTAAATCTTATCAGTCAGATTTTATTTTTCTATCGGTGCACCTGATAGTCATATATAATCGATGATTAAGGTGATATTATTCAGTCAAGTTACTGGAGTCTCGATCTCATCATGTGTGCTCGGAAATTAATATTTTCGCTCGTGTCTTTGCTCGTCGCGTCACGCGTGTCGGTAATCGAAGCCCAAAATCTTACCGATGCATACGAGTACGCCGATCAAGTGCAACGAGCTCTTCTCTCCGTCTACCCGATCGACCTTTCAACTTTGTTCCCAAATTTACCGATCGACAATTCGACGAATTCCAGCTCCAAGAAATGTTACGAACAAGTGTCTCTTCTCGTAAATGCAACCCAAAAAGGCGGAATGTGGGCTTTGCAGAGTAACATTGCAACCGATTTTTACCGATAATAATTACGTTTAAATGAATTGCAAAAAGATTTTTACGAGCTTTCGATTTTGATAGGGAAAAGGCCCTAGGCGGTGGCAAAATTCCGAGGGAAAATATTCCAATTTAATGTTTATTATTCGTTAATTTATTCTGGAGAATTTCCATGCACGAAAAAAATCGTGGCATTTTTTATAATCACTCGAGACGTTCGTGTCAAGAAAATAATATTTTTTTAGTGATCGATGCCTCTTCGAAAATGCCATCGGGTATTCTGGTGGGAAATCGCATCGATTTGGGAATGTACGACGAGTGCATGGATGTCAGAGGGAGGGCGAACGACGAGGAGATTCGCGGTCGTCATTGCATGTACAATGTCAACGCGTCATTCGGTGCTGTCTCTATACAAGAGACTCTTTCGATTTGCCTGCCGTCATCTTGCGGGCCCAAGGACGTCGTGATAATACTCGAGGCGGCGTTACAAGAGATCAAGAATATTCTTGATATGGAAATTCCGATAACAATTATGGGAGCCACGTGCTCGCCTCTGGAGCCACCCGATTGGACCCCTGGTGGCATCGTTACACTGTCAGTATTTTATTCTGTTGCACAATCACATTCCCTTTTTTGTTGGGTACTAAAATGGTTGACAAAAATGGGAAATATCCAATTCGTTGAAATCGTTCGAATTTTCAGATCCGGATTGAGCCTACTGCTATTTTTTCTCGTCGTGTGTACAATATCAGATTTGTATATGAAAAAATCAAAATTTTCTTCTCCTCCGTCCACCCGACTCGTCTGGCTGAGTGAATTTTCTCTTTATTCGAACGCCGTTCGTATACTGAGTACGAAAACAACACCTCAGACGCTACCGGCTCTCCAGGGAATTCGATTTTTCAGCATGTGCTGGGTCATATTCGGCCATGAATATTTCATGGGCCTCCTGTCAGCGACCGTAAATCCGCTGAAAGTGTTGCAGGTTTGTGTTTTTTTTTTGGTCGAAATGTTCTCCAGAACATTTGCACGTAAAGCCTACTGTATTAATTAAAACAGATCAACCGGGACCAATTTTCTCATCCATTGCAAATGTAATATTTAACATGAATATTTATATTAATATATTGTGAACATAAATTGCATGAATATTAAATGTACATTGACATTTTATATAAATTTACTCGCTTGTGCAGCATATGATATTGACTTAGAAAATGAGATATCATTCGTGTTCGATCATAGCCATCTGGAGAATAGTCCCAATAAAATATTGGAAAGTCATTGGACGTAAATATTAGCAGGCATCTTAAAGTAGATACCTGCGGTGGCTGACGATAATTTATTATCTCCCGATAACCTCTTCCGGCGAAGTTCACATTTACCGAGAAAAATCGAGCAAACATTTGTTTTGCATTTTTTTTCTTCCCATTATTATATATTTTTTCATATTAAGGCGTTAGCCCCACTTGTAGCGCAAAAAAAGGCCTTTTTCATGAATTTTTTAAAAGAAAACTACAAAACTTTTTTAATCGATCAATATACCATCTTAAAGAACACATCTTGAAGAACTTTCAGTAATTTTTTTATTGAAAAATATTACATTGTTTAGTGGCAAATGGCCGTCAATGAAATAATGTTTTTATATACACGGTTTGCGGTAACCAACATTGCGGCGGAGTGGATCATCTGAAAAAAAAATGCGGATGGATTTAGTCAAATATAAGTATAAACTAGTCTTTAATCGAAGGATTTTAAAAAATATTCATTTTTCACAAAATGGCGGACAGTCAAAGTTAATGGTTCGATTTTTTGGTTATATTGGCTATAAAACGGCCATTTTTTTTCGAAAAAAAATCGAACGATTAAAGACTACATTTTTATGTATTAAATAAGCCTGCAAAATTTCAAGAAGATCGGTTCATTAGTGTTCGAGTAATCTTGGTCACCGACTTCAGAAATGCCATTTTGAGAAAAACGCGTTTAAAGTTTCAATTTCAGTTTACACGAAGAAAATATTTTTTTTTTGTAAATTTACATAGAGTCATCTATTCCGGGCATCAAAAAAACTGCACTTCAAATTGCACTTCAAAAAAATGCAATAGAAAAAATCGATTTTTTCAAAATGGCAAGTGGGGGTAACCCCTTAATCATTTGCGGCGTGTTTTCGTATTTGTCTTGCAGTGGGTGCATACGTGGAATGCAGTGTACATGATAATCGCGCCGTTCGCTGTTGATACGTTTTTCACGATCAGTGGATTTCTTTTATCATTTCTCTTCCTGAAAGAAATGTCTACGGGCCGAAGATTCAATATATTTACATATTACATTCATCGTTATCTAAGGTTGGCACTCTCGCATATATATATCATTTAACAATAAGAAATCATCCGAAAATATTTGCCATCGAAAGAGACCGTGGACAAATTTTCGCGATTCTTCCGATCGCCGGCTAGAAGAGCCGCGTGGTTCGGAAAACCACCGCTAGGTGGCGAGTCGATGGAGCGTTTCTCGCACGTGAAGAACTTGATCTAAACATATATAAGGGGCATTATACCGCCTCATTGCGGGGCTTAGAAAAATGATCATTATTTTTAATATTCATTGTGGGGCTTCGAATAATGGTAATAATTTTAAATATTCATTGAGGGGCTACGAATAATGATAATAATTTCAAATATTCATTCAGGGGCTTTGAACAATGATAATAATTTTTAATATTCAGTGTTTATCAAGGTGAGAAGAGAATTGGCGAAACTTGAAGTAAAATCACATTCGTATCAATTATTTATTTTTCTACACTTCATAGAGTCGGTACAAAATTCCGTGTGATGATTTTTGAATTTGTTACAACAGATTGACGCCAGCACTCGGGGCTTTGCTACTAATGACAATATTTATTCTACCCCGAGTGGGATCCGGTGCTCTGTGGGCTGCTGGCATGGACCCGGTCGCGAGCAATTGTCGACACAACTGGTGGCCGATGCTGCTCTACGTTCACAACTACGTCGATAAAGAACATCTTGTGGGTTCCCAATGACATTAATAAATCGTCGATCGAGCACGAGGTTTCCCTGTGAGATAATTTGGCCAAATTATTGTTACAAAAAAAAAACGAACATACAGTGGTGTCTCGCTCATACGTGGTATTTGGCAGTGGAAATGCACTTCTTCTGGGTCTCACCACTGATCCTGTATCCGCTTGCGAAAAAGCCGAGGATTGGTCTCGTCATCCTGGCTCTTGCCTTCGTCGCCTCGATCGTAACACCCGCGGTTATTTCTCACAAGCACAAATACTCCGGCGCTTTGTTCGCGGCTGGCGAGTGAGTACTATCGATACGAAGTTTTGAGCAGTGTGAAAAAAATATCGTAATTGTCGTAGGTCCTATTATCAGCTGTTGCATTTTATCAATTATCAATTGTTGCATTTTTTCATTGTAACACTCTTTCTCGTTGCAATTCATCAGCCCGGAAATTGCACAAAGGGGCAATATGAATTTTTACATGGAGAGCCACGTCAGAGCAGCGCCCTGGCTTATCGGGATATTTTTCGGTTACTTGGTTTTTGAAAAGCAAGGTTCGCCAGGAAAAGTAAGCACCAAAAGTATCGTGTAACAAACGATGAGGCCTTTTTCTGTTCGGTGTTTTTTATTCGTAATTTTTTATTTTGGAACAGTTGACCAAATGGATCGGATGGCTCTGTACTATCATCGGATTTGCCTTCTGCTTCTTCAGTTCCCGCGTATTCCAGGCAGATGGTTACGTGTACAATGACTCTTGGGAAACATTTTACGTCGTTGTCTCGAAACCTTTTTGGTCGGGTGGCGTGGCTTGGATAATTTATGCGTCAATCCATGGCTTCGGCGGTAACTATTGTGATTTTTATAAACAAAAATAGATACAATTATTCGCCAGGTTTTCCTGAAAAAGAACGAAATATGTATTTTGATATCTTGATTTTTATCACCATTTTAGGGCCGATCAAAACATTCCTGTCTTTCCCCATTTACACTCCGTTCAGTCGAATTTCGTATTCGGTGTACTTGGTACATTTTATCATACAATTTATGAGAGCGACCTCAACGAGGGTCCCTCGATACTTCGATGACTTCAACTGCGTGAGTATCCAGTTACCTACAATTGGTGTTGTGAATTTCAGCTCATTGAGAGGCCAAATGTGACTGTCGATATTTCGATAGCCACCTTTATGAATGCATCTAAAAAATAGCCGATTTTTATTGCGAGTAAAAATGTTTGGTAATTCTTTAGATAGGTGACTTTTCCGAATTTTTTGTTGTTGCTATTTTTTTCATTTATTCGGTTATAAATGATGATAATCAGTCGGGGGAAGCTGACATTTTTTTATTAACACATTTTTACGAGCGAAAAATCGTTGAAAATAATTTCGAATTTTTCAACAACCCAAACAAACCCAATATGGGCGTCGAAATGTCAAAAAATGCCATATTTTATTACGTTTCCGCGAACTTCAAAACCCCGTGACTTTTTAGGGGGGGGGGGGGGGGGGGGTGAATTCCAGCTGCACCCAACTGAATATCATCATTTATAACCCAATAAATGAGAAAATAGGAAAAGAAATGTTGAGATCATGTCTCGGAAAAGTTACTTATCTAAAGAATTACCAAATGTTACAAAAAAAACACGTAACGATTTAAGAAAATATATAATGTTCGTCAAACGAACAACTGGTGAAAATTGTAAAAATGTTCATTTTAATATTTCAGTTCAGCCAATTTCTCATTGACATCGTTTTATCCATTGTCGTTGGATTTTTCTTCACTCTGATCTTCGAGTCGCCGATTCTTACACTGGAGAAAATAATAAAAAGACGTGGGCGTAGAAGACTAGAGGAATCAAAGGATGGGCTCAGGTTCGACAAAGCGGAGAACGGCATCGACAATCCTGCTATGACGAGGGATTGAAGCACCAAAGATTGCAAAAATAATCCATTCACTTTTACAAGTGCTATGTAATATAGATTTCTAACTAATTTATAGTAGTTTGGTTGCATCGAATTTTGGTACAATAGTCGCATTAAATTTCTGTGCATGTTGTTACGAGGATTAGATAATTTGTTTTACGCATTGTTAAAATATTTGTTCCTTGATATCAATTCGTTTTTTAATGCACGTTAATTAATATTTCTATCTCGTAGCAAATTTTATATCCTGCGGACCGAAGTCATCGACGTGACAGAAGAAATTATCAGTTTCGAACGAAAGAATTAACATTTCATGTCCACTAAGGTAATTGTGAAAAAAATATAAAATAATAAAAACATTAATAAATAATACAATAATATAATATAATTATTCACTTATGTTATATTTATATATTTAAATAATAAACAATGAAATAATACAAATAATAATATTATAAAGATTATAAAAATAACAAATTTATGAATATGATAATTATGAATATAAGAAAATTATATTCTAAAAAAAAAATAATGAAGCCAATTAAAAAATTATGAATATAATAACGATAACATGTTTCCTGCATACGCAAGAGCTTTTCGTGATAATGATTATTGTTGAAAATTAATAAATTATCAATAAGTAGTAAAATTGTGCAACAACAATTGCAAAAGAAACATTGGCGAGGCTTTTGAATATATTCTGCGTCAGATATATACACTTTTCAACATAAGCAGTACTTGTATTTTTCAATTATTCTAACAACAACAAATCTTAAAGTGTTGTCGAATCTCATAAATAATTTTTCCTTCGGCCGGTCAATATCGAATTTCGAAAAAAAAAACAAAAAAAAAGATTTCCGACACCGGGAATCGAACCCGGGCCTCCTGGGTGAGAGCCAGGTATCCTAGCCACTAGACAATGCCGGATTGAGATGGTATTATATGTAAGAAACTGGTACTTAACCAAATACAAATTCCAGACGATTGCTCAAGACATCCATCTTCTTTACATATA
>OX101792.1:1100211-1185211 GCA_944452715.1 Ophion slaviceki
GCGGACGACTCCGCATTATGCACTCGTTTACTTTCTCGTTGGGGCGGAGAGGGGCCGGGTTTTCGGAGGGGTCCGGAGGGTTGAGTACTATCGTGGAAAGAGTTGCGAAGCTTTCCGGGCAGCGAAGCCGCATACACACCACATCAGGGAGCAGCTCTTCCTAGTGGTAAAATTACATTTCCAATTCATGAAATGTCAGTTATATGATGTGGGCACGGCAGACAGTGTTGAGGGAGGCGGTAGTGGTGGGTGTTGAAAAGTCTACAGCTGTAGAAAGAGCGAGAGAGATAGAGAGAGAGACTGGGGTGTTCAACCTCACCTGATGGAGTTGGTCCGAGGGATGACTTTCCAAAAAATGTAGGTGACTCAATGGATGAGACCCAATGTGGCAACCGTGTTTCGATCAAGGTCAGAATCAGGATAAGTACCAAGCTACCGAATTCCGAGACTTTCTGTCCATTCCACTCCTGTCACCACCCAGGGTCAATATCGAATCGCCAGTCACCTGCAGTCACCACTTCCGGTTGCATCAACCCCTTCCGGTCCCCAAGCCTCCAGCTCGATGGTCGCCGGGAATGGAACTTGGATGCCTCATCCTGGATAAGAGTCTTATCAGGATTTATCGTCCTTGGGAGATCCGGAAGTTCGAGAAAACAAGATGGCGCTAGGGAACCTTCGGTTCTCGCCCAGCATCACCTGGTCCAGAGTTGCGTTGAGTCTTAGGCAGAAACGCAAAGGTGTCAGGCCAGTTTGCACGGATGTCTCGAAGCCGAAATGCGCCTACCCTGTGCAGGGGGATGAAAAGAATCGTTGGGATAGCCGAAGCGATTGCAGAGCCTCCCGTCTGTTTACGAAGACTTTGCGGCCCAGCAGGCTGAGAGCGGAGGAGGATGAACGGTCAGGCTGCTACAGGGTGTTGTCCATGTCCCTTTGAGGCGATCTTTCCCGGGGATCAGCGGTGGAGTGAAGCTCCCCCGGTGTTCGAGGGCTGCAGGGATGAGCGACGGGCTAGACGGTGGTCCCCGGGAAAAAGAAAGAATCCGCGTGCCACGGAAAAAGCAAGCGGCTGAATCGGGAACATCTCGTGGTGTCCCGAGGGCTCTCGTTCGGACGGGACTTTTCCACAATTTATGGTCAACTCGTACACGACCCTTGTACACGGATAAAAAAAAAGAAACGAAACAAATCGTATTCGGCGTATTTCAGTGCTTCGGTCTTTTCGTTTGCCTTCGCTATCTCTCTCTTTTCAACCGTTCAAACGAAAAACCAAGGCGAGCGCGGAAGGGGGGGGGGGCAAAATGAGATGTGGTCTGGACGCGCGGCAAGGGGTGGGAGCAAAATTGGAAAAGAAAAAGAACGATATGTCCTTGTGGAGTGAGTCTACCACAAACTCGTGGCTAAGTTGAGATTCACAATGTCTCAATTGGTAGAATGAGGCTGAAATAAGTTGAAGGGTCATTAAACTTCAACCTTAAGCCTGAGATGAGAAAAAAAGTTAACTTTAAAACGAACTATTTGATTAATCCAATAATGTTTATGTCTATATGCTAACTTAATTCTTATTAACCTTTAAAAATCGCATTTATATATTTAACCGAAACAAACTCATCGTTAAGTTCAGATTGACAATATTTGAATAGTGAGTTTATTGAAGTGCACTCTTGACTGACTTAAAACCTGGTCAATTTAAAACCTTAAGTTTTATACTTAAAGTGCTGTTATGAATGGATGATCCTGCAACTGTAGATAGGTCAGATCATGTCCGACTACATGCTGGAATGTCAGTTTAGTAAAAGTCCCATGGTTTTTGAGACTTTGGGCTTTTTTTTAACCATCTGCTTTCTGTTTTTTGCATGCCATTTCTACCAATGATATGAATCGACAATAATGAAGCAACTTTTTAAAGTAACTGACACGATATGCGTAGTACATTTTTTTACCACCGCAGGCTATGAAAGTGAGATGTTCGAATTGGTTTCTATGAAAATTCTGCATAAGATCTTTTCTCATAAAATTTCATTAATATTTAAGGTTAAAAAGAAGACTTTTACAGATAAAACAAATAACCAAGAGTATTAAGGCCTTAGGCCACTCAAGAGGCCACAAAGGACATATTTTGTGATTTTTTTTAGCGAAACCCTAAAATAAATAGAAATTGCAAAATATGGGTTTATTGTGTGCGTAATTGACTATATAAAAATATTTTTTTTAACAGCGATACATGTCCAAATGGCGACTGTGCAGCCTTTTTCTGATGACGCGTTTATTTCTGGAAGGTCAGGGGACCAACAGCTCGTTTATTTTTTGAGTTATAATGAGACACTAAAGTTTTATCGATTATATATAAGAATAGCTGTAGAAGTACCAGGTGTGTAAGTATGAAACCGGAATTTGCCCATAGGTGGCGCTAGATGTCGATGCAGTTACCGACACATCACGTCAGCGGTGTCTTGTTATTGTATTGATATCCGACAAAGATTTCCAACTCACAATAACACGAGTTTCATTCAGTAGCATTAGTTTATTAGAGATAAACATGTCGAGTTTTGTGCCAACAAATTACGATTTGCGAACAGGACTACTTTTCTGTTTTCATCTGAAGAAAACCGCAGCCGAATCGCATCGAATGCTTGTGAAGGCGTTTGGTGAGCATGCTCTCGGTAAAACACAGTGTTTCGAGTGGTTCAAACGGTTCAAAAGTGGCGATTTTGACGTGAGGAACGAAGAACGTGGAAGACCACCGAAAAAGTTTGAAGACGCTGACCTGCAAGCCTTGTTGGACGAAGACGACGCTCAAACACAACAACAACTGGCGGATCAGTTAAAGGTGACCCGAGAAGCCATCTCTAGTTATTTGTATCATATCATTACAATAAACGTGTTTTTTCTGTACAAAAATTCCGGTTTCATACTTACACACCTGGTACGTAGGCTTTTTTTATATATGGTTTTTTTGTCAAAATGGCTCATTGCTAAAACAAAAAGTATAAAATGTCATGAGAAAATCGTCAGAAAATTGTTTATGAAAAAGCAACTATGCAATATAATTTTAAAAATCCTACGTAGTGCTTTAGAAAGTGTAATTCGAAATATGCAGCTAAAATTTCAAGTGAATCGGTTGAAATTTGTTTGAGTCATGAGTCCGGTTGACTTGAACGATGTATTTTTGAGATAAATGCGTTTAAGGGGCTATACCAGTGTGACACTTTGAAAAAATCGATTTTTTTGCCTTTTTATTTCAATCCTTAAACGCGTTTTCCTCGAAATGAGATTTTTCAAATTTGCTGATATTGTAACTCAAAGAGCAATTACCTGATTGACTTGAAATTTGAACTGAGTACTCTTGAATATATTTACTCTACAATGACGTAGGATATTTTTGGTTGGATGAAAATTGACGATTTGTCATTGAAAAAAACGACCATTTTATAGGCGAGAAAACAGACTTTTTTCATAATTACGCCATTTTGTTAGATTTTGATATTTTTCGAAAATCCCACGTCATTGTACAGGAAATACCTTCCAGTTTAACGACGTTTTTTCCTTTTTCAGTATCATCTACTCAATCGGCCGAAATCATGTCAGCAGTGGAGGAACGTTTTTTTGGCGCCTCCGAAGGCAGCGCATAAGTCGCTTGGATCTCAATATTTATCTATGAAAAAATGACGTAATACAGATAAAATATAGCCAAATATGTTCTCAATTTTCCGAAACATTTAATTGAGTACTTTTCTTCCAAAAAATTCCCGAAAATCACCCAAATTTTCAGCGTTCACACTGGTATAGCCCCTTAAAGTTAGTAGAAAGACACGACATAATAATGTTTCAATACCTTTAATATTCAACAATCTTTGAAAATCGAGTACTTGGATATTTTTCACACCCATAATCTTTTGGAATATAATTTCACAGGTACTAAGGTACCCTTTTGACAAAAAAAAATGGATTTTTGGAGACTCGTAGAGTGGCCTATGATTTAAGAAAAACCGGATCAAAAAAAGTTACCATTTGTAGAAATGGCATGCGAAAAACCAAAAGCCGATGATTTCTCTCTCTCGGAAACCGTGGGGCTTATACCAAACTGAAATTCCAGGATATAGTAGGACATGATCTGACCTATCGACAGCTGCAGGATTATCCATTCACAACAGGACACCCTGCATATCCGATAGGGGATGAAAATTGGCACTTTCGCAGCCGACTCAAACGCACCGAATGCAAATCAAAAACCGGAAAGGTGCCCGGAATATATTCCGCAAAAATCCGCATTCTTTAAGGTGGCGAGGCCAAATTACGGAAATCCTTTCGACTTTCGAGCGTACGTAGCTCCATGGCCGAGTGGGAATCACGACGAAGTCGCATGTGCGAGTTTAAAGCGAGTTGCTTCTTCTTTTTTTTATTTCGTAGTCGCGATGGTTCATCCGGGTAAAAGTTTCTCGCTCGGATCCCGTTGAAGCGGGAGGGAAAGGCGAGGCGAGCGACGATAATTCAAGGTGGACCGGGACGGGTCAGGCGTGAATACTGCGCTAAGAAAAGTTTACAATTTTCAGTACGCACCCGGCAAAAGGTTAATTTCGGGTAAGAAATGCCTCCCCCTAAATTGCCGAGGCACAAGCGAAGAAACAAAACAACGGGAGAAAGAGAGAGATAGAAGGATGGAAACTTTTTATAGTGCAATTACGCTTGGCTGTACTCTCAACAAAAGTATATCCCTCATACAAGCTTAGCCTATAATTCTCCTCGCGAAGGCTTCTCTCCGCAGTCGCTAAAAACGCGTATATAGATATCTTTATAATGTAACTGGCTTTTCCATCTCTTGTGTCCCTGCCTCTTACTCGTTCCGGTGGATCAACTCCGCCATCTTGGAATCTCATTTAGTCCGAAACTTTTCGCAGACTTCGCCTCGAAGCATCGAAACACCAATTTCACCCCAAAACACCCCCACGTCCACTAAGGGGTTGAAAAAGCTTTAAAACGCCCTTAAAATGGCTGTAAAGTCTCCTTAAGATTGATGGGGAGGGGGCAATTTCCTACAATAATTGCCTGTACGAATGGACCATCGAAAATGTCCCACAAATGGCGCATCTTCGTTTTTCCATGTTTTTCCTCCAGCGCCCCTATCGCTTGGTGATTGACTTGCAAAGATGGCGACTGCTGTCTCGATGATCATAATCTTGGAGGGCATTCCGAGTATGGGCAGAAACCGACGTTAAACGAGAGACAAAGTATCGTTATCGCGAACTAACTGGGGCTAGATGTTGTCTTCCACTGGAGAGGGTGAATTCTGAGGTCCAGCGGGGATCCTCGTTGTACGAACAGTATCGATAGGGAGGGTTCAAGTCGAAATGGCGAACGGCTAGGAAATTTCTCAGTTTCCAAGTTGCGACTGTGCAGACTTTACGGATCGTGCATCATGGGGTTATGGGCTCGCGATGACATTTATAAGGTTTGCTCGACTTGGTAATGGCGTTACATCCCCCTAGAAGGTCCTTGGCGCGTCTTCCCTCCTCCTCCCTCCCCCCCCCCCATACGCTCGCCTGCCCCTGTCACCCTTTGTGTATATCCTTGGGAATCTCTTCTCTTCCCTAACCCCTTCTTTGTCCGCACTTTGCCTCGCTCAATCATCCCCATTCGCTCGCCCAACCACCCCGCTCTTCGCCACTCTGGTGCTTTCCTACGGCGGCCCAGACGCGTCATTACCACCGAGATCTATGTGCGTACCAGTTGCGTCCTTAATGGGGGTGAGTCTACCAAGAGGGATGCTGCTCTAGGCGGGTGTTACTCCATTGGAAAATATTGCGCTTCCCCGTCGGAAAATTATTGGACAACGAGAAAGACTATGCACCTTTTTTGGCGGATGAGAATGGATGACGGGATTGTTTTCGAATTTCGCCTGTCATGGATATTTTATGAATATTCTTTTGTAACATGTATTCATCTATTTTTATCGAGTTTCGGCCATTTTTGGAAAGAATTTTTATGTTTGGAGGCTGCTTGTGCAATACATTTTATTTTGTGAACGGTACTTTTAGGGGGTTTTAAGTTTTGGATGTTACTTCGATTAGGGTAATGACTTTTTTAATGCTGTATGTTTTTCTTTTACTCTAATGATAACTTTCTCAATGATTCATTTTCTGCATCTACTTATTTCTGATATTCTTATTTTTCGTCCGCTACGTAAAAAATGTTTATGGTATTGTATTCAATATGGAGTTGAGTTTAAAACATATTGCATTTTACCCAACCCTCTACTGTGTCTCAACTTAATTTTCGTTTTAATAGTTAATTATTTTTCAATTTTTCTTTGATATTGGATGAATAAAGCCCATAGATAAAACTGTATTTAATTTAATTTCGATGATTAATTTAATCCGGATGACTCACTTAATTTAATTTCAATGATCATGGCTTGTCAAAATCCTCTGATGATAAATACTGAACGAAAAAAATCTATCGACATATATTGCCCGATATTACCATTTTTAAATCTAATTTACAGCATTTTGAGTGCACTTTATTCGATCTATAGACGTAACATGTCCGCCAGCGATATTGAGTTTTGTTCAAAGCATCGCTCTCCTCTCCTCTATTTTAATTTAAATTCAGTAACAACTAATGACGCTACATTAATTCGTTTCTGTTTCCGTGCGCAGTGATGGAAGAATTCCCGTAAATTATTCTATTCTCTATCCAGAGTTCGCATAAATCAACACAATTTGCAACAATCGCACTGCCAATGTTTACCCAAACGTTTGTTCGCATTTGCATTCTCGAAATTCGCAGGGACTTCTTAGTATCCGAATTTGGTGAATTTCGGTTTGGTAGCTTGAATTTACAAAACGATTGGTCGCGTTGCGGTTATCCCCATGCGCCCTCCCGCCCTTCCTCGCGGAGACTTAAGGGTGTATCGAAGGGGGTGATAAATATGGTTTGCCGGTGAGAATGAAGTTCCACGAGCCACGTATGGCGGTGAAGGTGCAAGGCGTGTCGAGCAGGTGAACAATTTGGTCCGAAGCTTCAGGGGGCTGTGTCGGGAGAGGGGGTGGCAAGGGGGTAACCAAGAGGGGTAACGTGAAATTGGTAGTTTGAAATTTCATTAGTGCAGTCAGGTGGCGTCACAGATTCAATTAGGCTTTTTATTGGATTTCGAACTGTGCGAACTGTCAAAGCGGTAACTGCGCGCGGTCGGACTATAGGCACGTTGGGACAGCCCCTTCGACCCCCTTCGGTTCATCCCCTTCGTTACTCGTTTTCCGTGTACGTCCGGATACACGGGAAATACAACAACCACGGGCCGACACAGACCCCAAGGGCTTCCGTGTCCTTTTCGACCTTTCATTTTTATCCTCGGAAATTCAACCCCAACTTCTCCCTCCCCCCGGTTCGCAACCGCCATTGACCAACCATTATCGTTAATGCTTTATCAAATTAATCAATGGGCGGAAATTTTCTCTCAGAATCGAGTTTCCACTTGGGAGAACGTTTTTTTTTTAAAGTGACTTGAGCACGGTGCTAGGGGAGTTTGTTTGGGGTTTTTATGGTCGCCCCCACGGAACACTCACTGGATGGAATCAAGACTGGAACAAATCTCCTGGGAAAGTCTCGGAAGGGTTGTTTCTGCCCTTGGAGCCGGAAACGATGGTTTTAAGAGGCTCAGAATTTCGGAAAAATGTAACAGGGGAAGTAGGGGCAAGATGATAACACTAAGATCATGTTCGAATAAAACAATACATATATGAGTCAGTAAACCTTAATTATTCTTTTAAACTAATCAATATTTATTAGTACTTTAATTTTGAAAGCAAAAAAATCAGTTTTTCTGATTTTAACCATACAAGATATATATTTCATTAAACCTTCATTTTTTCCACACTGAGAAAAAACCAACGGAATAAAAAAAATATATTGATTGATCCAAATAAATGTGCTACTGCGGAGTGCCACCGATATATGAGATTGTTACAATACTATAAAATATTGGAAAATGTGATTGATTTGAATAACATATTATTTTATTTGGAAAAGCTCTTCTGTTCTCTGAATATCTACATTTTTCTCCAAATAAAATTATATTCTATTGAAATCATTCTATATACAATCCGTAGATGTATGGATGAAATAATTAAGCGATTGCTACAACATTATTTATTTCGTACAAAAATATAATCAATATAATTCATTATTGCGTTACTGCATCGAAACGAATATGCCATGGTGCGTAAGTTTTTCACTTTGTTTTAAATCTTAAATAAAACGTGAGCATTAGAATCATCATCCACGATAATAGTGGAGAGAATATCAGATATTCAATTGATTAGAATAGATACTACACTTTGATCTTAGCCACAGGCCAAGAAGCGATGCTCTTTAGAGTTTCTCCGGCGTTTAAGTAGATTTTCGGGTCGCGCTACGCTTACGAGAAACGAGGGCGCGTGCGGCTTCTAGCGGTTACTTCGAGAACTACGGGTCTCCTCGCTCGGCCGTGATTTGCTTGAATTTTTTCAACCAAATGCGTAAGAATCAAATTTTATTTTCGCATAATCTTTTAACCAATTCAGACATTTGCTGAATATTTTTCAATCAAAATAAAATACTGATACGAATAATGTACTTGGAAATTAATATCGGATATGGTGAAAAAAAATAACATATTTACTCAATAGAAATTTTATCTGAATCAAGCAAGCGGAATTCAATTTTTCTTGTATACTCGTATCAACAATATTCATTTTATGAATTGAAACGCTTTTTTTGTTGGTTGCAGAAAATGCATTCAACACTACACCATTTGTGCGCGATAATTTTTTACATAGTTTCAATAATATATTGTTCTCGGCTAACAATATATCTTTTGAATGAAAAAAAAACTTTTAATTTTATCATGTTATTAAAGTCAATAGCGTTTTGTTTTGACTAATAAATTCGATTATTTACACCAACAATTTTACAATTGAATTAACGAAATATAATTTAATAACACCAATGATATTGGATCAATGATTTTTTGTTCTCAGTGCATCTTACCCCGTATGCGAGGCAAGATGAAACAGCACTGGGAGAATGGCGGGGCACGAATTATTGGCATCTTTCGCACATAAAAGTGGTTTCATTCTCGAAACCAGCAATTCGATAAGCCAATCGTCTAAGTTCTGTAGTATGCAGTTCGAATTATCTTGCTTCCATGACATTTTAATCATTTGCAAGTTATTTTTCTTCCCCTGTTAGAAACACCGGTTGAAGGTAAACCAAAGGCTTCACTAGTTTCATTTCACCCTTTTTAACGTAAATAGTGGTACGTTGTAAAATATTACGGCTTTGCAATAGCTTGTATTCATCTTGCCCCATTAGACGGTTAACGAATTAACAAAAAATCACGCAATATCCTTGAAAATTCCCGATAAACCGTTCTTATTATTTTAATAATTAGCACTTTCATTGTGTTTACATACCTGTCTCTAATCAATATCAGCAACTCAAATGAACTGAAACGTAGTAAACTTTCCCAAAATTAGATCGTTTTGTCAAAAAATCGATATCGTTTTCCCTCTCGAGACGCGGGCTTCCGCCACAGTTGATACTTTCACACTCATTCACCTCCCTGCCGCTTCGCCAAACCCCAATAAGAGCAATGTGCTCACACACACGGTTTAGTAGCCAGGCTTTTAATTCATCTTACCCCGCGTATTCGTCTTGCGAGTTCCCCTACTCTTGTTTGCAAGAATTTGTGCATTTTACTTCGTGATCAATGGTTGTAAGGGGACAATTAATGGAGTACAGAATTTCTCGTGCGATACTTGTAGCCCTTGCAAGTTTATCGACAAGTTTGGCTGCGATAAATCGCTCGCAAGCCCACGGAGGGTAAAGTTACCGAGATATTTTGCTTTCTCGGATCTTTTATCTCAGCTGACGTCGATATAAAGAGGCCTCTCGTCGAAATTAATAGAAATAGGGTATGAAGCATCCGTTATCAAGTTATTAAACCTCAAAATGTATATATATATATATATATATATATATATATATATATATATATATATATATATTAATATGTAGACGATGTATACATATTTTATATAATTTCACTCGGTGTATCTAACTTTCCCACTTTATACCTCTCGCCCTACTCTCTCGCCGTCGTCGTCACGCTCACGGATGGCTGGATCCTCTCGGGGGATATTAGATTTTGCTCCGTAATTAAATTAAAGCCGACAGGGCACTCGACCACCAGAAAGTTGCGGTCTACCGCCCCGCTGTTTGGACGCCAAGAATCCCGATGTTTGCAGCACCGGAGGGTCAAAGTCTTCAGCGCGATTGCGAAAGAAACCTTCGCCTCCTCATCCAACTCGTCTTCAGCTTTCGCAAACTTTACTTTGCATTTATAGTAAATTTGTTAAAAATGTATTCTAGGCTTGGTGACACTGGAATTTCGATGTATCGCGTTTGATACCTCGATGGTAGATTGCGAGAGAGACGGCTGTACATTTTTTCTTTTATTGCATCTATCGTAGTTTATTTTGCGGAAAAATATATAGAAATAAAATATAAAATTCATTTTTGATGTGTTTAATTTGGGTATAGCTTATTCTTGTTAATTTTTTCATATATTATTATGCAGTTTTTGTAACATTGCGTTACGCATACCGAGACTATCCGAGAACGGTGAGGTAAGCGGGCTGGCGGAGCTCAGTAGTCAGAGCAGTCGACCGACAATCGAAAGGTCTCGGGTTCGAATCCCGGCTCAGAAGCGAACCGCATTTTTTTGCGGATAGTTCTCTTGGAGTTTTTTCGGGGGATTACTATTTATATATGCATACTCACTAAAATAAAATAATATTTTATAGTATATTCATACATAGCATTTGTATTTTCATCAGGAATATTCTTTTAAAAGTATAGTGTTGATAAATGAAGAATAAAAAATTGAGTTTATGAAAGGCAAACAAATAATGCAGCATAAACGTAGTTTTCAACATCGTTTTAATTTGACGACAGCGTGTTATTTTTCCGAAACATTATTCTTTATATTTATATGCACATTTCCACTTAAATAAAAATAGAAGATACATATTTACATATTTCGAATTCGAAATATGTAATGAGCGTTGTATTCGTCTTTTAATCATGGATATTTTTTAAAGTAAATTTGTCTGATAAAAAATAAAGAACAGAGGATAAAATTAGTTTATAATATCATTCCAATTTCACGACAGCTTATTCTTTTCATTTTTCGAAATATCATTTTATGAATGCATATATTCATTTTTACCGAAATTAATAAATAACACACACACACACACACACACACACACACACACACACACACACACACACACACACACACACACACACACACACACACACACACATATATATATATATATATATACATATATATATATATATACAGGATGTCCCTCTTATCTCTGCCACCCGAAATAACTCGGCAATTATCAACGTCACAAAAAATGTTCCGGACAAAAGTTGTACGGTGTAAAGGGAGCCATCAAATGCGGCCAATTTTTTTAAATTTCGTTGGAGGCACAGTGAAGGTCACCTCATTTGTAGAAATGGCATGTGAAACACCAAAAGCAGATGATTTTTTTTAAATTAAGATAAAGTCTATCATTTTGAATACCGTGAGACTTTTACTAAACTGGAATGCCAGCATATAGTAGGAAATTATCTGACCTATCGACAGTCGCAGGGTTATCCATTCATAACAGGACACCCTGTAAATGTCCGTATATATACACAGTTTCCCATTTATTCAGCCGCTGATACCAAGCGCCAGGAATTATTATTTCCCATTGCAAAAATATCTGAAAGACCTGGCAAATTAAACAAATCCAAGGGCATAATCCGCATAAAACAATTTCTAGCCAATTATTTTCTTCCCCAAAGTGAAACGTGGCATTGGTTTGACGGAAGAAAATATTCAGAAAAATAGGTACGTGTTCATGAATATTAAAGTACGAGTACGTGGCATTGATATTTTCGAATTTACACGCAGTTATATCGAGAGAGTGAGAGGCTCGAGCGTTATATAGAAAGTGGTTACGTACGTACGTGTTGGTGAATCTGGCTTTACTTTCGATCTGATTAATATTGCAGTTGCAACATGTGCATTATTCAGAGGATTATCCGTTTCGCTTTCAAGTGGAGTGCTGCTGCCTCTGCTGGTGCTGCGCTTGCTGGAACGAGTAGGCACTCACCGACCCGGATGTCCCGGTAATTCTCGTATGAAACTGTTATCAGGAGACTTGTAAGACTGATATATATGAGCTGGTAGGTCTATGTCATACGAGCTACGGAGTTTCCGAGCTCGGATGACCGTCAGGTTTAGTACTTTTGGTCGACTGAGACTTTCGACCGGAATCAAGCCCGTTAGTAACTCGTAAATCATTCGGCATTACCAAATGCTACATTCTATTTTTTATTTATATACTAATTTATCGTTGGAAAGAACATCACTGATAAAATGCAAGTACTAGGCGTATTAATATATATATATATATATATGCATGTATGCATGTATGTATGTACCCGAGTCGAAATTTTTAGCCTCCTCTGAACCCTCGCAGGACCCATTTCTTTTGTAATACATAAGCCGCCAGCCTCCGTTGAACCTTCGAAACCTCATTTGTCGAGTTCAGTGCCATGAAGAGACCTCCTCTTGGCCCAGGGTAGCCTCTGCTAGACCTCCCAAACCTTCTCTCGACCCCCAGTTTCAGTGAAACGTGCAGAGCACAGGCCTCCTTAACCTGCTTTCAATCTCAAACTGTTGCCTCGACCCCACCTAACCTGCTTTCGGCCCAAATTCGATATCTCCTCCATCATCATTCCATTGTGACCTGATCGGTAACCCGTTCGATGACGAAAATAATACGAAATTAATAAAAATACATCGTCCCCTTATCAAATTAATAGTCCAATATTAATATGCGAAAACAATCAAATTTGCTCAATATCGATTTATTATTATTTTATAGGCAATTGATAAAAGAATGCTTGTGTATACAGTCTTACTCCAATTCTATCGGATTAATAGGCATTTTCCTGTGAGAAAAAATCTCACAGGAAAATTCTTTAAAAAATGCCAGTCTATCCAGTATAAGCTTACGCGACGTTTTTCGTTCTTGACATTTCTTCTTAAGCCCTCTAGTTCTTGAGTTACATTGCATTATCTAGAATTAGTCTTTTTAGCAAAAAATGAAATAACATTGCGAAAAAAATCGTACAAAACTTTATAAAAAACGCAAATGAAGTTCCTGCTACCCCGTTTAAGTTCATCATGGATAAACGTAACAATTTTTTTTCCATAAGTCATGCGTTCAATTCTTGATGGTCGAAAAAAAGCCGAAAATCAGTCACGTATAAAAGTGCGTACCGGGTCGAAAAGAAAATGATAAAAAAATATTTCAGAAAAGCAACATACAGCTGAATTTATTCCCGTCAAAACGCCGTTCGGTAAATTTGGTTATCTTTTTTTTACGAAGCTATGTGACTTTTAGTGCAGCAAGAAATATCGACTGGTGTATCCAAACATTTAAGCGACGGTATATATTATATAATACTTTATATATATATATATATATAATACTCGAAATATGTGGTTGCGTTAATATATTCGAATATACACTACCAGTCAAAAGTATTCGGACACTTCAGATAACTGCAAAACTTAATATCACTTTGGATCCTTGCAAACTTATGGTAGAATAATAATTATTTTACGAAGATACTATAAAGCTCTGTGAAATTACTTAATCATATAGATCTTTATAGTATCTTCGTGAAATAATAAATGAAATGAATTATATTACTCTAACATTATTTGGCAATTATCCAGCGCTCAAAAGTTTTGCGATTATGTGGAGTGTCCGAAAACTTTTAGCTGGCAGTGTATATCTAAATAACATATAATGTTGATTTCTATATGGAACGATAGGGTGTTAATTATAGTCTATTTCATGTTCTGAAGGATTGAAATTGTCGGTTTAGAATTCAACCTCATTCGATTTTTTCTTTTTGTTTTTGTTCGTTTTGTTTTTTTTTTTGCTTATTCAATAATGAGTTGATAAATGGCGACGGCCGATTACCGTCGATTTCAAATAAGATGTTTGATTTTTCCTTGTTTTCATTTTTAACACGTCGAAAATTAAAAAAATATTTCCACGTGTATGTATGAAGCATATTTTTATTTTTTCCCGCTAAATATTATGATATTAACTAACCGCGTCTATTTGATTTTTTTTTAAATTTGTATTAACTAGATTTTTCATAGAACCAAATTTTTCCTATTGCATTCCATTATTAAAATGATTGATTTTTAAAATGTTTATTTATAGAAAATCAATCTATTTAATACCGTCCAATAACTACATATTTTATTTGATCCTAATAAATCTGTGATTCGGTTTCATCAGTTTAACATTTTCATCTGTTCAAAAAAAACAATTTAGTCAAGTTCACTGAATGGATCTAGTTATTTTTTTTAATTTACCTTAAATAGAATATTTGTAGAGTTAAGCATTTTTCTATTTGATTGAACTAATGGTCCATCTTTATTGCAACACTCATATCAAGGGGGCGGGGGGTAGTGAAGGTGGAGAGAGAGGAATTCACTACCCCCCGCCTATTTTATATATATAAAATTCCTCTCTCTCCACCTTCACTACCCCCCGCCCCTTTGATATGAGTGTTACAATAAAGATGGACCATTAGTTCAATCAAATAGAAAAATGCTTAACTCTACAAATATTTTATTTAAGGTAAATTAAAAAAAAATAACTAGATCCATTCAGTGAACTTGACTAAATTGTTTTTTTGAACAGATGAAAATGTTAAACTGATGAAACCGAATCACAGATTTATTAGAATCAAATAAAATATGTAGTTATTGGACGATATTAAATAGATTGATTTTCTATAAATAAACATATACATACACACACACACGCACACACACACACACACACACACACACACACACACACACACACACACACACACACACACACACGAACACGCGCGCGCGCGGGTGTGTGTGTCTGTGTGTTTGAAAAATCTATAGCTTATGTGATACAACAAATAGTTGGAGGTATTCATTTGGCCTCTTATGCCATATCAGCGACCAAAATGTTATAAGCACTCGGTAGCATAGGGGCAGCGGCGCGTAGTTATGAGTAGGTAGGACTAGGTTCAAATCGCATATAGGGCAAATATTTTCTTCGGAAAAAATCATTTCCAAAGGCCAGGGAATGACGAATTACGATGAAAAATCCTTGTAGTAAAGCTCTCAAATAATGCGTTCATTTTATTTTCGATTTATGAAATATTTTTTGCATATAGTACACTAAGCTTTACAGTGTACATTGTAAGCAAATGAAGATTAATTTGAATCTCATCTTTATTAACATATATAAATATATTTGAAAGAAATATGATCGTAGTAGGCTGGGAGACAAGGAAAAAAACCTATTTTATTTAAATAAATTCTATATAAATTAATTTTTTTGTTTAGCCGTGTACAGTAGGCCGAAAGGGGGGGCAGTAGGTTCTGCGGGAGCGCTCGAAGTAGGCCCACCTGAGGTTCCGTAGGTTCAATTGTGACCCTCCCTGACCTCCTTTGAGTCAAAAAGTCTACTTTCTGCCATGCCGGAGGTTCATCGGAGGCTCTAACGCATGGTACTTTCAAACATTGTACCCTCCTTTAGATACCCAATAACCCGCTCACGCCGATTTCTGCTCGCCTTCATTTTGTGGGTTGAACGCGGCTCGAAAATTTCGACTCGGGTATGTATATACCCACATATATATATATATATATATGTGTGTGTGTGTGTGTGTGTGTGTGTGTGTGTGTGTGTGTGTGTGCGTGCGTGCGTGCGTGCGTGTGTGTGTGTGTGTGTGTGTGTGTGTGTGTGTGTGTGTGTGTGTGTGTGTGTGTGTGTGTGTGTGTGTGTGTGTGTGTGTGTGTGTGTGTGTGTGTGTGTGTGTGTGTGTGTGTGTGTGTGCGTCCCTCACACCTCTGCCACCCGAAATAACTCGGTAATTATCGACGTCACAAAAAAATGTTCCAGACAAAAGTTGTACGGTGTGAAGGGGGCCATCAAATACGATCAATTTTTTTTACATCGTTGGAGGCGATGACGCACAGTGAAGGTCACCTCTACTTTTTTAAATGGAATGGCACATTTTTTTCAACCAACTTGTGGAGCACCTCAAGCCGCATAAAAAACATTCGGAGGTCAAAGTCATCCAAGGTCATTCAAGGTCAGTATCGATGATACAAATCTAAATATTTCGGATCACTGCCAAATATTTGGTAGTGATCCGAGATATTTATATTTGTATTTCATTTTAATAGGTGACCTTGAATGACCTTGAACGACTTTGACCCCCTAATGTTTTTTATGCGGCTCGAGGTGCTCCACAAGATGGTTGAAAAAATGTACCATTCCATTTTAAAAAGTGGAGGTGACCTCAACTGTGCATCAGCGCCTCTATCGAAATAAAAAAAATTGGTCGCATTTCTCATATAGGGTCGCCTGTCGTAACAAAAATGCCAGCATTCAGCCATTAAACGGTTTGCTGATAATCGGCCAATACTTCGTCGACCAGCATTGGGGTACTGTAGGCGGATGAACGGCTTGCCAGATCTATGCCAGCCATTGGTGGGCCTATACCATCGCACCGATAATATGGCGATCAGCATTAGGGTATCGTAGGCGGATGAACGGCTTGCCAGATCTATTCCAGCCATTGATGGTTTGTTTTTGGGCGTTTTGCAAATGCAGGTCGTTAAACTGTAACACGTAAAAACAAGGGATAAGGTTTCGAAAAGCATATCCTACTGATGAAGCTGAAATTTTGCACCGACCTTCTTTTCAATATTTTAAGAGAACCTTTAAAAGGATATTAGCGACTAGCAATAGTTTTCGATATATCGGATATTGAAAGTTATTTATTGTACTGCGCTTCTACTATATTAAATAAATCCAAACAAAGCCATCCCACATGGCAAGTGATATGCACATACGGGCGAGCACTGTTTGCCAGGACGCAGCGCGGCTGGAGGAGTGGGGTGTATCCATGGGATATATAGATATACTCGTATGGCGTGAAATAATAAACTTTACAATGCGATGTATGGAAAACTATTGCTAGTCGTCAAAAATCCATTAACGGTTTCTCTTAGGATAATGAGAGGAAGTTCGGTGCAAAATTTCAGCTCGATCAGAGGAGTATGCTTTTCGGAACTTCACCCAAAACGAGCGAGTTATTTTTGCAGCCTAAATGGACCAAAAAAATTGTCGGTAAACTTTAATGTCACGAATAAAATTATCGGCATAAAAGTAAGGAATGAACAAACGATGGTTTCTGTAAGTGTTGAAATGGCTAAGTTGGTAGGGCGCTCGACACTAAAACGAAAGGCGCAGGTTCGATCCCGATGAAAGGTAAAAATTTGAACAATGCAGAAACTGTTTTTAATGCAATTATTCTATGTACATGGACATAAGTAAAGCATAAGAAAACAAAAAAGATACTACTAGAATTATTATATTCATAATTTGTCAATTTTTTGTTTTTCATTTCCGGCAGAGATCCGGCAGCCGTTGCTGGGCCAATATGGGCGTATGATAGTTGGCCCAGTCTTAGCAGCCATTCATGGTTTACCATTACCAACCATGCATGGTGCGGATCTGGCCCGTTTATATAGCCATTACCGCGCCATCGTTTGTTCTCTGGCAACCAGTCGTGGGCCATTACTGTGCCGATTGTAAAACCCTATTTGGGTTGATGGCCCCCTTCACAACGTACAACTTTTGTCTGGAACGTTTTTTTTGTGACGTCGAGAATTACCAAGTTATTTCGGGTGGCAGAGATAAGAGGGACACCCTGTATATACTAGCCTGGGCCCGCGGCTTCGCCCGAACTTTGCCGGTTGAAATAATTATTCTGACAGTTTTTGATAATCAGCTTGGTTATTTTTTAAAGCTTTATATTCCATGTATAGACTTTTTGTCCCTTACATCTTTATTACGAGTATGGATAGATTGAGTATTTACTTCGGAAAATTTTAATGGAAAACACATTCATAGATCTTAACTTTACTGAATGGAAAAGTGCTGAATTGAAATCTTCGAATTTTGGGTAAAATGTTATTTTCTGAAATGAGTTATCTAAAATTAAAATTTAATCGATCTTACAAAATTTCATTGAACACTCCGTTTCGCGTTTTTCGTTCTTCCCCGTCGGTGAAAATAAAAAGATTTTCTTGGTTGGTTACTCTAGAGCAGGCGACATCGAGCTGACCATGCGGGAAGCCGGCTGCTTGTAAGTCGACTCCAGCCGCTCGTAGCGGTTGTCCTTTGCGATTTGACAATCGTCATCGCAATGCAGACGCTTACGGGGAACTGCACTTGCTTGAATTGAAACGGAAAGTTATTGGGAATGAGTGGTTTCCGCGGTACAAACGCCGTCTCACCCTGTCCGCACCCCGTCAGAACTTCGCCCTCGCGTCGTTTTGTTGTAAAGCAATCAATTGCTCAACTTATACTCGTTCGATTTAAATGAAACATATACCATACCTTCGTGACATTTTAACCTATACGACAGAGGAAACCATATTTTATTCGGTTCAGTCATTTTTAAGTGGCCAGTCCACTTTGGAGCCACGAAAAAAGGCTATTTTGGCGATTTTTTTTTGAGGATTTTATAAAAGATATAAATACAAAAAATGTTGGGCTTCATAAATAAAGTCTTGAAATACATGAAATTTTTTTTTATTCATTTTTATTCATTTTTAAGTACAAAAACTATAGTTTACCGTAACGCCTCAAAAATAGGTGGGCTAGGTAGCTCCATCACAACTCGGCAACGACTTGTCTGAACCAAAAAAATCAAAGTCCATTAGATTCAGTATGATACCAGCTACAAAAAGATCCTCGGATATAAAGTTTTATCAAAAAATAAAAAAATGGCCGATGAAAAACGAAAAAAGTAAAAACAACGCGTTTTTCGCAGTTTTTCGAAAAAAAAGAGTAAAAACCAAAATTTTTAAACCATCGAGGGTCATCTTGTTGCGAATCATGTTTACAATATGTGGTTCAAATTTCAAGAGAATCGGTTTATTAGTTTTAGAGATACGATGGAGCTAGATTCTGAAAACGTTGTTTCGAGAAAAACGCGTTGTAAGTTTATACTATGAAAAACTCTTACCTAAACTCAATCGGCAATTCCTGCACTGCACAAAATCCCTTCTGATTGCTCATCATCGTCGATTTCTTCAAGTGTTGCTTGCTTTCGATTTTTCGAAATTTTCAAAGTGGATTGGTCCCTTAAGTGATGCGAGGACATAGGACAGACAGACTTTACAACTTTATTATAAGTATATATATATATATATATATATATATATATATATATATATATATACATGCTCTCAATATTACTAATTTTATTATTATCAATAATCCTTTTAACTTTTACCACATTTTTGCCGTTTCACCGCAAACCTAAAATAAATCAAAAAGTGAACTCCTAGTGCTTGGGGCGGTTTGAGTGTCGAAATTTTCGTATCGAAAATGGAGGCGTGCAATGTCGAAACAGTTAAAAAACAGTGGCCACCTCGTTAAAATTGAGAGCAGTGAAAATGCGATACCTTCGGTGAGTCGAAAAACGAAAAACAATAATAATAATGATAATCCCAATGGACAAAGGGCAGGGTGAGGCTGGCAAAGGGATGAGAGTGAATCGAACGATTGCCTATTCTACTCGATTGGCAAGAGAGAGAGGGAGAGAGGGAGAGAGACAGAGAGAGAGAGAAAGAGAGAGGGTGGGGTGTCTCGACCATTTCCAGTATAAATTGGCAGTTCGTCAATCGGTAGGATTGCATGCGCCATTTTCATTCCCTTACTGCTCGTTTGCTTATAAACATGCAAATCGTCGATCATGGTATAGTTGGTCGTTGGCGCGGATGAGCTGCCCAGCCCCGAGTTTTTCCGCGATCCTGCAATGTACGATTCATGGATATGAGCTTTTGATTCGCGCGTGCAGCTCCGCGCCGCCTTTATATTTACATTATTGAATTTCATCGAGTCTACATTCGAGGCTGATTCGTACCCGGTGAAACTTGAATTTCGTTTGCCCAGAAGCCTTGTGATATTTGTTTCGCACAGTATCGCGTATAGCGACCGACATTATCCGAATGATGATTGGCAAAAGAAAAATTTGGTACGAATTCGAACCGACGGAAAATTACGTTTTCCACTATAGCTAGGGGGAAATTGAGAGGGGCAGAGGAAGCGAGGAAGCGTGAGGGAAAGGGGGAGAGAGAGAGAGAGGGAGAGAGAGAGAGAGAGAGAGAGAGAGAGAGAGAGGGAGAGAAAGAGATTTGCTGATTCGTTTATGATGATAGAAGTTCCGAAATTTCCAACGAAAATTCGAATCAATATATCTCGGCAATTTCGGAAACCCAACGTCGATAGGCATTAATGACACCGCGACGATGTTTTTTCATCAATGCAAAAATTCGATCAATAAAAGTTACAAAATTGCTCAATTGGAGTGATGTTCTTATTTTCTCTTCGATGAATATATCATTTATAAAAATGGCATGCGAAAAACCACAAGTACATGATTTAAAAAAAAAATATATGGTAAAGCCCAAACTCTCGAAAACCGTGGGACTTTTACTGAACTGAAATTCCAGCATATAGTAGGACGTGATCTGACCTATCGACAGTTGCAGGATTATCAATTAATTACAGGACACCCTGTATATGTATATACATATATATATATATATATATATATGAATAAATATTTGTTGACCGCTCGCAGCTGTCACGACAATTTTTTTTTTTCTTTAAAGAAGGCAATTGGATTTTGAGAAACAGGGAAAAAAATAGAGCTCAAACTTGTGCCACCCTGTTGTATATGTATATATATTAGGGTGATTCGTTTCAGGGTAACTTTTTTTTTCTGACCCATCGTGCCCGAAAACCTCTAGTTGGCACCCAAAAACGAAGTTTCGTGAAAGGGGGGTGTTGTCAAAAAATATTTAGAGGTCGCGAATCAAAATTGAAGGTTTCCCATTTGATTAATATTGAAAAAAATGTTTTTCTCATTATTAGTATTACCATTCCGCGAATTTTGATATCGCGATATTTTCCAAGTGGGTTCTCATAGGAAATATGATACTTTACAATAAAGTTCATTGAGCGATGTCCGTAAATTCAACCGTTTCAGCGGTATCATTATTTCAAGTGAATATTGTATAAAAATATCTATTCAAACGGCTGTAACGCCTAAGCTATTAGATATATCGAAAATTCAAATGAGAACTATGTAGAGAAAGTAATTTGCTACAAAAAAGTCTTATAAGCCGAGCCCATAAATTCAACTCTTTCTCAGCTATAGGTGGATGAAGTAAAATAAATAGATTTGTTTTTGTTTAAAAAAAAATCTATTTATTTTACTTCATCCACCTATAGCTGAGAAAGAGTTGAATCTTCGGGCTCGGCTTATAAGACTTTTTTGTAGAAAATTACTTTCTCTACAAAGTTCTCATCTGAATTTTTTTCGATATATCTAATAGCTTAGGCGTTACAGCCCTTTGAATAGATATTTTGCACAGTATTCACTTGAAATAATGATGCCGCTGAAACGGTTGAATTTACGGCCATGACTCAATGAACTTTATTGTGGAGTATCATATTTCCTATGAGAACCCACTTGGAAAATATCGCAATATCAAAATTCGCGGAATGGTAACACTAATAGTGAGGAAAACATTTTTTTCAATGTTAATCAAATGGGAAACCTTCAATTTTGATTCGCGACCTCTAAATATTTTTTGGCAACACCCCCTTTTCACGAAAGTTCGTTTTTGGGTACCAACTAAAGGTTTTCGGGCACGATGGGTCGAAAAAAAAAGTTGCCCTGAAACGAATCACCCTAATATATATATATATATATATATATACATACAGGGTTCCACAAGTTTGAGCTCTATTTTTTCCTTTTTTTCACCATCGAATTAGCTTCTTTAAAGAAAAGAAGAAAAAAAGATTGCGCTAGCTGCGAGCGGTCAAAAAATATTTAACGGTCGCTCAAACCTCCCAAAAATTTAAACCTACATTAAAAAATCGATTTTTTCGTTTTTTTTTTTTGTCGACTTCTCACCCATGAATTTTACGCTTTATAAATTAAAGATTAACCTCGCAAATGCTCTAGCCGGCCAATGAATATTTAGTGGTCGTTCAAGAGCTTCGAAATTCCTAATTTTTTTTACTCTTCTCACTCATAAATTTGACGCTTTGTAAAATGTTCAAAATAATTAATCCCGTTTTCTTTAGAAACAGATTTTTCAAATTTACCTGACACTTATTATCCAACAATTATAATCTTTCTTCTCATAAAATAATTATTTAAAGCTCTTGTCGGTAAACAATATTATAGGTCGTTTTATCGGGCTGGAAGACTAAAAAAAATGCGATAATTGGAAATGTCGAAGCTCTTGAGCGACCACTAAATATTCATTGGTCGGACAGAGCTTTCGCGAGGTTAAATAAGAAAATCATAAAGGGTTAAATTCATAGATGAGAAATGGACGAAAGAAATCGATTTTTTAACGAAAATTCGAATTTTGGGAGGCTTGAGCGACCTCCAAATAATTTTTCGACGGCTCGCGGCTTTCGTGTCAATTTTTTTTTCTTTAAACAAGATAATTGGATGGTGAGAAAAAGCAAAAAAATAGAGCTCAAATTTGTGCCACCCTAATATATATATATATATATATATATAGGCAAAATTCCAAGGTCTATTAACAACAACAACAACAACAACAATATTAATAATGCCTATAGTTTAATACCATAATATTATTAATACATTATGAATATATAATTATCAATAATTTAATACTATCATATACAAATATAAATAATGAAAGTAACAAGTGCAACGGTATACATTGAAGTATAAATAACGTTATGTACTCATTATCATTATCATTATTAAGTATCTTGTACTTAATATTAGTCCATTAATATTAATATTATTATTATTTATATTAAATTATATTGAGTATTATATCGATAATATAATTTATATGATGGAATATGTTATATGTGTGTGTGTATATATATATATATATATATATATATATATATATATATATATATTACAGAATTGAGATTTGCAGTGCTCTCGATAAAAGCTCCATTAATGGGCCCTTTTTTTCATTTTCTGCTCTTTATTTGCAGAAACAACCGCGCGATCGTACAGCCGAGTTATGGACGAAGTGTCGTGTATTATAGGGAGAGGGTTGGGGTAGCTTCGAGGATATAATAGACGCCGAACACAGGCTAGACAAACTCGAGGCTTCTCAACTCGTGGCTCATCGTCCAACAGAAAATCGAGAATGGATGGCTTAATTACTCAGCACTCGACGGACGATGTAAATGGTAGCCATTAAATCGGACTACTCGAATGTGTTTGCCCATCGTCATGGTGCGGCGGGGAGCGAAGCTTACGCGATGAGCGCGGAACACGACTTTGGCTAACAGGCTCTATCGTCGATATGGGGAAAAAATCCGTTCATAACGTTTTTTTGATACTTTGCAATTATCCAGCACTCTTCCACTCGTTCCACAATTCCGATCGCGTGTTGGAAAAAACTTTCAGGTCGATGGGAAAATCTTTAGTTCTTTTTTCTCTCGTTTTCAAGCTGACGAGGAAAGAAATAATTTTTTCTGCCGGTACTTCGACGAATTATAGGGGGCAAAAGCTGTAGGTCAAGAAAATGTCTGCGTAAGGGAAAAGGTGGCATTCTATAATTGTCTTTTTATTAAATTGTTTGCTGAATAAATGTTTTATCTGTATATAGATATATATACACACAGGGTGGACCATTTAACGTGACCACACCAAATATCTCCGTTATCTTTAGAGTGACGAAAAGAACGTCAGACAAAATTTGATTGGTTTCGAAGTCCCTGATACCGTGGTGTAGAGATTCATACCTATAGATATGAATTTCATTTTCCATGACATTTATTTAAATCAACCTTAAATCTTTAATGGCATTTTTATTACGTAAATAAACGTTCAGAGTTTTTATAAGCTAATGTCATGTTACATAAGCAAATTAAAAAAAGTCATTTAATTTTAATAGCTACTGTTGGTTTTGAGGTTATAAAATCTCTGTCACGTCCGGAAGGGACGCGAACATAGTATTTTCGTTTCCCTCTTTGTTGCCTACGCCTAGCGCAATAGCACGGGATGAGGGTAAAAAGGGGTAGTGCGTGCGAAAGAATAGAATTAAGGAATTGACGCGATATTTCGATATTGAGGAATAATTCGACAGAATTGGTGTACGATTGACAATATGTTATTTATTATAAGACTACTAGACGGGTTAAAGCGATCAGGCCTACGATGAATGATACAGAAAAGAAAAAGATATGGTTAGCTTACATTGGTTGTGTTTGACGTTCGGTCGCTCGCTCGCTCGCTTGCGTGGATGTTTGTTGTCGCTCGCGTTACAAGGGCCTTCGCTCTTGGCCTGGTGCGCTCGCTGGTACAATTGCTGGTAAGACGCTCGCAGGATTTTACGCTGGTCGTGTCTATACTCGACGTGTTTACTACAACGGGCACTACGCGTAGATAGAAATATGGACGGCGCGCAAGGTCGATGAATTGAGATTGATAATCACGGACCGATGATAGAAATTATACAAGTGTAAAATAAAACTTTTGTGACTCGAAAAATGAAGACAGTTCGTATGAAGGATAATCGGAGATATTCGTTAGGCTTCTGGGTTAAGACTTGATATAAGGAGTGATTCGGTTGATGCAAATATTGGTTGACGGAAGACTAAGTTCTGAATTTGATGAAGATTGTCGGGAGACTGGGATTGAGACCCGATAGAAGAACTTGAGCCGATGGTAGTTGACGGGAGACTGGGATTGAGACTTTACAGAAGAACTTGAGCCGATGGTAGTTGGCGGGAGACTGACTTCGGGAAGGAAGTCTTTCTTGATATGAAAATTAGGAGAGGTTCAGTAGTGGGAGAAGGAACCTTAGTGAGAGTGTGGTCTTGGTCATCTAGTTCTTCGGGGATTGGTCCATTGGTCGTGAAGATATCGGTTGATTAGCGTAATTGGTCGCGGTATGGTGTGCGAACACTTTACAGATTCGTTAGGCACGTGCGTGGCCTTATTTCAGGGCGTCGGTTCTGACTAATATGCGTATGAAGAGAAGGAGACCTTTGTCTCGTGTTTCGGTGAAAAAGCGCATGAGATATAGAGTTTAATATCAGAGACCTAAGCATTCGCATGGTTTGTGTTGTGTCAATTTACGGCTATGATGACTTCTCATATCGAGAAGTTTGTATATCGGACTACGCTGCGAGACCGGATGTCTTATTTTTCAGTCAGTGTTATAAATTCGTCGGAGCCGTCTAGGCTATGTTATGATGAAGTAATCTAGGGTCGCGGCTTCTCTTGGTCACCATGCGGATGGGCCGGCGTAGAGTTTTTGGAGTCTGTTGATCGAGTTGATGGTTGGTTTTTCGTTGGACAGCTCTTCTTGGAATATGCGCCTGAGATCGTGTTCTTGTTGACAGCCAATGGGATAGGAAAAGTCGATGACTGTGGCGGTGCTGCTATCGTATATATATCGCTGTAGGTTGAATAAGCGTGCGAAACGTACGCACGTTCCTTTTTACGCTGTTACGCGTCTTATTCTTAGATTTATTCATTTAATAATAAGCTTACAACGGCCACTGAGGATATTGGGAATAACCGAGAGAAGGCACATTCGCTAGGATGTAACACCTCCCCGGTTTGAGATTGAGCGTCCCGCTCAATTATTGTGAATGTTCCGAAGGTTATCTCAATATCGTCATCAGCCTATTCTTAAACGGTTGCGGTGTCGGTAGGTACAATTTTTGGATTAGAGTAGTTTGTAGACTATAGAAAAAGGAAAGTATGTGTGTCTTATTATTGTATGTGTAGATCTTTGCATGAGAATATGTTTGGTTATTGTATATCTAGATCTTTATATGAGGGAATTTTTTTTGTTCTCCTTCTTTTGTTCTTTGCTTTTTTCGATAATTATAAATATATTTATATTTTTTTATTTTACGCTGAAATGTATGTGTACGAGTTTTCTCCTTTTTGTTTTTCTTCATGTATAGATGCTTATTTGCTTATTTTACCCTATCTCTTACTTGACAAGATTAAAAGAATGATGACAAAAAATAAATTATTAGCACGATCTGAATTATCATAAGTCTCCTCGTGCGAATTTAAGAGAAGGAACGAGGTTTGGAGGATTGATTGTTTTCTGAATGATCGGAGAGGACAGAGTACAGATCATATGCTGTAGCGTTGATATTGGCCCTCTGGTTCAGCTGGAGGGGCCGACACGAGTTGCTGAAGTTCTTGACCAGTCACTGCATCCGTTGAGATTTTCTTCTTGGGTTGTTTAGCCCGGTGCATCAGGAGGTACGTAACCGAGTCCCATACTGCACCGACGAGATAACTTGACCAGCCGTCCACAGGGTGTAGGCTGTATGCATGGATCGCCGTATCTACGAGGACCTTGATCGCTCGCACGACGAGTGACGTTCGGGTGAAACCAGCGCTTGCTGTACCGAATTGAATGAATTTTCCAGGTGCGATTCCAGATGGAGTAGGCTTGGTGTTATATATTGTTGTTATCCAGGAGATTTAACAACTTGTTCTCCGGACTGGTAGTGTTCTGACTACTGATGTCCCGTGCCATATTGTTTACGGGGTTTCTCCAAGGGAAACATTACGCGATCTCGTACGTTGTCGATATCTTCTTTGGAGTACATCGCACAGGATGCTGATGATGTTGAGTTGATGTATCGTTAAGTAGATTTCGTCGATGGATTCATGTTTGCAGGTGGTGTGGCTTCGACCAGAACAGGGATGAACTTGTACCAGGTGTCTCCGGAGAGGTAAAAAGGGGGAAGTAAGGAATTGCAGGTTGTTTGAGGTTTTTGGTGATATATGCGTTCGAGGAATGAGGAGATATATTTCGTTCCCACGAGTGACAGGAGATTGATGGTAAAATTCTTTTAACCTGGTCAGATTTACTTGTACCCTTATATATTGAATAACGTGTACTCTTTCGTCAGAAAGTACCGCCTATAACTCGGCTTCTTTGCTAAATTGTAGAGAATTTGTCCGAGGCTTGGATCGCTGATAACAAATTATTTTTATATAATATCGTAATATAATTATTTTTTAATATAATATAATGACTACGCATATGAGTTTTGAATTCAAGTAAGCGATTATATCTAGGATAGAGACTGGAAATCTCTCTCGAATTTTTAAACAGTTAGTTCGGCGAGTCTTTAATATACACAAGTTCGAATGTTCTGTACTGTGGATACTGTAACTAAACATTTTATCTATTTCTCTGATTACGATTGCAAAGGTGACATTGTTAAACGTTACAGAGTAGATTGATAACGGCCATCTGAAAAACAGGTTAATTATTATGATTATTTATTTAATTAGGATTGAAATCGTTTTTTTGGGGACACCCTTGTGTCCTCCAGGGTCATACGGCTTACCCGTTGAGTTGGTGAAATAAACCGGATTATCGTTTCGAAAATGAAACAACTCTTTGGTATTGATGAAATTTGCAATTTTGAATTCTGATATTTTTCTTTCCTCCGCTGAAGGATCTTTGTCTTCGGAGGGTTGTGAATCGAGAAAGTTGAAATCTGAATTTGTCGAATTATCGGAATTAGGATTGGTGAAGTTTTTGAAGCGAGGGATCGGAAGTGCTTTGCGCGTGTCAGGGCCCTCAGCTGATTTCGGGGCAATGCCCTCCGCGGGTCGACTAGTGCGTATGGGTCTTACTATTTCGGCCTTCGTCTCGCCGTCGCTACTCTCTGCGTAATTTATGAGGTTACGAGTTCGACGCGTAAGGTGTCGATTTTGGGAGTGCGCGTCTATGCGTTCGACTGCCGGCGCATCGGCCTTGACGGTAGCGTAGTCGCCACATGATTCGTGCACTTGTTCCATAGGGCTCTTCACTTGAGAGCGAATGACGATGTTTATATTTTTCTCACGCGGGACGGGGTGGACATCTGCTCGAACAGTAAAGATCGTTGGATTTTTGTTTTCGTCATTGCTATTGCTAGTCTGGTCTAATTTGCGCGCTAAATCTTGTAATGCGATTTTCGAATTCTCGATTATATGCGATGTTGACTTAGAGGTGACGATACAATTTACGTTCGTTCGCGAATTTGCTTTTGTGATTAGAATTTGATTCGAGTTTTGTTTCATTTTTCGGCCTTCTTCTTCGTTTTGGTTTTGGATTGTTGTGGATTTGACTATTTCGTTTTGATTTTGTTTTATTTTGGGTTTTTCTTTTTGATTTTGAATTTTTCTTTTTCGTTTTGATTTTGAATCGTTTTAGATTTTTCTTCTTCGTTTTGGTTTTGTTTGGGTTTTTGTTCAAATTTTTCCTTCTCGTTGTTTTTGTTTTTGATTTTTCCTCGCCACTGAATTTTTTATTTGATTTTCCTAGCTCGTCGCTCTCGTCGGAGTGATGGCAAGGTTTTGTTTCGACGTTTTTCGTCGAAGTTTTTTGATTGGCCACTTTCGGGCTTTGGATTAGCGTAGTTGTCATGCAATCTACGATTGGAATAGAAGGATCGCGAGGAATTGGACTGGAATTTAAGATTGTCGTGCAATCTGATTTTGGATTAGAATGATCGCGAGAAATTGGCTTAGCATCGCGAGGAACTGGATTGGAAACGCAGATTGTCGTGCAATCTGAGTTTGTTTTGTTTTTGTTTGGTTTTTCTTCATCATCGCTCTCACTGGAGCGTTGACAAAGTTTTATTTCGACATTTTTGTCGATTTTTTCATTGCTTTTATTGGCCACTACTGGGCTCTGGACCGGCGTAGTTGTCGTGCAATCTACGTCCGAATTAGGATCAGCATCGCGAGAAATTTGGATTAGCATCGCGAGAAATTGGATTAGCATCGCGAGAAATTGGATTAGCATCGCGAGAATTTGGGATCAGCATCGCGAGAAATTGGATTAGCATCGCGAGAAATTGGGTCAGCATCGCGAGAAATTGGATTAGCATCGCGAGAAATTGAGATTAGCATCGCGAGAAATTTGATTAGCATCGCGAGAAATTTGGATTAGCATCGCGAGAAATTGGATTAGCATCGCGAGAAATTGGGATTAGCATCGCGAGAAATTGGGATTAGCATCGCGAGAAATTGGATTAGCATCGCGACAAATTTGGTTTAGCATCGCGAGAAATTGGATTAGCATCGCGAGAAATTGGGATTAGCGTCGCGAGAAATTGGATTAGAATTGGAGATTGTCATGCAATCTGGTTTTGTTTTTGTTTGCTTTTATTTTCCACGTTGTCGAATTCCTGTAGTTTTATGACCGGCACGATCAGTCGTACGGCGTCATTTGTGGGATTGAAAACCTTCAAATGGGCCTTTCCGTCGATGTTTGGTACCGGGTAGTCGCCGGCGTAAACACCCTTACGGATTTTTAAAGACGGGATATACCCTTCCTTTAACGTGCGGTTTTCGACTCGAATGTGGAAAGAGATTTCGAACGGGCGGGGAGTTCTACGACCTCGTCGGGTTCGTTTGTTCGTTTGAATGGCCATGCTTTGTCTTCACATTCAAGGCATTCCGTCTTGAATTTTATTTTGGAATTTATTGCAAAAAAAACGATTGGGACCTCAATAAACCGGGGTGAGGGAGTTGAATCTCGTCAGGTATGATGTAGAATAAAGTTTCGAAATTGTATTGTTTTTTAATTAGGTTCGGGATAGCGCCACTGTCTAACAACATCGATATTTTTTTTTTGTCGGTGCGCTCCGATACATACCGAGGGTAGGTCAACGGAATCTTCCGCGTTTATAGTGTAGGTAAGATAGGTTCGGGCGGAATGATTATCGAGACCGGACGCTTTGAGATCGTGGGATCTCGTAGCGCGACTGCCCGAGGGGTATTCGAACCATTTCGCGTGTTATTATATTCGCGGGTACGGCAGTTTTCGATAGTGTGTCCTATCCTTTTACAATACCGACAAACGGGTCGCTTGGATTTAGGCGTTTTGTTCTTTAACTGAAAACACTTATCTGCTGAATAGCCGATCTTTTTGCATATTTGGCAAACAACTGAGTTTTGTTCATTTAGGACCCTTTGGTACTCAATAGCATTGTGTTCTTGATTTTTATAATTTTGGCAGGTGAGGGTCGCGAATCGACAATTTTCTGTAGTGTGATTGTCTCTTTTGCATACATTACAAAATTTTACGGATTTTGACGGGACGAACCTTTTGTGGTTGGTGAGAGTGGACTGCAATTCGCTGCGCGCTTTAACTTCGTGTTCAATTTTTATCGCATATTCTATTGCGTCTTGGCATACCGGTATGAATTCTGCTAAAGCGATATTTTTTTTCGAATTCCGCGACGCAGCTGATGGCGTCTTTTAGGGATATTGACTGGTTTGTTCCTAACGTCGTCATTGTTTTTGTGGGTTTGTTTTCGATTTTTGAGAATTTTTGTAATTTTTTGGTCGATCGTTTAGGAAGTTCCAAACCAGGTAATAAATCCGATGTATAAATTTTCGAATCACTTATGGACATTAGGTCAATTAGCACATTCCCTTTTTAAGATCCCGGACGAGCCCCCAAAAATTTATATGTCACGTCCGGAAGGGACGCGAACATAGTATTTTCGTTTCCCTCTTTGTTGCCTACGCCTAGCGCAATAGCACGGGATGAGGGTAAAAAGGGGTAGTGCGTGCGAAAGAATAGAATTAAGGAATTGACGCGATATTTCGATATTGAGGAATAATTCGACAGAATTGGTGTACGATTGACAATATGTTATTTATTATAAGACTACTAGACGGGTTAAAGCGATCAGGCCTACGATGAATGATACAGAAAAGAAAAAGATATGGTTAGCTTACATTGGTTGTGTTTGACGTTCGGTCGCTCGCTCGCTCGCTTGCGTGGATGTTTGTTGTCGCTCGCGTTACAAGGGCCTTCGCTCTTGGCCTGGTGCGCTCGCTGGTACAATTGCTGGTAAGACGCTCGCAGGATTTTACGCTGGTCGTGTCTATACTCGACGTGTTTACTACAACGGGCACTACGCGTAGATAGAAATATGGACGGCGCGCAAGGTCGATGAATTGAGATTGATAATCACGGACCGATGATAGAAATTATACAAGTGTAAAATAAAACTTTTGTGACTCGAAAAATGAAGACAGTTCGTATGAAGGATAATCGGAGATATTCGTTAGGCTTCTGGGTTAAGACTTGATATAAGGAGTGATTCGGTTGATGCAAATATTGGTTGACGGAAGACTAAGTTCTGAATTTGATGAAGATTGTCGGGAGACTGGGATTGAGACCCGATAGAAGAACTTGAGCCGATGGTAGTTGACGGGAGACTGGGATTGAGACTTTACAGAAGAACTTGAGCCGATGGTAGTTGGCGGGAGACTGACTTCGGGAAGGAAGTCTTTCTTGATATGAAAATTAGGAGAGGTTCAGTAGTGGGAGAAGGAACCTTAGTGAGAGTGTGGTCTTGGTCATCTAGTTCTTCGGGGATTGGTCCATTGGTCGTGAAGATATCGGTTGATTAGCGTAATTGGTCGCGGTATGGTGTGCGAACACTTTACAGATTCGTTAGGCACGTGCGTGGCCTTATTTCAGGGCGTCGGTTCTGACTAATATGCGTATGAAGAGAAGGAGACCTTTGTCTCGTGTTTCGGTGAAAAAGCGCATGAGATATAGAGTTTAATATCAGAGACCTAAGCATTCGCATGGTTTGTGTTGTGTCAATTTACGGCTATGATGACTTCTCATATCGAGAAGTTTGTATATCGGACTACGCTGCGAGACCGGATGTCTTATTTTTCAGTCAGTGTTATAAATTCGTCGGAGCCGTCTAGGCTATGTTATGATGAAGTAATCTAGGGTCGCGGCTTCTCTTGGTCACCATGCGGATGGGCCGGCGTAGAGTTTTTGGAGTCTGTTGATCGAGTTGATGGTTGGTTTTTCGTTGGACAGCTCTTCTTGGAATATGCGCCTGAGATCGTGTTCTTGTTGACAGCCAATGGGATAGGAAAAGTCGATGACTGTGGCGGTGCTGCTATCGTATATATATCGCTGTAGGTTGAATAAGCGTGCGAAACGTACGCACGTTCCTTTTTACGCTGTTACGCGTCTTATTCTTAGATTTATTCATTTAATAATAAGCTTACAACGGCCACTGAGGATATTGGGAATAACCGAGAGAAGGCACATTCGCTAGGATGTAACATCTCTCACTTACAAATTTATAAAATAAAAATAATAATAACAATAATTTTTATTATCAAATAAAATAAAACAAATTGGGAAACATTTTTATTTAATTTTTCTGAGGCTGATGTTTTAGAGATCCCATCTCGTTTAAAATCTATTTCGATGTAGAAAATTCTGAACTTTTCGAAAAAAAATACTTTCAAAACCGCGAAAAATGGGGCAAACCCCGAAAAATCGATTTTTATACTTTGAACGTGATTTTCGTAATTTTTAAAACAACCCAGAATTTCAGCATATCTTTTTTCAAAAAGTTCAATTTTTTCTAAAAAATCGTTTTTGAAAAAAATGTCTAGCTATATTTGGAAAGAAGTTATGGGCATGTGAAAATTCGGTGTTTTACAAAATTTGAAAACTGTGAGCCGCCATTACTCAAAAACTATTGGATAAAAAAATTCGAAAAAAATCATGGATGCTCGTTTTATTATGACCTTTTAGATGACTTTCTTAGTTTTGTTAAATTCAGACCACCCGGTACAACTTTGACACAGAATTGGTGGAATTACTTATATATATATATATACACGGAGAGAATTTTTAAGTAATTTTTACTGTGAAATCACAGTAACTCGGTGACAAATGTGCAATTCTTCAGGTTTTTAGGAAATAAATTATAAATTTTCATGGAAATGAATCAAAATTTACTTTTGCGTAACAGAAATTTAAAATATTTACCAGAATTTTTACTGAAATTAATAGTAAAATTTCATGAAACGTAAAGATTACGACAATAAGTTAAAAAAGTGCTAATATAAATGAAATTTTTCAGTGGAACATTGAGAAATTTGCGTGTTTTCCATAAAAATTTAAAAAAGGAAGCCGAAATTTTCCGTGCGTCCACCGGAATTTTACGTTCTTTATAGTAAAATCAGTTAGGGCTAGGTCGCCTGACCGTACGCGTGAGCTCTGTGTGAGCGTGCGTATACGTGAACGAAAGCTGTGAGAGTGCGTTTATGTATGACGCAGTATGACGAGCACGAACGACGCCGACCCGCGTTGCTTAGCATCAGCGGTACCGCGCATGCGCATTATAGTACGAAGCATGGGCCAAGAAAGCCTCGTGGTCTCGTGCAGTCTAACGTGTTCTACGCAGTTCTACGCAAGAAAACAAAGAAACGTGAAAAGAAACTTCGATAAAGGACGTCTACAATGGTACGGAAAGATGATATGCTAAAATAAGTAGCAATCAAGAACACACATGTTCAGAAACGCCGATGAATACAGTATATAGAGTATTTATTTAATCATAGGGAATTAATTTTTCGCTAGGGATTTTAGAAATTTCAAGTTTGTCCAGGTTATTTTTACTGTAGAAACGTGGAATTTTTGAGGCAGCCCATTGTTAAAATTCTACATGAGAATGTGTCAGAATTTTTACTGAAAGCAATGTAAAAAATTATGCTACTTGCTTAAATTTTTACATGAATGAAAGCAAAATATTAAAAGCTAGTGTCAATTTTTGACTATGTGCACATTTGTCACCGGTTTCAAATTTTTAATGTAATTTTTACGGAAATTTCACCGTAAAAAATACTTAAAAATTCTCTCCGTGTATATATATATATATATATATATATATATATATATATATATATATATATATATATATATATATATATATATATATTGAAAACTGCAAAACAGGCGTTGAGTAAAATAAAAAAAATGAAACATAATTCTCTCGTGCGATGCAGCGGGTCTCGCGAAACACGAGGTATGGAAACCGTCAAAAGTTCGCATGCGTGGCCTTCGGCGGTTTGGGTTGGCGAAGAAGGGACAACCGGGCGATTCCGGATATCGGGACAAGCCCTCGAGGACTCGGCGCAGAGCTTGAAAAAGAAACCAAAAGTTTCGCGAATGTTTCCGTCGGTGGTTTTCCAAATGGCCAGAAGCGCCCGAGATAGCGAGGAAACTACGAGTCTCCCCGCTTCCCCTCGACCAACGATACCCGCGCCTTGACTGAAAAGGGAATAAAAAAAAAAGAAAAAAAAATACAATGGATTCGAGTGAGACGCCGCCAAGGATCGGCCAAGTGTTTCCGAATGGAATTATACAACTAATTAAAAGTTCACGCCATTACCCGGACTTAATGATGCTAAGATTGTATTATTAAAGTTTTTGGTCTGCCTTGTTTCTCGCTCTCGCCTATCCTCTCAATCTTTCCTGCCCCCCGAGGTCGCGGATTTTCTCGCGGGCGGCAGTTTTATCGCGCGCTACACAGTGCGAGAGAAACAAAAGACTCCGGAACGCCAAGATACGAGAGGACCGATGCGTCGGGAACTCTCTTTCTGTGATGTTCATGGTTTATTACATTTTTTTATATTTTGCCTGATCGCACATTCACCCATGGAAATAGCGGCTGCAATTTTCGTATGGTGTAATTTTCCCAGAGATCTTTCCCGAGCTTTTATAGTTTCTATGTTTTTATTTTTATTTTATGAATTATCTTTTATTTTCTTACTCTCCTTTCATACTTTCTGTATTTTTGATTTGGTCAATCTTTTTTTTTATTGATTTTCAAACTGTGTGTATTTTTATTTATTTATTTTATATTTATGGTCAGATTTTCAAACTCCATTTCAAAGTTTTTCAAAAACGTCAACATTTCATCAATTTGGATACAGTCGAACCTCGATACAACGAAGATTTGTCCATTCCCTTCCGATAGACACCCGAAACCTTGATACAACAACATAATAATATACATTGTGTTCTAATTACTAATTGCTTGTAAAAATTCCTCTAATTTAAACCTTTCTTGTTAAAAAAATATCCCTATATTTATAATACTAATTTTTTAAGGGGTTACCCCCACTTGCGATTTTGAAAAAATCGATTTTTTTTTATTGCATTTTTTTGAAGTATAAGTATCCGGGCCCATACAGAAGTATGGGCCCGGAATAGATAACTCTATGTAAGTTTACAAAAAAAAATATTTTCATCGTGCAAACTGAAATTGAAACTTTAAACGCGTTTTTCTCAAAATGGCATTTCTGAAGTCGGTGACCAAGATTACTCGAACACTAATGAACCGATCTGCTTGAAATTTTGCAGGCTTATTTAATACATACAAATGTAGTCTTTAATCGTTCGATTTTTTTTTCGAAAAAAATGGCCGTTTTATAGCCAAAAAACGGCCGTTTTTTTTTTCGTTAAAATCGAACCATTAACTTTGACTGTCCGCCATTTTGTGAAAACTGAATATTTTTTAAAATCCTTCGATTAAAGACTAGTTTATACTTATATTTGACTTAATCCATCCGCATTTTTTTTTTCAGATGATCCACTTCGCCGCAATGTTGGTCACCGCAAACCGTGTATATAAAAACATTATTTCATTGACGGCCATTTGCCACTAAACAATGTAATATTTTTCAATAAAAAAATTACTGAAAGTTCTTCAAGATGTGTTCTTTAAGATGGTATATTGATCGATTAAAAAAGTTTTGTAGTTTTCTTTTAAAAAAATCATGAAAAAGGCCTTTTTTGCGCTACAAGTGGGGGTAACGCCTTAAAGCACATTTCAAGGAACATGATCTCGATATAACGAACTTCCCTAGAGATTCGTTATATCGAGCTTCGACTATATTTAAAAAATGCTACACGAAATATTTGTACACCTTCGATTTTATTTTAGAATTTATCGATTACGGTACTTCCGCTTACTTAATTACCTGTTTACAATTAATAAAAATTAATTAACTTCAAAGAATTAACAAATCAATTCAAATTAAATTCACGTTACGACCAAATATTTGGTAGTGATGCGAGATATTTGGATTTGTATTTCATTTCAATAGGTAAACTTGAATGATCTTGACCGACTTCGACCCCCTAATGTTTTTTATGCGGCTCGAGGTGTTCCACAAGATGGTTGAAAAGAAAATGTACCATTCCATTTTAAAAAGTGGAGGTGACCTTTACTTTGCGTGAGCACGTCCGCCGAGATAAAAAAAAATTGGTCGCATTTGATGGCCCCCTTCGCACCATACAACTTTTGTCTGGATCATTTTTTTGTGACGTCGATAATTACCGAGTTATTTCGGGTGGCAGAGACAAGAGGGACACCCTGTATACATAATTTATACACAAATATATCCTCGAAATTTCTAAACTTTCGATGCAATACTTTTCTTTCGACAAATTCCCGAAGAACAACTTTTTTGGGCAGTTACACTAGTGGTGCCCCTTAACCTGCGAAAACCGAGCCTCGATCGTATCGAGAGATAATCTTCAACGACGTTACAATATTGTTTTCAACGTACTAAGTAAGCCAGAACGGAGACTTTTGCGAGTTTATCGTTCGCTCGAATGAAAATGCTCGTTCGCGACGGTATACAAGAGACCGAGATCATGGGGGGTATAGTTGTGGAGTGATGGTGATGGCGCTTCGGCGGCGTCCTCGGCGTCGTCTGCTAAAGGACGACAAGTATGAAAAATGAAGGTGAAAAAAAATGACAGAGAACGGGAGCCTGCTTTTCCTTAAGAAGTCGCCGCGTACACGCGAAAGCCCGTCTTGTTATAAAACGGCAAATTATTTTTCCAATTTACGACGGAAGGCGCTTAGTATTTCGAGATAAGAGGCCCGATTATATCGAGTGCATTAAAAGTTGAAAGTCCGGGGAAAAGCGCAGATGCGCGGACACCCAACTAACACTCGATCCTCCCCTATCCTTTTTAATATACATACACGCACATATACAGGGTGTCCTGTTACGAATGGATAATCCTGCAACTGTCGATAGGTCAGATCATGTCCTACTGTATGCTGGAATTTCGCTTTAGTTAAAGTCCCGCAGTTTTCGAAAGTTTGGGCTTTATGTTATTTTTTGAAAAAAAAAAATCTGCATTTGGTTTTTCGCATGCCATTTCTACAAATGATGTGAATTGGCTGAGCAACTTTTCAAAGTAATTGGCACGATATGCGTAGTACATTTTTTTACACCGCAGGCTATCAAAGTTAGATGTTCGAATTGGTTTGTATGAAAATTCTGCATGAGAGCTTTTTTTCGTAAAGTTTTCGTAAAATACAGTTTAGACGCTAAAAAGGATATTTTCATGAATTTTTTGATAGGTTTATATTATAGAGATTGATATAAAAGTTGTTACACTTAATATACATAATTGTATATACACTTGTGAATACATTTAAAAAACTCTTTCTAAATACATTTTTTTTTAAATTATGTATTTGTGTAACCCAAACAAACTTTTAACGCGTTTTTCTCGAAACAACGTTTTTCGACGGCTTGTTGATAAAATCTTCGAAACTACTGAATCGATCCTTATCAAATTTCGATCACATATTATTTACAACTATATCTATATCAAGGCATATCAAGGAACTATATCTATATCAAGCGCATATCAAGGATTTTTTCAAATTTTGATATTTACTATTTTTTTCGCCGAAAACGGCGAAGAAAACACTTTTTATTGTTTTCTCGAAAAACGTCCGCCATTTTGTTATTTTTGCATATATCAGAAATGCGCTATAGCCATTAAGGGGTAAGGCCACTGTAAATTTTGGCAGACGAAAATTTGGCCATCGAAGGACAAATGTATGGTGCTGGGATTGCAGACTAACGGTAAATTTTTTTTTTACCTTCTTTTTTTTATTTTTTCCAATAAAAAACTATTCGCAAAACTTTAAACGCGTTTTTCTCGAAATACGGTTTTTCAAAATGGCACGCAGCATCACTCGAACAATTTTCATTTTTTTTACTTGAAATTTTGACCAGATGTGAACATTAACATTATCTTGAGAATGTCGATCGGGATTTTCAATAACTTTATTTATTGATTTTTTATTAACAAAAAACTAGCCGTTTTTTTCGTCAAAAATCAATTTTTTTTTCAAACGCACGCCAAATCCACAAAAATTGATACTTTTTAAAATCCGATCGACATTCTCTAGCTATAACCCTCTAGATTGATGGTTTTTTTTTTGTTCTAGATTCAAAAGTGCACCAGTGGTGCTGCGTGCCGCGGAGCCCTGCAAGCAAAACATGCCCCGGGAAGATAGCTGTGGAACCGCCATTTTGTTTTTTTTTGCTGTAAAAAAATTTGACAATAAAGTTTAATGTATGCCCGATAACACCTTTAAAAGTTTTTTTTCAATTACCTTCAATTTTGGAAGCAAAAAATTCGTGAAAAAACCTTTTTTTTTGGACCGTTACAGTGGCCTTAGGCCTTAACATACTAAAACCGTTTTATTTTTTTTGTTTCTGATGGTCCATCTCCGAGATTTCATCAAAAGCGCAGACCTACAATTTTCTAGGACATTTTTTTAACTACCATTTTCGTCTAAAAATAGTGACTTACATGAATACATATTTTTTAAAATATATTTCGAAAGTGCATTTATTGAGTGTAAAAACTTTTATATCAATATCTACAATATAAACCTATCAAAAAAAATCATGAAAACAGCCTGTTTTCAGCGTTTAAAGTGAGAAGACCCCTTAACATTCTTACTTGAAAAAACGACTTTTCTAGATAAAACAAATAACCAAGAGTATTGTTTTAAAAACCGCGTCAAAAAAGTTATCATTTGTAGAAATGACATGCAAAAAAACGAAAAGCAGACTTTTATCTGAAAAACCGTGGAACTTTGACTGAACTGAAATTCCAGCGTATAGTGGGACATAAACATAAAACCCGCAACATGACCTATCGACAGTTGCAGGATTATCCATTCATAACAGGACACCCTGTAACGTTGCGTAACATGTATATAATTTTTAAATATTTTTTACCCCAAGTTTTTTTCGCCACCCCCTCGCCCAGCCGCCTACGCCGTCAACTTTTAATAGGATCTTTCTCGTGGACAATTAAGTCGCGCGAGGGGGGCGTCAAAAGGCGCGAAGAAGGAGAGGGCGAACGGTTAATCAGACCGAGGGGTAAGTCGGTGGAAAGATTGATACATAAGCGGGTGTTGAAGGGCCGATGATACTTCCCGCTTATTTCTATCTTCGTTTTCTCCTATGACGTAAGTAAATTTTTTCCCGATGTGTGTACTCGTTTCGAAAAATGGCGCTCCAACTGATGGATTTTTCGTTCTTCTTGTTCGAGGATCGACCATAAAGTATGGAGGGTAAAAAGAAAAAATTGTTATTAAAATTGATGAACGGTGTCAGAATTTTGACAATTTTGCGATTGCGGTGGGAAGATTTGGATTTTTTTAAAATTTTTTTTGAGAAGATACGAAGAACTCTCGAGAGAGACGGAAGTGGCGGAAAATAAAAGGAAGCCTGAGGCTAAGGCAAACCTTGGGTGGTCGAAGAAAAGGGCCGAAGGAAGAAGAGCGATACAAGGGGCTGCTGACATTTCTAAAGCGCGAGCGTGTGCGAGCTGCGTCGATCGAACCGCGGCGTCTCATTACGTTAATTTCCCGTGAGATGGCTGCCGCATTTTTCTGATTTCCTTCGTCTCGAGTTTCAACGTCGGTTGTGCTCTCTACAAGGTTTTTCTTTGGGCCTCCGAGCTTCCGTGTCCTCCGTCCGGATGATACGAACTCGCCGTCCTCTCTCTCTCTCTCTCTCTCTCTCTCTCTCTCTCTCTCTCTCTCTCTCCCTCTCCCCCCTCCCCTTTCTCTCGCCCCGTCTCGATATCGCGGTCGTGCACGAATCGGGCGATAATAAAAATAACAAGACCAAGCGCCACGAAGAGAAGTCGGTAGGAAGAAGAAAAAAAAAGTTACGCGACATCGGCGACGGATTTTTAAATCGAGGGAAAAGCCGAAAATGAAACCATTTAGAGCATCTTGAAGATCCCCTTGGAAGAAAAGGGCCGTCGACCCTCTCTCTTTCTGCCCTCGGGGAATATCGAAGAAAATAAAATAAATAGGGGATGAAATAAAGTGTACGTATATACATAGTGACGAAGAGAAGGGTCGAAACATTTCTGAAGAGGTGAAAAGCTGTCTGAATGAGCCACGGAAGTCATAGGACAAAACGATCAGGGGATGGGGACCAGGGGAACCATTATAGAAATTTCGCGTCCGATTTCCGGGGAGACGTTCAATGTTCCTCTTCCCCCTTTTTCTCCTCTCCATTCGAAAAGACCTATTGTGAGAAAAAAAAATTATTTCCAAGAGAGGCCCCCGGGGCGAAAGGTGACGTACAATTTTCGATCGGCAACGTCATGAAAGGACGCTCCTGATGCGAGCTTCAACTTTTTCTCGCCATAATTGCAAGTCCGAGGCGCAACGTCAAAAGCCAAGGTGACCTCGGCGCTAATGATACGCAGCTGCGGGCTTGCATTGTCCGAACGACCTTGCCAACGACCTGTGTGTCTTCCAGACCCGAGCGAGGCTCAAGGTGACCCTGCGAGGCGTGTGGAATTCGACTGATGACTATCGACAATGACTATCCCGACTTTTCCCATAGCGACATCTGTTTTCGATTTTATACACTAATAATTAGTCGTGAGGTGTCGCTACTGCAGAACTTTTGGCTGCTCAGCAACAAAAGTGACAGAACAGTGAACTGATGTTACTTTTTGCCGGCGTGAAAAATATTTTTGTATACAAGAGCGTTGTTTTCATTGGGGTAGGACCAAATAATTTATGTTTTTGTTATTTCGATAAACTATGGCATTTATTTTACTCACTGAATATATCATTTTCTCAAATACAGCAATTTGTACAAAAAGATTACCGTTCATATTCGGCCATGTCAAATCTTAACATCGGATACTTAATCGCGACTGATATTGGATTTCCGTTTGTGCCGAAATGTTCCTACCTACTCAAAGATCAACTCATAAAGACTGATTATTTGACCATGACTACAAAGTTGAAACAATAAACGTTTTGTTTTATTTTATGTAAAAATAGTCCCCTACTATCAGACATAAGAAAAATGGAGCTTGGGCCCTTATACATGATATCCGATTGTAGGCAACCTTTTTGAAAACCGAACGACCTTGCCAACGGCCTGTGTGTCTTCTAGACCCGAGCGGGGCTCAAGGTGACCCTGCGAGGCATGTTAAATTCGCGGCTAGCCTGCGGTTTGCTCGGAGACTGGCCCAGTTGATAAGGGCACAGGGCAATAACAAATTTCTCTCGACGAAAACATACAGCGTCGACCCTCCGCACAACGTGTGTACAATTGACGATAGGGAGTTTTCGATATGAGGAGTACGGTGGCTTTTGGGCTGGCGGGAGGTCTGTTTCCTACAGCTGTTGACTGTTCTCCATACACTCGACGACCATTCGCGACTCATAAATTTCGCACACACCGGCTCCTCGAGAGTTCCGACTCTCTCTCTCTCTCTCTCTCTCTCTTTGGCCGGGCCGAACTCTCGATACCCCCTCAACGTCTTTCTGGACTTGTTCCGGGCTATGTTTACCTGGCGGACTCCCCGTCTAATTTATAACTGCGACTCTGGTGGTGGCCTTTGGTATTTAGTGCGGGCTGCATATTGTGCACGGTGTAAATGATGCACATATATGGACGAAGCACATATGGAGCTCCTAATATCCACGCAGCGTTGGTTACCAGCCCACCTGGATGTTTCGACGCCAGTAACCGGACATCCAATGTAAGCAGGTCCTTGAAACGTTCTTCGCGACAAATGGGCTCCTTCGAAGATGACTCCAAAGAGGTTGGGTTTGATGCAAGGCTGAGTATGGAGACTCAGGACTACCCTGAGGGCCTCGAAGTTCTCACCTCGAAATGACCCTTTGCCCTTTGGGGAGGAGGGGTCAACGACATCCGCTTGGGCCATCGATGCAAATCGTCCGAGCAGGCGGCTCGACGAGGACGTGAAAACATTCACCAGCAACATCATGCACTTTGCCGGTTAATTGATGCGGCTACATTACGCAAAGGGGTGGCTCGTGAGAGAAGTCAAGGGAGGAGGTTGGAAATCGAGGCGGTCGGTGTATCGTATATACGAGGGGTTGAAACGAGCGGCGAAGTCTGCAGTGAGTAAGGAAAGTCCCCAAGGTCGTTTTCCACCAAATTATCGCAACTCTCGGAGCCCTACAATGAGACCTTCGGCGTCGTATTGTCGTACACTCGAATCGTTGATAATGCCTCGGTTAATTGGACGCCCTGTGGCATACTCTCGAAGAAACATTTGCCTCGAAGAGGGGAAAAGGGGCCAGGGGTAGGTGAGGCTATCGCAAAACTAATTCCATAAAGTTACTCGATGCGCTTGGAACCCTCGCAGGTTGGAGGGGACCTTGAGAATGCTGGTGTATGGTTTATTTTATTTGCGAGTACGCGTATGGAGGCTTCAGGAACGGAGGGACCGTTTTCGGGCCTCCGGCTCGACGCGGGCGCTTAGGGAAACCAAGGGTACTCTTCGCACTGACTTGGAGTTAAGCGGGATATACATTTACAATGATCAAAAAATCGGTTTCTTTTTTTTTTCTTTGAACGATAGAACCATATATGTAGAATATTTTCCTGAAGGTTCAAAGCGAAATTCGAAAAACTTTGAACGTTACAGCTCGTCAACGCCGTGCCTCACCGCTCGAATTCGGAGCGGGCGTGAACTTCAAACGCGTTTTTCTCAAAACTGCATCATCGAAATTGGCGTGCAGGATTACTCAAAAACTATTAAGGGGTTACCCCCACTTGCGATTTTGAAAAAATCGATTTTTTTGGCATTTTTTTGAAGTGCAGTTTTTTTTTTTTGATGCCCGGAATAGATGACTCTATGTAAGTTTACAAAAAAAAATATTTTCTTCGTGTAAACTGACCCGTCATCGGACCCGCCTTATTTGAATTAACGAAAATTTCGTAAAATCGAGCCTTTTAGGGTCACCACACGGGTAAAAAAAAAGTGTTTTTTTTAATCATTATCTCAAAGGATAGGTACATATTCAAGATTATGTGAAATAAAATTCAACTTAAAATATTAAAAAATTGACCAAGTTAGACGACTTACGAGTAACGATTTACGTGTACTAAAACTTTCAATCGCGTTTTTCGCGAAACGACTTTTCTCGACCTGGCCCGAATCATGACTTTAGCTATAATTATCCGATGTTCTAAAAAAAAATCCATTGTTGCAGTAGCTATCGTTGTACGAAGCCGGTTTTTTTTAATTTAGTATTTTTTAAGCCCCAGAGTATAAGTAAAATTTTTGCTAAAATTACACTTTTATTAACACTTGCCATTGTGTAATTTTTTTTCGGAAAAAATCTACGTCCGACGGGAACTGCATTTATATAAATTAGATTTATGTTTCTTTTTATTTTTCAGACCAACCATTGTCCGTCCGTGGGACCACATTTTTTATACAGGGTCTCCATTATGCCTCAATAACGTCGTGATTGTTTTTTCAATAATCATTTACCCGGAATAAGTTCAATGTATGCTTGATAATATACCTTTTTTCCAAATACCAAACAAATGTCCTAGTCGACAAAAAAAATCGGAAAAAACTACCATTTTTCGGCTTGTCACAGTGATGTCCTCCCTTGAACAAAACCTAGTTGAATCAAATAAACTTTTTCAACATTGTATATACAAAAAATATAATATATTCATATTCGAATATACATATAAAAAATGATATCATTTATTCAATGTTACATGTTTATCAAGTATCTACGTACTGTATAATTAATTTACCTCTGCAGTAAAAGATGTTCACGATACTATACGAATATATATTTCGTAATATAATATTAAGGGGTTATATACAGTTAATTTTTTTCAAAAATCGATTTTTTTTATTATAAGGAGTACAACTTTGCAGTGACCGTTTTTTTTTCAAAAGTTTAAGGCTTTATTATAAAAAGTGGCTACATATTTTTTAATCAAAGTACTGCCCGTCGTTAGCTACGACCTCGGCCCATCTTTCAGGTAGTATTCGAATCCCGCGTCGATAAAAGTCTTGGTCCTTGGAGGCAATCCAGGAATCGACCCAATTTTTTACTTCTTCGTAAGTACCGAAGTGCTGGTCAGCCAAATCGTGTGCCATTGACCGGAACAAGTGATAGTCGGAAGGGGCAATGTCTGGAGAGTACGGTGGGTGGGATAAAACCTCCCATTTCAGCGTTTCCAAGTACTTTTTCACGACATTTGCAACATGGGGTCGGGCATTGTCATGCTGCAGTATCACCTTGTCATATCTTTCGTTGAATTGTGGCCGTTTCTCTTTGAGTGCCTTACTCAAGCGCATCAACTGACGTCGGTAGAGTTTCCCTGTGATGGTTTCGGATGGTTTGAGCAGCTCATAGTACACAACGCCCAGCTGGTCCCACCAGATACACAGCATCACTTTGGATCCGTGAATATTCGGTTTGGGCGTCGATGACGGAATATGACCAGGCAGTCCCCATGATTTTCGGCGTATAGAATCCTCCCCGTAAGCATCTACAAGCAAACGGTGGGCCTCAGCCGCAGATTTCTTGATGTTGAAGAAGTAAATCATAACCTCCCGCAAATGCTGAGAATTCGGTTCGTAGGTTGCCATGTTTGAGTGCCTATAACTTTATAATGCATACACGTATCCGTTAGCTTTTTTAAATTGTCTACATTGGCAGAGCCTCTAGTTTAAAATGCCACTTTTTTATTGAGCTAGGGTCACTACTTCGGCCGCAGTGGCTCTCTAAGTAAAACGGTCACTGCAAAGTTGTACTCCTAATATTTTATTTTCGTAATGTACATATATTTAAATACACACATTTCTTGAAGTTACACGCACATTTGTAATTGTTTTTTTACTATATGTAAAGTGCTTTTCAAACTTTAAAAGCGTTTTTCTCAAAAATGTGTTTTTAAATTTGGTGAGCAAGATTTCTCGGAAACGGCTGAACCGATCACTCTCAAATTTTAACACAATCTTTTCAAGTATATTTTTTAGTAATTAATCGAAGGTTTTTTCTCACCCATAAATATTTTCCATTTTATAAACAATTTAAGGCCTACATTTTTGTCAAAAAATATTATTTTGCTTATTCCTTCGATCAATTACAAGATAATCCATTATATTAACGAAATATTTTTGGGTTTTTCATTCAAGATGATCCAGTCCAGTTAATAGAATTAAAGGTCTGCTCATGAAAAATTCTTGAAATATCGACCTTTTCGGGCCTCCTGACTGTATATACTTACTGTAACGTTACATATTTGTCCAATATATTCAGTGTTCACAACATAATATATTTATATCAATATATTAATATCAAGAATATACTACTAAAAATATGTTATATATTTATTAAATATGTACCTCGTAGCAATACACAAAAAAATATAATAATTTAATATAAAACAGGCAGTGCGACTAAGAGATTCGGTACGGTTCTTTGAGCACTTCGTACGCGCAACAGCATGCAATATTTGCTCATTACACGTTGAAACGAGAGGCCGTGTAAATTTGCGAAAAATTCTCGTGTTTTTCGTTCGGAAAATAAAAATCTTCACAAACGGCTCGCAGACGAGCGCTTTCTTTCTTTTTGTTTTTCTTTGCAGTGCGGTTCTCGCTCACCTGTACGGAAAAGAAAAAAAAATCCTCGGCTACACTTCAGTACCCAGCGGTGAATGGCGGAGAAAGGCGCCAACTGGAAAATACCGGGCTGAAAATTAAAACCGCGGTCTCGCGCGATGTGAAGCGTGTGAAAATTTCAAAAGCATTTGCACCACATACCAAAGTACATTGACGAAAGAATGGCGCCGTACTATTTCTCGTTTGCTCCCCCGTGGTCTCTTCCGTTTCTCTTTATTTTCATCTAGGCTCTCGTATCAGCTCGCAGCCCCGAATTATTGTTGTGCGAACGTAGAACGACGAAATGGAGTCAAAGCTTTTCCCGTTTGAAAATATCACAGTTCTCGGGCGTTGACACGCGACGAACGTGATGACGTTCAACAGCTCGAAAAAAGTCAAATGAAAGCTGCAAAAATCGGAGTGGAATTATTTGCCTTATTTATTTTAACCTTTTTTCATTGCGTTTTTTAAATTAAATTCGTATCTCGTAACGTGAAAGTTTAGGTAGAAAAAAGCTCCAAAAATATTCCCTCTGGTATCAGTATTATTAGGGGAGCAGCGCCACATATCGGATAATGACTATCTCGACTTTTCCTATGGCGACATCTGTTTTTGATTTTATACACTAACAACTAGTCGTGAGATGGCGCCACTGCAAAACTTTTGGCTGCCTAGCAACAAAAATGGCAGAACAGTGAACCGATGTTACTTTTCAGGGGCCGAGTTCGAAATCCGAACTTTGAATGATCAGAACGCTCAAAACTCCGAAAATGTACTACCCCGAAAGATCAAAACCCCGAAAGAATTTTACACGAAAGACCAAAACTTCGAAAATCTGAACACCGCCAAAATAATTCGGCTATGGAAGTTTTAAAAGTATCAAAATTTTCAATAAATCGACGAATTATTTCAAGAATTTTTTTAATAAGGGGAGGGTAGGGGTTTCAGCGTGAAAAAAAAAACATTTTTTTGCGATTTTTTTTCATCTATATGGATACAGTAAATTTATTGAAACCGTTTGTACCTTGTTAAGTATCATTTCAAGAACATTCCGTGAAATTTGTACGCGAAAATATCCACAAACAAGCTGGTAACAAAGCTTTTCCAAGAACGCCTTTGGAAAAACACGGTTTGCGGTGTTCACTATATCTCAGCTAGAAATTATCTGAAATCAAGTACCGTTAAAATTTAGTCAGAGTATCATCAAATCCTCCCGCCAACGGTCTTTGATAATTCTTTTTTTCATTTCTAAATTTTTGGTGGTCATGTAAAGTGAAAAGTGCTATTTTTCACGAAAAATTCCGCCATTTTGGGGGTGGAAAACCCCCTCAGTGTAAAAAACCTCAAACTAACCGTTGGGGGGAGGTATTTTATATGTAGAAAGTGTGTACCAAGTTTGAAATAAATCGGTCATGTAGTTTTCAAATGGCAGTGGACACGGACTTTGAAAAAGTGGTTTCGAGAAAAACGCGGCACCGGCTTGTTTGTGGATATTTTCTCGTGAATATTTCACGAAATGTTCTTGAAATGACACTTAACAATGTACAAAAGGTTTCAATAAATTTGCTCTATCCGTATAGATGAAAAAATCGTAAAAAAGTGTTTTTTTTTCACACTGAAACCCTTTCCCTCCCCTTAAGAAGTGGTTTTACGTCAACTTTGACATTTGCCTCGATAATTTTATACGTTGTACATCATTTACAGTCAACTGTGTAGACTTTCGCTGGTATAATCTTGACGAACCTTGTAATTTCGGAACATTAAAATTAGGAATTTTAAACCGTCGGCGCATTCAAAGTTCGGAATTTCAAACCGGCCTTCGTGTCGAGATCATGCCAGTGAAAGTCTACATAGTTGACTGTAAATGATGTAGAACGTACAACACTGTCTAGACAAATTTCAACATTTACGGAAATTACTTTTTAATAAATAAAAATTCTTGAAATAATTCGTCGATTTATTGAAAATTTTGAAATTTTTAAAACTTCCATAGCCGATCTATTTTGACGGTGTTAAGATTTTCGGAGTTTTGGTCTTTCGTGTATAATTCTTTCGGAGTTTTGATCTTTCGTGCAAAATTCTTTCGAAGTTTTGATCTTTCGGGGTAGTATTCATTTGGAGTTTTGAGCGTTCCGATTATTCAAAGTTCGGAATTTCAACCTGGCCCCATCTTGAATTTCGAAACATTAAAATTCAGAATTTTAAACCGTCGGAGCATTTAAAGTTCGAAATTTCAACCCGGCTCCACTTTTCACAGGTGTGAGAAAATGTTTTTTGTGTTGAAAAGTTTTGTTTTCATTGAGGTGGGTCCAAGTGATTGTGGTTTTTGTTATTTTCCATGAATTATAGCCTTTATCTTACGGAATAAATGTATAATGTTTGCAAAAATGGCTATGTGTACAAAAACATTAATGTTCATATTCGTCCATGTCAAATCTCAACATCGGATACTTAATCGAGCCTGATATTGGACTTCCGTTTGTACCGAAATGTTCTCACCTACTCAAAGATCAACTCGTAAAGACTAATTGTTTGATAATAATTACAAAGTTGAAACAATAGACGTTTTCGTTTATTTTATATAAAAAACAGTCCCCTACTATCAGATATAAGAAAAATGGAGTTTGGGCCCTCGTATAGGATACCCGATTGTAGGCAACCTTTTTGAAAACCATAATTTATGTAATTTTCTGTCAAACATAATATAACTCAAAACATTCAAATGAAATATGTAAAGTAATTATAAGCATCTTCTTGTATAGGGTGTTCCAAAATGAGCCAACATTTTAATGTATTAATAAAACGTATTAATTATTTGAAAAGTACGAATATTTGAATATTAATATGAGGTACAGACATGGAGGTTATGTGTGGAACACAATATCGGACAAACCGCCGCCTCGTTCCTGTTTGCAAACGTTCACTCTATTGACGAAATTTTCAATACCATTTCGTCATAATGTTCGCCACAAAAAAAAGTGGCGTCCAACTTAAAATATCAGATCATTTTGAGACACCCTTTATATGACATGTAGATGCTAAAATCCGTAAAATTTGAAGGTCTCAGCAACTTTTCGCTTTTTTTTAAATTTCAAACAAAAGTATCCCATATATGGTGCCTCTCTCCTGTACACGATTTAAAAAATAATTCAAATATGTACATAGCCGTAAACTGGAACAAAATATAATTTTCCAAAGTTGAAAAAATCATGGACAAAGAGCTGTAAAATAAAAAAAACCGTAGAAATGGAATAAAAGGACGGAAAACCAGACGATAAAAAGAGTTAAAAAAAGCGAAGAATTTTTTTTTAACCAAGTAACGGGAGCATATCCAGTTGCGTTGAATCGCGTGTGGCGTCTTATCAGCCGTTTAAAATCCACCCCTCGTACTAACGATATATTGGCAATTGTACAAGACTAGCCCGGGAGCTTCCCGCCCCTCTGTCTTTCCCTCCTGCGCACCCCTTCGTGCCACGTTCTCTTTCCGCCGGATGCATAGCAATACGATGCCTGGCTCGGCTCTGTTCTTTGCTCGGTGAGGCATGCGCTTGCATTCGGCACGGTAGGGGTACGCATTGCGGTTGTAATATCACGCTCGCGGGACCGCCGCGCTCTCCTCCTTACCAAGGAGGATATTATTGTACCGGCAAACATATGGAGGATGCCGTGTAATCTCGCATCCAGCTATTACTGCCACAATATCCACTGGCTTACCCGCATTTTCAGCCACCCCCCACACTCAACCGGGTCACATTTTAATGCCACCGAATCGTCCGATCGCAATCACGCGTCAGATATTTTTTGTCAGATTTACTTGAAACTTCGCATCAATACACTAAAATACAAATAATTAAACATGTATTTCAGCAATTTTCCAAATTTAACCTTCAAAGAAGTTACACGGAAGTGTTAACGTTTGTATGAGAAAACATTTTTTGACCAGATTTACTTGAAACTTACCAATTTTATTTTATAAATAACACTATATGTTTTCCTCGATGTTCGGTGCGTGTAGACAGTCAAGTAGTACTTTTGACCCCTTAACTGTGTTTGTTTGGGTTGGCATAAATACACCAAACAAACCCCTGGCGAAAAATATGTTGTCTCGTACAAACTTAAAAAAAACCCCCGTTTCACTTCCTTAAGGACCGAATTTCGATTTGTGACACTCTTGAAAAAAAGTCTTATTTTCGGTCAAATATAAAGACTGCGTGGTCAGAATTAGGGGCCACAAGTATCGTAATACCACCTTAAGTTAAGGGGTCTTCTCACTTTAGACGCTAAAAAAGGCTATTTTCATGAATTTTTTCGATTGGTTTATATTATAGATATTGACATAAAAGTTATTACACTTAATAAATACACTTTCGAAATACATTTAATATTTTTGTTTGTTTATTCAAATCCCTGCTTATAGACGAAAATGGTAGTTCAAAAATGTCCTAAAAAATTGCAGGTCTGCGCTGTTGATAAAATCTCGGAGATGGATCATCCGAAACAAAAAAATCAAACGGTTTTACATTCAGTATGTTAATGGCTACAGCGTATATCATACGACTTTTGATATATGTGAAAATCACAAAATGACGGACATTTTTCGAAAAAACGTGTTTTTCTTACCGTTTTTGGCAACAAAATAGTAAATATCAAAATTTTAAAAAATCATTGATATGCGCTATAGCTATAGTTGTAAAGAATATGTGGTTAAAATTTCATAAGGATCGGTTCAGTTGTTTTATTTTATCAACAAGCCGTCGAAAAACGTTGTTTCGAGAAAAACGCGTTTCAAGTTTCTTTGGGTTACATAAATAGATTAATTTTTTAAAATGTATTTGGAAAGTGTATTTATTAACATCTTTCACATCAATATCTATAATATAAACCTATCAAATTCATGAAAATAGCATTTTTTAGCGTCTAAAGTGAGAACACCCCTTAAGGAATTACTTTTTTTTCTCATACCTATAGTTCTTTTTTTTACAATAAAAATGTACTTCAGACCCCGTAAAACATATACATTTTTCATTTTTTTTTTTCTATGGGGAAATAATCATCCTGGACTTGATTCGATGGAAATCTTGATGTCGTTGATCGGCATTGTGCGGTCTGGCGATTCGCAAGCTTCGACGTTACCGATGCAGCTCTTAAGAACGATTTTGTCCGCAGCCTCGAAGTGGCGAAGCTTATAAGCGCATGCCGGAGTGAAAAAAGAATAAAAGAGCGCGCGAGGAGGGGGGGGGGGGGTAAGGGGGCCAGGCGGGGGTGGAAGGCGACAGTCGCCCGCTAAAATATATTCCAGGCGGCTAAAATATATTCGAACAACCGCGGCGGGGGCCTCGTAGTAGCTTGCAAATTTATGGTAATGTCGAATCACGAATCCCTCCGAATGAATTTCATTTAAAGTTTCCCACCACGCATCCGGCTCGCTCTAACGTTTCGCTTGGGTGACGTCAGCCCACGAATCGCGAGGGGATGAAACGGGCGGCGAAGACAAAGTCAACTTTCGAATTCATAAATACAACTTTGAGCCGCACGGGGTTTTTTTTGGGGTGGAACATCTACGGGAAAATTGCTCGATGACCGCCGAATTCACTATTGTACTTAATTCGTAATGTTCCTGAGGAATTTCCTTAGGGGATTTATCGTTTTGAAGATTGCATTACTTAACTAATTAGATTATTGTTTGAGTTATTTTTATTGTATTGTTTCAATTGAATTTCTTGTTTGAAATTACAGTGATCTGGTATTTTTATTAAGGGGCTATTTCACTGTGACGGCTCAAAAAATGAGCTATTTTTAATCATTTTTTTTACTGTTGCATGTATTGGTTCCGACCGAGCGATTCTACTTTGAAGCGCTGTACTGAGTCGACAAAGTGGAATTCGACTTTACCAGCAATTGAATATCAATTCTATGATGGCATAGAATTAAAAAATGCAAAAAGTAAAAAATCTTTTCTTTTTCATCCCGTCACAGTAGAATAGCCCCAATTGGAACGGAAATCATATTTTCGATCACGTCAATCTTACATTATTGGTATTCGTAACGTTTTTTTTTTTTAAGAATTCACTGTTTTGTCAATTTTATGAATCAATTTAATTGCTTATTATTAAGGCTATTTTTATTGCTGACTTTTAATTGTGTTTTTTTCAACTCACATGACAGTAATCTGGTCTTTTGATCATTTAGACAAAATAATTTTTTTTATTAGATTAATTTTTTGTTGAAATTCATAATTTACATGAGAGATTTATTATTTTGAAAATGTTATTACTGAAATGGGTTGTTTATTATGTTACTTTAGCTATTTTTATTGCTGACTTTCAATTAATTTATTTTTAATTAAAATTACAGTGATCTGGTATGTTTATCAATTCAGACAAAATCAAATTATAGATCAGATTATTTAAGTGTTGGGTTCCCTAAGTTTCCTGAGTAATTGATTATTTGAAAAATTCAAATTGCTTATTATTTGGGCTATTTTTATTGCTGACTTTTAATTGTGTTTTTTTCAACTCACATGAGAGTAATCTGGTCTTTTGATCATTTAGACAAAATCATATTTTTTATTAGATTAATTTTTTGTTGAAATTCATAATTTACATGAGAGATTTATTATTTTGAAAATTTTATTACTGAAATGGATTGTTTATTATGTTACTTTAGCTATTTTTATTGCTGACTTTCAATTAATTTATTTTTAATTAAAATTACAGTGATCTGGTATGTTTATCAATTCACACAAAATCAAATTATAGATCAGATTATTTAAGTGTTGGGTTCCCTAAGTTTCCTGAGTAATTGATTATTTGAAAAATTCAATTGCTCACTTAAACTTTTTGTTAATTGAGCTATTTTTATTGCTTACTTTCGTTTATTCGATTTTCACTAAAATGCCAATGATCTGATATTTTTATCGAATTAGGACACAATCATATTTTCTATCAGATTAATCTTGTGTTGGAATCCGTAATTTTTCTCAGAGATTTACTGTCAACAATATCATGGCTCAATTAAATCGTTTGCTACTCGACCTATATCCATTGCTTACTTTTAATTCAATGCGGTAACCGAAACATCAGTGATCTGGTATTTTCATACATTCAGACAAAATCATATTTTCGATCAGGTTGATTTTGTGTTGGCTGCTTCCTGCAAAAACTAACCCCAAGTCTAAAATAAGTCCGCAACCCTCGGACGTGACTAACCAACAGATTTGCCCCGTCAAATATTCGCATCCATGCCTGCAGCCAGAGTTTTGGATATATTTCTGTCTTGGCTATTAGCGGACGTCTTCTCGAGGGAAACTCTCGGTCGAGGAACGATGCAGCGAGTCGAGAATGAGAGGCTTTTTAGGCCGAGTGGCGACCTCTTGACTCGTGAGCCTCTTTCGTAGCAAGCCTGCAAAACGGTCTCCATTTTTTCTTCGTCCCCGTCTGCCACACTTTCATTCGAATACGGCGCGAAAAATCAGGCTTGACAAAAATGTGGGTGAAAAAAAGGAGAAAACCAAAATGAGGAATGGTTCTGGATCAGTGGACTCGAAGAAAAAAAAACATATAGAGCGAAGATTATGGAAAGTAATGATAATGCGCTATTACAGGGAGAAAAGAGTTAACACTTGGTACTCGCAGTGTCGTCGATTGAATTTTCGTTGATAGAAGATCAAAGGGATCATGTTCTTGGCCAGATCAGAGAAAGAGAGAGGAAGGATCTTTCATGCGAAGGAGAAAAATTGAGGGACCAAGAGGATACAGGAAAATTGAATCGAGAAAAGAAAACAGGACTGTGACCAAGGACGATGCAGGTATGTGGTAAAAGCTGATCGAGTGATGCAGGAACGTTAATGGCGAGGGCAATATGTATCCTTGAAACAGTATGCACACGAGGCACCATTTTCCATATCCTTTGTACGCAGACTTCCGCGATCTTGAGACGTCCCGTATCGATCGTCAGTCAATCTTCTCTCTCTTTCCTTTCTAGCCATCCTCACTCAGCCATACCCCCAAGAAATACTCGATTCCAAGCCATCAAAGCGTAGGAGATTGTTCCTGCTCTTCGATTTATTGCCACTTCCGTAATTGCCCAGGCGACCAAACTGGGCTCGTCTTCATCCAAAGACCGATTACAATCATCATTCGGGCGCAACGTGACATCATCCAAAATCTCGAATCAGAATTCGAATGATTGAGTGATTAGAGGCTTGCCGGGGCCTTCATTCGAACTTGCGTTTGAACCAAAGTTCCGGGGATGACTCGATCAGAGTCTGTGAGTAGAACTGCCAACTTGCATTGCAATCAACTCAGCTGCAGATCTTTGATCCGTTTGATCCATCGCAAATCCTGAGCTTGTGAATTCCAATTACTCCCGGTCACAATTCGTCAAACCTCACTCCAGGCTCGCTGCATTCTGCTACCTCCAATTGACATTGTATGCTGGCTTTGTTCGATTGAATTGGCAGTGGCGCTTCAGCTGGCAGTCGTCATGTCATCACGTCATCTGGCTTGTGAAATAGACAACCATCAATGTGCCCGAGGATGATGTCCCGTGATCTTGAACGCAATTGTTCCTTGGCCCATTCAGCCTGATTCTCTCTCAATCCCTCATCTGACCCACGGAACCAACCCAATTGTTCGAGCGGTGTCTTGTGGATTGGTAGGTGCAATTCCCTGATTCTGACTCAGGATTGAAGACTTGCTGGAGCCTTTGTTCGAACTTGCGTGTGAATCAAAGTTCCGGGGAGGACTCGATCAGAGTCTGGCAGTAGAACTGCCAACTGGCATTGCAATCAAATCGTAAACCCTAAGCTTGCAAATTCTAAAAACCCTTGGTCGAAATTCCTTAAATCTCACTCCAGGCTCATTCCATTTTGCTACCTCCAATCGACATTGTATTCGGCCTTCGTTCAATTGAATTGTCAGTGGCAGTCTTCGTGTCTTCACGTAATCTGGCTTGTAAAAGAGACAACCGAGAATGATGTCCCGTGATCTTCAACGCAATTGTTCCTCGCTCCATTCAGCCCGATTCTCTCCCAAACCCTCATCTGACCCACGAAATCAACCCACAGAATTGTTCGAGCGGTGTCTTGCGGATTGGCGGTGCAATTCCCTCATCCTGACTCAGGACCACCCCCATAGCGTTCGCAGTGCCGGAGGACGATACTTTCCACGATCGGGGCCGCCTCCTGGCGCAGGTCGGCGCTTCTCTACGGCAAAGTTTGATCGTCGATGGTGGCGGGACCCGGCAAGATGAGGCGCTCCGTCAGGAAGCCAGCGAGGGTTGTCGAGGCCAGTTAAGGGATGAGGTCTTGATGTACGAAGCGCGGTGATGCGTGAGACACCGGTGGATCGACTTCCCGAGGCGTGAAACTCCCCGCGACGCTGACGTATAGCACTCGACTCGTTGATCCTTTGGGGTCCGTTTCATCCACGTCCGGTTAACGGGTCGCGCGTCTCATTCAACAAACAGCCGCTTCGTCTAACCTCGCAGCTCCGATGAATCCTCCTCGTGATTTCTCCAGGCAAATAACGAATCTCTGGATGAGTAAAAACTAACTCAAGGATACTTGGTCCATTTCGATAGAATGGTCGCTCAACACTGTTCACTCGCTTTATCATGTTTGGGTTCATTGCCAACTCCTTGCTGATCTGAAGCACCTTGATGACTCTGAAGCATCATTTCGAAGAATTTTTTTTGCTGAAATACGAATGCCGTAGGAACATAAATTGATCTCCTGGCTCTACTACTGCATGGGATCGAGGATCGGGCATAGCTTTTCCAGTGCAATGCGTGCAGTTTCGTTCAAATTTCGCATCGTGGCCAAAACGCCAACCCAATATTGCGCTACCCTTGAAACTTTGCACGATTAATTTTAAACCGGCGGAGCGTTAAGCTGAGGGCTTTGGTGCGTGATTATAGAGCAACTTCACAACACACATGTACATATATATATATATATATATATATATATATATATATATATGTATATATATATATATATATATATATATATATATATATGTACACACTCACATATATATCTTTATTCATATATCTATATATATATATATTTATATATACCTATGTGAATAGTACGATTCAGAAATAATACGTTATGGCTTCGATGCATACATGCACATACGATAACTTCAGATTTGCGCTAAGTTACTGAACTACTATTGGCCAAATGGGATTAAAGCACCCGGAAAAAAAATGTATCCGGCTCGTGCATATACGTATATGTATGATCCCCCATAGGGTAGCAAAGTACAACAGTAGAAATTATAGGTTTTCCAGCAGCCTGTATCGAATTCGAACCTAACTATAACAAATTGGTACCAGTCGATTTTTGTTGTACCTGCGCTGTTTTTTTATTTATTTATTTTCCCCTCGTTTCACACGATCTCTGGGAAAATACGGTTTGAGGTAGCTCGCCAATTATTTATTCTTCGCAACCACAAACGGTTGTTCGTTTTGTTTGTGTGAGCCTCATGATGATTGTGAGAGATGGGATGAGAAGCGAAAAATTCATCAGGATCAATGTTAAATAATCGAAAGCAACGCACTGGGGGAGAGCTCACGCGACTGGTATTAAAATCATCGTAATCGATGTATCGGACCCCGGTCTCGTATGGACACGATTCTCTGTTTCTCGCTCTAGATTCATAGTGGTGTTGCGATATCGGTATTGTTTACCGGCCATACGCTTAATTGGATAGACGCCAGTTTCTGCATCAAACAAACCAGCAAATAAAGACACGGTTACACACGGAAGAGACATTGAGTATTCTATAGATGTATATATTAATATATATATATATATATATATATATATATATATATATATATATATATATATATATATATATATATATATATATTAATATGAATTTGAAGACTGAACGGTCTTTAAGATTAATTCTATATAAATATTATTACATTTATATCACGTTTACACAGGATTATTATATTACGAAGACGTTTTACTTCGAGGAACGTCCTCGTGTATTCTGTTGCCTCTATTGTCTGCATTATGTGAATCTTTTCCTTCCTGAGTCTTCAAAATCGCGTTTGAATAAATGTAATAATATTTATATTAAATTAATCGCAAGGACCGTTTAGTCCAAAAATTCGTGTAGAAAAAATTAATATCTGTTCATTTAATTTCGTGTTAATTTCATTTTAGTTTCGTTTAACTCGAAGGACCGTCCGGGTGTATTCTGTTATCCCTTTCTTAATATTGGGTCAACGCTAAGGACTTCAAAATCGCGTTTCAATGAATGTAATAATGTTTATAAAAAAATAATGTTAAGAGCCGTTCAGCACCTCCAATCGTATAGAAAATAATCGAATTAGTTTTATTGTAATTTTTATTTTCATTCAGTTTCATGGTAATTTTATTTTTATTTCATTTTACTTCGAGAACCGATCTCCTGTATTCGGTTATCCTCAATATCAATATTATGTCAACTCTAAGGACTTCAAAACCGCGTTTGAATGAATGTAATAATATTTATATAAAATTAATTTAAAGATCCGTTCGGTCCCAAAAATCGCGTAAAAAAAATTTATTTCGTTTTAATTTAATTTTACTTTCGTTCAATCCCATGTTAATTTGATTTTTATCTAATGTTACTTCGAGAACCGACCTCGTGTATTCTGTTATCCCCACATTCAAAATTACGTGAGCTCCAAGTTCTTCAAAATCGCGGTGAAATAATGGTAATAGTATTTATATAAAAGTCGTTTTGCGAACCGTTCGGTACCCAAATTCGTGTCCAAAAAAATTACCTTCGTTTCCATTCCACACAACTTTTAATAAATTTCATTTAAATTCCGTTTTAATTACATTTACCCTTTATTCAATATCATTCAAATTATCTTTAAATTTCCCTTCACTTCGCGAACTGTCCTCGTCTATTCTTTAGTCCCCAATCTTAACATTCCGTGACCTCCGAGGTCTTCAAAATAGCCATTGAATGAATCCAATAAAATGTATACAAAATTAATTTCAACAATATTTATATAAATTCGTGTAAAAAAATGTAACCCTCTGGCGAGATGTACCGAAAATGGACATCACATAGAAGCAACGGGTTCACAATGTCCTCTGGCCATGTACCTATACATATTTTGTACCGCAGGATGGAATCAGTTCTCGTTTTCATGCGGAGAATGGTACCTTCGACGGTGCCGATCGATTCAAGCCGATGCATAAATCGGAATAAATACGAATTCGTAAAATTAACGGGGGGGAAAAAGGAAAACACAGTGTATCGAGGCGAGAGCGTCAACCGCGCGCAGTTGCATTGGACGGGTGGTGGTCTGGTGGAGCGTGGTCTCGCGGAGGGTGTGCAGGCATCGATGATTAATAAATCAAACTGAATCGCTGTTGTTCCCCCCGCCACCCCCCCCCCCCGCCCATGTACCACCACCACGGGAAATCCTCCCTCGTCGCACCTTCTGCCAATCGAGCATCCCCTGACCAAGCCTCACCGGCCCCCCTCGCCTGCGCGAACACGAATATTCCCTTCGCGGGCCTCTCCGAGCGGGAGCGACCGCGACTGGGCTCTGCAACGTTCAAACAGTCATGATTGTAATTTGCTATGTGCGACAACACCCGTCCAACCCGAATTAAAATGCGCATAATCACGGGACGGGCCTCTCCGAGCGGGAGCGACCGCGACTGGGCTCTGCAACGTTCAAACAGTCATGATTGTAATTTGCTATGTGCGACAACACCCGTCCAACCCGAATTAAAATGCGCATAATCACGGGACAATTATGACGTTTGCTTTTCGACGCGTCACTCGCCGCTGCTGCCGCCGACGCTGCTACGAGGCCCTTTGCCTATGGCGAATTCTACGGAGCTCATGTGAGGCCGCTTCGAATTTCCCCTTCATGTCGTTCATTCGATGAGCCGATAGTCAAGAAAAAAAGAGCCAATGCGAAAATGACCTGGAATTTTGGGAATAGTGGAAAATTATTTTTTGACGAATATTCCAGTCGAAAATGAAAAAAAAAAATCGTCCCCACATGTAGTTATAAAATTAATGGATGAATTAATTAATTAATGGCAAATTAAAGGAATACAAATTATCGATAATCGAATAAAAGCCTCGAGATAAAAATGTCATCGGGATTTTTATAATTTTCAATTATCAATCAATATTTTCAAATATTCATTCAATTGATAATTGAATAAAAGCCTTGAGATAAAAATGTCATCGTAATTTTTATAATTTTCTTTCAGCCTTGCAAAAGTGAAAAATACGAGTGTATTTGTCGGTCTAGAGGTTGCGAGAAGAAAAAAACATTGCAAGTGCATTGCACGGTTGAGGAAGTGGCAGAAAAAAAAACTGTAGGGAATCGGAGCGTTCCGAGGCTCGAAGTTTGGGATCGAGTTGGCATGAAATACCTCATACATTATGGCGTGCCCGTGAAAAATGTTTTCTCGGGTGGACGATTTTCTCTCAGGCTCGCAACAACTGTCGATAACAGCGGTAAACATGGAGCAGCGATACACCGCCGAGGAGAAAAGTATTTGCTAACGATTGAATCGAAGCTCGCCCGAATGGAGTGAAAAAGCGAGGTGAAACTTTTCATATACAAAAATGAAAACAAATTTGAAGGGAAAAAAGAAGGCGTGACGATGAGGTAAGGTTTTCTGGTTTATTGTTGAAAGCCGATTTTTTTCGGACCTATTTTCTACAACCATTACACAATGGGAATTACTTTTAATATTTATTTTTTTATTGATTATTGGGTTAGATTATTTATTAGAAATTTATTTAGACATTTAATGAAATTAGATATTTAAGACTTAATTTTATCATGGATGAAAGATTTTTTTCTGCTCGCTCTCCTCTCTCCCTCTGTCTCTCTCCTTCTATATATATATATATATATACCGATATATACACACACACATTATATATATATATATATATATATATATATATATATATATATATATATATATATATATATAAAGAGAGAGAAAGATATATATATATATATATATATATATATATATATATATATATATATATATATATATATGAGGAATTCCACGCCATTTCACCGAGCCCGTGACCCCAACTATTTTTATTTTCCTGATTTTTTTTTGTAAAATTGTACCCCATAAAAGAAATATCCACACCAATTTTTAGATTTTTATCTGGTCTGTTTTAGGGGCTATAATTTTGATAATTTTAAAGATTTTAAATAAAAATTTTTTTTTTCGTTCAATTCAGCACAAATTAAAAACAAACCGTTCCAGGCCTGTCGAAGGCGAATTGGAAATCATAAAACCGTTTATAGCATTATTAGAGATGGACATGAGAAAAATGTTGTAAAAAATATGGTTAGTTCGAAAAAAATAAAAGGAGAAAAGGGCCCACGATGAGACTAGTCTTAAAAATCATAGAATGAGAGAAAAAAAATTACAAAAGGCAATGTTTCTTTTAAAAAAGAGTTTTTACTTTAGAAGCAAAAAAACGTTGACATAGATGATAATTTTTCATATTTTTTAACGAAAGTATGCTTCAGAGTGAAAAAAAAATATATCGAAATTTGTCGATATCTCAATTACTTCATGAGTTATCAGCGTTTAAACGTTTCCAAAACTCCCGAAATCGATATTTTTTGAAAATTATAACTCCTTAAAGAGAAGAGATAAAAATCTACAAATTAGTGTGGATATTCCTTTTATGGGGTAAAATTTTACAAAAAAAATCAGCAAAATAAAAAATGGCCGGGGTCACGGCCTAGCTTAAATGGCGTGGAATGCCTCATATATATATATATGTATATAAATTTCATACTGCTTTCTATGTAAACATTATATATTTTTCCTTATTTCTTTATGAGGTCTCAATTAATTCCTGAGTTCCAACATATACCCTTGCGAGTTTTTACGTATAACCCTTCCCAATTGAACTGCTTTCTATCACTCCCTACCCGCTCTTCACTAACCGAACCTAACTTCCGTTGCGTCCACGGCCGTCTTAAGGGGTCTTCTCACTTTAGTCACGAAAAAGGCTTTTTTCATAATTTTCTTTGATAGGTTTATATTATAGATATTGATATAAAAGTTGTTACATTTAATTAATACACTTTCGAAATACAATGAATTTTTTTTTAAATTTATTTCAGTCATTTCATGATCATTAATATAATTTGTTATAATAAATTACTTCATACGTAAACTTTATATGTAACGAGAGCAAGAGAAAGCAAAAAAATCTTTCTACAATGATAAAATTAATAGTCAAATATCATATGCTATACGACAATGATGCTAAATTAAATGCTGCCGGCGATAATGACAAAAATGTGCCCCAATACATGTCATATATTGTTCATGATTAAGACGAAAATAAATATAACTTCTTTTGTTTTGCAGTAATTGCGGGAACAAGATATATATATATATATATATATATATATATATATATATATATATATTATATACGGGGTGTTCCAGAACTGACTGCGTTCCCTGAAATGGGGGGTTGGGGGGTGAAATTCTGGGTCAATTGATATGAGCATGTCTGGGTCTCAGGTCAACTCCTGAATTATTATTAATTTTTAAAGGCGGGCCAATCAGGTACGCCTGAAGAGCCTGCGTAGGTCGGTAGCGATGAGCGCGTATAGTGGCGCCTGTAGGTGCGGCGCTCCCTCCAGGGACGCGCGTATCTCTCGTCGACGTACGCTAGCTCATCGGGCGCACCTCATTGGCCCGCCTTCAAAAATTAATAATAATTCAGGAGTTGATCTGAGACGCACATATGCTTATATCAATCGACTCAGAATTTCACCCTCAACCCCCTATTTCCGGGAACGCATTCAGTTCTGGAACACCCTGTATATATATACACAAAATGAATTGTTAAATACCAAATGGTATATGTCCACTGCTGAATGAAATACTTCTCAAATAAATGTAAATAAATGCATTACATATTTTTTAAATAATGAATTTCAAAAAAATATGAAAAAAAATTAATACTGATTAAATGAATATATATATATATATATATATATATATATATATATATATATATATATATATATATATATATATATATATATATATATATATATATATATATATATATATATATATTAGGGTGATTCGTTTCAGGGTAACTTTTTTTTCTGACCCATCGTGCCCGAAAACCTTTAGTTGGTACCCAAAAACGAAGTTTCGTGAAAGGGGGGTGTTGTCAAAAAATGATTGGAGGTCGCGAATCAAAATTGAAGGTTTCCCATTTGATTAACATTGAAAAAAATGTTTTTCTCATTATTAGTGTTACCATTCCGCGAATTTTGATATCGCGATATTTTCCAAGTGGGTTCTCATAGGAAATATGATACTTTACAATAAAGTTCATTGAGCTATGTCCGTAAATTCAACCGTTTCAGCGGTATCATTATTTCAAGTGAATATTGTATGAAAATATCTATTCAAACGACTGTAACGCCTAAGCTATTAGATATATCGAAAAAAAATTCAAATGAGAACTATGTAGAGAAAATAATTTGCTACAAAAAAGTCTTACAAGCCGAGCCCGTAAATTCAACTCTTTCTCAGCTATAGGTGGATGAAGTAAATGAAGTATAGATTTATTTTGTTTAAAAAGAATCTATTTATTTTACTTCATCCACCTATAGCTGAGAAAGAGTTGAATTTTCGGGCTCGGCTTATAAGACTTTTTTGTAGAAAATTACTTTCTCTACAAAGTTCTCATCTGAATTTTTTTCGATATATCTAATAGCTTAGGCGTTACAGCCGTTTGAATAGATATTTTGCACAGTATTCACTTGAAATAATGATGACGCTGAACCGGTTGAATTTACGGCCATGGCTCAATGAACTTTATTGTGGAGTATCATATTTCCTATGAGAACCCACTTGGAAAATATCGCGATATCAAAATTCGCGGAATGGTAACACTAATAATGAGAAAAACATTTTTTTCAATGTTAATCAAATGGAAAACCTTCAATTTTGATTCGCGACCTCTAAATATTTTTTGGCAACACCCCCCCTTTCACGAAAGTTCGTTTTTGGGTACCAACTAAAGGTTTTCGGGCACAAGGGATCAAAAAAAAAGTTGCCCTGAAACGAATCACCCTAATATATATATATATACACACACACACACACACAAGCAGTTAAAGAGCACTGTCACACGGAGACGTCGCTCGTCCATAGAATAAGTATTGGTCGCGACTATTGTTGCATTGTTCGGCTGCTGATTGGAATTTAAATTTTATTCATAGGCTCGTTCATATGAGGGCAGTTATGTATTCAAATCGGACTGCCAGCATTCGGGCCTCGCTTATATGCAGTCACCTCGATCCATCGAGCATTGTCTCTTTCCACACTCTCGTCTCGTTTCTCACTGCGGCATTGCTCAGACTCGTTTCGATTCGTTCTGACCGAGGCAAACGTTCGCTTCGATTTCGTGCGACCAGAATACCTTAGCATTTTGGGATCTTTCTTTTTCCCCCCTATTTCCCTATAATCAGCTTCGTAAAAATAAATATCCTCGTCCAAAAGTCGCGGTCGAGAAAAATCCCTAAATATCGCAAAATTCGTAAAGTGCGCGATAGCCGCGGGATAAAGGATATTTCGGCTATTTTTACCTTTAGTTAGGTCGTCCCACCGCAAAGGGCGGGGGACATGGCGCATCCTCCCGGGTCTTATTCCAGACGAGTAAGGGAGCAAGTATTTGGCATGACGTCAAACGTAGATATTAGGATTCCCTGGGGGTAGCTCGGCTGGTCAAAAGGACCGGTGAGGTAGAGGGTTGCTGGGGGGGGGGGGGGGGGGGGCGGGAAGGCCGGGATGGAACGAAGGCGATGTGGTGACCGTTCGTGCATCACATTCGTGACCGGCCTGCAGGCATGGGCGACCTGGCATCCAAAACTAACGCCACTACGAACACCGAGTAGAAAAGTGGTAGCATCGAATCTTCAATCCACCCGCTCGGCTCGTTTTTCCATCACCCCTTCGACTTACAACGCTATCGCAGCCGCTTTATTTCTTCTTCTTTTTCATACGGGCTTTTCGTGTTATCAGCCGGAGGGAGGCATTGTAACTCGTTTTTTCATATTATTTATTTTTGTCGGACATACCTCATTTTTATCGTCCCATCTTTATTATCATCTCTATTGTTTTTTTATTTTTTCGTCTTGCATTTTATTCGATCGATCCTTATTGTTTTTAATAAGTTATTATTGTAGGTCCGTTATAATGCTCGTTTTATATTTTGATTTTTGATTTTATTATTCTATGATATATCTACTTTATTCATATCTCATTATTTCCATAATCTGCATCATTGTTACTTTTTCTCATCATTCTCAATTTAACTAGTCCTTTTTCATATTATTTATTTTCGTCGGACATACCACATTTTTATCGTCCCATCTTTATTATCATCTCTATTATTTTTTATTTTTTCGTCTTGCATTTTATTCAATCGATCCTTATTGTTTTTAATAAGTTATTATTGTAGGTCCGTTATAATGCTCGTTTTATATTTTGATTTTTGATTTTATTATTCTATGATATATCTACTTTATTCTTATCTTATTATTTCCATAATCTGCATCATTGTTACTTTTTCTCATCATTCTCCATTTAACTAGTCCTTATTATTATTGTATTCTTAATCCTGTTATTTTCATTGCCGATACGTTATGATTTTATTTTCATCATATTGTTTTTTATCCATTTCCTTGTTCTAGAATTGACTTGATTGTTACCTCACTATCTTAATTATTATCTGTACTAGTTATATTTGTTTTTATTATTGTTATTATTATTATACATACGTGATAATTCTCTTTTTACATCGACATTGTTATTCTTTAATTCAATCATTCAAGGATATGCTTAAGGCGTCTGGCCACCTTGGCCGATCGAAAAATGGGTATATTAAAAAAAATAATAATAAACTCGAAAGTATGGGCCGGAATATGTTTATTTTTTTACACAACGTCAGAAAGTGCTTTAAGGGGTTACCCCCACTTGCGATTTTGAAAAAATCGATTTTTTTTTATTGCATTTTTTTGAAGTATAAGTATCCGGGCCCATACTTCTGTATGGGCCCGGAATAGATGACTCTATGTAAGTTTACAAAAAAAAATATTTTCTTCGTGTAAACTGAAATTGAAACTTTAAACGCGTTTTTCTCAAAATGGCATTTCTGAAGTCGGTGACCAAGATTACTCGAACACTAATGAACCGATCTTCTTGAAATTTTGCAGGCTTATTTAATATATAAAAATGTAGTCTTTAATCGTTCGATTTTTTTCGTTAAAATCGAACCATTAACTTTGACTATCCGCCATTTTGTGAAAAATGAATATTTTTTAAAATCCTTCGATTAAAGACTAGTTTATACTTATATTTGACTAAATCCATCCGCATTCTTTTTTCAGATGAGCCACTCCGCCGCAATGTTGGTCACCGCAAACCGTGTATATAAAAACATTATTTCATTGACGGCCATTTGCCACTAAACAATGTAATATTTTTCAATAAAAAAATTACTGAAAGTTCTTCAAGATGTGTTCTTTAAGATGGTACATTGATCGATTAAAAAAGTTTTGTAGTTTTCTTTAAAAAAATTCATGAAAAAGGCCTTTTTTGCGCTACAAGTGGGGGTAACGCCTTAAGAATAACGTTAATAAATTACCGTTCGAAATATAAAAAAATGGCGCCGTTATGCTCATTGCCGCGGAGGCCCTCCGCACGATACGCGCGGTCGTTGTCCCAGCTGTTACCCGGTCATGTCACATCAGAAAAAAAATCAGCTCATTCGTGAGTAGTGTCGCTACAATGTAGCGTGGCGGTTTTTTTTTCGACCATTAAAAAAATTATGGTGAGCCGAAGAAGAAAATTTGTATTTTTCACCGAAATTTTTCGAGCAAAAACAATAATAAAACAAAAACTAATCAAGTTATCGCAAAAATCCTACGTGACATATTAGATAATGTATCTAAAAGTATTTTGTAAAAATTTGAAAGCAATCGGACCGATAGCTTACGATATTTCGACAGTACCAGTTAAAAAAATGTAGTTTTGAGATGACACAGAACAGCTGCGTGAGCTAAACCGTGCGAGTTATGAACACGGATCCAACCGCATGGTCGACCGCTCGCAGCGGCTCAACCTTACTGCCGAAAAATAACTGTAACTTGGTCAATTTTGCGTTTTTCAATACGTACTATGGCTTAAATTGTTCTTAACAGTTTAGGCTTTATTTAGAAAAAAATAATTTAATGAAAAAAAAATTACACGGTAGCCAGATGCCTTAATTGTTGCCACATTATCCTTATTAGCATCTGTGCTATTTTGATTTTGTCTTACTATTCATATTGCAACTTTTTCATTATTATCATTGTTTTCATTGCCTTAAGTTTCTACCGACCCCGAGTAAGTTAAATAAATCAATGAGCTAACCCTTTTTTCCACCGAATCCGCCGCCGTCGCCCCTCCCCCCGCCCTAATTAAACGGGAACAACGGGGTGTCGTCCCTTCGACGATTCCGTCCACGGGAATAATTGGGCGAGCGCAACGAAAAGCCAAGCGTTGGATAAGTCAAGTGCATATTTCACTCGGAGAAGCGCGTGACAAAATGAGCTACAGAACGCTCGCGGGGGCGGCGGTGGAGCGCGGGAGCGCGAAGTGCGCGCATTACGCTTCAAGAATTCTTGACTTCCGCTCTGACTCTCCCTAGTTAAGAAATCAAACGGTGCCAGGGTGATTCCCAGCCCTTCACCCCGCCTCTTCAGCCCTTTCCTCGGCCCTTCATGCGAGGGGTGAGTGAGGGAGAGAGAGAGAGAGAGGGGGGGGGGGGAGCTGGGTTTCTGGGAATCAACGAGATAGTCGAGATGAGGACGTGTGTAAGGGTGAGCCGCGAAACTTTCCTAGTCCAGATTTAACCATCTCGTGTGTTATACCCTCCATCTATCTTAGTGTTCTACCTCTGCTTGTATATCTTTACACCCACGGAGAGAGGGAGAAGAGATAGAGAGAAAGAAAGAGGGGTGGGAGAAAAAGAGAGAGAGAGAGAGAGAGAGAGCGAGAGAGAGAGAGAGAGAGAGAGAGAGAGAGAGAGAGAGATACACACCCACCCTCATATTCCTATATATATATAAATCATGCTGTCCCAACTATACGTCCGCAGTCATACGCCATTTCAATCTTTGCCTTCTGGTCTCCATCCCTCTTTAGGAATTGCAAATTTTCGGCAAGTTTTCGTTAGGGAAATACCGGGCGGGAAGACGTCGGTATACGATGATACCCGGGGCCGCAATGTTCTTCGTATACAAAGTGGCTACGTGAAGAGTTGACGTGGCTGCTGAGGGTGAGGAGGAACGGGGTAGGGCGATGAAGAGGAGAGGTTGTCGGATGCTGAGGAAATGACGGAGAGAAGAGAGAGAGAGAGAGAGAGAGAGAGAGAGAGAGAGAGAGAGAGTCCTGGGAGGAGGAAGCGTTCGGGCTGCAGGGGGCCGACGAGGGATAGACGAGGATAAGGATATTTCGAGGAAGAGCAGGAGGTCGGGCTGACTGTGGATGTAGCCCGGGTACTCCACGGTAAAAGCACAAATATTTGACGGGTAAATAGAGTGATACTTGATGCGGCTCCTGCTGGCTGCCACACGACTCCGCCAACCGACTCCAGACTATCCTCTCGCCTCGCGCTTTTACCATCGGTCGGTATAGCTCGCGTTCCGGCGGCTCGAGAGGGCTTGCGGAGGGAACGGGAAAATCCCCTCGCGATGCTTCGGGAAAGCCTTCCGCATCGGCCACCCAGTTTGCACAGTGGCAAGATCTCACCAGCCCTCCCCGCCATTCTTCCAAGGACCAGCAGGGCGTTCCCTTCGCCGCGCCACTGTGTAAATTGTAAACACCGGAGCTGCAGCTCGCGCGACTCCTGGCTGCATCCGCGGGACGTCCATGGAATATCGGATTAACGGAGCTTCCTCATACCGGAACGGGGGATGGAAGGGGGTTAGGAAGAGTCGCTCGCGCGAAACTTACCGTGGGCAATCAGGCTCCACCAAGCTTCGACCGGACGCGCAGCTCTTTTTGACGGCTAGACTGCCGCGTTCCAGAAACGCCGTGCAGTTCGAACACTAGACAGTCCCGGAAATGATGAACTCCAGGGGAGTCGCGGTCTGCAAACGTCGTTGCACGTAATCCTGTTTGCGTTTACTTTTCATCGGTTTGGGGCCTGTTAGGTCCATTTTTTTAGTGATGATGGGCTTGTTGGGTTATCTTTTGAGTGATTTAGGCCACGTTGAAACGATTTTTTTTATTGATTTAGGGCCCGCTGAGTCCATTTTCTATTGAATTGGGGCCCGCTGGGTCCATTTTCCATTGAATTGGGGCCTGTTTGGTCCATTTTCCACTTATTTGGGACCGACAGGGTTTGTTTTTCATTGATCTACGGCCTGTTAGGTTTAATCGATTTGGGGACCGTTCGGTCAATTTTCGAGTGATTTGGGACTCATTGGGTTCATTTTTCATTGATCTAGGGCATGTTTGGTTCGCTTTTAATTTACTTGGGACCTGTTGGATTTGTTTTTCATTGATCAGCCTGTTGGGCCCATTTACCATCGATTTGGGGCCTGCTGGATTTGTTTTTCATTGAGCTAGGGCCTGTTGGGTCCATTTTTCGTTGACTAAGGCCTATTGGATTCATTCTCCATTGAAGTGGGGCCTGTTAGGTCTATTTTTCAGTGATTTAGGCCCTGTTGAGTCCATTTTTCATCGATCCAGGCCACGGTGGGTCGATTGATCATCAATTTGGTGCCTGTTCGGTCCATTTTCACTTGACTTGGGTCTCCATTTTCCATTGATTTGTGACCTGTTGGATTTGTTTTTCATTGATCTACGGCCTTGGGTCATCGTTTGATGGATTTGCGGCCTGTTGAGTCAATTTTCGAGTGATTTGGGGCTCATTGGGTTCATTTTTCATTGATTTAGGGCCTGTTGGGTCTGTTTTTCGTTGACTTAGGCCCCGTTGAGTGAATTTTTCATTGATACGGGGCCTGTTTGTTTGAGTTTCTTCGCGTTTGCATTGTACTCTCGGTTGATCGACCAGTGGGTTGTTTGACCTTTCGTTAACACAATTCGCCTGTCTCTCTTCTCCATTCTTTTCCCCTCCGAAGGGCACCGCTAATTTTTCGCGACAGAAAGATCTAGGGCAGGATCCCGGAAGATTCGTTGTTCGTCATCCGCAAATGTTCGGGCCCGTTTCCTCTTTTTTGCTTGCTTCTGTTGGGTGTTCTCTCGAGCCGATCAATCTTCGTGTATCACCTTACGCCACCGCAGGCTCGCGAAAATACATTCGCCGGCACCGAAAAATGGGAAAAACGGTGAAACATCGTTTGTAGGTTGGATAGTGAATGGCGACAGGTGAGGGAATAAATAAAAATATCCGAACTCGAGTCGCGTCGAGGTTGCCGCAACACACTGTGCTGAAAGTTCTTTTCAGGATGGCTGAAACCCGAGGATTCTATCTCGTGTGTTATTGGCATCGGGACGAGGAGGGTCCGTAGAATGGGAGGAGCGGATCGGGGGGTGGCGGAGGAGGAAGAAGGAAGAGTGATGTGGGAGACAGAAAAGGGTGTTAGCGTCGCAGTGAACGCGAGGGATAAAAGGAGCCGCGCGTATGGTTCGAGCTTTTCCTTTCCTCCCGTCTTCATCCCTTCGCTTCGTAATACGTTTATAACAAATTGTAGCTACCCCCCACCCCCCTCAATGAAAATGCACGAACGATGGAAAATAAAATTCGATTTCCCCGTTTTACAAAGTATACAATAATGTTTTGGCGCGAAGAAGGCGGAATCGTGAATTCCAGAATTAAAACGGAAAGGGCGCAGACGCTGAATATGGATTGTTAAATTTCAGTGGGTCGTGAAAAATCATTCGGCACGTTTGCAAAGAGGAATCTCCCCTTTTTTTGACGTCAGCAACTGCAAGTTTGGTTTTCGAAGGTCGCTCGTAAAAATATAACGACGTCGAGGACCGTCCGGTCTGATCACTTCAAGAAAGACAAACAAAGAAGGAGGGAGAGGGATGCATTTAATTCGTGTACCAACTTCGCACGGCGCTATTAAATAAAATAATGGAATAGTATGGTGAATTGTCCGAAAGTTGAAGGCTCGTCGGGAAGCACTGGATGAAAAGTTTGAGGCAGGAGTCTGAAGGCTCTGGGAAATAACCATTGCATTTAAACCAGGACGAGACCAAGGGAATTAAGGATTTGTGAAAGGGAGGGGCACGGAGGAGGGGATGTGAAGCACGGGGGTATAAAACGAAATCAGGAGAGCTTTCTGTGCTCCGCAGCGCAGTTGAGCTTTACCGCGAGACAACGAGAACCGACCGCTTGGACCTGCTGACCGAGCCACTAGGGGCTGCTCATGCGGTTTGCCTCGTTCTACTGCCGCCGGCAAGATAAACACTCGCCAATTATAAATTTCTCGCATGCAAATGCGAGAGAAGAGGCGAACAATGTACACACGTTCAACTTAATATATATATATATATATATATATATATATATATATATATATATATATATATATATGCCGGTGTGTTTCCATACATAAACATAAATAAATTTATATGTATTAATAGAAATATTACATTTTGCTTACAAACTTTTAATATATATGTGTGTGTGTGTGCGTGTATACAAACACATATATACAGGGTGTTAGGAAGGTAGATGCAAAGCCTTAAGGGGGTGATAAGTCACCTCGTTAGGAACATATCTAACCTAGGTTACCTTAGTCCAAAGTCTAAGGATTTCGAGTTATCATGGTAAGTATGATTTTTAGAAAATTTCCCAAAATTGGATACCAACTCGTTTACCTCTTATGTTAATACAATTTTTTTAAAACAGCATTAACATGAGAGGTATTTTTATTGTTTGAAGAGTTTTTAATTACTCAACACGTCCCATTTGGTTACTTGTGTGGATACAGATGATCGTATTGGTATTTGTCGATTAAATACACGGTAAGCTAAGACGCGAATATGTTTGTAGTTACCAATTATTGTCTGTTTGAACATTATGAATGAATTAGTACCTAAGTTTGGGAAATATTCCAATAATCCTACTCACCATGATGACTCGAAATCCTTAGACTTTAGACTAAGGTAACCTAGGTTAGATATGTTCCTAATGAGGTTACCTATCACCCCCTTAAGGCTTTGCATCGACCTTGTAACCCTGTATACCAGGTGTGTAAGTATGAAACCGGAATTTTTGTACAGAAAAAACACGTTTATTGTAATGGTATGATACAAAGTAACTTATTCAAAGTATTGTCCATCGCTATCTATACATTTTTCCCATCTTTCTGGCAATTTGTGGATTCCGCGCCAAAAGAACTGTTGCTCTTTTGCGGCAAACCAGTCATCGAGCCATTTTCGTACATCTTCGTAAGAAGTAAAGCGCTGCTCAGCAAGTGCGTGTCCCATCGATGCAAACAAGTAGTAATCGGATGGGGCAAGGTCCGGTGAGTAAGGCGCGTGCTGAAGAATCTCCCAACGGAACGATTCTATCGTTTCCAGGACCTGTTTTGCTTTGTGTGCTGGTGCATTGTCATGCAGCAAAATCACCTTGTGTTGTCTTTGTTGGTATTCTGGTCGTTTTTCATGCAAAACTCGATCCAAATCGGTCATTTGTTGTCGGTAGCGTTGAGTATTGACAGTTTCCCCAGGTTTCAGCAGCTCGTAGTAGATTACGCCCTTCTGATCCCACCAAACACACAGCATTGTCTTTCGTCCGTAGCGGTTTGGTCTTGCCGTCGATGTTGATGGTTCACCCGGAGTAACCCATGACTTTTTGCGCTTAGGATTCTCGAAACATATCCACTTTTCATCGCCAGTCACAATTCGATGGAGAAATGACTTTCTTTTGAACCTGGCGAGTTCATGTGGAACCCATTTCCCCACCTTTTGTATCTTTCCCATGGCTTTCAACCGAAGGGAGATGGCTTCTCGGGTCACCTTTAACTGATCCGCCAGTTGTTGTTGTGTTTGAGCGTCGTCTTCGTCCAACAAGGCTTGCAGGTCAGCGTCTTCAAACTTTTTCGGTGGTCTTCCACGTTCTTCGTTCCTCACGTCAAAATCGCCACTTTTGAACCGTTTGAACCACTCGAATCTCTGTGTTTTACCGAGAGCATGCTCACCAAACGCCTCCACAAGCATTCGGTGCGATTCGGCTGCGGTTTTCTTCAGATGAAAACAGAAAAGTAGTGCTGTCCGCAAATCGTAATTTGTTGGCACAAAACTCGACATGTTTATCTCTAATAAACTAATGCTACTGAATGAAACTCGTGTTATTGTGAGTTGCAAATCTTTGTCGGATATCAATACAATAACAAGACACCGCTGACGTGATGTGTCGGTAACTGCATCGACATCTAGCGCCACCTATGGGCAAATTCCGGTTTCATACTTACACACCTGGTATATGTGAACATGTGGACATTGTTCGCCTCTCCTCTCGCATTGACATGCAAGAAATTTATAATTCATATAAATTAATGATACAATTAATAAATAAATTAACTGAATTTATATAAATATTACATTCTTTCTTATATATAAATTTTTTTATATGTATGTATATGAAGTTGGTTTTTTCTTCATCTATTGTACAAATATACATATATATTTATATGTATATATAGGTAAGTTTACATATCGCTTTTACACACCTCGTCATTTTTCGTTTTCAGTTGCAAAAGTGATAAGAGAAATAGTACGCAAATTATGATACGAAAATTTCCGAGTAAATCAATCCCTATCGATGTAACCCCAATATCCGTTTAAATTTTCGTTCGAATCCCTTTCATCCCTTAATGGCCCCCTTTCCCCAGAATTCGTAGTATTCACGCAATTACTGGCAGATTCAAATAGGCTAAACGAACGGTTAACAAAATAGTCTGATGAAACGGGGTAAGTTGTGTATATATGCCAGATAGACGAGGGTGTGTGTGTGTGTGTGTGTGTGAGAGAGAGAGAGAGAGAGAGAGAGAGAGAGAGAGAGAGAGAGAGAGAGAGAGAGAGAGAGAGAGAGAGAGAGAGAGAGAGAGAGAGAGAGAGAGAGAGAGAGAGAGAGAGAGAGAGAGAGAAGAATCGCTTGCTCAGCAGCTCGGTATCAATGGAGACAAATTGAGTTGGCCGGTGATCGATGAAGCTCACCGTCCGTGACGCGAAGTTACGGTACCGCGCGTACAACGTTTTCCCTTCCCCAATCCCTTTACTACCCTTACTGCCCCGTCGGTTTACCAAGAGCCGCTTGATCGGCTGCTGCTTCTGCTATTTTACGGTTTCCCTGTACCTGTTTCGCCTGTACATCCTTCCCGGTCCTCGCTCAGTCCACCTCCAGCCGACCCCGCCGAACTTTCCAACCCCCAACTCGTCGCGCCGAACGGATTCGGGGTAGGCATTTTCGAAGTTTGGGTTCCGGTATTGCGAATGGAAATTATTTCTAGCTTTTTGTCGTCTCGCGAGCTTTGATTCGTCAATTAGTTTCGGTATGGATAATAAGAGTCCATTGATTCGTCATTTAAAGAAATACAACAAATTACAATGAATACAAAAATCTTGAGATGTTATTCTTTATTTGTGTCACAGCGATTATATTCCGAATAGCGCTTGTATTTTCCATTTTGGCAACAATATTTATACGGATAATCGCTTTTTTGAGTAATTAACACTTTTTCTTGATCCACATGAGTTTTGCGGAAGATTGAAAAATCATATAGTGTAATGGAGTGTCGTTGAGTTTGTTTGTTTGGGTTTTTTTTCGTTTTTTGGACAAGGAGTGTCGTTGAATTTTATTGAGAAGTAAAATTAAGTTTTCACTTGTTTAAATATTGTGACAATGCAAACTTGAGTCAAAAAAAGAGAAAATATATATACAAGTGTAGTAGAACGAGAGATGTGGGGATTAAATCATGTGTGATGATAAATAAAAACGGTAGTATGGGGAATATGATTTAGATATTCTATAACCTGAACAATTAAATATTCAAAGCATATTTGAACTGGATGTATGATCTTAAGGGGTTAGGCCACTCTAGAGGCCGAAAAAATCGGCTTTATGGGGATTTTTTTTTTGAAAAACCACCAAATAAATCGAGATTACAAAAAAGGGTGTTTATCGTACACATCAGTGACTGTATACAATAAATTTTTGAAGCGATTAATTTCAAAATGGCGGCGGTACAGCGTTTCTCTCAAAACTGCATTTTTTAAGTTGGCCGGCAACATAACTCAGACAATTTTCAACCGATTCACTTGAAATGTTGAATGTATCTAGAAAAATTCATTGTCTATGGAAGTACGTAGGTTTTTTTTATATGGCATAGTTCACTTGTTATTAACAATTATTTGAAGAAATTTTGCACTCCAAAAATTTGCCTAAAAAATCGTCAGATAATTGTTAATAACAAATGAACTATGCAATATAAAAAAAAATCCTACGTACTTCCATAGACGGTGTATTTTTCAAGATATATTCAACATTTGAAGTGAATCGGTTGAAAATTGTCTGAGTTATGTTTCCGGCCAACTTAAAAAATGCAGTTTTGAGATAAACGCTGCACAGCCGCCATTTTGAAATTAATCGCTACGAAAATAATCATTGTATACAGTCACTGATATGTATGATAAACACCCTTTTTTGTAATCTCATTTTATTTGGTAGTTTTTCTGAAAAAAAAACCCAAAAAGCCTATTTTTCAGCTTCTAGAGTAGCCTAAGGCCTTAAGGCGGTCCTCCAGTTTCTCGGGTCGAACAAATCGATTTTTTTTTCATAAATCACACCTACAACATGTGTAGAAAATGTGTGCCAAAGGATTTTTCGATATCCGAAGTGGTTCACAAGTTACGGCCCTGGAACGGAGCAGGTATACGGAGCAGGTATACTTTCAAACGCGTTTTTCTCGAAACACCATTTTTCGAAACGGTGACCACGATATTTCAGAAACTACTGCACCGATCTTGTTCAAATTTATACAGCATCTTTAATATGTTATAAGCCAACGATTGAACTAGGATTATCATGATTGCTTCGATAGTTTTTTTTGTACGAGCGAAAAACTTAAGAAAAAATGAGTAAAAAATAGAATGTAATTTTCAAAAGTGTATAACAAAGTCAATTTTTGTAATTTAGAATTCACTCTAGTTCAATCGCTAGTCTTAAATATGAAGATTAAAATGCCGTTTGGTTTTTTGATTTCAGATAAGCAGAACAGCCGCAATCTTGGTCACCGTCAAGTACCGCTTTTACTTGATGTCTTCCTGTCGGCCACTATAACGTTTATTCTATTATATATTTTGACTTCAAAAAATTTGTAAAGCTTATTTAAATATTAATAAAGATTATGCAAAAACAATGAGATTGATTATTTCGATGCTTTGCCCGTAAAAAATTATTGAAAAAGCCGTAAAAAAAACAGCCGAGAAACTAGAGGACCGCGTTAAATCAAACTAATTTTGAATTACATACAAATATCGAGTTTACAAATAGAGACAAGATGTACGATGTATTGGTAGATATTGGTAGATCTCTAAATAAATTCTAGTATTCCAAAACTCAAAGAAAATTTGAAAAAATAATTTCACCGAAAAAAGATTTCGGCTAGGTACAAATCAATTTTTGAATGACAAAAAAATACAGTGCAATTGAATAATATCGTAATATACAATAGAACGTTCATTTGTTGACAGCAAGCAAAGTGAAAGATGAGTTTCCAAAAAATAATGGCCCAGTATTTAGTATCAGATTGGTCGAATAGAATAGAACGCGTTAAAGGGATCAAGCGATCGTCTGTTTGTACGACGTTGATTCGGGTGTCGGAATGCCCTATCGTGCGAGCATCAGGAGCTCTTGTTATTCACGGTACCAGCTTGGGCATGAACGTGAGATAGCGTAGGATATAGGATGTATGGGGAAGCGTGAGGGGTTGGGGGGGTGGGAACTATAGCCCTTATTGAGATGCGCGAGGGTTGCCGAACGACTCGCTGCCTTCGGTGCTGAGTAAACCTAGACTATCGGCTTTTAGTTGATTAACGCTCGCACCGACTATCGTGAGCTCTATCTCGGTGGATCACTCACCGTCTCTTTCCTTCCTCCGTTTACCTTTTTTCTACGATCGTGGTGAAAAAAAAACAATAGTTAAACGTTGCGATTTTTCGAAAGTTTCGTGGAAATAATTCTAAAAAACTCAGATGAGTAGAAAAATCAAATTACGAAATGGCTTTTACAAAAAAATGGAATAGTGGATTTCGGAGGCCCATTTTTAATTAATATAATTCAGAAAGAAAATTTAAAAAATTGCTATTTTAAAATTAACGAAATTTTAATTTTTCGAGTGTGTTTGAATTTTAACTCGAGATGTATTACCATATCTGTGGCCCCCTAATTCTGACTACGCAGTCTTCATATTTGACCCAAAATAAGACTTTTTTCAAGAGTGGTAAAGATCGTAATTCGACCCTTAAGGGGGTGAAACGGGGTTTTTAAAGTTTATACGAGACAACCGATTTTTTGGTCAGATTTGCTTGAAACTTTGTATAAATATACTCCAATGCAAATAATTAAACATGTATCTGTTTGAGTTTGTTTGGTGTATTTATGCCAACGCAAACGAACACAGTTAAGGGGTTAAAAGTACTACTTGACTGTCTACACTCACCGAACAGCGAGGAAAATACTTAAAGTAATCGGCCCAGTGGCCGTCAGCGTCCTAGTGATCGTCATGGTTACGCCTTAAGGGGAGATATACACCTAGGAGCCGGAAAAAGGTCATTTTAGTGATTTTTTTAAAGGAAAACTTTGAAATTTCGGATTGGGGCTTTAATTATCTAAAAGTATATACATTCAAAAATATGTTTAATTTTCTTTATTTAAAAATATCAAAAATACACAAGGATATTGTATGATTCTTGGAGCGTCGTAAAAAAATCTGCGTATACGGAACCCACTGGCGTTTCTTCAAAAATCATCTGAAAATAAAACCAAAAAATTATTAAATTAGATACTATAACCTAGTACTTGTCATAGCCGATTTTGAAAATATCGATTTATGACAAAATGGCGGACGGTTGAACATAAATAGTGATTTTTGGGCAAAAAATTAGTTATTATTTTGCCTATATAACAAAAACTAAGTAACGGAAAAAAATCCTATGACAAGTGCTAGATAATGGTGTATAGAAGAACCACAAAAAACCTCACGGCAATCGGTTCATTGGTTTTCGATAAATTTTGGGTACCGATTTGAAAAACGTGGTTTTGAGAAAAACGCGTTTGAAAATTTGGGAATGAATAAATCATGAAATTTGTCAACTTACATGGAATCATCGATACCAGGCCCATAGTGTAGGTCTTCTACGGTCGACGGAATGTTCATAGCTTCTAAATCCTCGACCTCGACCATCTAGATGTATATCTCTCCTTAAATACGTATTTTAAGATAAAAATCAGTCCTTCTTGCAGATCTGTGCTACTTTAGCTCTCAGGACGTATTTACTATGTTGTATTACATTTTCACACCGATAAGTATACGTATTCAAGAATAATCAAATTAAATAGATTCCGCTACGACGTCTAGCTGTCATTTCGGCCGAATCCTTCATTATGAGGTCAACGTGAACCATGTCACATTTTGGGTGATTTGAAAATGCCTGTGGACTTGCGTGAAGCAAGTTTTCGTTCAAGTGATTAACAAGGATCTCAGTTTTGCGTTCGGCATAAAAAAATATAGTTTCATGGTAATTTCATCGAGTTTTCATATATGACGATTACCGGTTCGGCAACACAAACACTCTGCCGATTAATCGCCACGGCTGTCGATAACTGGGACAATGTTAGCAAAAAAAGAATCTTACGAATCGAATATTAGTTCATAGAAAATCAGAAAAGAAATATTGGGCCCGTAATTAGCATTGGCTGAAGAATCCACGGATCAGTAATCGTCATACACATATTCGCGATAGTAAAAAGATGTACATATAAATAAATGTTGTCGATTACTGAGTCGTGACCGTGTCGATATCTGGGTACGTCCTGAACACAGGTGAACACCACTCGATCGAAAGAATATTAAAAATTATTATATGAAAAAATAGTTGTTTATAATGACTACAAATAAATAAAAATTCTAATTCTGACGTAATAGGCAAAAATTAGTTATGTTTTTGAAATTAATAAAGTTGTATGGATGAGAAATTTATATTTCAAACTCTTTATCAATTTTTTAAATAAAAATCATAAAGTTTGTGACAGAATGCGTAAAAATTATTCTGCAGTTCTATATGCAGACATAATCGAGTCAACAAAGTCCTACGAACCTTTGCATAATTAGTTAAGACCTTATATACCTTTGGACGATGGGAAAACAAGGCGTTTGGGATTTTTTTTTAATACTAATGAAGCAATCAAAACGAGGTCTAGAGGGTTTATTTCACATATCTGAGGGTTTATTTCACATATCTCCAACGAGCGGACTCGTTGGAGTCGCACATGTGCACCCAGAAGAATTTTTTTTCCCCGCAATCTATTTTTTAGAAATCATTTTTAAGAAAATCGCTTTTTTTACTGGAGCAACGGCCTTTGTTCGTTTCCAAAAACCGCAATTGTTAATCGATTGTAAAAATCCTGTGTACATCGCTATAAAATGCATCTAAGAAGTTATAATCGAAATTTGAATTCAATCGGTTAAAAAATGCATGGCCCACGAGTCTGCCCGATTTTGAAAACATTTCTTCATGAAAAACGCGTTTAAAGTTTGAAAACCATTTTTCTAGATGTCTTCAAAAAATGTCCACCTAAAATCACTTTTGCATATCATTTTCGGCATGTTGTACATAATTTATGTTAATTAAAAAAAAAAACAATTTTTTTTTCCAAATGTATATAAGGCCTCGAAGGAGTTTGAACGCAAGTGACGATTATTGAGACGTTCCCATTGCGATTACCAGACCAACTATCATGGCGGCATGACGATGACTCGTACAATTGCATCTTATAACCTTTACGAAATATTTTCTCGAAAACTGTACCAGGCACGGGAATTTCACAACGACCTTCTTTTTCGTAATAAAAAACTGATTAAGAACGACTTAAAATAACTTTTACTCACTTTCCTAGTTGAGCTATATAAATTTGCAAAGTCAAGCGATCTGCTTAAGGTGGTCCTCTAGTTTCTCGGGTCAAAAAAATCGATTTTTTTTCATAAATCACATCTACAACATGTGTAGAAAATGTGTGCCAAAGGCTTTTTCGATATTCGAAGTGGTTCACAAGTTACGGCCCTGGAACGGAGCAGGTATACGGAGCAGGTATACGGAGCAGGTATACTTTCAAACGCGTTTTTCTCGAAACACCATTTTTCGAAACGGTGACCACGATATTTCAGAAACTACTGCACCGATCTCGTTCAAATTTATACAGCATCTTTAATATGTTATAGACCAGCGATTGAACTAGGATTATCATTATTGCTTCGATAGTTTTTTTTGTACGAGCGAAAAACTTGAGAAAAAATGAGTAAAAAATAGAATGTAATTTTCAAAAGTGTATAAAAAAGTCAATTTTTGTAATTTAGAATTCACTCTATTTCAATCGCTAGTCTTAAATATGAAGATTAAAATGCCGTTTGGTTTTTTGATTTCAGATAAGCAGAACAGCCGCAATCTTGGTCACCGTCAAGCACCTCTTTTACTTGATGTCTTCCTGTCGGCCACTATAACGTTTATTCTATTATATATTTTGACTTCAAAAAATTTGTAAAGCTTATTTAAATGTTAATAAAGATTATGCAAAAACAATGAGATTGATTATTTCGATGCTTTGCCCGTAAAAAATGATTGAAAAAGCCGTAAAAAAAACAGCCGAGAAATTAGAGGACCGCGTTAAGGTGACGATTACTGGGCTATCTACCTTAGTGTTATAAATGTAAGAATAACTATAACCTCAACGATCATCAACAAAAATTCGCTGTTCAAGGACGTCGGTTCGTGGATTTACAACATCTTGTCGTCACCCGTGCAGAAATTTTGACAGGGATACCCTATGTCCGATCAAATCCCGATCAGGATTTGTCATGGATTCCCCAAAACCGGTAACCCGGTTAGAATCCAACTTGCATCCGTATCGGAATATGTATGACGACGATGGCATATCTTTGAAAATTTTGGCGTCACGTGTATTTTCGGTATTACTATGAAATTCCTATCTATAGGTAGGAATTTCCATCTAGAGGTTCCTATCTATAAAATTCCTATCTATAGATAGGAATTTCCAATTTCTATAGATAGGAATATCCAACGCAAAAGACTGAGATGGACGCAAAGGACGCCAAGTAGTCCAAAAAACGATAACCCAGTCGTAGTTTTCCATTTTTTATCGTGTTCTTACCTTTCATTTTTTAAATTGATATTTTAATTCACCAAAAATGTATAAATGTTAATTATTTTTATAATAAATTTAACATGCAATAATTCCATTTTTGCCATTTTATTTCAGCCTGTATTTACCCGTGATCCTTCCAAGATTCCTCAATGGTTCCATGGGGAATCTATTTAGAGTCATTAAAGGATCCGGTTCTGGATCCCTAATGGAATCCAGTTTACGGATCTTACATTTAGTCTTAGAATCTGATCCGATATCGGACTAGATCCCGACTGGGAGCCCGGGATACAAGTCAGAATCCAGCTGTATCCCTGCCAAAATTTCTGCACGGGCAGTTTAACTTGTATTCGCTGTAAGAAAGACATTTTTTTTAGGAAAACAGTGAAGGAAACCCGAATGGGATTGAATTCTATTTTACATATTTCCTGCGACAAGTGCTTTGCAACAACCCAATTTATGTCTACATACACACACACACACTTATATATAAATATGTATATCACGAACAAATACATGCATAAATTGAACAAATTAAATTTGTTTGCAGAATGAATTTATTTCACATCCGTCTCAGAATTACTAAAACTCGGGAAAAAAAACACGCTTCGAGTTCCCAGACCACGCGCCGATCAGCTGGCTGCAGCGTTCACTGTTGCCATTCCGTTGTAGATGGTTGGGCCCGAGTTCGGTGTGGAATAAAAGTGCCACTTTTCATAAGTCGATATCTCCTAAACTAAACGGTCAACATTTGTCATTGTTTTTTAAATAAATCCCACAATAGTACTGCGCATACGTGTGGTTTTATTTTGAAATCCTAAGATCCGTTAAGGGGAGGGTAGGGGTTTGCACTTTTGAAAAGTCGGCTTTTCTTATAGTTAAACATTTCAAGAATATAATTCCAAAATTTCAAGTCAATCAGAGCAAAACTCTCGAAGTTATTGACTATTTAGTCCCGCTCCTCTGACACTGTAGCTCCGACTTCTCTAAACTTCAAACGCGTTTTTCTCGAAACCCCTTTTTCAAAGTCCGTGATCACTGCTATTTGACAACTACATGACCGATTTATTTCAAACTTGGTACACACTTTCTACATATAAAATACCTTCCCCCAACGGTTAGTTTGAGATTTTTTTTAACATTGAGGGGGTTTTCCACCCCCAAAATGGCGGAATTTTTCGTGTAAAATCGCACTTTTCAATTTACATGACCACCAAAAATTTAGAAATGAAAGAAAATTATCAAAGACCGTTGGGGGGAGGATTTGATGATACTTTGACTAAATTTTAACGGTACTTGATTTCAGATCATTTCTAGCTGAGATACAGTGAACACCGCAAATCGTGTTTTTCCAAAGGCGTTCTTGGAAGAGCTTTGTCACCGGCTTGTTTGTGGATATTTTCGCGTACACATTTCACGGAATGTGCTTGAAATGACACTTAAAAATGTACAAAAGGTTTCAATAAATTTACTCTATCCATATAGATGAAAAAAATTCGCAAAAAAGTGTTTTTTTTTTTCACGCTGAAACCCCTATCCTCCCGTTAAGGCGTTACCCCTACTTGTAGCGCAAAAAAGGCCTTTTTCATGAATTTTTTTAAAGAAAACAACAAAACTTTTTTAATCGATCAATATACCATCTTAAAGAACACATCTTGAGGAACTTTCAGTAATTTTTTTATTGAAAAATATTACATTGTTTAGTGGCAAATGGCCGTCAATGAAATAATGTTTTTATATACACGGTTTGCGGTGACCAACATTGCGGCGAAGTGGATCATCTGAAAAAAAAAATGCGAATGGATTCAGTCAAATATAAGTATAAACTAGTCTTTAATCGAAGGATTTTAAAAAATATTCATTTTTCACAAAATGGCGGACAGTCAAAGTTAATGGTTCGATTTTAACGAAAAAACACGGCCGTTTTTTGGCTATAAAACGGCCATTTTTTTCGAAAAAAAAATCGAACGATTGAAGACTACATTTTTATGTATTAAATAAGCCTGAAAAATTTCAAGAAGATCGGTTCATTAGTGTTCGAGTAATCTTGGTCACCGACTTCAGAAATGCCATTTTGAGAAAAACGCGTTTAAAGTTTCAATTTCAGTTTACACGAAAAAAATATTTTTTTTTGTAAACTTACATAGAGTCCTCTATTCCGGGCCCATACAGAAGTATGGGCCCGGATACTGATGCTTAAAAAAAATGCAATAAAAAAAATCGATTCTTTCAAAATCGCAGGTGGGGGTAACCCCTTAAGAACCTATATCGAGAAATGCGAGCAAACTCCTATCGGTTTACGTGTGAGGTATGGGGATCGCGTACAAAAATACCCGTATTCAATTGCAATTATCTCATGAATTAAACGGTAAATCGAATTGAATTTTTGGGCATCAGTTCATCAAGGTCATATCTACGCAATACTTAGATTTCAGCCAATTCCTAAGATTTGACCAAAACTACAAAACAACCTCAAGCGTCGAATTCTAGGAAATGCTGAAATAGGTGTTCAATTATTTGCATTGTAAATTATTTGCGCCAAGTTTCAAGCTAATCTCACAAATCATATGTTGTCTCATACAAACTTTAAATCCCCTGCTTCACCTCCTTAAGAGTCAAATTTCGATTTTTACCACTCTCAAAAAAGTCTTATTTTGAGTCAAATATGAAGATTGCGTGATCAGAATTAAGGGCCACAGATATCGTAATTATCTCCTTAATTTGCTTTTGTCTTAATTTTTTAAATTCAATTTCTGATTCATTTTTAACGTAAATCCCCGCTACCGTAGCGTCCCGTGAGTTGAAATGATTCTTCCGCCACATCGAATGGCCCTTTAGTGCATGGTGAGAAGAACTGGAGCATGGTGTCCATCATTGAGAAAACTTTTGCCGGTCTCGTTTGATGCAAGCAGCACTCAGGGCACGTATCAATGCTGCGTGGAAAGCTGCGAGGGTGGGGGGAGGTGTTTCGAGCAGAAGTATACAGCGTATCCGAAACGAGCCTTAACGAGGGTGTATGATTCGTTGTCCAAGACGTAAAGCGAGGGGCCGTTACGGAATCTATAAAAACTTCTGGTCCAGAGACTCTCCGGTGCGCGATGGAGGCAATAAAATCTTCATGCCGGCGTTAAGGGGGTTGAAGCTTCTTCGGATTCGTCCGAAGGACCTACTTATGGGTATGCGATGCTTCAAGAACGAGAGAGAGAGAGAGAGAGAGAGAGAGAGAGAGAGAGAGAGAGAGAGAGAGAGAGAGAGAAGAAAACGCTACACGGAACTGTAATGTCGGTCGTGTAAATAGTCGTCGTAAGCAAATTAGCGAGCGAGATGCTTTCTATGTGCGCAAGCTTTGGTGATCGTTTATGAGCAGGCTATATAGCTTTCTTTCTCGTATCCTCCCTCTGCCTGGCGCTTTCTCTTTTTCCAAAACTCCCTTCATCTCTCTTTCTCTCTCTCTCTCCTTGCATCCCTCTCTTGTTCTTTCTCATTCTCTCTTTGCATCCCTTCCTTGTTCTCTCTCTCTCTCTCTCTCTCTCTCTCTCTCTCTCTCTCTCTCTCTCTCTCTCTCTCTCCCTTGTTGTTTTTATCTTTATCCCTCTCCATTTTTGTCTATCTCTGTCACTATACTTTCACCATACATATCCGTCGTCGCCTTTCCTCCTACTCCATCTCTCTCCTTTACTCTCTCCCTACCCCTTTCCCTCGTCCCTTTTTTTGCTCATGCTTCACAGCCTCTTGGAGAAAAGTAACGACGTGGCAATGGTATTATGAGTTGCCGAGGCAGCGTACAAGTTTGTTTCCGATTACTTCACGGACGATGAAAACTTTCTATGACTCCGCCGGCCTGGTATACACACTACATCTCTCTCTCTCTCTCTCTCTCTCTCTCTCTCTCTCTCTCTCTCCCGATTTTGCTCTCTTGTTGCACTCCGAGCTTGGAATTGGCCCCGTGTGCTATAGCACGATGTGGCTTACGTAATAACTCAAGAATAAAGTGTATCCATTACGACTCCGGTAATCTTCTTCGAGAATAACGAGATGGCGAAAGGGGATCAGTCGAGGGGTATAAACGTCGTTATGGTTCAGGCAGTTGATCATCGAGAATTCCGGGAGGAAGAAATGTAAAAAAATGATCGAATTTTCCAATATGAATGGAGCTGGAGCTTTTGACACATATCCGGATTAAAAAAATATATTTTACAAATACTTATATATATATATATATATATATATATATATATATATATATATATATATATATATATATATATATATATGACTTTACATTTAACAAAATTTCTATATATATGCTATTATTTACCAAAAGATATATTTCTATGTTTATCTGTTGGTAAATAAAATGTTTAAACATCTAGTCTAAATTACTCGACGAAAAATTTGGGCGAATGCATGAATCTAGACATCATTGAGAATTTCTGACGATCAGAATGATCCGAACGCCGACTAGAACGCGTGCATTGGCGGTGCATGCCGGGCTACGAGTCCGAGCACCGAGGGAGAAAAATATTTCCCGATGCAGTGGTAAAAATACGAGTTGTCCGGCGGGCTTTGTCCATACCCCGCTCTCGGGGCTGGCTTCTTTTAATTTAGTATTTAAAACCAAAAAATACAACGAAGAGATCCCTTTAAACGATGTATTCGC
>OX101792.1:1190211-1223065 GCA_944452715.1 Ophion slaviceki
AGCGGGTGGACCGGCGAACCGCGGGGGTGCCATATTTGCCGCATCGCTTGTTTCTGTGTCCACGCGTGTACACGGCCCCGCCTTGATGTATTGATATTTCGATACGGATGATGGGAGATTGGTGAAAATCGATTAGCAATTACCGGGAGTTAATTACCGAATACCACGAGGAGGAGTACAGTTTGCACGAAAGGCCCATTCAGAAGGGCTAGGCACGAAGCACAACGGGGAGTATTATCGTGTATGCACCGGGACCAGATGCCAAGGACGCCACGGGTCCGGAATCATCCGAGACCGTGACACTGCCATTGCCGCCAATGACGCAAATCTGCGGGGTACGAGCCTCCCCCGCACCGCCATTCACGCCCCATTCAACGTTACGATTCACACCGCAACAATTAAAATTCACCCCTGACTGGCCGCGAGCTTTTTTCCCCCTCAAAATTGGCTCGAAAGTGAGACAATTAGTGAGGAAAAACCGAAAAATGCAGACTTTCTGAACGGCGTCGGAATTCTCCATAGCTTGGATTGATTTTTTTGGCTAGGGTAAAAGATCTCCAGGAACTTCCAGACTGGAGTCCATGTGGGATCGCACGATTTATAGTTTAACCCTATGACTGTACACTGGGTCATTTTGACCCCATTTTCTTTTCAACTGACTGAATCGCAAAACGCTCGAATGTTCCTCCACTATTACTCTTTGGGTGGATCCTACATCCTGCCCGTGTACTAAGGACAGCTGTCGAAGAAGGATCTGGGGTCCAATCGACCCCCTTTATGCAGTAGTGCGGTGAAAGTGAAACCCTTTTTTTGTTTGAGGAATTTGGTGTTTTTCTTACTACATGTAAGCAGGGTTGCGAAATTTGCAATGAAAAAGTAATGCATTATTCATTACTTTTTTAATGGGTAATGAAAAAATATTTCATTACCCATTAGATTGCATTCAGTAATGCAAAACAATTCCATTACTCATTGCATTATATTTTGTGATGTAAACAATTTTTGTTACTCATTACATTGGAATTCGTAATGTAAAAAATGTCATTACTCATTGCATTACATTTTGTAATGTGAAACATTTTCATTACAAAATGCAATGTAATGTGTAAAAGCAATAAATTTCATTACACATTACATTGTTTTTTGACATTACAAAATATAAGGTAGTGAGCAATGGAATTTGTTCACATTACTAATGTAATGTGAAAAATCTCCATTACTCATTACAAGGTAATATGGATTATTATTCGTTTCCCATCGGGTTAGATCGACCCAGCGCAAAAACCGCTGCCCCTAATGGAAGAGCATTAGTAATGTGAAAAAATTCCATTACTCATTACCTCATATTTTGTAATGTAAAAAAATTCCATTACTCATTACCTTATATTTTGTAATGTAAAAAATGCCATTGCTCATTACATTACATTTTATAATGTAAAATATTTCCAATACTCATTACATTGTACTTTGTAGTGTAAGAAAATTCCATTACCCATTGCATTGGACTTTGTAATGTAAAAAATTCCATTACTCATTACATTGTAATGGGTAATGTAACTATTTCACATTACAAATTTAATGTAATGAGGAATGGAAATTTGTTACAGTACAAATTCCAATGTAATTCGTAATGAAAATGTTTTACATTACAAAATCCAATGTAATGCGTAATGGCAATTGGTTGCATTACAAAATGTAATGTAATGAGTAATGAAAATTTGTTACATTACTGAACGTAATGTTATGGGTCATGAATTTTTTTTCATTCTAAAATGTAAAGTAATGAGTAATGAAAACGATAATACATTACAAAAAGTAATGCATTATTTGCAACCCTGCATGTAAGTGAGTCACGATAGAAAATGCTCATAGATATTTTTTTTATTTTGGGCTACTAGAGTAAATTATGCGTTTAGAAAGCCGATCATAAAATTGAAGGGAAATCCGAATAATAAGTGATTAGAATTTTTTCCATTTTTCACTATTCCAAAAATGCTCAAATTCAAACCTCCTAACAAATATACTTTTTTGAAAGACGGTCTTATTTTGAAAAAAAAAAATTATGATGTTTTTCGTGCAAGTACGTATTTTTCAACGCATCTCCCACTTTGAACAAATGTTCGGGCACTTAATTTTTGTTTTCCTTAAAAAACAAATTTTGAGCTATAAAATAAGGATCATTGACTACAAAAAACGTCTCTACAATAAAAAATGCATTTTTAACGAAATACTACGATCTGAAAAACGTTTGGGGTCGGATCGACCCCAGACCTCAGAGTCGGGGGGTTAAAGTAAGCGGGGAGACTGTGCAGATTATACATCTTATTTTGCAAGAATTCTCTGCTAAAATTCTTGGGAAATATTGTGGCTGTAATCCCGACAATTAAAGGAGATTGATTGACTTTGTCGCATGTTAAAACGCATATGCAGTTAAGGCCATGTGCCACACGCCAGAAAATTTCGACGCGGCCTCTCGTTACGTCGGTAGCGCAGATCTCGTAGTTTTTAGCTACGAGTCGCTACCGACGGACAGCGCAGCGATCGCGAATTCGGTCTCGATGCTTCGCACTGGGACGAAGAGTCGAAGCCAAATAGACGGCGATCGCTGAGCGCGCGCGTGTGTGTGTGTTTGCTACGCCGCGCCGACCGCGTGGAGAAAGAACGAATACATTCTCGCACGCCGTTCGGACGTACGCAAGCACCTTACATCTATGTGTGTATCACACAAGTCATACAAGTATGCGTAGCGACCATGGTACACTTGTATTGGAAGCATGCGCTCGCTCGGCAGGAGAGCGGTGAAACTTTGTTGCATTTTACTTTGTATATGCAGCCATCGAATCGATTTTTTTTCGACGACGGCCACAACCAAAAGACTCAGGCATTTTCCCATACTTTTTTAATTCATTTAAACAAATAAGCTCGAACACAATTTGTTACATCGATGCCGCTTATCGTTAACGATATCGATAGCTGCCAAAATTTCGAGCGACCGAAATTGCTCGAAACTCACTCTACAAAAGAGTGGTAAAATTTTACAATGCTCATTATTTAAACAAATGTGTTCAGCATTTTTATCTCTGCCAGGGTTCATATTTAGCAGCATTTTTGCTGGTCAGCTTCTCGAACAATCAAGATCGCTAGCCTCGCTCTACGGAAGAGCGGTGAAATTTTGCGATCGCGCATTGTTTAAACAAATGCCCTCGAATCGTTTTTTTGTCGACGGCGATCATCGGTGGAAATTTCTTTATAGTTGAACTTTCTAGCAAACGGGGTTTGCTAGAGACTCGTATGGTGGAAGGGTGCATTTTCCCATTCTTTTTTAATTAATTTAAACAAATAAGCTCAAAGACTATTTGGCATCTCGGTGTCGCTCATCGTCGACGAATTCGATGTCTGCTAAAATCTCGAGTCTCGACCGAGATCGCTCGAGACTCACTCTACAAAAGAGTTGTGAAATTTTACAATGCTTTTTGTTTAAACAATTGCGATCGGCATTTTTTTCTCTGCCATGGCTTATCTTCGGCTGGCTGTCTGCGGTCGACCAAATTCGCGAGCGAACGAGATCGACCGGGTCTCACTCTGCGAAAGAGTGGTAAAATTTTATTATTACTGCAAAAAAATACGTTTAGCATTTTTTGTCTCTGCCGGAATTCATCTTCGGCAGGTTTCTCCAAAGATTCGAATTTTCTAGCAATGACGATCGGAGAAGTCTCGCTCTACAGAAGAGCGGTAAAATTTTACTATCGCGAATTGTTTAGAGGTCATCGGTGTAAAATTTTCAAAAAATCGTTTTGTTGGAAGCACTTTAAAAAAATCCTTGGAAACTTAAAAAATTTTACAATGCTCTTTGTTTAAACAATTGCGATCGGCATTTTTTTCTCTGCCACGGCTTATCTTCGACAGGCTGTCTGCGGCCGACCAAATTCGCGAGCGAACGAGATCGACCGGGTCTCACTCCGCGAAAGAGTGGTAAAATTTTATTATTACTAAATTATTACTAATTACGCTAAAAAAAATCGTTTAGCATGTTTTCTCTCTGCCGGAATTCATCTTCGGCAGGTTTCTCCAAAGATCGAATTTTCTAGCAATGACGATCGGAGAAGTCTCGCTCTACAGAAGAGCGGTAAAATTTTACTATCGCGAATTGTTTAGAGGTCATCGGTGTAAAATTTTTGAAAAATCGTTTTGTTGGAAGCACTTTAAAAAAATCCTTGGAAACTTAAACAATTTTACAATGCTCTTTGTTTAAACAATTGCGATCGGCATTTTTTTCTCTGCCATGGCTTATCTTCGGCAGGTTGTCTGCGGCCGACCAAATTCGCGAGCGAATGAGATCGACCGGGTCTCACTCTGTGAAAGAGTGGTAAAATTTTATTATTACTAAATTATTACTAATTATGCAAAAAAAAATACGTTTTGCATTTTTCCTCTGCCGGAATTCATCTTCGGCAGGTTTCTCCAAAGATCGAATTTTCTAGCAATGACGATCGGAGAAGTCTCGCTCTACAGAAGAGCGGTAAAATTTTACTATCGCGAATTGTTTAGAGGTCATCGGTGTAAAATTTTCAAAAAATCGTTTTGTTGGAAGCACTTTAAAAAAATCCTTGGAAACTTAAAAAATTTTACAATGCTCTTTGTTTAAACAATTGCGATCGGCATTTTTTTCTCTGCCACGGCTTATCTTCGACAGGCTGTCTGCGGCCGACCAAATTCGCGAGCGAACGAGATCGACCGGGTCTCACTCCGCGAAAGAGTGGTAAAATTTTATTATTACTAAATTATTACTAATTACGCTAAAAAAAATCGTTTAGCATGTTTTCTCTCTGCCGGAATTCATCTTCGGCAGGTTTCTCCAAAGATCGAATTTTCTAGCAATGACGATCGGAGAAGTCTCGCTCTACAGAAGAGCGGTAAAATTTTACTATCGCGAATTGTTTAGAGGTCATCGGTGTAAAATTTTTGAAAAATCGTTTTGTTGGAAGCACTTTAAAAAAATCCTTGGAAACTTAAACAATTTTACAATGCTCTTTGTTTAAACAATTGCGATCGGCATTTTTTTCTCTGCCATGGCTTATCTTCGGCAGGTTGTCTGCGGCCGACCAAATTCGCGAGCGAATGAGATCGACCGGGTCTCACTCTGTGAAAGAGTGGTAAAATTTTATTATTACTAAATTATTACTAATTATGTAAAAAAAAATACGTTTTGCATTTTTCCTCTGCCGGAATTCATCTTCGGCAGGTTTCTCCAAAGATCGAATTTTCTAGCAATGACGATCGGAGAAGTCTCGCTCTACAGAAGAGCGGTAAAATTTTACTATCGCGAATTGTTTAGAGGTCATCGGTGTAAAATTTTCGAAAAATCGTTTTGTTGGAAGCACTTTAAAAAAATCCTTGGAAACTTAAACAATTTTACAATGCTCTTTGTTTAAACAATTGCGATCGGCATTTTTTTCTCTGCCATGGCTTATCTTCGGCAGGTTGTCTGCGGCCGACCAAATTCGCGAGCCAATGAGATCGACCGGGTCTCACTCTGCGAAAGAGTGGTAAAATTTTATTATTACTAAATTATTACTAATTATGCAAAAAAAAATACGTTTTGCATTTTTCCTCTGCCGGAATTCATCTTCGGCAGGTTTCTCCAAGGATCGAATTTTCTAGCAATAACGATCGGAGAAGTCTCCCTCTACAGAAGAGCCGTAAAATTTTACTATCGCGAATTGTTTAGAGGTCATCGGTGTAAAATTTTCACAAAATCGTTTTGTTTGAAACACTTTTAAGAAATCCTTGGAACCTTAAAAATTATGATGCATATTCCTTTGTAGCTGAAAAAAAACCATTATAAAGTGGTTTTGGACCTATTTTTTAAGGAAGTCTCCGCCGCTGAAAACCGTCTTTGGCGATCTCTCATGCCGGTAGGCGCAGTTCTCAACTCTTGTAAGCCTATTGTGGGAACGAAATGACCGACTAAAAATAGTTTTATTTTCGACCAATAGGTGGCATTAGGGGGCGTCCATTAATTACGTGAGGCGTTTAGGGGGGGGGGGGGGTCGAGCGAAATGTCACCCAATCTCACGTGGAGGAGAGGGGGGCTTCGGCAAATATCACGTACTTTTAGTAATTTTAGTAATTTTAGTAATCATGTAATTTTTATCACGTAGGGAGAGTCTCCCTACTACTTTACATGGTGGAGTAAATGGTACTACAACCGCAGTTACTTCTACTACAATTTATTTTCCATGAACGTATGCATTTTGAAAAATCTCACGTGAGATTAGGGGAGGGGGGAGGGGGTCGAGCAAAATCTCACGACATCTCACCAGGGGAAGAGGGGGGGGGGGGGTCGAAAATCGCCAAAATCACCTCACGTAATTAATGGATGCCCCCTTAGATTACGGGAAAAAAAACTTGTTCAGCTGTAGCGTCTTTGAAACCGTTGGCTTCAAACACGTTTTTTTCAAAACCATGTTTTTGATATCGGGACGGAGCAAAACTCAAACAATGTTCGACCAATCGACTTGAAATTTTAACTGTAGTTTCTTAGATTGCTCTACCAGTCAAGGACGAGCGCTTTTTTTGATTGACTGAAAATTGTCAAAAATATATCACTTTTTATACCCAACCCCAACAAATTAAAGAAACAAAAAATTTCTTCACTTTTTAAAGTGTTTTTTGAAAGGCTGTATCAATGTTAAAAATAGTCGTATCAAGATGAAAAAGAAAAACATTATTAAGCTTCAAGTCTATAGTTTGAGATCCTTTGGCAAAATAATTTTGTGAGCTACGGTTATCGCGTAGCTCACAATCATAAGAGTAGCGAGAAAATTATTTTTCCAATTTTATTTTTCAAGGGATTTTTTACAGTTAAATCAATGCATAGGTCCGTTAGCTTGTTTATTCAGTTCCAATTTGGTTTTTTTGTGGTCTCTCTACGTCAACTTTTTGCTGAGATACCCGACTTGTAATAAAAAATGTTCCTTTTGTGTTTGATCAATGATATCACAGCAACCAATGATCGCACAGAAAATTATTGGGCAGCCTTAAGAAAGTTGAATCAACTTCGTACAAGACGCTTTCGTTGATTTTTGAGAAAAAAAATTATTTTTCACCATTAACAGTAGTTTGAAAAATAGGACAAAAAATGACATTTTATGGTTTTTTAGTAAATCTACTACTCCATTACAAATATTGGTAGAAAGACTAATGTCACCACGTTTATTTTTCAGCTTAATGTACCCCCAATAGCCGTGTAAATTTTCAAATTGATCCACCGACCCGTTTTTCCGGACCGATCGATCAAATTGTTACAAAAGAATTAAAGGATCAAGTGTTCCTAAACATCGTGTAATCATGATCAAAATGAAAACACCCATTTTTTTCGACTATTTTTAGAACTTTGCAGTAATTGCTTGTTAAATTTAAGAAAAAAAATTGAAAAATTAAAAAAAAATTCTAATCTGTTTAAATTTGTAACATTTTTCAGGAAACAATGGTGACTCGTTGTTGCCACGCTTCGGCTTTGGCGCACCATAATTTCACTCATCTTTAATTGCATTGATTAAAAGTTGATACCCCTAAGCGATATTCACTAGTCGATCTGAGAACTTGTATGCCATTAATTGTCAATATTTTCTGCGAAGGTTATTAGGGATACAAAAAACACTTTTTTCAAAAATGATCTCTCGTTTAGAAGGAGATACCAATGAACAATTTTTTTCAAAAACTAATCTTTGTTTGGTCAATTTTTTCTACGTTTTGGTAAACAAAATTAATCTAATGTTTTTGTAAACTCTCATTTTTTTTTCAATTTTTTATCATGCCTAGTTTTGAAAAAAAGATTTTTTTCCATAACCCTAATAACCTTCGTAGAAAATATTGAGAATTAATTGCATAAATGTTCTCAGATCGACTATTAAATACAGCTTGGGAGTATCAATTTTAATTGATGCAATTAAAGACGAGTGAAATTAAAGAGCGCAAAGGGCGAATCGTGTAAAAAATGAGTCAGTATTGTTTCCTGAAATATTTTACAAATTAAAAAAAATGTCCATCTCTCGAATTTTGTTCTTATATTTAACAAGCAACTAGTGCCAAGTTGTGAAAAAAGTCGAAGAAAATTAGTATTTTTATTTTGATGATGATTACAAGATGTTTAGGAATAATACACTTGTTCCTTTAATTGTTTTGTAAAACTTCGATTAACTTTTGATGGAAAACGGTTCGATGAATCAATTTGCAGACTAACAGGGGTATTGGGGGTCACATTAGTCTTTGCATCAATATTTGTAACGTAGTGGTAGATTTACTGAAAATCCAGAAAAAAGTCATTTTTTGTCCTTTACCAAATAACGGTTAAGGGTGAAAAAAATCACAAAAACCAACGGGAGGGGCTGGCAAGAAATTCATTCGACTTTTCAAAGCTGCCCTCTAATTCCCGTTGCGATAATTGGTTGCTGAGATATCGATAATCAAAGACAAAAGGATCTTTTTTCATTCGAAGTCGGATATCTCAGCAAAAAAATTGACGTAGAGAGATAAAAACCAAATTAAAGCTGTATAAACAAGCTAACTGACCTATACATTGAGTTAACTGAAACAAAATTCCTTAGTCCGATGACCCCTGAAAAAAAAACAAATTTAGAATTTTTTCTCCCGGTATTTCTTATGATTGCGCGATAGCCGTAGATCACAATTTTTTTGCCGAAAGAACTCGAAACTATGATCTTGAAGCTTCAAAAGGCTTTTTTCATCTCGATGCGACAATTTTTCACATAGACACAGCGCATAAATCAAACCAAACAAACAGACCTAAACAAACCCTAAAAAATGAAGAAATTTTGTTCCTGTAATTTTTGGAGTCGTATATAAAAAATTATGGTTCAAAAAACGAACTTTTTTTTAACTCGTCTCTTTTCTTTAATTATTTTAAAGTTTCCCCTCATTTAACTGCTAAAACTAACGTAATAAACGAAAATATTTTACTCTTAGTTCCACGATTAAATTGACGATAGTTTACTGCGTTCCACGGAGAGGGTATGAGGTTGAAGTTTGCAACGTTGGAACGTAATAAAAATTAAAATTTGTTAAGTCCTTTTTTATATTTCGGCAACCTTTGCTTACAATAATCCTCCAACCATTTTTCAAGATTGTTGAAAAAAATCGTCATCGTGTACTCCCATCTAAGGGGTCACACCACTGTAGAATCTTAAAAAAATTGTTTTTTTTTTACTTGACTTAAACGATGCTTTGAACCAATTATAATAAGGGGAAAGAGTTTGGCACCTGTAAAACAAGATCCGCAGGCCCGTATGGGTCTGCGGTGGCAGTGGCTGACCCGTGTGCGAGACATCGACCGTTTTTCTCGAAACACAATTTTCAAAACGGCACGCAGCATAGCTCCAACAATTTTCATCATTTACACTCTCAATTTTGGGTACATGTTTAAAATAACATTCCGAAGAGAAATAAGTACGGGCTTTTGTATGAGTTAGTTATAACATTAGTTATTACCGAATGATTGTCCTTTTTTTCTGTCGAAAATTAAGTTTTTATTTTAATGCTTGCCAATTACACAAAAATTAATATTTTCACAATTCTCTACGTATTTCTCTAGCTATACTCGTGTAAATTAATAGATTTTTTAAAATTTTATTCTAAAATCAAATTTGCGTCAGCTATACTGCGTGCCGCAGAGCGTCTCAAATTCAACATGCCTCGCCAGAATGGCTCCAGCGTCACCTTTTGGCATAATTGTTTAATATAAATTTCATTTTGTTCACTTGAAAGATATGGCTAATAACATCCTTGAATATTAATATTCTCTTATTCCTCCTTCTACAAAAAAAAATCGCGAAATATCACTCAATTTTGGACGTTTACAGTGGTGTAAGCTCTTATGGTAAAACGAGCGTGCGCTCTTGATTTCTATCGATTTTGTTCAAATTTAAACCAGACATTGTTCATATTATTATGCAAGTTTGAGTGAAATTTCAGAACAGTTGACTATTTAGATTGGGAGATAATGGATTTTTTAATTGCAACTTTTAACACTGCAGGGTCTGCATAGGCCGAAAGTCAGGTCACATAATTCGGCGTACCATTCTATTGTGTTTATGGATTTTGAAAAAAAAAAATATGATTATATAACAAACTAGTTAGGGAACGAGTGGAAAAGTTTGAATTGTCTTCACTATTCAGTTTTTCTAAAGACGTTCAGTAACGACAGAATAACTCTCGGTAAAAAATATTTATCCCCTATAATAAGAAGACATTATGCAACACCGCAGAACAGCATTGTTCAATATTTCGATAAAAAAGATAATTATTGTGTTCCTAAAGTTAAACACATTTAACGTGAAGAAAAAGATTTGCGTTCTAAACATTAATATTTCATATTGTTTATGTTATTGCATTGTGTCTTCTCATAGAGGACAAATATTTTTCACGGAAAATTACTCTGTCTAAATTTCAATACAGACCCTAGAGTGTTAAAAGTTACAATTTCAAAATCCATTATCTCCGAATCTAAATAGTCGACTGACCTGCCATTTCACTGAAACATGCATAATGATACGAATAATGTCTGGTTAAAATTTGAACAAAATTTATAAAAATCGAGAGTGCACGCTTGTTCTACCTTAACGCGTTCAACCATTGACCATTCAATTCTGTTGCCCTGGAGGTTTGGACCCGGCGACTCTGAGTATGAGATGATGGTAGCCGTAAACATTGAGATGCAAGAAGGACGTTGCGTCCTCGCCCTTTGTTTTGAAACGTACATACGTAAGCGAAAGACCTTGCATAGATTGGTGGTGCGATCCATGGTGAGATATTGTTTCTGAGCGAAGCCGAAGGGTTCAACAAGTTCCTTGAGGTCAGCCTCGCTGGTGCTCTCGCAGAGATTGGAGACAGCGGTGATATCCGGGCGGATACTGGAACTGTATACTGTGGCCGCAACAATTGATGCGGTTTCTCATCCTCGGCAGTACGTACTTGATGCCCTGGATAAATCCGATGGTCCATCTAGATGGTAAATCGATGCTACATTAGTTCTGTTTTCTACATGATAGCCCAGGTACCGTACCTACCATGTGTATGCGTACGTTATCGGTACCAGTTTAGTATGGTGAGGATACGGAACCGGTATATTTTACTATTGCACAGTGTACCAGTACCATGCTAGTAACACATACATTTGCGTGTAGTGGTGTACTACCGTACAGGTTCACCGAGGGTCTTCTATCTTTGTACATCATACCAATAGTACTCTCGGTCATCAGGGTGAAGCTATCGAGGAATCGCCAAAGGTCCACAAATAATCCGTGTTTGAGATGTGACAGTTTTGCGTTCGTAGGCCAAGGGTGTTGAACTTTCGTGCATAATTTTGGTCGCACACTGATCAGGAAATCGAGGATTTCGAGGGGTAATGGAAATGGCTACGGATCATCGAAAAATATGCTATCTGCGATTTTTTCACGAATAAATACCGAGGTATTTCTGCGAAGAGCAAATAAGCTTGAGTTTTTTGCACCGGAGCCGTTGGCTGTTTGACACATCGGCGAGCGAGAAAACAATGCGAGGGAAGATCGTGGCAAATTGCAAAGAACGTAAATTGAGGTTATAGCACGTACGTACCTTGACTTCCGGTGTTTTCTCCTTCGACTTCTCGCTGTCACTGTGTTCCTCGATCTTCTTCATGTAATCGGCCGCTGCGGTTTTCTCGTAGATTATTTCTTTGTCGTCGGTGGTGTGCCGGCGTCCTGATGCGTTCTTCACAGCAAAAAAAACTCACCAAAACGCGACGAAAACAAACTTCACTCGATCACACACACTATTTACATTCTATCACACACATCGTATGAAATATATTTCGAACGAATGTTCGAGGTTATGGCCGGAGGTTATGGCTCCGGCTTTCGACCTGTCAAAAAATAAATTGTTCCGGGAGGAGGCGAGCGCGGTCGGTAAACACAGGACGAAGCGAGCTGCGCGCCGCCAGTGAGAAAACGGATGCACTGAACGCTCGCTCCGGTACATGATATTTTGAGCTTTGTTGGTACATTTTTGCTAAATTGATGTAAAAATTTCAAAATGCTTTTTCTCCGCCATTTGTTCATGAAAACAGGTGAAACGAAGCTCAAAATGTGTGCTCTTTCACTGTCGAGAGCATGATTCGCGCCAAATTAACGAAAATGCGATGCAATGGTTAATAATTCACAGTTTTTCGCATGGTAACCACAAACTGCAAATTTTTTTTCGAAATTTTGGAAAATTTTGCGAATCATGCTCTCGGAGCAAGCATCCTGCATGCACACAACAAATTTCAATCCAATTGGTTGATCCGTTTGGGAGAATTCCCATTTCAAAATTTCGATGCGGTCGGAGGCATGTGGCACATGGCCTTAAAGTGCACACTCCGAGCTTAGTGGATACGTTACCTCGCGCTTATATACGCTCTCGGTGAGAATGAAACGAGTTTTTTTTTATAACAATTAGGCAACTCGCGTAACTTCATGTGGGCAGTGATGTGATGTCGATTTATTTTAGAGCACAATACCTGTCTGTTATCGAATAGATACTCTTAAATGGCAGACACTTAAGGGGGGAAATACCTTTAGGTAAAGAAAAAATTGCTGATTTGCATGATTTTTTCTAAAAGGAAAGATTTCTTTACCATTTTTGACACTTAGAGTATGTTTTATTACTACCTTTGAGTGTTGCATGGTATTAAAAAAAAAATTAATCTTCAAAAATTGGCGGAGTTATGGCACGGTTGCGGCGGGAGTTATCAGGCGGCGTGACACGTAGGGTCGGCGGGATTGATCTGATAAAAAATCCAACGAAGATCTTCCTTTCATTGACACTTGTACGCAGAATATGAACCAAGAAAAAGTGAGAAATGTTGAAAATCGACTTAACGGAGACTTGGTCCTTGGAGTGCCATATTTCAGGTGTTTACATTTTATTTTGTTTAAAGGAAACGAGTAAAGCTTTTTGAGTGCGAGTTTTTTCTTGCTTTTATTCATGATATACAGAACGTAAATTTTTTTTTTTTTTTTACAGAAACCAAAATGCCGGCCGTTGCAGCTCCGCGAAAACAGGTCCTCAAATCGCGGGAGGTAAACGGCTGACATCACTGCCCCCTCTTTGTTGATCTGAAACACAAATTCAAAGCATGTTATCAATCTGTGACCCTTTGGTCATGGAATGACGGATGGGTTTTTCGTTTAGTACAAATTTCGGAAAATGGCGGTAATTAAAAAAAAATCGAACTTTCGCGTTTTTTCGCATAAAAAGATAAATAATAAATGCAAAAATGCATCTATCGAAAAAACGATCCGTCATTCCGTGAAGACATATTTTCTGAGCATGCTCTCCAAATTTCAGGTCGATATGTTAATTACAGCGGTCAGGAGAATGTCAGCCATTTTTAAAAACGTGTTTTCGAGAAAAACGCGTTTAAAGTTTTGTAATGTGTTTACACAAATGTGTGTTATAATTACCGCTAATCGGCAATGCCTGGTCCATAGAGGCATCCCTCCTCTTTTCCTAGCTGCTCATGTTGAGCCGCTAACATCCCCCGCTGCTTTCAAGGACAAAGCCTCCCTTAACGGTACGCTTTGGAACAGACGATTGAATTTTGCAAAAAAAATGACTACATTTTGCAATGAAAAGTACTTTTTCTCTTTCAAGAACATTTAGGATCATGCTTTAGACAATAAGGTTCGAAATATTGATAAAAAAACTTTCATCAAAATCGGTTGATTAGTTTTATAGTTATACGTCACGCCAATTTTTAAAATGCAGTTTATAAGGCCGTGCATTTTCAAAGATTAAAAAAATACCAGGTAACCGTCAACAGTAGACAGAAAACATAGGTACCCTAGTTGTAACTCTCGAAAATGGTGAATAAATATTTCCTTTCGAAAAAATCATGAAAATCAGAAACAATGTCCTCTCTCAAAGGTTTCTCCCCCCTTAATGAGAGTGAAAAATCTATGGAGTGCATTTTTGTGCAATGGAAAGCAAATAGATATTTTTATCTGGTTCGGGAACGAATCGTGTTTGGATTACGGAAGCTTTTCAGCTCGTGCGAAAGGTAAACATTTTTTTGGGGAATTCATACGAATAAATTGTTAGGTAAATTATCTTCAATCGTAGATTTTTATTTTATTCATTTTTATTTGTTCTCGACTCAAGGGGTCTGCGTAAGCTTGAAATTTGAAAAAACACGATTTTTTATTCCACCATTTTATAGCCATTCCGTATTTTTATTTGCAACGAAGATTTTGTAAAAGTTCCAAAAATTAAACGAGTGATGGTGATTTTTGTAAAGGTTTAGATGGCCAACGCCCCGGTCCGATTTATTCCCCGTTCTTTTGCGTTTTTCTCGAAACAATGTTTCACTCCAAATTCGGACAGTGCATAGTTTATGACATTTTCCATCGTACAACCGGATGATTTTGTCAGCTGTTCATCCATTTGCCAATAATGGGCGATGAATGCTGTTTTTTGATAAAAAAAATCGCGCTTTTATATCTGCAGCGTCCCATTTTTGTAATTTCGGAATTTCAATAAAGTACTCGGTCATACGAAAGTTTCATTATTATAAATACTAAAAGTACATTTCGTTTATTTTTCATTTCCGATGGCTCCAATTCCCAGAGCCACCCCAACACGGACTCGCCTTAAGACGGAATGACACCTCATCGCGGTCGGTATGGTAGAACAATTATAGATACCCAAAAATCTCTGAAACGGCTCTTCAGATCCCGTCGAAACTTTGCCAAACGACGTCAAATAGATAGACGAACAGCTGTCTGCCCCTCAAATTTTCTAAATTTGAGAAAAAAAACGTAGATTGGCTTATGATAACCTAATCTACATTTTTTTTCTCAAATTCATAACATTTTAGGGGCAGACAGCTGTTCGTCTATCTATTTGACCTCGTTTGACAAAGTTTCGACGGGATCTGAAGAGCCGTTTCAGAGATTTTTGGGTATCTATAATTGTCCATTATTATATTGGGTATCCATACCGACCGCGATGAGGTGTCATTCCGTCTTAAGCAGCAGCGGCGCGTTGCTTAAACACAAATAACTTCATTGTTTATCAATATTTTTTTATTTTAAAAACTCAAACTGGCAAAACTAGGTATCAATTTTATGTAAAATTTCGCCCCCGTTATCTCAATACTCTCATGAGAAAATAACATTGAAAATCGACTTATATTTTGGGGCCCAAGCTTATGCAAACCCGTTGACACTAACGATTCTTAATGTGAATTCAATATATATATATAAGTATTTATGTATATATACTTCTTTTTGTTGGACAGAATATCAAGTGAATATAAGCGTGCTTGATATGAAAATTAGTTTTCGGTTGGACTCGAAGCTTAATGTGACTTGTTCGTTTCCGGTCGTCTCGGGGCCTGGTGAAGCCTTGGATCTCATCCTGACGAGCGTGCGTTAACGTCCTGTTAGTCCTCATCTTGGACTCCCCCGGAAGGGGGAGTCAAGGACTCCCCCTTCCGGGGAGTCCTTGACTCCCCGGAAGCAGTGCAATGTAACCCCTAACGAACCCTATTTACATCTGAAAGGTATTCCAATTACCTGCGGCTGCATTTTACTTCATCGACTCTGGTTCGTCCACTGTATACCTTTGCCCTACTCTCCTTCACCGTGCCCTTTCCTTCCCTCCCCCCTCACCGTCGAGCGTGTCGAACATTGCCGCTATTGCTCGACCACCCACGTCCCTGTACACCGTTCTTCTCGCTTTTTCCTCCTTGAGCTTTTGCGTACCTTGCCGCACGGCATTGCCCCTCGATGCTGCAGCACCTAGCGAGCCCTCCCACCCTCAGAGATTGGTGGAGGGGGCAAGGCCGCCCTCCTGGGGGGGGGGGGGGTCCCGCCCAGGACAAAAAATAGTATATGATCTGTTCCTCTCCCTCTGCCTCGGAATTAATATGAGCTGCCCCCTCCCCCCATTAGCTTAAATCCTGGGTACGTCCTTGGACGGTGAAAGGGGGGGGGTGTACTAATCCATTTTATTCATCCCAGGAGGTGAAGAGACGAATCGATACCCCAGAAAAGAGAAACCCCATGCGAAAAAAGGACATCGGTACCTTCAAAGTCCTCAAGGTCAAGTGCCCTTCACACACGTTCTTGTATATGTCCGCGGCTGGTATTACACGGAATACAGTGTCAGCAAACACTGTGGCATATTCGTGTATTACACAAGCGTGTACACTGAGTTCGCGAATGAAGGGTCGGCCAACGTTAGCTTCGCCTACATGTTAACCGTGACTTCTCTTTCCCCGGCCCTTTCCACTCCCGCCGACAACACGCCACCACCGTCGCGTTCTCCGGCTCGTTTCCTTTCATGTCTGCTGCTCTGCTCCTCTCGTACCTTCGTTATGTTGCCGCGCGTCTCACGCGTAATAATATTTCTCGGTAGGGTCCTCGACACTCGACGGCAGACTGTTTTAATTAATCCACGTCGAATTAACGTTTAAGCAGGCCAGAGAGAAGAGGAATGCACGCGAGTGTGTTGGGCCATGACGCGACACATTCCTCAACTTAGACCCCGAGCAAAACCATACATATGGTTTTGCTGAGAGAGAGAGAGAGAGAGAGAGTGGGCGAGAGAGGGGTGAAAGAGTTTCTGTTAAGAATTTTGTTTTATCATTATATACATATATATATATATATATATAATTTCATAAGAAGGAGAATTTGGTTTCAGAGTACGAAATACTCTGAAACCAAATTCTCCTAAGAGCATCGTGCTTGTACAAATGTTTTGGTGCAGGTAATTTAGTCAATGAAAAGAAAGAAAAAAATTAAAAAATCTAACTTTAAAAATGTAAATAATAACCAAAAAAAAATATGTATAAAGATATAAAATATGTTAGAATAAAAATAATAAAAAAATAAAAATAAAAAGCAAAAACAAAACGTTAGCTCTCGACCCATAGTACCCTCGACAAATTCGGCATAGCGTAGCTTAAGATGGCTATGGACGCAACGGAAGTTGGAATAGATTAAGGAATTATTTTGAAAAACGACATTTCGAGAAAAACGCCACCGTCCGCGCCAGTCTCACGCAGCTGGTCGAATCCCTTTTTCTGAGAAAGGCTCCAGCAACCGCAATAATTCGAATTTTGCCATAAAAATTTAACAGCATCTTTATAACCGTCTATACTATCGGAAAATGTAAAAAAAAAACGATTTTTTGCAAATTTTACACTGTGATGATCCCTTAAGGAAGTGCGGGCAGGGAGTGATAGGGAAGGATTCAATTGGTAAGGGCAATACGTAAAAACCCGCAAGGGTATGCGTTCGAAATTATAAAAAAAAAAAATAAAGTAAAATAAATGTAAAACAGAAAAACAATAAAAATTGAAATGAAACGAAAAAAAAGAGAGGGAGTGGAGAAATATTTTGTTTCCAGCATTTTCCAGGTGTCCTTTGTTTTAGAAACTTTCCAAAAATGTGTGGTAGATGGTGGGATAAGAATACTGATAAAAATATGAAGGTTCGTGGTGTAAAAACGGAATTTATTTTTCGCATTTTTTTTGAGGCCCGAGAAAGTTATCGACCTCGAAGTATCAGGATACCCTGTGGCATAAGGCACACGATTTTCTCCAATTAAAAATTGGCAATAAACATGATAATGAATTTAAAGAGTCTCGTCAAAGCGCCATAGTTACCATTTGTGAGAAGCGTTATCATCATCCATTTCAATTGTCTTTAGAATGGCAAGTTTTGTTCCCAATAAGTCACATTTGCGACAAGTTGTGCTCCATTATTCCTAGCAAAGAAATCGGACGCCGAAACGCATCGAGTATAACGTGCAACGAGTGCTTTCGCCGCTTCCAAAGTCGTGATTTCTGAGTGGACAACAAGGACCCCGAAAAACGGCTCCAAAGAGGAATGTCGCCAAAGTCCTGAAATTTCAAACTGCCGTAGCGGCGGTCCCAGTTGAGTTAGGGAGACATATTGTGAGGTTTCCGAAAAGGATTTTGGTAGACGTAGAGGATGCCGTTGGATCGATTAGTTCTCCCGGAAGGTGCACTTGAACAATGGCTGAAAAAGAGGCAAAGGGGTACAGAAAAATTTGGGAAAATCGCTGGTTCGACTTTGTAATTTTGCTAAAAATCGAAAAATCATTGTAGCTCGATGAATCTTCTGTTTCTGTGTGAATGAAGTTTCTTATCAAAACAAAAAAATATGGCGGCCGATGCATCGAAGCCACAAACTTCTGGCCTAATTGTAAAAAAATATTTGATTTTCAAATTCTTTTTTATACGTTCATAACGGTGTACGTTTGACCCATAAGTAAGAATTCATCATCAATTTCTGTCAAAACTCACAACTGTCATTAATAATCGTCAAAAACGCTCTTATTATTTACCCCCTTAAGCTTGCTACCCGGAAAAAATGCAAAAATACGTAAACTCTAATTTTGTTCCCCCTTCACAGGGTTACCTGTTTCATTCAATTTAAGGGGGAATATACATTTGTGAGGGCAAAATCAAGGGTCATTTTTGACAATTTATTTAAGAAAACCAAAACAATATTTTTAAATTCAGTTTTTTATTCATGTTAGTACAAGTCCTAAAGTAAAAGAATGTTTTTAAATTATTTTGAAACAAAATGGCGGCGCAGTAGTCGGTGAAGGAAAACTCCTTTTTTTCACAGTCCTCTACGGGCGTATTCGCACAGGTCATAATTTTCAAGCTAGAAAAACAAACGAAAAATATTTTGCAAGTAGATATAAAAAACCAGTCCAGTACATAGAGGTTTTTCAAAATATTGATTTAAAAAATAGCGTTAATATGAAGAAAAAAAATCGTAAAAAAATCGGTCGAAAATCGATTATACATTTTTCAATTTCTACTTACCGAAAAAATCCTAAGTACTGGACTAGAAAATGTCAAGAAACTACAGTTAAAATTTCAGATCAATCGATTGAAAACTCGTGGCGTTACGCATACGCCCGTGTCTAAAAACATAGTTTCGAGAAAAACGCGTTTAAAGTTTCAAGTACTGTAAAATCATGGAAATTCCGTGTTTACCTTTAATCGGCGATGCCTGGACCGTACAATTGTCCTTCTAATTCAACATTTTTGGATAGTCAAGGGACCTTTTAAGCCAATAAAGAAAAATGCAAAAAAATGTACAAAGGTACATTCCCCCTTAATGCACTCTTAAAAAATATATATATATACATATATATTGTATATATAAATATGCGGTGAGTTTAAGGGAGACTTTGTCCTTGAAATTTTCAAAAAATCAATTTGAGCTCAACATGAGCAGCTAGAAGAAGAGGAGGGATGCCTCTATGGACCAGGCATTGCCGATTAGCGGTAATTATAAACACATTTGTGTAAACGCATTACAAAACTTTAAACGCGTTTTTCTCGAAAACACGTTTTTAAAAATGGCTGACATTCTCCTAACCGCTGTAATTGACATATCGACCTGAAATTTGGAGAGCATACTCAGAAAATATGTCTTCACGGAATGACGGATCGTTTTTTCGATAGATACATTTTTGCATTTATTATTTATCTTTTTATGCGAAAAAAACGCGAAAATTCGATTTTTTTTAAATTGCCGCCATTTTCCGAAATTTGTACTAAACGAAAAACCCATCCGTCATTCCATGACCAAAGGGTCACAGATTGATAATATGCTTTGAATTTGTGTTTCAGATCAACAAAGAGGGGGCAGTGATGTCAGCCGTTTACCTCCCGCGATTTGAGGACCTGTTTTCGCAGAGCTGCAACGGCCGCCATTTTGGTTTTTTTTTTCAAAAAAAATTTTTTTAACGTTCTGTATATCATGAATAAAAGCAAGAAAAAAACCGCACTCGAAAAGCTTTACTCGTTTCCATTAAAAAAAAATAAAATGTAAACACCTGAAATATGGCACTCCAAGGACAAAGTCTCCGTTAAGGATGTATGGCAACTAAGTTATTTACTACTGTTCGAATGGAAACTCACTGATATTGTAAAGGAAAATATCGAGAACTTTTTGAGATTAAAAAAAACAAAATTTGCCCACGTGAATGCTGAGATAAACGAATTCAAAGTTGGGTCATTTAACACGGGGAACATAGGACTGTACGTCCAAAATTCCCTTTACATTGGCAAAAAAGGTATTTCCGGAGTACTCTTTTGTAAAAAAAACTTTTGTGCGGTATCGCTGTAATATGCATGATACGTTAAAAAAAAATCGACATGTGCCCATATATTTTGCGAGATATTGCGAGTTAAATGGGACCGTTTTCGTATTTCTTTAGCTCGTATGTCGTAACCACGACAACGTCAGGGAAAACGTACATCAAATCAGCAACTAAATTTGCAGTTAAAAATTGAAAATTCTTCTTTCTGTACCGCATTTTTTGCTTTGAGCTGTGGTAAATCTCCTTTTTAGCTTCAATGAATACTACAATTATTTTATTTAGTCTTTAAATGCGATTTTTGCAAATTGCATAATCAGTTCTGTAACGACTCTGCAGTATCTGCCATACATCCTTAAGCGTCGTTGGACAATCGATTTGCCCCCCATGACGTCAAGATCAACGAGATCTTCGTCATCCGGATGTCCTCGCTGTGTGACACAGGAACAGAGAAGGCAAAGCGGACTGAAATGCCGTTGGTGTGGGTCGAGCGAGTATCCAAAGCGAAACTAATGTCTGCCTAATTTGAAAATAATTGGGGACGAAAACCCTTGGTTCTCTCATTTACACCTGGTCGAGGTACGCGTCGTGTCTACAGGGAGGAGGAGCAGCCGAGCTACGTATACGTCGCTAAGGCAAACTGTGCGCTGCTCCACGCTTGGCTGTACGCGGCTCGTTCATGGGACATCCCTTTAATTTGGCCTCGTTTGCCCCGAAACCCCTGAACTCGCCGGCCTCCCACGACCTCTCAACGGGGATTCAAAGTTAACCGATCTATCTATAGTGATCTCGAAGAGTTTGCAGGGATATTACGTTGGTTGCGTGGGTGGAACACCTCGGACACAAAATGAGGGATCACGGGCTTATCACCTGAAGAACGAACTACCATTACATTTTTTTTCCACGCCTTAACCCTTGCAGGATATTTTGACATTGTTATATTATCGTTTTTTTGTTCAGTAACAACATTTGCCTATATTCTTATTTTTTCTTATTTTGATAAGAGCAATAATAAATAATGATAAGATTAATGATTATTGCTAGATATGCCAAACCTAACGTCATACTTTGACATTGTTATTAGTTGATTTTCCAGTTCAGCAATAATATTTCCGCGTAATCTTTGTTTTCTCATTATTGATGAGGGCAATACTCGATGATAATAATGACAATTATTATTACTTAATATGTTAATCCCAACATGAATTGCTGGCACTGTTATTTTATTCTTTTTTCGATCAGTAATCATATTTGCGTATATTTTAAAACTCATTATTGATAAGAGCAATAATGAATAATGATGACAATAATGATTATTACTATTGTAAAATTAATAGCATGCATTTATAATGTGTTATTCATATAGATGTGTATATAAATAATATATATCAAATATAATATTTATATCTAAAAAGTAATACAATGAAATTATTATAACGACCAACGTTGTTAAAAAAATCATAAAAGAATGCAATAAATAATATTACATAGTATTTGTTATGAATAATATAAAACGCTAAATAAAAGATACTAAGTTACTAAAAGCCAGCAAACGAAAAATAAAAAAAATCACATGATTTATTTTCTGCGCAGCGAATGAAATAATTTTTCACGTGTCATTTTAACAAAAAGAACAACCGGAAGGTGAACAATTATTTCATTCGCTGCGCAGAAAATAAATCATGTGATTTTTTTTTAATTTTTTAAACATTTTTTTAACAACGTTGGTCATTATATTCATTATAATATGATAATAATAATTATCATATTACTTTTTAGATATAATTTATATCTAAAAAGTAATATGATAATTATTATTATAATGACCAACGTTGTTAAAAAAATGTCATAAAAAAGTGCAATAAATAACATTACCTAGTATTTGTTATGAATAATCCAGCACGCTAAATAAAAATGACTAAAGTTACTTACAAGTTACTAAGTTACTAAAAGGCAGCAAATGCCAAATAAAAAAAAAGTCGATGACTTATTTTCTGCGCGGCGAATGAAATAATTTTTCTCCTTCCGGTTGTTCTTTTTGTTAAAATGACACCTTATAAATATGTCGGTGCAATAAAGCTCCTCTTTAGGCTGTACGTGGCAGGACGAAGCTGGAGACTGCGCCGAGTACGTGGAGGATGGCCACTTAGGCTTGCAAAAAATTAGCGTCACTTGAATCCTCCTCGGTACTTTAGACCGAAAGGAACATGACGAGTTTAAGTGCCCGGACGTGCGGCCCTGCAGGGGGGGGGGTGTGATATAGCTGCATGTACACTATTACGGACACGCGCACGACGAGAAGAAACGACGCGAATTAACACAAGCAACTTTTATATGGTGGTACTTGCGTAAGAACTCCTAATGGCGGCCAACGAAAGCTCCGCTAATTGCTCAAACATCGAGACACAGACAAGTAAATATAACACGATGAAGGAATTAACGAACTTGAAAAAATAACTGCTCGTCAGAGATATGTTTGTTTTCTTTGGATAATTAGATTTTTTCAAAGCTTACGATTTTTCGTTACACGAATTAACTTTTTATCGAGTGTTATTTCATTTGGGTTTACTTTGGCTCGTTTCGGTTCGTACATCGGGGTAGAGACGAATAAAAAAACACACGACGAACAAATGAAGGACTAAGGATTTGTTTGCGTAAGTATTCAGATTTTTTGCGAAGTTCGCGATTTATTAGCCAAATTGTTAGTTGAATTATTGTTTTATTAGTTAAATTAATTGTTCTTATTGCGTACCTCTTATCGTACGGTGTTCTAGTTGGCAATGTTTGTTTTTATGAGGTTTGAAAAAAATCCACCTTATCCAAAGTATCACAAAAGTGTCGGATGACGATTAAGAATTTATAAAATGCGGAATTAACTTAATGGAAAATGAAAAAAAATCATTTTAATGGACGTCTAGGTTTTTGGGTAGAAGGATTCGGAATATGCCGAACTTGGTACAATTATTTATGAAGAATCTAGTGACTAAATTTGTTCCCCTATGGCCCACTTGGAATAACGTATGCCTGGATATATATATATATATATATATATATATATATATATATATACATATTTATGGGTAGTTCCACTAATTCTGTGTCAAAGTTGTACCGGGTGGTCTGAATTTAGGAAAACTAAGATCATCTGAAAAGTCATATTAAAACAAGCATCCATAATTGTTTTCGAATTTTTTTATCCAATAGTTTTTTAGTAATGGCGGCTCACAGTTTTCAAATTTTGTAAATCACCAAATTTTCAAATGCCCATAACTTCTCTCCAACCATAGCTAGAATTTTTTTTAAAAAACGATTTTTTACAGAAAAACATGAACTGTTTGAAAAAAAAATGCTGAAATTCTGGGTTGTTTTCAAAATTACAAAAATTACGTTCAAAGTACAAAAATCGATTTTTCGGGCCTTGCCCCATTTTTCCCGGTTTTGAAATTATTTTTTTCAAAAAGTTCAGAATTTTTTACATCGAAATAGATTTCAAACGAGATAGGATCTCTAAAACATCAGCCTCAGAAAAATTGATACCCACAATGAATTTTTTCGACCATTTCTGAATAACTATTTGGTTCTTCAAAACGGTTTTAAAAAATTATGAAGTTTTCGGGTTTTTTTAACGTTAATCGCTCATATGGGTAACTCCACCAATTCTGTGTCAAAGTGGTACCGGGTGGTACAACTATATATATATATATATATATATATATATATATATATATAATGCTGAAATTGAAGCTGTTTCGATCTACGTAGAGATTTTGTCAGCGATAGTTCGAGTTCCGATGGCTTTGGTCGCCCAAGCTAGCCGTAATAATCCGCAGCGATTCACAAACGTTGAAAGGATATTCTCTCCTGACGATACCAAAGGGATATCGAGTATATCGAGTATATCGGGTTAAAGGGTTATTGGCAGTACGTGGATGAGATGGGTTCGTTTGAGCGAGCATGGATGAGAGTCCGCCAGGAATATGGTGCGTACACCGTACTCGGCCGAGTCCAGCAGAGATGGAATACTTTGTGGGTGTATATAGTCCTTGCCGAGCAACGAGACTCGCGATTCAGCTTTTTTGGCGGACATTTCGTAAAATCGGATGGCTTCAATCTTTACACTCAAAGGCGTTGACCGTGTATTTGTAATTTTATTACTTATCCGTTGATAGAAAAAAATAGTTCGTTAAGGTAGTAAGATTTTCCAGTTTGGGGTATGGAATTTTAATTTTTTTGTCATTAAAAAAATGATGATTTTTTTTCGCAATAGTTGAAGAACTTCCGGACGTGAATTCAGGGGGCACACTTCTCGTTGACGGGGTACCCTCTCTGGAAGCCCAATTTGAAGGATCAGAATGATTTTTTTTTTCTAGGAACACATTGGTTGGAATAAATACATTTTTTCCCAGCATGGTGTGCACATGTTTGTGGTTACAACGTAATTATTTCATTACACATTACATTGTAATGGGTAATGGAATTTTTCTTCAGTACAAAGTGTAATGTAATGAGTATTGGAAATGTTTCACATTACAAAATTTGATGTAATGAGCAATGTAATTTTTTACATTACAAAATATAAGGTAATGAGCGATGGAATTTATTCACATTGCCAATGTATTGTAAAAAATCCCCATCACTCATTACAAGATAATATGGATTATTATTCGTTTCCCAACGGGTCAGATCGACCCCGTGCACAAACCGCTGCCCCTAATGGGGAACGAATAATAATCCTCACTACATTGTAATGAGTAATGGAGATTTTTTACATTGCATTACACGAGTAATGTGAAAAAAATCCATTACCTTATGTTTTGTAATGTAAACAAATTCCATTGCTCTTCCCATTACATTTTGTAATTAAAGTATTTCCATTACTCATTACATTGGACTTTGTAATGAAAAAAAATGCCATTATCCATTACATTGTAATGGGTGATGGAAATATTTCACATTACAAAACGTAATGTAATGAGGAATATAAATTTTTAAATTATAAATCGTAATGTAATGAGTAATGAAATTTTTTTACATTACAAAATCCATTGTAATGAGTAATGGCAATTGTTTGCATTACAAAATGTAATGTAATGAGTAATGGAAATTTATTACATTACTGAACGTAATGTGATGGGTAATGACATTTTTTTTCATTACAAAATGTAAAGTAATGAGTAATGATAACGCTAATGCATTACAAAAAGTAATGCATTATTTGCAACCCTGGTTGGGGCCTCTTTTGAGGGTTCGTGTGCTTTGATGTCCGCTTTCGTTACACGCGAATCATCCTCAACCCGACGCACACTGTTCCACCAAAATAGGTGTAACTTCGTCAATCATTACAACTTCTGGGTCCGGTTGGTCTTAAGGTGTTACCCCCACTTGTAGCGCAAAAAAGGCCTTTTTCATGAATTTTTTTAAAGAAAACTACAAAACTTTTTTAATCGATCAATATACCATCTTAAAGAACACATCTTGAAGAACTTTCAGTAATTTTTTTATTGAAAAATATTACATTGTTTAGTGGCAAATGGCCGTCAATGAAATAATGTTTTTATATACACGGTTTGCGGTGACCAACATTGCGGCGAAGTGGATCATCTGAAAAAAAATGCGGATGGATTTAGTCAAATATAAGTATAAACTAGTCTTTAATCGAAGGATTTTAAAAAATATTCATTTTTCACAAAATGGCGGACAGTCAAAGTTAACGGTTCGAATTTAACGAAAAAAACGGCCTTTTTTGGCTATAAAACGGCCATTTTTTTTCGAAAAAAAAAATCGAACGATTAAAGACTAAATTTTTATGTATTAAATAAGCCTGCAAAATTTCAAGAAGATCGGTTCATTAGTGTTCGAGTAATCTTGGTCACCGACTTCAGAAATGCCATTTTGAGAAAAATGCGTTTAAAGTTTCAATTTCAGTTTACACGAAGAAAATATTTTTTTTTGTAAACTTACATAGAGTCATCTATTCCGGGAATCAAAAAAAACTGCACTTCAAATTGCACTTCAAAAAAATGCAATAAAAAAAATCGATTTTTTCAAAATCGCAAGTGGGGGTAACCCCTTAAAATATTCTTGAAAGTTCACACTATAACAATAGGCAAAAAAACGATTTTTCGAAGTTTCCCGAGGCGTACCCCCTTAAGGAATGATCCAACCCGAGACGCATCGCCGGAAGGCTTTTTGTTGTCTGAAAAAATTCTTCGACAAAAAGCGGGGTGGTTTTCACCCCGTGAGCTTGCGATGCAAAGGGTTTGAAAATGTGCCTCACATCGGTCGGAAAATCAACGGCCTCCGTACGCCAGATCCCCAGGGAATAAAAAAAAATATTCCGTAGTTCTTTTTAGCACAAGACAAAAACATTTTTTCCCCCAGCAACCAGGGGGTGGTGCTGGAGAGGAGGATATCCCTCGTGCAATACGTCAGTGTTCCATGTTCCCCGGAGTCTCGTCTCTCCGTGAATAATCCTGGAGCGTGCGTATTCGGCTTCGTACACGGTCATCGGGACATTCGCAATTTTCCAACCCTCCGGTCACTCTTCGAGTACCGGCGGTTATTCGCGGGGTGTAGATTGTCTCGCGTTGTTCTCTCGTAAACGTTGCCTCGCCATTACCGGACAATTCGAATCGTCCGTGGACCATTCGAGCGAAAAGGCTATAGCGACGTTAGTGCCGCGACGCCCGGAAGGACGGGGGGATAAAGACCTGGAGAAATCGGACACGAGGAAAAGACCGAGGGAGAAAAAAAAATAATCGAAAGGGTAAAATTGCTCGCGGACCGAAGATGGCCTCTCTGCACCGAATTCAGGGGCCTTCGGTTTCATCGTCCTTCGAAGACACGAAGGATTTTCGGATTTTCCGGAAGACATTTTCCGGCAATGCAGCGGAGAAAATTTTGCCGCAACGATTAGAGGGACATGGGTCGCCGTGCAAGATATTCGACCACCCATCAGGATTTTAACAACCCCGAGGGATGTACGTGAGGACAATTCTGTTCTCTCCTTTTCACGATTTTTCTCATTTATTTCGATTCGATAATAACAATCGTAATAACATCAGCAGTTATTGTTAATGCAATTATTATGAAGCTATTGTTGATTATTAATAAATAATGATAATGGGAACAATTTTTTTTTATTGTCAATGAGTCAATGAGAAACAACGAACGTTGTTCGTTCATAATTAATAATAAGAATAATAATAATAACAACAGTTGTAATTATTTCAACCATTATTGAGTTAATATTGATTAATAATCAGTACCAATAAAAGTGAAAATGATTATTTTTAAAATTATCATTGAACTATTATTCATTAATCATAAATTAAAATTGTTATTCTTATTGTTTATTATTGAGGTATTATTCGTCAATAACTAATAATGACCGTAACAATTATTATTATTATTATTAACGAATAATAACTTAATAATAACTCGAAAAATAAAAATCGTTTACTCAATTGAGGCAGTAGTCTGGTCTAGAGCGAGATTTTGACGTCATTTTTGGATTGGAAAAACTTTTAAACCGTTGAAGTTGTCTTGATGAAATTTTACATATTTATTTATTGTTCCTTTGAGCATGTATCTACGTAAAAAAATAATTTTAAATATTTTCATGTAGTTTATTATTTTTTCACATGGTCCGCCGAAAACTACCTCAATCGGCGCCCACTCTGGGTGATGTCGTATACATCTGAAAAAGAAAATCTATATATTCTCAATTTGTATGAGTATTCTGAGCACCGGTAGCAAATTTAGTACTCAAAAAAATTTTGTTACAAAATGGCGGCCTGTTAAACTTTGTTTAACGATATTTCATACATTTTCGGGTATTCGACGAGTTATAAAATGTGGGCAAAATTATTGTTCGACTCAATTCTGCTACCAGTCCTCAGAAAGAGGCTACCGAATGTATGTGCAAAATTTGAGCTCGATCGGTCAACTAGTTATCGAGATATCGTGTGCGCCGATTCGAAAAACATATTTCTGAGATAAACGCGTTTAAAGTTTTGATGCCGTTAGATGAGGTTTGCGCGCGGCTTGCTTATACTTTCTATTACTCTGCTAATTCTTGAAATATCAATAAACGGTTTTCACGAGCGTATTAAGAAAGGTCTAAGGAATAATAAAATGAAGAAAAAAAATCGATATTGCCAAATTTCTAGACCAGACTACTGCCTTAATTATTCATTTTTTCGTAATAGTTATGATTAATTATTAATGAATCTTTCATTATTCAATTGATAATTAATAAGAGTTATTATAAATTGTTCATAAATAATTGATAATAACTGATCAATTAAACTATTCGACCAAATAATCATAATGATGGGGTACTGTGAAAGATATAATTTGTCAAAAATATGTCGACATTTTGCCATACAAACCCTTAGCCTCTCTTTCGGCTGACTTTCGAGTCTGCACTTTTTGAAAAAAGAAATTGAGATATCGGGGGTTGAAATTCGCCGCCCTTAGAAGAGGGAGGATGTATCGCGGACGGATATAATTACGGTTACATTATTAAAACATCGAAAGTGCAGTTTTGCCGGGTTGTTCTCAATGATAGACCGTGAGGCAAATTCATCGTTGGAACAATTCGCCCCCGAGGCTTTGAATTGTTATCGACTTGGAAAATCGAACCGGAGCACCACTCGCTGAAAGTTCTGAAGCTCAAAAGCCTTCTCTCTCTCTCTCTCTCTCTCTCTCTCTCTCTCTCTCTCTCTCTCTCAGTCTCCGGCTCCCTCAATTTCTCGTTTGCTCATGGTGAAAGTATATTCTCGATTTGATTAGCCACTCGTCCTGCAATAGCAAGCTTGCCCCTCTCTCTCTCTCTCTTTCTCTCCACATCTTCCTCTTGCTCTTTCACTCCCAACCCCCTCGAAGGAACCAAAGCTTCCTTATATTACCGACCATTCATATTTTTCCATTCCATTCAATCCGCCTTTCCATACGTCTTGCCTATCGCGATATCAAGGAAATGTAATGAATTCATAACAGATACCCTCGAGACTTCGTCTAACAACTGGCCCTATATACCAATGGGAGAACGCGAGATACATTGGTAAATTGAAAGCTCTCTTGAATCGACAATTTTATTTTTGTAAAGAAATATACTCGAGCAATGGATAATTAGATGTTTCCAATGGGCGTTAAAAGAAAAAAAAAGATCTAACTATCGAAAACTTTGGTGATTCACAATTTTTGTCATTTTTCAACTAGGCGATGGATAAGCCTAAACGAACCCAAACAAAGCCAACTGATCTTGGACTTGAGCGGTGGGTTTTTTTCGCAAGCCATCACCTACTTCCCAAACAGAAACGTCATGCCCTTTTTCTGAATTAAAAGAAAAACTTTTTTCTTTGCTAGGAACAAAAAAAAACCCAAAGCCACCCTTGCCTTTTATCGGCAAAACAATGGATGAAATATTTTTTTTTTGCAAGCTTAGAAAATTACACTTTGCTTGCGAAATACGGCTAAAGGGGAGGAGGGGTGTAAATAAATCCTTGAAACATTTCCAACCCCTATCGCCTGTCAAAACGCATCGGGGAATTTTTTCGTGCTAGGGAGGAGCGAATGTCTCGCAAATGTCTTCTGGTGCATTGGGAGGTGAAGAATTTCTCGAGTCTCATCCCGTTCATTATTTCTCACCCTCGAAAAGCTTCGCGCGAGGCGTAAAAAGGAGCAAAGAAAGAAAAAAAATTGGATATATCCGGACACTGTGGAACGCGGTGTTGCGATCCCGTGACTTGTCTCGATTCTCGCGTAGACTCCGGGGATCCCTTCGAAACCCCAAAAGTTCCACGATTTTCCTCGACGTTCTCCCTCGACACTCGAACTGGGGGATGAAGAGATAAAAATGAAGACTGACGAAACGCGCCGGGGCTTTTCAACGGTCTCCCCGGAACTTTGAGGATTAATATCTTTTCGTTCAAGGTTGTCGCGCGTGCGAATTAAAATCGGCTTAGGGCCCTTCCGGAGGACGCGAAAAGTCACAGGGGATGAAGGAGAGAATGTGATTCGAGGTGGATCATATTTTTCCTTTCCGGAAAACCGTCGTACGACGACAGAAGGATATTGTTGACAAAGGTATGGAAAAAGTAATCGACCGACTCGACACTAAAGGGAAAAAGGGCTGTTGTAGCGAATGAAATCGACTGGGACCTAGGGTAGTTTTCAATTTTTTTTTTATTGAAAAAAAAGCTTTCAGCCTGACAGGTGGAGATACGAATTATAGGGGATGAAATAGCTTTTGATCTAGAAAACTTTTATCATCGACGGTAGTCAATAAGAAAATCATTAATAAAAAGTATGTCTTATTATTGTCTTTTTGTATGTTTTATTAAAACGTTTTGTATGTTTTATTAAGGCCTTAGGCCACTCTAGAGTTTTTTTTTTCAGAAAAACTACAAAATGAATCGACATTACAAAGAGGGTGTTTATCATACATATGAGTGACTGTATACAATAATTTTTTTGAAGCGATTAATTTCAAAATGGTAAATTTTTTTAAACGAAAAATTTCAAATCAAATATGCAGCGTTTATCTCAAAACTGCATTTTTTAAGTTGGCCGGAAACATAACTCAAACAATTTTCAACCGATTCACTTGAAATGTTGAATATATCTTGAAAAATACATTGTCTATGGAAGTACGTAGGATTTTTTTTATATTGTATAATTCATTTGTTATTAACAATTATCTGACGATTTTAGGGGAACATTTTTGGAAAGTCAAAAATTTGCCTAAAAATCGTCAGATAATTGTTAATAACAAATGAACTATGCTATATAAAAAAAATCCTACGTACTTCCATAGACAATGTATTTTTCAAGATCTATTCAACATTTCAGGTTTAAATTTCAATGTTTGAGTTATGTTTCCGGCCATCTTAAAAAATGCAGTTTTGAGATAAACTATTTTGTAGTTTTTCTGAAAAAAGTCCCCAACAAGCCTATTTTTCGGCCTCTAGAATGGCCTAACCACTTAATTGTAAGTTTGAGTTAATGTATGTTTCATTATTAGTCCGAATGTTTCCAGAACGATAATTCAAGGGCGATGACAAATAAATGTAACAAATGTTTTAAAAAATGTTAAAAATGAATAAAATTGTAATAAATATAATAAATGAAAAAATACGAAAAAAAGGAAATGTAAAGTAGAGGAAAATATTCACCAAATATTATTAAAAATTCCCAAAAATATAAAAAATGATTAGTCAGAAAATCTATTTAACGAATGTTGAAGAAAATATAAATAAATAAGGCTAAATGAAAATAATATGAATACATATTTTATCATTCTCGTAATTATAAACAAGTTTTGTATTATTTCGAAAACAATCGAACAGCCATGAACGAATAACACTTCGTAAAAATAAAATCAGCCTTTCCCTTTCGTTCTCGCAAAGTACGAACACGAACGAATGGTTGAACTTGCACGAAGCAATTGTTGATATTAATTACCGTAGGAGGTTGAAACGAGTTACAACTGTTGGAGCAAATATGTCCTTTCTTCTTTGTCTCATGGACGAGTCTCTGTCGAAGGTACGAGGTTCATGGCGCAGCTAAGCTCGCCACCGCCAGCATCGCGACCGCGGTCACCACTACCAGCCATTACCATTAGGAATGGGCTACTGGATGGGTACCACTGGATGATTCCGCCACGACCCATCCAGCCGACCGTAGAAAGCCACTATCTTCCAACTGCAGTTACAACTGCACAAAGGTCATAATGCATGCCATTGTTGGTTGCAGTCCGGGCGAGGAGAAGGGAGCGGGAGCGTCGAGGGATGAAAAGGGCGAAAAAGCGAGCAGGATAAAAATGGAAACCACGGGAAAAGGGGGCGGACAGAAATATGTCCAATACTGCAGATCGATCATTCCTTTTTTGTTTTCAATTTGGAGACAATATTTTTTTAGGCATTAGGAAATTGCTACAGTAAATAAACAAATTGATTAAGATATACGGTGGTAAAAATGCAGTTGCAATAAAATTGTTAAACATACAATCATTAAATATAATTGTAATAATTGAAAAAAGTATTTTTTGAAATTTAAAGATCGTAAAAATTAATTTAAAGATAAATACAGATATACAGTTATAATAGAATTGTAAAAAGATAAGAACTAAATTAATAGTAATAATTGAATAACGTATTTTTTGGCATTGGAAGATCGTAAAAATTGTCAATTAAATAAATGGTTCGAGAATTACAGTCACAATGAAATTATAAAAATATAACAATCGTATATAATTGCAATAATTGGATAAAGAATTTTCAGGCATAAATGAAAAGTTCAAATGATGTATTTTTTATCATTTTTGGGCATAAGTGAAAAGTTGAAATAATGATTTTTTTGTCATTTTGGGCACAAATGAAAAGTTGACATGATTACACAGGTAAATAAATCCGTACAGTTATAACATCGCAATTAACTACACTTTTATTGTTACAGTGAATAAATCATTTTTTTATAAAACAATAAAGTAGCAGACTTACTGTTCTTCACGAATGTATAATTAGGTATAATGTACGTATAATTGGGAATGTATAATTAAGAATGTATTAGTTATTTTCAATGCAACGAAATAATTTCTAGGCAATTAAATCAATATTTAAATAATAACATTCAAACTGTTCTCAGACACTAAAAA
>OX101792.1:1223265-1280405 GCA_944452715.1 Ophion slaviceki
GCGAGGCTGTATTTGCGAGCTGTATTTCCCCGGTAACTTTCACTGGGCGGCCGAGGAGGAGGAAGAAACGAGGAAAAAGGAGCGAGAGGAAAAAGATGGCGACAGTGAACTTGGAGTACTCGGGAGAGGTGGCCCCGGTTAAGAAAGAAATAGTAACCGGGAGGATGGTGAAGAGAGGGTAGTGCCTTGAGATTGTGTACACGGTGAGTTGAAGTATTGACACGTGAATGAGAGTGGATCGTGGATGTGCCAAGGCTGATGTTACGGTATGGGGATGAGGTGGAGAAGGAGGGGGAGAAACGGAACGAGGGTTAAGGAAGGAAGCGATGACGTTGGACCGGGTCACAGCAGCGTTGCCTCTCATCGACGTCAGATGGCGTCTCGACGTTTCCCATCACTCACTTTGCCCTCTCTTCCTCTCACTCCACCAACCCCTCCGCCTTCCGCTCCTTCCCTCTCTACGGGAGTCTCCAGATCCGTTCGCTTCCTCAAGAGTTGTTGCTGCACCGGTAAGCAGGAATCGTGCGCTGGGAGATCGACGAAGACGTTGACTGCCACTGGGTGGCTGGTGGAATTGGGTTGAGAGAGAGAGAGAGAGAGAGAGAGAGAGAGAGAGAGAGAGAGAGAGAAAGTGGGAGGCCAAGACGGTAGACTCGGGGTGGGCTTATCTCCGCGAACCGAGATTGACTTCCTTTCTATCCATTCACCCGCTCAAATGAGTTCCTTTGATAACTGTTGTGTGATCGAGTGTGCTGAATGCTGAAGGGTTTAGAACGGCGGTCGACGTCTCTTGCTTCTTCCTATACGCTCGTTTTCACTGCACACGGCGTCCCGTCAGCTCTCTCTCTCTCTCTCTCTCTCTCTCTCTCTCTCTCTCTCTCTCTCTCTCTCTCTCTCTCTCTCTCTCTCTCCCCATTTCCCACTATTCGCTGCTTCGACGTCTGCCTGGGCTACGGCACTTCAAGAGCGACCCAGGAAAAATATTTCGTTAAGCTCCCACGTACGTAGCCATCTCTCTCTCTCTCTCTCTCTCTCTCTCTCTCTCTCTCTCCCCCCTCTCTCTCTCACACACACACACACACACACACACACACACACACACACACACACACACACACACACACACACACACACACACACACACACACACACACACACACACACACACACACACACACACACACACACCATTATACCTGTTCCCTTCTTGGCTCTCTCGCCACTGCATCTGCAAAAATTTTCACACTCGAGACTCAAGCCTCTGAACTAGACACTTTCCAGTTGGGTAACGAGAATGGGCTGCCTTTAAACAACGCTGTCCACGTTTCCATCTTGGTGGCATGGAACGTTTAATCGCTTGATACTGCATAACCTTCAACTTAAGTAACTAGGAACATCACTGTGGTGTTCGCCTTCGATTTTTGTTAAAACTCACACACATGGTAGAGCCGTAAAAATCGATGGTTCGACTTAGAAATTATGTGAAAAGTCGAAAAATAATCGTAACACGATGAACCAGGCAACCGTGTTCGGAGCAAACGATTGCGAAGAGAATGCGCATCGAGCGGAGTTTCAGATTGAAACGAAACATAAATGAGCGGTGATTGAGTGAAGAAACTTTTTTTTAGCCAAAGTGTGAACAAAATTTGGATTTTTAATATTTGTTTTGACAATCGATGTGGATGTATTTTTACCCGGTGAAAATGAATTCACCAATAATTTCCCCCGGAACCCTCCATTTTTATTGAATAGTCGTCAAAAGTATGGAAAAATCCGTTTTTCGGGTTTAACCGGTGTAATTTTGAGCTTTCGATGGAATTTCAAGTTGGAAAAAAATGGCATCCGATAGACCCTTAAAATCGTTTAAAAAAGCGAAAAAAATGCCATTTGTTTGGCCAATTTTCCAAAATCGTTAAAATCCCGAAATTATAAACAGTCGTGGCGTCAGGGGACACGCGTTTTTCGGCCTCAATTCTCAGTTTTCGGCCAAAACTCGATGATATTCGTAATCGGCAGAAAATGTTCCTTCAAATAAATCCTTAAAATGGTTCAAAAGACGATAACATTTTTTTACCCTTTTGGCCACTTTTTTTACAATCACCAAAATTGCAAAATTTCAAAGGGCCGTGGCATCGGTTCTATTTGAGGGGCGCAGATCTATGGAGGAGGTTTTGACAAGGATATCTCAATTAGTTTCCCCGGAAAGTGCACTTTGGAAATGGCCGAAAAAGTAGCAAAGAGGAATGTACGGAAATGTATGGAAAAATTAGCAAAAACCGATGGTCCGACTTTGAAGTGTGCCAAAAATCGTCAAATGAATGGAGCTGAATGAACTGAACGGGGTTTTATAGAGAAAAAGATAACGAAGAAATGAGCACAACGTGGAGCGCCAAATCGAAGCGGAATATAAATAGTCGCCGATTCAGTGAAGTCACTTATTTTCGGCCGAGATGGGAAAAATGTGGATTCCAAATATTTTTCTCAAAGCTCCATTTCGATGAATTTTTACCCCTGAATACGAATTCACCGATCATTTTCCCCGGAAGCCTTGATTTTTTTCTTAAAACTGTCGAAAGCGTACGGAACGCATTTTCCCCCCTTAAGCTTGCTATGCGGCAAAGATGCGAAAATACGGAAACTTAAGACGGGACATACGGTCACAACGATAAAAAAATCGATCTTCTTTCTTCTATAAACGATAGAACCATACAGGGTGAGGCACATAAAGTGTTACAGAGCAATAGCACTCAAACTATTGATCATATCGAAAGATGTTTCAGACAAAAGCTTCAGTGTTCGAGAAGGCCGTCATACTGGACCACCCAATTTTTTTATCGGTGGAGGCGCTGAAGCTACGTCAAGGTCAAGTCCACTTTTCTAAAAGGAATGGTACATTTTTTTCAACCATCTTGTGGAGCACCTCAAGCCGCATAAAAAACATCAGAGGGTTAAAGTCGTTCAAGGTCATTCAAGGTCACCCATTTATATTTGTATCATCGATACTGACCTTGAATGACCTTGAACGACTTTGACCTCCTGATGTTTCTTATGCGGCTTTAGGTGCTCCACAAGATGGTCGAAAAAAGTACAATACCATTTAAAAAAGTGGAGTTGATCTTGACGTAGCTTCAGCGCCTCCACCGATAAAAAAATAGGGTGGTCCAGTCTGACGGCCTTTTCGTACACTGAAACTTTTGTCTGAACCATTTTTGGATATGATCGATAGTTTCAGTGCTATTGCTCTGTAACACTTTATGTGCCTCACCCTGCATATGTAGAATGTTTTCCCAAAGTTTCGAAGCGAAATTCGAAAAACATCAAACCTTACAGCCCGTCAACGCTGTGCCTCACCGCTCGGATTTGGAGCGGGCATGAACTTCAAACGCGTTTTTCTCAAAACTGCATTATCGAAATTAGCGTGCAGGATTATTCAGAAACTATTGAGCCGATTGAGTTGAAACTTGGTCGAAATATTGATAATATCGGTACCTTTTACTTGACGAAAATTCTTTTTGAAAAATTAAAAAAAACTACTTTTTTAATCCACATTTTACAGAAATGTCCGTGAAGTGTTAATTTTTCTTTCGTGAATGCGTGCCATTTTCTCAAATTTGCATTTTCTTCATTTTAATTATCGTCACATAGAAACTATTCATGTTCTAACTGAAAAAAATGTTTGAACTTTTTTGCAAATCAAAGTCTCCGGGAAGCTAGACTTCACCTTGCTGTAACACTCTGCCACAGCTCTGCCATTTTGATGATGAATTAATTTTTAAAAAATGTTTCGTTTACTTAAATATGCTATTAAAGTATACCTAAAGTTTGATAATTGTAGAACAATTATTTTTTAGTTTAAAAAGTCCCTCAATATTGCTTACTTTTTCCCGTCTAAATGTATATCCCGCCTTAAAGTTGTCCTGTCTTCAAAGTGTTACCCACTTTGTTCAATTTACTGCACTCCTTTTAAATGTCGAGTGAGATAAAAAAGTGAAGGGGCGGTTCAGCCTGGCGTTTTTTCTCTCTTCAATGTAGATATCCATAGTGGATTTTTGATCGTTTGGCACTGCGGGATTTTTCCGTTCCACTGAAATCGGTGAACTGCTTGCGGGTGAATCTGCATCCTCACTCCCTGCCATGCTTCAATCTGACGTGTGGTAGCTTCAGTTGAAACCAAGTTGATTGATCCACTTCACCAGCTGAGTTACATCCGAAGTAACCTTGAACTCCGCCCAAGCTCTGGGGCTATCCAACCCGCCATGCTTACTTTCCAGTAGCTTATACTTCCAACCAGGCTACAGAGCTGTCTTACGCAGATCAGTGGTGAACCAGTTTGCCAACTTCTTCTATCCGAATGAATCTCACATGTCGTCTCTTGGGATGCAGAAGTCTCGGGGAGAGCGGGGAAGGCAGTATCACTGGTAACAGCGCCCTAAACCCACTGAATCCACCCGTGGCATACGTTACCGAAAATGGCGCACCGGGTTCTTACCCGGATGTAATTGGTCGCCGAAGATTCGCGAGGTCGGATACGGCGATTGTTCCGGGGAAGCGGCAGATGCTAAATACCAAGGAAAAGGGTGCAAATGTCAGGTGTAGTTAAGCAGCAACCCAAGGAGAGCCGAAAGTTCGAGGTATACAAGTGGTTAAGAGAGTACGAGGAACGAAGCGCGGTGCGAAAGGTCGAAACTTACTTCCTAGACAACACACCGAGATAGCTCGGCGAGGCATGCTTCAAGGGGATGGGCCAGTCCCACTAGTGCATTTAGAATAACTTACGACATCACGAGATTACAAGTCTACAGCATAAACCCTCCTTACCACTCGTGCATACCAACCCTGCCTCACTGTCCGGGGGGGGGGGGACCCTTGCCCCCCTTTGGCTTCCCAAACCCATGCGGCAGTCGTCCCGACGCCATTAATTAAGAGCTTCCAGAGACTCGCGAGAGCACAATCTTACGATATGCTCGAGACAACTATTGCATTTCTTGGGATACCCGAAGAAAAAAAACATACACGATCCTCAGTGGAGCTTTGCAGGTCTGAGGAGGCCTTCCTGCTACTTATTTGGCGTCTGGATACCTGGAACACCAGTGTGCTCGTCTTCCATCATCCATTTTGGTGGCTCATTCCTGAACTTGCCCCAAGCTCACCATGTCCTTTGCATTGGATGTTGATGTTCCTCTGTGCAAGGATAACCCCAAAATTACTCTTAAGTGCTGTTCGAGTGTCATCAAGATTGTTTTGATCGCAGGCGAATGTCCAAAGCCCAAAGATGGAAGACGACGGTCCTCGTTTTCCATCGTCCATTGGGGTGGTTGATTCGTAGACCAAGTCAAGCTCACCCTCCTTTTGCATTATATTTTGATGTTCCACCAAACAAAATCCGAATGTTTCCCCTAAATGCTCATCAAGTGCCATAAATGTTCTTTGATCACAGTTCACTTTTTGGCTTACTTTACAATTAGGTAAGAGAAAGTGTAGCCTACCTGAGAAGCAGGTTCATCAGGCAGTTTCGATCTTCTCGTAGCTTTTTCGAGTCTTCGAAATTATCCCGATGGGAAAGTAGAAGAACAATTACCCTGGCTCAGGATAGTATGGCACAAAAGCAGGGAGATCATTATTGTCTCATTGCTGATCGAATTACACGGCTTGTCCCGTGTTGCGTCGTCGCGGAGATCGTTAGCAAAGAAAATTACGTAGTCGCAGCCGCGAGGGACAGGGAGGGTGAAGAAACAAGTATGTATGGTTCTCCGTTGCCTCTGCTCTCGTTTGTCCTGAAAGAAATCACGATTAGTTTGGGGTAACGTGGCCTGTTGGGTGAAGGGGCCTCTCGATGTCAAGGGATCGCCAGAGAACATCACTCCTGCAGTGCGAAGATTTCTCGAAGGACACCAAACGACCACAACTTCTGTCCTCCTTCGATTCTCTTCTCTCTCTTTTCGCCACCCTCCCGCGCTTCGCAGCTACCCTCGAACGAGCAGGCGCGATTAGGGGATGATAATGGTGGTCGAGACATCGGCAGTGAGCTTTGCCACAGATGCATCGCGCTTGCGTTTAACATCATTTACATTAGATGTACAAATGAATAATCCAATTTTTTAATATACATTCAAGGTTTATTTTAAAAGAAAGTAAATTATATTGGTCACACAGAGTATTCGCCGTTGCTTTCTATAACTTTAAACCATCTTTCAGACAGCTGATGAATTCCATCTCGAAAAAATGTTACGTCTTTGGACACGATAAAGCCGTCAAGCCATTTTCGGATCTGATCTACTGATTGGAAATGCACATTGGACAAGGTGTGTTGCATCGACCGGTACAAGTGGTAATCGGATGGAGCAATGTATGGTGAATATGCCGGGTGCTGCAAAACGTCCCAGCCAAGACTCATTATGATGTCTTTTGTATTGGAAGCAATGTGTGGCCTGGCGTTGTCATACAACAGTTTCAGTGAACGTTCTGCTTTGCCAGTACACGGGCGTTTTGGTTCCAATTCTTGACTCAAGCAGATTAATTGACGTTGGTAGCAGTCCGCAGTGACTGTTTTACCATCCATGATTCCAAATCATCGTTGTCGCACTTTCGAGGGCCTCCAGGGCGTTGTTTGTCATTCAGACAGAAATCACCGCTTTTAAACCGCTTAAACCAAAATGCGCACACATCATACGTTAGAACACCTTCGCCGAGAACGGAACAAATCGATTCGCACGCCCTTGCAGCATTTTTTTCTTGTTGGAATTCGGACAGAATGCAGTGTCGGATTTGCACCTTATCTGTTGCCATTTTTGACTGTACTGAACTGAATAGTTTTGGAGGTTATGTTAGGCTTTCCGGCATACCAACTGTCATTTTTAATAACTGCATGTCAACACTATATAACCGCAAAAGAGCGGGAATATCAATTTATTTTAATAAAAAGTCTCGGTTGCTCAAAATAATTTGGATTATTCATTTGTACACCTCATAAAAAAGGGAAATAACCGATAAAGTCTTCAAGTCGTCCGAAAAAAAATATTTTATTCGGTATGACGCTCTGGAATTTCGTTTTTTTCCGACCGCTCTCGAATGCCGTTGCGATTGAAATATTTTTTTCGACACTCGCGTAAGAAGGGTTGATCCTTGGTGACACTTTTCGTCGTGGTAGCCTTCCCACGAGCTGCATGCGCGATAAGAGATGCATTGGCAATTCAAGGCGGTGCATTTACACTTCAATAAACGTTATTACTTCGTGTCGATGCAAATCAACGACAAACTCGATTCGGCATCCTCCCAGAGGAGACCGAGGAGCCCGCGTGTACGAGAAGCCACGCGAGCGAGGTGGGAAAAAAAATATATGGGGATTGTGCCGAAGGAAATTGGAAAAAAAGGACCAAATGGAAACTTCAACGTTGCGCGCATTCCTCATCTGCATGAATAAGACCGGAGGTGGTTTTTTTCTCTTATTTTTGCAAATACGTGTACGTGCACGCAATTTACAACCCTTTGAATACAAAGTTGTCAACGACGAAGACTAGTGGGAAGTTCTTTAATTTCGCACTTAGGGATTGGTCCCGCGATCATTTCAATCTCCACACGTCCGATTCGTGCAATTTTGCATATCCTTTGATGGTAACCGCTTTATCGTTTAAAAAATAGATTCAACGACTATCGATTAAGGTAGTACGTGCACGAACTTCCTCATTAGAAAAAAAAATTGATTTTTTCGTATGCTGTAGTAGAGACATAGAAAACGACGTCCGCGAAAACTCTGCATGCCTTACCGGCTAAATACAATAGTAATTAATTCACAAAATCAATGCATTTATTCCGCACCATATGGGGAATCCGTGCGGATCGAACTTCCGAACGGAAATAATAATAGTTCTTGACTAGATCAGAGGCATGCGAAAAGCGACGAATAGTGATAAAACTGTCGCGGTCACGTATGTTCCATAAAAAATATAGGTTACGGGACATTTCGAGCAGATACCATCGATTCAATAGACTAATTTTGAGTCGATTCAATAGACTAATACAGCGTTGCCACGGATATTGCCAGAATTATGAAATGGCGGCCTGTGACAACTCAAGTAAAATCTGATTGCGATTATACTTCACTTACCAAACGATAATACAAACAGTTATCACATGCACTTCTCAAATAATTATTTTCTGTATCGTGTTTATTACTAGGTGCGCAGCTAAGTTCCCGGGTTTCACACATGGATGGCGCTAGCGACACATGTAGTCGGCATACAGGTCTGAAATTGGGTGTCTTTATAGCTTGGACATCTGTTAAGAATACCCAGTCGTAATATAAACAAATATCGCAACACAATGACCTTTTTTCTAACCTCGAAAATGTCAAAGTTTGTGCCAAATAAACAGCATTTGCGGGAAGCATTGCTTTTCCGCTTCAACCTAAAAAAAACAGCAGCTGAAGCACGTCGGTTACTTGAGGAGGCCTACGGCGAACAAATACCATCAAAAACAACGTGTGAAGATTGGTTCAAGCGGTTCAGAAGTGGCGATTTTGAGACTGGGGACAAGGAGCGCTTGGGGAGACCGCAAACATTTGCGGACGCCGATCTGCAAGCGTTATTGGATGAAGATGACACTCAAGCAGAAGATCAACTTGCCGAGGCATTAAATGTGACTCGGCAATGTATTTCGAAACGTTTGCACGCCATGGGAAAAATTCATAAGGAAGGAAAGTGAGTGCCGCATGAGTTGACTGAGAGACAAGTGGAAAATCGAAGAGCCACTTCCGAAATTTTGCTTTTGCGGCAGAACAGAAAGAGTTTCCTGCATCGAATTGTTACTGGCGATGAAAAATGGATATATTTCGAGAATCCCAAACGCAGAAAATCGTGGCTTCCACTTGGCGAAGCGTCAACATCGACGGCACGGCCAAATCGCTTCGGAAAAAAGACAATGCTCTGCGTTTGGTGGGACCAGGAAGGAATCGTGTACTATGAGCTGCTGAAACCGGGCGAAACTGTCAATGGGCATCGCTACCGATAACAACTAATCAATTTGAACCACGCATTGCTCGAAAAAGGCCAGAATGGGCCACGAGACACGAAGGTGTGATATTGCAGCATGACAACCCTCCGTGCCATCGCAGTTCCATCGTCCAGGACACCATAAAAACACTGAAATGGGATCTGCTACCGCACCCGCCGTATTCACCAGAGCTGGCCCCTTCAGACTATCACTTGTTCCGGTCGATGGTGCATGGCTTGGGTGGGCTACACTTGGCCAATTACGATGCAGTACAAAATTGGTTGGACGAATGGTTTCAGTCCAAAAACGCGTCTTTTTATCGTCGCGGTATTTATGTATTGCCAGAGAGATGGTAAAAATGTGTAAATAGCGAGGGACAATACTTCGAATGAACTATTTTTTGTATTCGTCTTGAAATTTTCGATTTTTTATTGGTAAAAAAAAACCGGAAACTTAGTGGCGCACCTAGTATTATACCCAAATACATTATATTTTGCTTTTTTCATGTTTTATAGATTTTCTGTTAACTAGTCAATCCGCTAGTACTACCTTAAGGCGTTAGGCCACAGTAACGGGTATAAAATCATGTGCGAAATTAACAATTTTTTTTCTCATGAAATAGTGATGCACTCATAAAATTAATTACACATATGTAGGATATTAAAAGGATGTCGATTATAGGGCGTCGCTGACTTATCAACCTGGCACCCGATCAGCACCGCCTCGCCTCGCGCGGTTGTCATTTCTTAGATGGCCTTTCCATACATATGCGTTCACTTGTCAACTTTTGCGAGCGAGCCGATCCGGTGTTGCTACATAATTAATTTTATGAGTGAATCACTTTTTCATACGAAAACAATTGTTAAATTCGCACATGATTTTATACCCGTTACTGTGGCCTAACCCTTGAAATTGGAAGACACGTGAATTTTTGTCGCATGCTTTGCTAGTTTCTCAGGGGGTCGAAACGTTGATGGGGATGAATGGGTGTAAGAAATATCGAACAAACCCTAGAAATTGGCACTCTCGAGGAAAATCCTAAGTGGAAAATTGGCTGTCCTTCTCTTTGAGGTGGTCCTTGAAATTCGCGTACCGACGTACTACCGATCGTTCGCCGTTTTAAGGGGGTGTTCGTGCCTCGTTGAACTGTGCGATAAGCGTCGTCCCGAATGGGGCAAAATCGTTCGTACAGTCGACTGGAAGGATGAAAAGCGTCGGACGACCGCCCTCCCCGAAATTCCCATAAATTTCGCGCCTCGAACGTTACGCAGAGCGTGAAATTTGTCACTATTGTGACGAGTGGAAGTTCCAGGGCCTCGGATAATAATGGCGAAGCTTCCGCGCTAACTAGCTCTTCTTCTGTACATCCCGCGCTCGAGTGCGTTTCGTCAATGTTCACACTTCTCTCGTATCCTCGGAAATACCCGCTCGTTTCTCCGCGCCGTATCGCCCAGTCGGATTAATTATTGTGGCGTGCGCGCGGCCGTGTCGATGGACGCGTGAAAACTCCCGCGGCTTAAAACTTTGACAATCCGAAATTCCCCCGTACACTCGGAATATTAACGCCTCGTGGAATCGTCGCTAAATTTTCGCCGGCTAATTGCTTTACTCGTTCGCTCGCTCGCAGTCGAACCAAGTAACACGGGACTGGACAACCGATCGATAATTAATGTTCTTGCGCTCGGTCGAGCTCATTATAACGTCAGTCCGGATCGAGCTGGGACCGTCTCCTCCCCAGGCTGAAAAACGGCTCTTCATCCTTCAAGGCAAAAATTTGCTGATTTTCATGATTTTTTTTTTTGTAAGGAAAGATTTATTCACAAGTTTGAGACTCAGGGTATATTTTATTACTACTTTTGGGGATATTACGATATCTGTGGTCCCTAATTCTGACCACGCAGCCTTCATATTTGACCCGACATAAGACTTTTTTCAAGAGCGGGAAAAATTGAAATTCGACCCTTGAGGGGGCGAAACACGGGCTTTAATGTTTGGGTTTGTTTGGTTGTTTTCTTTTTAAGGGCCTATACCACTGTGAACGCTGAAAATTTGGGTGATTTTCGGGAATTTTTTGGAAGAAAAGCACTCAATTAAACGTTTCGGAAAATTAAGGATATATTTGGCTATATTTGACCTATATTACATAATTTTTTCATAGAAAAATATTGAGATCCAAGCGACTTATGCGCTGCCTTCGGAGGCGCCAACAAAAAAGTTCCTCCACTGCTGAAATGATTCCGGCCGATTGAGTAGCTGAAACCGAAAAAGGAAAAAATGTCGTTAAACTGGAAGGTATTTCCTCTACAATGACGTAGGATTTTCGAAAAATATCAAAATCTAACAAAATGGCGTAGTTATGAAAAAAAGTCTGTTTTCTTGCCTATTAAATGGTCGTTTTTTTCAATGCCAAATCGTCAATTTTCATCCAATCAAAAATATCCTACGTCATTGTAGAGTAAATGTATTCAAGAGTACTCAGTTCAAATTTCGAGTCAATCGGATAATTCCTCTTTGAGTTACAATGTTAGCAAATTTGAAAAATCTCATTTCGAGAAAAACGCATTTAAAGATTTAACTATCGATTTTTGCAAGATAAAAAGATCGAGATACGGCCTTGAAATTTTTACAGGATATTCTTGAAAGTATAAACTGTGGAAAAAGGCAACAAAAAAAATCGATTTTTTTGAAAGTGTCACACTGGTATAGCCCCTTGATGCTCACGTATGTGTGGCATACTCAGTTAAGGTAGTTCCTCTGCGAAAATCTCAACCAAAAGTTTACATACCATGTTCATGTTTAAAAGATTGATAATTGGTGTAAATAGTAATAAATAAAATTAAAAACTACGCAATATTGACTCGGTACTAGTAGATAATACGATGGATATCATTTATTGCCGTAAAATATATTTTATATTGTGTTTTTGATCTACCATTGCCAGTAAACTTTTTGCCGGGACTGTCCAGGCTTTGCCCCAATTGTTTTTTTTCCAGGCTTTGCCAGGCTTTGCACCAAAATTGTGAGGGCTTTTCGTGGTTATATCTTGGAAACTAGATGGTGAATCATTCTCATTTTTTTTCACATTATTCGTGATATCTTACTCTAGCTTATCCTCGTTTTTTATCAATTTTTTAATTTTAGTTTTGACGGTAAAATTAACGATGCTCTGTTTGCCAATCATAACGCATTTGTTGCGTGTAAACCAAGCCAACTTTAAGTGTAAATATCTCAGGTTTGGGGTGGTCAAACTTATTCAAATTGCACAGATGTTTGGATAATGTATTGAATAACATATATGTCAAATTTCAACCATTTCTTAATTCAACTCTTCTGTGGAGGTACTACCTTAAGTAGTTAAAAGTACTATTTGACTGTCTACCCGCACCGAACTACGAGAAAAACATGATATAGTGTTGTATATAAAATAAATTTGTTAAATTTCAAGTAAATCTGGTCAAAAATAGGCATTTTCATACAAATCTCAACACTCCTGTTTAACCCCCTTAAAGGTTACATTTTGGAAATTACTGAAATACATGTTTAATTGTTTGTATTGGAGTGTATTTATACTAAGATTCAAGCAAATCTGACAAAAAAAATGTTGTCTCACATAAACTTTAAAACCCTCGATTCACCCCCTTAAGGTTCGATTCTCGATTTGAACCAGTCTTGAAAAAAGTCTTATTTTGGATCAAATGTGAATACTGCGTGCTCAGAATTAGGGGCCACAGATATCGTAATACTTCCCTACTTTTGGCTGAAGTGGTATTTTTTTTAATTAAATTTAAAAAATTGCGGAGTTACGGCACGGTCTTTTAAACTGCATTTTCAAAACTGGCGTGGCGTGTTGTTAAAAAGCTAATCGACCTATTATGATGAAATTTGGTATAAATATTGCTAACCTTATTGTCTAAAACATGACCCAAAATATTCCTGAAAATGAAAAAAAAATGTTTTTTCGCTTAATGTAGCCATTTTTTCGGATCATTCAATCTTTTTGTTACATAGCGTACCAGTGCATTGATCTTCAACATTTCTCACTTTTTCTTGGTTCATATTCTGCGTATGAGTGTTAATGAAAGAAAAAATCTTCGTTGGTGTTTTTTTAGATTGATCCCCCTGACGCTACGTGTCGTGCCGCCTGACAAAATCCGCCGCAACCCGTTTAGAAGACCATGCCATACCTCCGCCGTTTTTTAAAGATTAATATAAAAAAAATACCATGTAACAGTCAAAAGTAGTGATAAATCATACCCTAACTCTAAAAAAAAGTATAGAAATATTTCCTTTAAAAAAAATCACGAAACGCAGCAAATTTTTATCTCACCTAGAGGTATCTCCCCCCTTAAGGGATGAGAACGACTATCGAATAGTCACTGAATTTCTTTTTATACCGATGTACGTATATTTTTATTGATGATTATTATCATTTTTATTTATTGTTATAATTACTTTGATCGATTACTGTTATTATATTTATTCATTATTATTCTTATTATTTATTATCATTGTTATGATTGTTATTTATTCATTTATTTATTACTATTATTATTTAAATGAAAATTGCATTATTATTCAATGCTACTTTTCATTTTTTTAACACCTCCACATTTTTTCGTGTCGGCCAATTCTCGTAAATTGTGCAGCGAAAAAAAAATTTAACCGTCCATAAAAATATTGCCAATGTTTTGTACTACGTAACGTGCATGACATATTTTTATATTCGGCGTTCTTTATTTATTTATTGATTTATAAGGTGTAGTTGGAACGAGCTGCAAATAAATCTGTGTCTATATATATATATATATATATTATAAATAAATGTCTTTATTGGGCATTTTCATTTTTTATGCACAGCGAACGTGAAAAGCTTGTCGTACGACGAAAAAAAAAAACAGTTCGTGTAATGTGGTCGTATGTATACAGCAAGGGATGTATAAGAGGGTTGTATTACACACGATCGAATAAAAAAAAATCCTTCAACGCATCCCTGTTTTGACATTTTAACGATTGTTCCGCACTTTTGGGGGAAAACAACATATAAAACGAATGGAAGCGGCAATAATGCAGCGAGTCAAGAAAACGCCCGATGGTTGCGCGGGAGATCGTTAACGACGTTGCGTTACGCATCGCCGTGAATCACCGCGTCGCCACGAAAGCTCGATCCTTCTTTAGGGGTACATATTTCCGCCCTCGTTCGAAAATATAAAAATACGACGTGGAATGTACGAGCGAATAATTCATGAAAAAAAATCGAAGTTTCACGTTCAAGTCGCGAAAATAATTTTTAGACTTCAATAATTTTTTAATTAAAAATTGAACAAATCTTGTTGTATAAAGTTTTTTTTAATATTTTTAATGGTTTCGGGTATTTTCCGGAATAAAAAATGTGCTCGGATGGAGAATTTATATCGGTGAATAGAGAGAAAAGAAGGGTTGGCTTACAAGGAGAGCGAGGTATTAAATTTCGAAAATATAAAAATACAAGGTGCAATGTACGAGCGAATAATTCATGAAAAGAAATCGAAGATTCACGTTGAAATCGTGAAAATAATGTTGAGACTTCAACAATTTGTTAATTGCAAATTGAAAAAAAAATAGTAGGATGAACATCGTTTGAAATATTTGAAATGATTTTGGGTATTTTCGGAATAAAAAATGTGCTAGGATGGAGAATTTATATCGGTGAATAGAGATAAAAGAAGGGTTGGCCTACGAGGGGAGCGGTCGACTCGAAGCGAGGTATTAAATTTCATTTTAAATGGTCGAGAAGACCTGTCATTTCGTGTGTCTTCGCAGATGCTGCAAGGACCCGAGTACGACTCACCCTTATATATACGCCACGCGTCGTCCGACACCGGCTACACAATCCCCCTTTATTCGATATCCAGCATGCACACACGAGAGAGCACCCAGAAACTCGTATACATCATTCCTTATACGAAGATTATCCCCTCGATGGTGGACGAGGACAAAAAACATCGAGAAAATGGCACCCCCCTTGGGCAAATGTCCCCATTGGCAACCTCCAAATATTTTATTCGAAACAATATTTTACTCCCACTCGAAATATTAAAAATAATTTCAATCTAATTTAGCTTAAACTTAACGTAAAACATCAAAAACGTCTTTCGAATTTTTAAACAATTATCATGACAATTTTGTAATTATAAGTAGTTGTAATAACTATTGAAATTACAATAATTATACTTTATATATTGTAACAGATTTTCATATCTATATTTATATAACATAAATGTAGATGAAAATAATGTTATGATATATAAATTATAATTATTATGATTTAAATCATTATTTTATTCATTTATATTGATATTTTTTTTATTTAAGCCCCTTAATTTGTATAAAACTTTTTATTCGCACTTTTAGAAAAATTCTTACCAGACATCGAGTCCTTTCTTTTCCTCATTGTCATGAACCGCCGTTGCACTTGTTCTCGTAAAACGTTTTACACGGCGGCTATGAAAATTTTACGCCAGCTTCGGTGTTTACACGCTACGAGCGATATTTTTTAGAAAATACAACGTGCCGGAGAACGCAAGTCTCGAAGAGTCGACACGGCGATTCGCATTAGCTCGAACGGGCCTCGATTTTACGATAAGTGAAAAGAAGAAGCTCCGAGGAAAGTTCATTCCATATCGGCAAACAGTCTCGTCGATAACATATTTTTTTCACCTAGACACGATAACTATTTACCATTTATTTCATGAGCCTGTCCTATGGAACGCAAAACATATTTTTTTATTATTAAAAGCCTACTATCAAATTTTTATTTTTTTGGAAAAAAACATTTGCAAAGATCCCAATTACTCCGGTAAATAAATGTGGTTTGAGTGAAATTAAAAAAGTCGCTTGAAACCGAAGTAATTTTGAAAAATCCATCCAACGATAAAATCTAATGAAATGCTAACAAATTGATAATACAATTAATTGAATTGTTTATAAAGTTAAAGTAATACATCTTTAAAAAATGAAGTTGAACGGGTTATGCCTAGTTGTAAAAGGTGTAAAAGGTGAAAACAGCTATTTAGTTTTTGGGATTTTGGGAAGATTATCCCCTCGTCGGTGGACGAGGATAAAAAATTGAGAAAATGACATCCCGCTTGGACAAATCTCCCTATTGGCAACCGCACTTCAAAATATTTTATTCGAAACAATATTTCTTCCCTACCCGAAATATTGGAAATAATTTCAATCTACTTTGGCTTGAACTTGATGTGAAATATCAAAGAGTCTTTTGAATTTTTAAATAATCATCATGACATTCTTATCATTATAAATAGTTATACCAATTATTGAAATTATAATAATTATAATTTATATATTATAAAAAATGTTATATTTATATTTATATACTAGATTGACGAAAATTTTTGTTTTTTGTTCTAGGTAAAAAATTGTGGTTGCTAAATGTCACGCCGCGGAGCGCCTCAAAAAAGATAACAAAAGAAAATATAAGTAGTCGGCCATTTTGTATGTCGAAAAAAAATGTAACAGCTTGATATTCATACTAAATAGATGTGCAATTAATTTTATGAGTGAATCACTTTTTCATACGAAAGAAAATTGTTAAATTCGCACATGATTTTATACCCGCCACTGTGGCCCAACCCCTTAAGGGGTTATGTACAGTCAGGACGCCCGAAAAGATCGATTTTTAAAGAATTGTTCTCGAAAAGACCTTCAAATCTATTAACGGAGACTTTGTCCTTGAAAGCAGCGGGAGATGTTAGCGGCTCAACATGAGAAGAAGTGGAGGGATGCCTCTATGGACCAGGCATTGCTGATTAGCGGTAATTATAAACACATTTGTGTAAACACATTACAAAACTTTAAACGCGTTTTTCTCGAAAACACGTTTTTAAAAATGGCTGACATTCTCCTGACCGCTGTAATTAACATATCGACCTGAAATTTGGAGAGCATACTCAGAAAATATGTCTTCGCGGAATGACGGATCGTTTTTTCGATAGATACATTTTTGTATTTATTATTTATCTTCTTATGCGAAAAAAACACGAAAATTCGATTTTTTTAAATTGCCGCCATTTTCCGAAATTTGTACTAAACGAAAAACTCATCCGTCATTCCATGACCAAAAGGTCACAGATTGATAATATGCTTTGAATTTGTGTTTCAGATCAACAAAGAGGGGGCAGTGATGTCAGCCGTTTACCTCCCGCAATTTGAGGACCTGTTTTCGCGGAGCTGCAACGGCCGCCATTTTGGTTTAAAAAATTTTTTTTTTTAACGTTCTGTATATCATGAATAAAAGCAAGAAAAAAACCGCACTCAAAAAGCTTTAATCGTTTCCTTTTAAAAAAATAAAATGTAAACACCTGAAATATGGCACTCCAAGGACAAAGTCTCCCTTAACATAAAAATTTGTACACATATTATGGTAACTTTTAACAGCATTTTAACGCTTTTTATTTGTCAAAATAATTATTTTGGAAGCTGCTATAGCTGAACTCCGGGAGCACCTCTAAAAAAAGGCGTCTTGCGGTGAGCACGATATCTCTGGACTGGATCATCTAAAATGAAAAAACCAAAAATATTTAGTTAATATTATGGATTATCTTGTAATTGATTGAAGGAATAAGCAAAATAATAAATTTTGACAAAATGGCGGCTTCTAAAAAAAATCGATTTTTGACAAAAATTTAGGCCTTAAATTGTTTATAAAATCGAAAATATTAATCGATGAGAAAAAACCTTCGAATAGTTACTCAAAAATATACTTGAAAAGATTGTGTTAAAATTTGAGACTGATCGGTTCAGCCGTTTCCGAGAAATCTTGCTCACCGACTTTAAAAACACAGTTTTGAGAAAAACGCGTTTAAAGTTTCAAAAGCACTTTCGAACGCTCTGACACATCAAAAATGTGCGTGTAACTTCGAGAATATTCGCCGGATTGACAAGAAATTTTCTGTGTGTGTACCTAAAGACATTACGAAAATAAAATGATTAAAAAATCGATTTTTAGAAAATTTTAACTGTATATAACCCCTTAAAATATCAAACAGAAGGTTTCTGCAAAATTTCAGCTCCATCGGAGAAAGGGGGGGGGGTGGAGGTTTCGGAACCTTACCCTTCGACTTTAACAACTAGGCATAACCCCCCGAATCAATTATCTCGACGTGTTCGACCCAATTCCTCACAATTTTTTTCTCATTCATCAACGGTGTGTTATCTCGTAAATTTAGTGACCAATCAAAATAGCGGACTTCTCCCTCCGAAGTTACGTCGTCTGCAATATCGCAAAAAAATCTCGCAATTTCATCCTTGAAAAAAAAAACGTAGAAAATGCGATGGTTCCGTAGCCGGGACGTTGCGAGATATATAATTGCGTACGTAGATCTGACGATTTATGAACCTGGAGAGATTATTTTCGATAACGATGCACGGGTGCGAGTATATAGGTACAAGGTACGAGCTGGAGAAAAGCTCGCAGCAACAGCAGCGAAGAATAATGCGTTGCGAGACGGGGCGGAAGGAAGGACCAGGGAGGGGTGGGCAAGCATATTGCAGTCACGGACTTCACTCGCTAAAAAAGTGAAATTTAATGCAGACGATATTGGAGAGCTCTCCGGGTGGAGTAAGAGTGTGGGAGGGACAATAATGTGTCCCGTGAGCAAAACGAGAGAACAACGTCGACAGTACGACGCAGGACCAAAAGTTGGAGGACCAAAAGCCGGCGGATAGAGCAAGAGCGGGAAGATATAACGGACAGAGAGGTGAGGGTGCCAGGCTTGATACTCTGACAGGACAATTTGTGCGCATAAATCACCACGGTCTCCTTTCTTTATATCGTTTAATATGAAATCGGCCGAGGGGGGTGGGGAGCGACGACAGCGATGCAGGGGGGCTTGCTCTGGGATTACGTGGAGGAGTATAAGAGAAACGAGGCGTTTTTTCACTTCCGGTACAACTGTCATCAGGCAGATTGATCGTCCATTACGATTTTTCTCTACACGCGAAATATAAACAGAAGAAATCCCCGAAAATCGTACGGGGACGTAACGCGAAGAAATTGAGTACCCTCACGCGACACTCAACCAGAAAAGATTTATAGACTTTTTCGCCACGTTTCTCCCGTCTGTCGATATTTATGAATGATTTTATTTTAACTCTGCGTAATGGCTCTCTTTCATTTTTCTAAATTAACGGGGTACCCCTCTCTGGAAGCCCAATTTGAAGGGTCAGAATGATGCTTTTTTTTCTAGAAACACATTGGTTGGAATAAATTCATTTTTTCCCGGCGTGCCGTGCACATGTTTGTGGTTACAATGTAATTTTTTCGGAAGAAAGTGTTTCAAAGTGTTCGTGGTGCTGCAGTTGGCGTTGCAGTCCTCCAGCGGCGAGGCTCGAAACGGCGGGATCTCTAGCAGGCTCAAATGAATTTGAAACGAAAACAAAAAATTTTTTCTTTAAATACATCCAACTGCACTGCAAAAACAAGGCGTGTTTGATGTGTGTTCAAGGTGTGTAGAAATAACACAACATAAAGTCTAAACACGCGTTGCCATGTTGATTCTACACACTTATGCATTCGGTATCACGTAATGCGTTATAATTACACACGTAATGCGTTAAAATTACACACGTGAGTGTGTAATTTTTACGCATTAAATTATTACACACCTTCGTAGCGTCCCCATCAATAATACACTCAGAAAAAAGATTTATTAAGGACAAAGAATTTTGTCTCCTGGCGAATAAGTTTTCTTATTCGTATGTCGGCCTACTACGATTGTATTAACAGCTAAGAACATTTTTTATTTAACTTTATGTTTAAGATTTACTAAGAATTTTTCTTAACATCTAATAGGATATATAAATTAGAAGAAATAGGTCTTTTATATCCGACAAATAGAGTTTTTCTTAACATCTAATAGGTTTCTTCATAATCCACCGCTGGTTTTCTTCGAGGAATTGTGTAATTTCGTCCGTCATTATTTTTTCACTTGATCGTTTTTTTCTCACTTTATATTCTTACTTACACTCAAATCATTCCTTACTTTCGAGTTTCTCACTTCCGAAACGCACCACTGACACTTGTGCCAAAAGCATTGGCATAGGAAGAACCTACATGGTAAGCGTATGCGTGAGCTACATCTGACGAGCGGCCTGCTGTCGGGCCCGTCGCGTTGAAGGGCAAAGTGCGCATGCGCGCATTAGTATCATAGTCGCGAAATAAGAGGTTTTCGTGATTGGAAAGTAGTATTTATTTGATTTGAGGAAATATTTATTCAAATTTTCTATTTTAAATATGGCTTTTAATTGATGTGAAAAATCGGCACGTAAGAAAACATATTCAGTGACGCCGAATAAATTCTGTAGTTACAATCACATAAAAACTGTCTCCATATGAGTAAACGTTTATTAATTTCTAAGAAATTATGTTCTAATGTGCCAATTTATTAAAACATAATAAATCTTTTTTCTGAGTGTACGCTTATGCGAACACACATAAAGCGTGTAGAATCGACATACAAGACGCATATTTACACACATTGGACTAAACAACACGCATTGATAGCAACACACGAGCAAAAATAACACGGGAAAAAGCAATACAGCTTACGTGTGTTAATTTCGAGTTATGGATCCTATTTTAAAAATCACCATGGTTACAGCATCACGTCAAACTCATTAGTTGGTTTGACGTTCATTGATTGACAGGTTAACAAAACTACATTTGGTCTTCAATTAACCGATTAACCCGTTCAATAAACCCGATCAGAATATCGCTTTTTTCGGCCCCTTGTCAGGTTATCGTGGGTCACTGAAGGACCGAGACATGTTAGAACACGTAATTTGCAATGAAAAATTCTGATAAAATTCCTGAACATTCTTGAATACTTCTACTTTAAGGGTACACCATGAATATTGCAAAACAATTTAAACAAATATTTTATTTTTCGTCATAAACACACCCACCTCCCAAAAATGCAGACATTAACTAAAAATGGCTCGGGTCTCCAGCGACTCACGATAACCAAATCGGGTTAAGATCTTAGTATACACACACACCCTCTATAATAAATATACTCAATATATATTTCTGACTGTTGATTATGAATTTATTTACTTACTTATATGGAGGATATACATTTTATTTACATGGAGGATACATATATGTAAATAGTATTGTAAAAATGCGATTGACAACTTTTATTTTATCCGGAAAATTCATCTCGTCCGTGGTTAACTAAACTCACGTACGTTGCGTCTTTCAGCTTGAAACAAAAAACAGGGTGAGGAAAAATTAAATAGCTGTAGACCCTTTTTACACGTTTTAACGTGTGTAAGAAAATAACACACGTCAATGTGTTGTTTGAACACATCTATCCGTGTTATTTTAAGACGGTTATTTTTTACACACGTTAAAACGTGTAAAAAATGTCTAGAGCCATTACACACCTAAAATGTGTAAAAACAACACACTTGTTTTTGCAGTGTGGCTATGGGTTCACGATCCACTTTTCGGAATTTCGAAAAATACCCAAAATGATAGCTTCTCCAAAGAAAACCTCATTTTTCTCTTGAAAAACAGCATGCTGAAGTCATTGTTTTTAACAAATGGTTCATCCAATTAAAAAATGCGATCGTGTACCGAAAATGACTACTGTTTGAACGCTAACTGTGGAAATTGAAGTCAATGATGTCAAAATTGCTCAAGATATCAATCCCGCCGTTTCAAGATTTGTAGTTTTTTTTTTCGTTTGCGTTCAAAGTTTTGGTTCACATTTGACACGATCTTGTGAAATATTGTCGTTTTACCGCCAGTCAGCGATTCCGGCACCATATAAGTGTCTTTCCTCATGATCGAGATCGTGTTGCACACCTAATCTATGCAATGTGCGGGCAGTTCGGGCCTCTTTTGAGTGTTCTTGCGCTTTGATGTCCGCTTTCGTTACACGCAAATCATCCATAAGGCGGAATGTACATTTAGACAGGTAGACAATAAGCAATATTGTCGGATTTTTTAAACTAAAAAATAATTATTCTACAATTATCAAACTTTAGGTATAGTTTAATAGTATATTTGACTATACGAAACAATTTTTTTTAGGGGTTAGGCCACAGTAACGGGTATAAAATCATGTGCGAATTTGACAATTTTTTTTCGCATGAAAAAGTGGTTCACTCATAAAATTGATTACACATACTACGTAGATGTACTTAGTATGAATATCAGCATATATATCTGATATCCCCGAACCATGTAGCATGCTGTCACAATACGCCGATGACGCATGCATAATATCCACCTCAACACAGGCCACGATAGTAGGCAAAAAACCCGGATAAAAAACAATCAAAATAGGCAACGAGAATATCCCAATACAAGACTAGATTCGATACCTAGGCATAGATCTTCGCTGCACATTGAATATGGCACGCCACACCAAAACAATAATTTAAAAAAACGCGAAAAATAGCATATATGCTATCCGAAATTATCGGCTGGAACAGAAAAATTGACGGGCACGTAAAATACAAAGTCATTAGAGCATGCATATTACCAATCTTAGACTACGGAATGGACTGCCTATATCCACTGTACAGCGAAAATAATCTCAATAAACTAGAAATGGCGTATAAAAAAACGTTGAAGCTTTCTCACCCAAGACCTCTACGAGATGCTTGGCGAAACAAGCTTTAGAGAAAGAGCTACGACTAACTTAACTACATGCAAAAATTAACTGATCTTGACAACAACCTAACCGGAATTAATAACGAGATCCCAAGACCTCAAAACTCGGTATTAGAGCAGAGACGTTAGAGGGCTCAATCATACTATCACTCGTTTGTAAATAAACCCCCATCACATCACATCGTCTTTGTCACCTTAAAAAAAATGTAAACACCAAATAGTCGTAAGACAAATAATTGTTTATCACCGAGGATCTCAGCACACATGTTTGATAAAAAAAAGCCAAAGGCAAGCTGTAACCAAATGTAAACAAAAGAACACTGAATAAAACTACTACTGAAGGAAAACTATTTTCTTTTGTTATCGTTTTTTAGGCGCTCCGCGGCGTGACATTTAGCATCCACAATGTTTGACCTAGAACAAAAAACAAAAATCCTCCTCAATCTACGTTAGAATACCTGGAGAAGAACGTACGGAATTTAAAAGATATTGTTTTATTCAAAAGTTGTAGGTAGTTGAACTTGAGAAATGAATTTTCAGTGAAAAATTTCGTTACAACTGCTCATAAACTGCTCATAAAATGAAAAGTTTTCGATTAATCAGAAATTCCGTTCGCACTTCTCTGCGAAATGCAATTAGGAACACAACTTTTAAATTTGAAATAAATCGAGTGAAAATTATTGAAGTTATTTTTCGACAATTCATCGAAAAAATATAAATTTTTTTCTAACAGCTTGATATTCATACTAAATAGATGTGTAATTAATTTTATGAGTGAATCACTTTTTCATGCGAAAAAAATTGTTACATTCGCACATGATTTTATACCCGTTACTGTGGCCTAAGGCCTTAATTAATTCATCATAAAAATGACGGAGCTGTGGCAAAGTGTTATAACAAAGTCGCCGCGGGAGTTGCGAATCGGCGTGCAGTCTAGCTTCCCGTAGACTTCTATTTGCAAAAAAGTTCAAACATATTTTCAGTTAGAACATGTATAGTTTCTATGTGACGGTAATTAAAATGAAGAAAATGCAAATTTGAGAAAATGGCGGGCAATTACAAAAAAAAGCATCATTTCACGCAACATTTCTGTAATGTGTGGATTAAAAAAGTAGTTTTTTCCAATTTTTCAAAAACAATTTTCGTCAAGTAGAAGGTACCGATATTATCAATATTTCTACCAAGTTTCAAATCAATCGGCTTAATAGGCTTTTTGAGTAATCCTGCACGCCAATTTCGACAATGCAGTTTTGAGATAAACGCGTTTGAAGTTCACGCCCGCTCCGAATCCGAGCGGTGAGGCACAGCGTTGACGGACTGTAACGTTTCAAGTTTTTCGAATTTCCCTTTGAAACTTTGGGAAAATATTCTACATATATAATTCTCTCGTTAAGAGAAAAAAAAGAAATCGATTTTTTGATCGTTGTAAACGTATTCTCGCCTTAACGGAGACTTTGTCCTTGGAGTGCCATATTTCAGGTGTTTACATTTTATTTTTTTTAAAGGAAACGAGTAAAGCTTTTTGAGTGCGGTTTTTTCTTGTTTTTATTCATGATATACAGAACGTTAAAAAATTAAAAAAAAAAAAGAAACGAAAATGGCGGCCGTTGCAGCTCCGCGAATACAGGTCCTCAAATCGCGGGAGGTAAACGGCTGACATCACTGCCCCCTCTTTGTTGATCTGAAACACAAATTCAAAGCATATTATCAATCTGTGACCCTTTGGTCATGGAATGACGGATGGGTTTTTCGTTTAGTACACATATCGAAAAATAACGGCAATTTAAAAAAAATCGAATTTTCGCGTTTTTTTTCGCATAAAAAGATAAATAATAAATGCAAAAATGTATCTATCGAAAAAATGATCCGTCATTCCGTGAAGACATTTTTTCTGTGTATGCTCTCCAAATTTCAGGTCGATATGTTAATTACAGCAGTCAGAAGAATGTCAGCCATTTTTAAAAACGTGTTTTCGAGAAAAACGCGTTTAAAGTTTTGTAATGTGTTTACACAAATATGTTTATAATTACCGCTAATCGGCAATGCCTGGTCCATAGAGGCATCCCTCCTCTTCTTCTAGCTGCTCATGTTGAGCTCAAATTGATTTTTTGAAAATTTCAAGGACAACGTCTCCCTTAACCCGACGCACACTGTTTCACTAAAATAGGTGTAACTTCGTCAATTTTTAGAATTTCGGAGTCCGGTTGGTCTCAAAATATTCTCAAAAGATCGCACTACAACAATATGCAAAAAAAACGTTTTTTTTTAGTTTTCAGAGGGATACCCCTTAATTCTCAATAATTTCTAACGGTACGAAACTGTAAAAAAAAATGCACCGTGTGAAAAATAAAATCGCGGAAAATTGACAACTCTAGTCAATATGACAGAAAATTTCAACAGCCGAAAAACGCAATTTGCAGTAAGGAATAAATTTTGATAAAAATGGGCAACGATCGGCACGTTTTTCTCACCTGTCCGCTTGACTTCCGCAAAATTGGAGAAGCCCTTGAAGCCTCGCTCGTGCGAAAACCCCACGTGATCATAAACAAATTAGCGACGGGTCTCCTTCGCCTCGCTTAATCATCGTTAAAAAGCTGAGGCGAGAAAAATTCTTTGTGGAATTCATTGCTCGCGCTAGAACGGTCCATTTTCGTTCTCGGCTGTGGGCGGGAAGCCCCAGTGGTCATACGTACACACGCGAGAGTTCCATAAGGAGAGACAGGCGAAAGAAGTTTTCATCGGAGCCTGAAATTGGCAAGTACGTGCAAAGGGCGAAAGCCTCACCGGCCTCGGGACTCGCACACTCGCGTATACACGCGGAGAGCCGTGTACTCATTCGCCAAGTTAAATTCACGACACGCGCCCATTTATCCTTTTTGCGGTATGAGTGATAATTCGTGGAAATCGAATTAGAACGCTGGCCCAGGGTCTCCTCGCGTACACTGGGCTACTTCTCGACTTTTGCTACAGTCGTGAAAAACCTCCGAGTTACCGCATTCGGAGCGGAGGCCTTTTTCTCGACCAGCAACCTTATTCTCCTTTTTTCAATCCTATATATGTACGGTGATTGCGAAGACATTTTACTTTGAGGACCCTCCACTCACCAAAATCAACGACAGCGTATCCTTTTTTTTCGTGTGTATGTATATATACAGGGTGTCGCTCTTATCTCTGCCATCCGAAATCACTCGGTAATTATCGACGATAAATAATGATGCATCTACGTAATTATTGACGAAAAAAATGTAATTATCGACGAATAAATGTAATTATCGCCGAAAAAAATGTAATTATCGACGAAAAAATCTTAATTATCGACAATAAAAATGTTCCAGACAAAAGTTGTACGGTGTGAAGGGGGCCATCAAATGCAACCAATTTTATTTATTTCGTTGGAGGCGCGGACGCACAGTGAAGGTCACCTCCAATTTTTTTAACGGAATCGCAAATTTTTTTCAACCATCTCGTGGAGCACCACATGCCGCGTAAAAAACATTACGAGGTCAAAGACGTTCACGGTCATTCAAGGTCAGTATCGATTATACAGATTTAAATATCTCGGATCACTACCAAATATTTGTTAGTGACCCGAGATATTTAGATTTGTATTTCATTTTAATAGATGACCTTGAATGACCTTGAACGACTTTGACCCCCTAATGTTTTTGTGCGGTTTGAGGTGTTCCGCAAGATGGTTGAAAAAAAATGTACCATTCCATTTTAATAAAGTGGAGGTTACCTGCACTGTGCGTCAGCGCCTCCACCGAAATAAGAAAAAATTGGTCGCATTTAGTGGCCCCCTTCACACCGTACAACTTTTGTCTGGAACATTTTTTTGTGACGTCGATAATTATCGAGTTTTTTCGAGTGGCAGAGATGAGAGGGACACCTCATCCTAACACCCTGTATGTATATATTTATACATATATACAGGGTGTTAGGAAAGTTGGTGCAAAGCCGTAAGGGGGTGATAGGTCACCTCATTGGGAACATATCTAGCCTAAGTTACCTTAGTCCAAAGTCTAAGGATTTCGAGTTATCGTGGTAAGGATGATTTGTGGAAAATTTCCCAAATTAGGTACCAACTTGTTTACCTCTTATGTTAATGCTATTGTTTTAAAAATGAGGTATTTGTATTTTTTGACAAGTATTAAATTAATCAACACGTCCCATTTAGTTACAAGGAACGGTTGCGAGGTCGATCGCTCCGATTTCGATTAAATTTGGCATGCTTGTAGAATGGGTAAAAATAAGCGACACGTATTTTTTTACATCTGCCGAACCCGATTTTTAAGAGTTGAAACGCACCCTCGAAAATTGGGGTGTTTTTCGTTTTTTGTCGACGACGTTTTAACGGTACGAGATATGAAAAAAATTCAAATTGCAACAATGTCTATTTTTTCGTGTACTGTACATTGGAGATGAGAACAATGATGTTATCGACGAAAAGCGAAAAACACCCCTATTTTCGCGGATACGCGGACAGATATAAAAAAAATACGTGTCGCCTATTTTTCACCCATTCTACAAGCATGCCAAATTTCATCGAAATCGGAGAGATCGACCTGGCAACCTTTCCTTGTTAGTTTAATAAAAAAATATTGGGATGTTAAAAAAGATCTCGCTGTTTTTTTCGTGAAAATTAATGGTTTATTTTTTTTAATGACTCCTAATACTTTCAAACGTTCCAAAACTTTTGTGTGATTCTGCAAGTTCAGCTAGCGTCTGACATAAGTTTTCGTGAAGTAATTCCTCTAATTCAACACATCAAACTCATTATTTTCGAAGCGCATAAACCAATCTCTGCATGATGTTTCCGGCAGACCATGGTCACCGTAAGCCTCAACAAGAATTCCGTGTGCTTAAGCTGCCGATTTTTTAAAAATAAAGTAGCGCAGTAAAATTCCCCGCAAATACTTTTTTTTGGCACGAAGTTTGACATGTTTAAGACTATGAAAAAGGCGAAACAACATACACTGAATTTCAAGCTTGCTTATTGCACCTCTTTAAAGATGCTTAACCATTTTAAACTACACGCACGCAGTTCTGGTAACGCCATGTGTTGGAAAACAGCGAGAACTTATTCAACGTTTTAACAAAATAGCCTTATTGAGATATATAAAAATGTAAAAAATTCAGACATAATAATTATATATTAAAATGAAAAATTTAAAGAAAAAAAATATATATATATAAAGAATAATTTAATTTAATAAAAAAAACATAGCCTTTTTAACATATATAAAAGGAAAAATTGAAAAATCCGATACAAGATCAAACATCCTTATTCCGTGTGTAAGATAAAGAATATATTAACTTTTATTGGATTTTAAAATTTATATTTTGCATTTTCTTTTTAAATTTATACATATATACTGATTTACATAGGATAATTTCATTAAAGAAAATAAAAAATAGCCTTGTTTAAACATATAAAAATATTAGAACTATAAGATTGCAGATACATATATTCAGGGTGGATCAATAACTATTAGCACCTTGGATATCTTCGAAACTATAAGGTTCACAGAAATATCTACTGAAATGAAATTGCACCGTACGAACGGGGTCATCCGATAGCGATAATATTTTTTTCTTGCAGGTGGAGGTACTTCGGACATTTGAATGTCAACTCCATTTTCTTAAACGGATCGGTATGTTTTTTGTCTGTATCATGTAAGAGGAGTTTAAAACGAGTTAAACCATCTATAACATAAGGTCATTGAAGGTCATAGAAAGTACAGAAAGGCGATAATACTTAAAGTTTCGGTAGTGAATATTGACCGATTTATCGATACTAATCTTATCATGTTTATCCTATCCTGCAAACTTATTAAAGTGTCCTTGAAACAGTGTTTATTTTCAGTGAAATAAACCGTAAGTATTATCGCCTTTCTGTACTTTATATATCTCTCTAAGAAATGTGTAAACGTACATAATAACGTACGCATTGATATTGATGGTTCTCATTTTGAACGCTTACTATAAACGTAGTAATTTTATTTACTACCGAAACTGTAACTATTATCGCCTTTCTGTACTTTCTATGACCTTCAATGACCTTATGTTATAGGTCGTTGAACTCGTTTTAAGCACCTCTTTTATGATACAGAAAAAAAACATACCGATCCATTTAAAAAAATGGAGTTGACTTTCAAAAGTCCGAAGTATCTCCACCTGCAAAAAAACTATTATCGCTATCGGATGGCCCCTTTGGTACTGTGCAATTTCATTTCAGCAAATATTTCTGTAAACCTTATAGTTTCGAAGATATCCAAGGTGCCAATAGTTATTGTTCCACCCTGTATATCGCAATATTATATTTACCCGATGTGCTATCGAATATTTTATTTTTTATCCAATTATAGTATCCTATATCAATACATATTTTTGAACATTTTATTTTTATTGTTTTATTTTTCATAATAATTGTTATCGTTGATTTTGGGGAGAAGAGGTTCTCGCAGTCCCTCATCAAAATCATCGTCCCTTATATATATATATATATATATATTAGGGTGATTCGTTTCAGGGCAACTTTTTTTTTCGACCCATCGTGCCCGAAAACCTTTAGTTGGTACCCAAAAACGAACTTTCGTGAAAAGGGGGTGTTGTCAAAAAATATTTAGAGGTCGCGAATCAAAATTGAAGGTTTCCCATTTGATTAACATTGAAAAAAATGTTTTCCTCACTATTAGTGTTACCATTCCGCGAATTTTGATATTGCGATATTTTCCAAGTGGGTTCTCATAGGAAATATGATACTCCACAATAAAGTATCATATTTCTTATGAGAACCCACTTGGAAATGGGTTGGAATATATATATATATATATATATATATATATATATATATATATATATATATATATATATATATATATATATATATATATATATATATATAAGCGGTCTCTTCCAACGTCTGACCTCAACCACGAAGCCGGCTTAGCCATGTCCGCATTTTCGAATTTCATTACAAAGTGCGACCGATGCATAAAGATCCTCCTCGAACCCACGAGCTTCCCTTTGTGCGCTCGAGCGTGTCCAAGCCTTCTCCGTGTCTTCCCTGACTAACTGCTCCTCATGCTCGCAACTTTCGCCATAATTTCTCCATTTTTTGCATTGCCACGCGCGCCAGCTTTGCCCGCGTGTTCGTCTAGATTCGATCCAAAAATAAATCAGAGGCGCCATTGTGATATCAATGGAGCTGACGAGTTCTTCAGGAGATCCCTCGGTTCGTTCCTCGCGGAACACGGCAACGGGAGAGGCCTAAGGGGGTTGGTCTGGCTCCTTGAGCTAGGGGTGGAAGAGGGCGAGATAGAGAGTCTCGTGCGAGTATCCGCAATGCCGCGAAGAGGTGGCCGATAAATTTTCCGGAAGTTTAATTTCATTTTATAGGCGTGATACTTTAGCGTAAGCACCTACACTTTACACTAACGGCGCTATACCACCCCTCAGGACTCTCATCCCCGCTCGCGTCTCCACCCCCTCTCCGCCCTCCCCCTCGCGTACGAGAGGGTTGTACAGATAGTTGCTGTTCGAAGCAAGGGGCTGGAATGCTTCGCTGTATCACCAGACGGAGGCTTTTTCCCGAGGTATGGCCGGGGGGGTAGATTGGGGCCTGCGGGGGTTGAAAGCTCGGCGAGGGTATAGGATAGCCGAGACCGCGGCCAAGTCGAGCGACTCCGAAGAATTATACATTAATAGTAGACCCGGATAGAGTGCACGCTATGACACTATAACGCTCGTAAAGTTCTAAATCATGACTCAAGAAAGCAACCCTCACTCCGCATGCCCCGTAATTATATCGTCGTTTTTATAAAAGGAAGCGCCACATTGGTCCACTCGACTCGATACGGAACATTGCCCTCCACGCTGTCCCTCCTACTACATCCCTCTCAACCCCGTTGCTCCTATTAACGTACCGCGTCATTCCGCGTAACGATCTCGAGGGTGGGCTCAAAGTATCGTGTCTTTTTTCCACCGGCTACGAGAGAAACGGGCGCGGATGGATTCAGCTTCCGGTCACGTTGGCACGAACCACGATTATCCGCTGCTTGTTACAGACTTTTCGCGAACTTGTTTTCTCCTTATTTTCCTCGGCTCTTTTTTTTCGGAGACTTCATTGAAATAAGGGCTGTCGAGAGCTTTTTTTTCAACCTGCACCTGTAAACACGCAGTGAAAAGAACCCTCGAGAGGTTTACTTATGTTTTTGTAAATGGTACAATGCTGGGATGATTTCTAGTACGAGTTGACGGGTTCGGAGAAAATTGATTCAAATACGAATGAAAATTAATTTTGAATCAATGATAATTAATTTCAGTAAATTTAACTTCATTAACGAATCAATGAAAAGTCTGAGTTGTCATGCAAATGAAATCAAAATTTCAATGAAAATGAATTTAGATTTAGATTTTAGATTTCATAAAAATGTCAATTTCATTTGCAGGGAAATTAATTCAGAAATAAATTTCATTAATTTGATAAACAATTTGAAATTTATTTAATTTATTTTCTTCACTTTGTTGAACGAATAAAAATTTATTTCATCAATTTTCATTGATTTGTTGAGCAAAATAAAATGTATTCAATTAATTTTCATTAATTGGTTGAACGAATTAAAATTTATTTAATTAAATTTCATTGATTTGTTGAGCAAAATAAAATGGATTCAATTAATTTTCATTAATTTGTTGAACGAATTAAAATGTATTGAATTAATGTTTATTAATTTAAATAATTCAGTTAATTAATAATAACAATTATTCGGTCATGATAACCTGAACAGACCCAAACAAACCCAAATGAATAATTCATTCCATTCGTAATAAAAAAACACATAGACAAAAATTTACAAAAAAATCAGAAATTTTTGTTTCGCATTCCAGCCAGCAATTGGCGGCTTCATTAAGGGGCCAGTCCACTTTGAAAATTTAAAAAAATCGAAAGCAAGCAAGACTTAAAGAAATCGACGAGGATGAGCAATCAGAATGGATTTTGTACGCTGCAGGAATTGCCGATTGAGTTTAGGTAAGAGTTTTTCATAGCATAAACTTCAAACGCGTTTTTCTCGAAACAACGTTTTCAAAATCTAGGTCCATCGTATCTCTAAAACTAATAAACCGATTCTCTCGAAATTTGAACCACATATTGTAAACATGATTCGCAACAAGATGACCCTCGATGGTTTTAAAATTTTGATTTTTACTCTTTTTTTGCGAAAAAACTGCGAAAAAAACGCGTTTTTTTTAATTCGTTTTTCATCTGCCATTTTTTTATTCTTTGATAAAACTTTACATCCGAGGGGCATTTTGTAGCTGGTGTCATACTGAATCTAATGGACTTTTTGTTTCAGCCGTTGCCGAGTTGTGATGGAGCTACCTAGCCCACCTATTTTTGAGGCGTTACGTTAAACTATAGCTTTTGTACTTAAGAATGAATAAAAATGAATAATTTTTTTTTAATGTATTTCAAGACATTATTTATCAAGCCCAACAACTTTTATATTCATATCCTCAAATCCTCAAAAAAAATCACGAAAATAGCCTTTTTGTGGCTCCAAAGTGGACTGGCTCCTTAAATTGTCCATTATTTAATTTTCTTTTCTTTTTCAAGCCCCGCTCTGTGCGCATTCTTTTCGCAATCGCACACAATAGCAACCCAAAGTGCAACACGTAAAGCGATCCGAGACAGCTAAAAACGGCAACCTTTTTTCCCACGGATTGGAAGTCGACAAGGGAATAAGTGAATGCGAAACTTTGATTAAGTCCCGAAGTATCGGCGGGTTGAACTGCGTACGAAGTGGAAAAAAATAAAACGAGGAAAAATCTCAACGAGTATTCGCGAAGCGAACGGTATTAATTATTTAATTAAAATTCAGTGGCCGATGGTACGCGATGCCTCTGAATACCGTACCGCCGTGTCCATCGATTCTCCACCCTTCACTTCGCTACGCCTTACTCCATCTTTGTTTCTCCACGTAGCTCCGTATTATGGGATGAACACGACGTGCAAACCCGCGCGAGATGGAGCAAAAATATTCACCGCCATGACGATCGAACGGAAAGGGGGGGGGGGGGGATCGAGTGTGCGAGACACTCACTGGTCCGTTGGATGAAAAGACGATGGTCGGATAGAGCTTGGCTGATCAAACACTTGATTAAAGAAACTTTCCGATAGCCGCGCGCCAAGGAACACTCTCTCTCTCTCTCTCTCTCTCTCTCTCTCTCTCTCTCTCTCTCTCTCGCTCTCTCTCCGTATCGGCTCGCGAGTCCGACCATGGCCGACCATCGGAGCACGGAGAAAATGAGAAAGAAAAACAACCCCTGATGCAGTCGCGGTCTGGGCGGTCCGAGTGATTGGAAGTGGGGCAAAGACGAGGGAGGAAAAAAGATTGAAACCTTCTTTCGTTTTTTTTTCTTTGCTCTTCATCGCTTCCAGGCTTCTTTCAGATTGAGCGACGAATCTCGCGCGAATCGTCCGTAGCGAGGAAAGTAGCGAGTCGAGAGCTTTTCTCGTGTACCGTAAGCCCGCCGATACTTCGAATCTTCCTGTCTACCGAGAATGCTGAATCGAAAATAAAAAAGGAATTATAAGAATAACAAAATGAAGGGGACTCGAAATAGGCCTGCAGTTGGTCCGAAGTACATTCAAAGTCCGTTCAAGTCAGGTTTAAAGTAGACTCATGGGGTTATGCCTAGTGGTGAAAGTCAAAACATGACTTTTTGAAAACCAATGTATTTTGACGGTATGTCGTCTTATAAAAGGGCCCTGAAAATTTCAAGGTAATGGGATCAAAAATGACAGATTTATAGGCTGGTATGTTGACGCCTGTCGGAACACTCGAAGCGTCGTTCGAAACTTTAAGGGGTTATATACAGTTAAAATTTTCGAAAATCGATTATTTTTTATTTTGTTTCCGTAATGTACATATATTTGCGTAGAAACACAGAAAATGTCTTGTCAATCTGGCGAATATTCTCGAAGTTACACGCACATTTGTAATGACGTGTCAGAGCGTTCGAAAGTGCTTTTGAAACTTTAAACGCGTTTTTCTCAAAATTGTGTTTTTAAAGTCAGTGAGCAAGATTTCTCGGAAACGGCTGAACCGATCAGTCTCAAATTTTAACACAATCTTTTCGCATATATTCCTTAGTCACTAATCGAAGGTTTTTTCTCACCAATAAATGTTTTCCATTTTATAAACACTTTAAGGCCTAAATTGTTGTCAAAAATCGATTTTTTTTAGAAGCCGCCATTTTGTCAAAATTTATTGTTTTGCTTATTCCTTCGATCAATTACAAGATAATTCATTATATTAACGAAACATTTTTGGTTTTTTCATTTTAGATGATCTAGTCCAGAGATATCGTGTTCACCGCAAGATGCCTTTTTTTACATGTGCTCCCGGAGATCAGCTATAGGAGCTTTCAAAATAATTATTTTTTCAAATAAAAAATGTTAAATTGCAGTTAAAAGTTACGATAATATGTGTACAACTTTTTACGTCAATAGATTTAAAGGTCTTCTCAAGAAAAATTCTTAAAAAATCGATCTGTTTGGGCCTCCTGACAGTATATAACCCCTTAAGGGGAGATATACACCTAGATGGTCGAGGTCGAGGTTTTAGAAGCTATGAACATTCCGTCCACCGTAGAAGACCTATACTATGGGCCTCGTATCGATGATTCCATGTAAGTTGACAAATTTCATGATTTAATCATTCCCAAATTTTCATACGCGTTTTTCTCAAAACCACTATTTTTAAATCGGTACCCAAAATTTCTCGAAAACCAATAAACCGATTGCCTTGAGGTTTATTGTGGTTATTTTATACACCATTATCTAGTACTTGTCATAGGGTTTTTTTCCGTTACTTAGTTTTTGTTTTATAGGCAAAATAATAACTAATTTTTGGCCCAAAAATCACTATTTATGTTCAAGCGTCCGCCATTTTGTCATAAATCGATATTTTCAAAATCGGCTATGACAAGTACTAGATTATAGTATCTAATTTAATAATCTTTATGGTTTTTTTTTCAAATGATTTTTGAAGAAACGCCAGTGCGTACCGTATACGCAGATTTTTTTACAACGCTCCGAGGACCATACAATATCCTTGTATATTTTTGATATTTTTAAATAAAGAAAATACACTGAAAAAAAAATTCGTTCATCCATCCAAAATTCAGTTGGTTTAACAAAATGTATCTTTGAATACGTTCAACTTGATTTTTGGTTGGCATAAAACACGTTTTGTCAATCTAACTGATAGTTTTAGTGGTGTGAACCGTAGCTTATTTAGCATGTCTGAGCAACTGGTAAAACATCAAAATTTCGAGACAACAAAATGCATTTTGCACAGTCAACGATTTTCTTTCCTCAGTGTAAAACATATTTTCAAATGTATATACTTTTTGATAATTAAAATCCCAATCCGAAATTTCAAATAGTTTTCTTTGAAAAAATTCACAAAAACGACCCTTTTTCCGGCTCCTAGGTGTATACCTCCCCTTAAACGCTTTTTTCTCGACTGTCCGTTTTCCTAGTCGTAAAATATCTCAAAAACTACTGAATTGATATTTCTGAACGTTTTAGGGCTCTATCAAGATGTAACAATATAGTAAAAGGTGTCTCAAAATGACCTGAAATTTCAATTTATTAATGAAACGTATTATTCATTTGAAAAGTACGAATATTTTAATTTTTATATAAGGCACAAACATGGAGGTTATGTGTGGAATACAATCTCTGGGCTTCCAAAGAGGGATAAAGTAGGTTCAAAACAGGCTTTGAAGCAGTTGAAAAAATAATTGTCAATTGCTTCAAAATTTGACTCTAGTTCCGTTGCTTGCCGAGCAAATTCACACAAACACCGCAAACCGTCAACATTTTAAACCCGAAACGTTCCAATTTCGAAAATATGGACGTAGAGCCTCGGAAACTTGACAGCCCTCGTCTTTTCCAATTTTCATAAATTATTTAAGATTTTTCATATAAAAGGTCACAAAGCGAGTGACGGAGGAGGGGAGTGGAAACTCTGCTGTAACGGACGGGCATGGAGAAACGATCACGGATCCTAGTGACTGCGGGACGATAAGAAAATGGAAAACTTCCTCCGGGCTACAGGGGCGCTAACCCCCCGCTCTCGGCGTCGCCTGCTAACCCGCCCCGTATAACGGCACGTCCCGTCTTTGTAAGTGGCTTATGGGATTTCGCAAACGCGCGATCTTATTAATTTTCCATTTAATTACCGCCAAATTGGGCGCCCGGATTCAACGCCGAGAATCCCGGAAATCGAACGACGGCACCGAGGTGTTGATATACCGATTTTGCGCGTAACAAAAAAGGAGGGAAAAAAACGAATCACCAAGGCATCCGACGATTGAAAGACGCCGGGTACAAAGAGGCCGGGAGGAGAGCGGTGGATGGATACAGGAATAGTGAATTATGGAATGAGAGTGAATATAAGGGAGATGAAACAGAGGAGGAAGAAGAAGCAGAAGAAAGAGAAGAAGAGGAGTAAGACGGATGAAAGCCAACGCCGAGAGACACACCGTCTATGCAAACATCAAACCAATATCGTAATTGCTCCGAAGACTGTTGGCATAAGAGTCGCTGACGTCTTGGCTCGGTTTTCCTCCTCCGAGCTCCCTCGGCCCAAACTTCCATATATAAATTCGTGAATGTGTGTGTATGCGTAGAAGAACTGAAGCGCTTTGCATGCGGAGATGAAACTCTATCCTAACGTTTTATCAGTTTCATTGCTTCTGGGGTACATCTCTTTGTCTCCGTCCTTTTTTTCTCCACCCCTCCCTGTCTCTCTCTCTCTCTCTTCACCAATTTCCCATCACCAATTTTGTATTATATAGAGTTTTCTTTTCATCTGTTTGTTATGACTTATTTTATACCACCTTATGTTATTTTTATTTTCATTTTGTATTATAATTATGTTTAGAACTTTTATTTACATTTATATTATTACACTATAAAATTGTACCTCCTTGCCTAAATGTTTAACCAAGGCATAATAAACAATCAATCTCTCTCTCTCTCTCTCTCTCTCTCTCTCTCTCTCTCTCTCTCTCTCTCTCTCGCTCTTTCTCTCTCTCTCTCTCTCTCTCTCGCTCTCTCTCTCTATCCATCTATTCCATCCCCGTCCTCTTCGCAAATACTTCAGCCACCCTGATGCACATCCAAGAGAATCAGTCAATTCTGAAGTCTCATTGTATGGACGCTTCCCCAAATCGCTATCAGAGGAAAATCCAGTCCTAAGTTTATCCTACCTCATCTAGGATGGACCAAACTTGTACGATCTATGAGGGTGACATGTGATTTTTTTTAGATCCCGCGAAGATGTCATTATATTTCATTTTTTTAGTCAAGTTTTCCCACCCCTTGGCCTTCTTCGATATTTGAAAATTTGTATCACGACTATGAAGTATACGCGCGGGCCATTCTTTTCCTTCGTGCTTTCAGTAAAAAATATGGGACAAAGAGCCGAAGGATTCTCGTTGAAAGTGCGTCTGACCACATCGCGGCCGTAACTACTTGATTTTCTACTAGCTCATCCGCGAGGCTGTGGGACCGTGAAAGCCCGCGCAAACGGGCTCCACTGTTCCGAGGGCTAGGGAACGACCTACCGCAATCCGTACGACCTTTAAGGGCGGCCTCGACCCTTTCGCACCGCTGGGAAACAGTACTTGTGCGACCTCGACGGCCTTGCTCAGGTCAGAGATCCTCGAACATCGATATTATTCGCGAACGAATAAAATCGCGTCCCGCCCGAGAGATTACGAATAGTTTCATTTCCCAAATCGCTTATTCCTACCGCCGCACGAATGAGAGAACAAAAGTATACAGGAGGAGCGAACGAAAATAATGGTATTTGATCAATCGCTCGATAAAGTGGGTTCGGAGGTGGGGATCGGAAGGTAGAAAGCGAGGAAATTGTTGCGGCCTGAGGAAAAGGTTAACGATATGCAGATTTCGACGAGTGACGGGGATGGCACGGATCTTAAACGACCCCTCTCCACCCACCCCTACTCCACCCTTTTCTCCGTCGAAGAGCTCGGTCTCTCGCTGTATCGAAGCGAGGGGGGCACGAAACAAAATTTAAAAAAAGAGATAGTGAAACGCAAGAGATGAGTCGAATAGCCGGGAATACGAGAACGAGAAAATTCCGAATGAAATTCAAATCGCGAGATAAGGCGGGTAACGGGCTGAAAAATTAAATATCATTTGAATAAACTGAGATTGTGGCATCGTAATAGAATAATCGCCCGTTCGCGATTGATAAATGCAATAAAATGCAATTTCTCCACTCGACCGTTCGTTACTTCCGGATTTTATTGATCGTTCATCGGCAACTTATCTGTTCGCGTCGAATTCGTTCGCGCCCTTAAGGGGCTACATCCACCTAGAGGCTTGAAAAAAAAACCAAATTCCGATTTTTTTTCTGGTATAGGGTTTGTCAAAAAGAAGCGGATTTTTTTTAACACAAACGAATCTATGTTGAGCAGTTTTAAAAAAATCACCAAAAAATACCGAAAAACAACAAAAACATCGCCGGAAGATGATGAAATTTTTTTCGCGACGTTTGGCGGTGGACACCGTCCAGCTTAAACGGCACATCTGAAATCTCAAAACTCAACAGGTTGTTTAAGTTAACAATAAATACGAGTCGTTGACGATCGTCGATTTCAAAAATCTGTTTTTTTTTTACAACGTGGCGACGAATTGAATCTCGAGCACACAAAATCTACGAAAAAAAGTCTCCACTTTTACGTAACTATTAAAAAATAAAGATCGATTTTTTTAAGTGCGATTTTTAACACCCTTTAGATATTTGTCATTGTATCTCCTGTAAATTTGAAAACGATCCATCCAGTTTCTCGAGTTTCGACTTCGACAGTGTTTCGAGACAAACGCGTCTAAAGGTTGAGGTATGGTGTTGCTACCGCTCGTCCGGGCGACTGTTAAAAGCTGTAATTCATTAAATTTTAGTAATATTTCCGTGAACTTTTCAAACAATTTAGCTAAAAGGTGATACTATCGAATGAAAATATTTTTGGAAAATGCAATTTTTCGACCCACTTACGTAGATGTAGCCCATTGATGCAAAGTGGAGGGCCACCTGACGTTCAAGTGCGAGAGAGACAGACGAAATTTTCAGACCGAAAGTTATCACAGATGCGTAATATGTACGTTTTGTTTCTGGTTACAAAAAACTTACACGTCTGTGGAAAAGGTTCATCGCAAGATTTGTAAGGTTACGTTAACCTTGTGTATACTCTTAAGAAAACAAGATCAAAGATAACCTTGAGTTTGACCTTGGCTCGTCCTCGAGTCCTTCCTAAGCTTGGTCAGCCATTGAGCTCAACCCCGCGAGAACTCCGAGCACTCAAGGTCAAATAAGGTCCGCAGATTTCTCAATGATAAAGAAGTTCCGCAGATTTCTCAAGATCGCAGCAGGCCTGCAGATTTATCAAGGTCAAAGAAGGGCCGCAGATTGCTCCAGGTCAGGCAACGGTCGGCATTGAAGAGGGTAGCAAACGACGAATAGCCCACCAATCAAGATCCTCCAGCTTTAGGCCAAGACAAACGAGTAACTACGCAAAGATCGGGGACCCCGTTAAGGGCTTCAAGATGGCTTACAGCACAATGAGTGACGGTAACATTCCAACTGTACTCAGTGCACAGGAAATTGCGTTTCATTGTAGCGAGACGTTGTTTGCTTTCGAACTACGATACCGCGTTGTTTCGCTGCACCCTTGTTACACCGCAGGCCCCTACCCCCACCCTTCTCCGAGCCCATCCCACCGCGCGTTCGCATTGTGAAGACATTCGACTCCGAGAATCATCCCCACAGTAGCCTATTGTCCCCGTATTCGCCACCATACGCGCCCCGATGTCCTTGAAATCACCTCTCGATATGGCTATTTGTGAAAAGGTCATTTCGAGGACCGCCCCGTCCCCGAAGTCGGTCTTTCTCCAGGAAGAATTTCGAAGGAGTGTCCTCAAAACAGCTGGATGTACCTAAAGCCAACGTTACGTAGATACGATGGGTTGGAAAATTCTGTCCCCATATATACTGAAGGCATTCACTTCATTCGCGCCCAGGATCCTCACCATGGAGCACTCTCCGTGCAGCATAGCCCCGAGGCCGTCATCCCCGCGACCGCGCTCAGAAATGAGCTCCGAATGACAATTACACCGTGGCAGATAAACGCGTGTACATCCCGACGCCATTCCTGCCCCCCAACCACCACAAGCTTGGGTGGCGAACAAAGGGATCGGCTTGCGAGCGAGCTTCGATCCTCCGGAGAACGTTAAAATTCTCGAAACGCCGCCGCGAACCACCCTTTAACACTCCGCACTTTCCGGAATCCAATCTTCGCTTCTGTATTATCCTCCCCTTAACGTTTCTCCCTTAAACGGATCGTGGCTGGCACTGTTATTATTTTTCTTATATCCGCCTTTTGGGAGAATTCGGTGCTTCCCCGGCGGTCGCAGGAGGAGACGAGGCTTGCGGAGAAGCCGCGAAAACTACCCCTCGTGAAGGGTTGATCCACCCCGGGTCGAAAAAAGCGATTTGGGGGTGGGAAAAAAATGGAGACTCGTTAGTTTTATTTTTCGCCGGGGGATGTGTTGGGAAACAGGCGGATCGGTCAACATTGGCAGCAGGGGCGGCGCTGTCAATGAGAGTGGGGTGAAAGGACGAGGCACGGTGGACACTCTATTCTCTCGCGCACCACCGTTATTTATATTCAAATCGATGCATTGGAAAAGTTGGCCAGCTTTTCGCCCTCGTCTCTCCCTTCGCCCCTATTCACGGCCATCTTTTCCTTCTCCATTCTTCCGCTTCTTCTCCTTCAGCTTTGCGCTCCGTTTCCTCGATTTACCTTTCATCCCCCAATATTTTCTCGCAGGATACACGTACTCGGGACGAGACTTTTCGTTAACATTCTCCCCCCCCCCCCCCCCTTCGATCCGAGGACCATACTTTTTGCGCAGGTACGAATTCACGTACGTACCCGTCGAGTCTTCTCGTATCTCAAACGACCATGAATACACGAAAAACTCACAGGCAGGCCTGGACGGAGACACAATTTATTGCATATGAGCTCGTGGATTTGTCAATTGCCAGAATGCACACGTGCCAAAGGTCCTATATTCACATCTATACGTGTATACTCGTATACAAATATTGAGTTATTTATTTTCTCACCACCGAGAGCGAGACGGAGGAACGATAGGAATTGTACGAGCCACTTATTCGCGACGTTCAGAAAGCTTCATGAATCATGGGAAATGCAGTTGGAAGTCCTGTACCTGCGTAACCGCGACGGGTTACTTTTGTCACGGGTCGGCACGAACACATGCTGTTCTACTGTGTCATGACGCGTCACCCTTAGGCTGCTTGTATCACGAGCAAACATTTTCGCGAGGCTCCAATTCTCGTTAGTGACTTTTTTTTACGAATTTGAAAAGGAGACGAATTTAAATGGATGATTAGCCGTAAGAGAGGAATGAAAAAGGGTGTTGTGCGGATTTGTATAATTCGTGCAGCAGTTGTGCAATGATGAAAAGCGCGGTCGATGTCCCCAGTCAAATCAATTAGAGACAATTATTTTTTGCATTTATATTTTATATATATGCAAAAAATCATCGTAATAAATGAATAGATAATCGTATAATCAATTTACATAATTGTATTACAATTTCTATGTATACAAATATATATATATATATATATATATATATAAATGAGTTATTATATATATATATATATATATATATATATATATATATATATATATATATATATATATAGATAAAAATGAGTTATTATATATTTTAATATGGAGAATGAAATATATTCATATAAATACGTGATAGGGCTACTTATTCATAATATATACAGGAATGTCATTTTAAAAAATCGACTATTACTTCTCCTCGAATTCTCCTGTTCAGTAGTTGTTGTACGGTGAAATAAGACACCTGTTAAAATATGCGTCTTTAATATTAATATTTAAAGGTTGCTAATCGCAATTTTTTGTTCCTCATGCTAATAACAGGGAGAAAACTTTGCTTGCTACTTTTGAATGTCATAACCCACGGGTAAACGTACAATAACGCCTATGGCATATTTTTTGTAGGTAATTGAACGCTCTATAAAAAAGATCGCGTATCGTTTGATGACAAATCTACTCATTCAAAAGTTATTCCAGGTCAAAGTTGTATTTGTAGTAAATTTCAAGATCTTTTCCCGTTTCCGGCGAAGCTGTCAGACTTATCACAAAATCTCAGCGTACCTTTTTTGTAGTTCGTTTCATTTTGTATGAAATTATGATATTACATAGTTAAAAAATTCAATAGCTTAATAGTTAACGGTTTTACAAATTCATTTTTATAAAGATACTTTTTATTGTTTACTAACGATACGAAAAGGTTATTACTATAATATTAGGTTTATATATATATATATATTAGAGTGGCACAAATTTGAGCTCTATTTTTTTTCCTTTTTATCACCATCCAATTATCTTCTTTAAAGAAAAAAAAAATTGTCGCCGCAGCTGCGAGCGGTCAAAAAATATTTAGAAGTCGCTCAATCCGCCCAAAAATTCAAATTTTCACTGAAAAATCGATTTTTTTTCGTCCACTGCTTATTCATGAATTTTGAGCTTTAGAATTTTTAAGTTAACCTCGCGAAAGCTCTAGCTGACCAATGAATATTTAGTGATCGCTCGAAGTTTTCGAAATTTACAATTTCCGCCAAAAAAAAATCTCGCATGCACTATAATTTCTTGTAGCACAAATAAATAAACAGCGGTGTTACGTTTTCTGAATAATTGATTATAATAATATGTAACAAACACCAATTAAACGATATGTGTTATTATGTATTATTATGTACTATGACGTCGCTCATCACAGAGTACAGCTACGCAGTTTGACTAACGAGACCAACTGTGGGACGCATTACGATGCGCGGAAAACAGCTGCCATTACGGTTTTACGAATAGAACGACCTATAGTTTTGTTTACGGACAAGAGCTTCGATGAATTATTTTATGAGAACAAAGATTGTAATTCTTGGGTTAGAAGTGTGAGGTAAGTGAGAAAAATCTGTTTCCAAAGAAAAAAGGAATTAATCCTTTTTTTCTTTGGAAACAGATTTTTTTTGAAGATTTTACAAAGCGTCACATTTATGAGTGAGAAGGGTAAAAAAATCAAAGATTTCAAAGCTCTTGAGTGACCACTAAGTATTCATTGGCCGCCTGGAGCTTTCGCGAGGTTAATTTAAAAATGACAGAGCGTAAAATTCATAGGTGAGAAGAAGACGAAAAAAAAATGGATTTTTTAATGAAAATTTGAATTTTTCGTAGGCTCGAGCGACCTCTAAATATTTTTTGACTGCTCGCAGCTTTCGCGACATTTTTTTGAAGAAGATAATTGGATCGTAAGAAAAAGGGACAAAATAGAGCTCAAATTTGTGCCATAAATATATATATATATATACATAGATGTAGAGTCATATACATGATGAATGAATAGTTCTATATATATAGTATGTTTAAAAAATATATTTTCGTATAAACTTTCTATGCGTAAAAGTACACGAGTGGATGGAGCACGAAATGCAGGTTGACTGTACGATTTGCCTGTATAGCTGAGTGGTACGCGGTACTCTTCGGGCTGTATTCACAGATTCTCATTATAGCCAAGAACACGATCGAGCACAAAAGCCTGGGAGGAAAAGGCTGCGGAGAAAGTTTCATGGCTTGGGAAATTCGACGTGCAGGGAGTTGGAAAATTTCTTTTTTTTGTTCTTTTACTGTTTTTTTCTTCATGCTTGTCTTTTTTCAAATTTAATTCTCTCTAATTTGTAAGGTAAATTTCCAATAGAGATTCTCCGGAAGCAACGTCGACGTGCTTGGCTCAGTTGGAGGGAGAGAGAATAAGAAGAGAGAAAGGGACGAAAGAGAGATGGGGAGAGCGAAGGATTGGCAGGGGAAACCGATGTAGTTTTGCTAATACCGTTTCGACTCCCGTAGCTTTGATTCATTGTAACTTTAGGACTAGGGAAATCCTTTCGTCCTACTCCAATGCTCCTATCGGTCTCTCTCTCTCTCTCTCTCTCTCTCTCTCCCTTTCGCTCCCTCGGTCTCTTGTCGCAGAGACTCGACTCTGTACAGAACGTTTCCACGTTAGTATTCGTCTCGAACACTTTTTTTTGCGCAGTACGCGTCAATCAGTCTGGTTCCTCGTTATTCTTGTTGCACATGCACAGTTCGCTGGGGCGAGGGAGGGCAGCGGGGTTATTGGACTTTGGAGAAGTCTTCGAATTCGAAGGTCCGGGTTCGAGGAAGCCTGATGCAAAGCGTATCCATCATCCGGTCAAAGTTACGAGACGACTTCGATGTTTGTCTTGAGTCCGACCAAATTTTCTTTTTTTTTTTAAGGATTCTTGCTTTTTTTGCAAATAGGCGATCCGGGGTATCTCGAAATAGAAGAGAAAAAAGAAATGAGAACGATTGGGAATGAACAGGAGGAAAGGAGGCACCGGATGCGACGTTGAGGGCCATGAAAAATTCAATACGAGCCCCAAACTTTGCTAATTAAGGAGCTACCAGTGTGACACTTTCAAAAAATCGATTTTTTCGCCTTTTTCGACAGTTTATACTTTCGAGAACATCCTGTAAAAATTTCAAGGCCGTATCTCTAATTATTTTATCTTGGAAATATTGATAGTTAAATGTTTAAAGGCGTTTTTTCGAAATGAGATTTTTCAAATTTGCTGACATTGTAACTCAAAGAGCGATTATCCGATTGACTTGAAATTCGAACTGAGTACTCTTGAATATATTTGCTCTACAATGACGTAGGATATTTTTGATTGGATAAAAATTGATGATTTGGCATTGAAAAAAAGGGCCATTTTATAGGCAAGAAAACAGACTTTTTCATAACTACGCCATTTTGTTGGATTTTGATATTTTTCGAAAATCCTACGTCATTGTACAGGAAATGCCTTCCAGTTTAACGATATTTATTCCTTTTTCGGTTTCAGCTACTCAATCGGCCGGAATCATGTCAGCAGTGGAGGAACTTTTTTTGACGCCTCCGAAGGCAGTGGATACGTCGCTTGGATCTCAACATTTTTCTATGAAAAAAACTATGTAATAAAGGTCAAATATAGCCAAATATATTCTTAATTTTCCGAAACATTTAATTGAGTACTTTACGTCCGAAAAATCCCCGAAAATCACCCAAATTTTCAGTGTTTACACTGGTATAGCCCGTTAAGGCGGTCCTCTAATTTCTCGGGTCGAAAAAATCGATTTTTTTTTATAAATCACATCTACAACATGTGTAGAAAATGTGTGCCAAAGGATTTTTCGATATTCGAAGTGGTTCACAAGTTACGGCCCTGGAACCGAGCAGGTATACTTTCAAACGCGTTTTTCTCGAAACATCATTTTTCGAAACGGTCACCACGATATTTCAGAAACTACCGCACCGATCTTGTTCAAATTTATACAGCATCTTTAATATGTTATAAGCCAGCGATTGAACTAGGATTATCATGATTTCTTCGATAGTTTTTTTTGTACGAGCGAAAAACTTGAGAAAAAATGAGTGAAAAATAGAATGTAATTTTCAAAAGTGTATAAAAAAGTCAATTTCTGTAATTTAGAATTCACTCTAGTTCAATCGCTAGTCTTAAATATGAAGATTAAAATGCCGTTAGGTTTTTTGGTTTCAGATAAGCAGAACAGCCGCAATCTTGGTCACCGTCAAGCACCTCTTTTACTTGATGTCTTCCTGTCGGCCACTATAACTATTATTCTATTATATATTTTGACTTCACAAAATTTGTGAAGCTTATTTAAATGTTAATAAAGATTATGCAAAAACAATGAGATTGATTATTTCGATGCTTTGCCCGTAAAAAATTATTGAAAAAGTCGTAAAAAAACAGCAGAGAAACTAGAGGGCCGCGGTAAAGAGACACGACAAAATTTGATGATTTTCATGATTTTTTTTATTAAGGAAACATTTCTCCACCATTTTTGAGCCTTAGGGTATATTTTATTACTACTTTTGACTGTTACATGGTACTTATTTATTATTATTAATCTTTAAGGTGGAGGAAGTATGACACGGTATGCTGAACCGCATTTCCAAAAACTGGCGTAACATATAGCTAAAAAACTCATCGAACGATTCTGATAAAGTTTGGTATAAATCTTTCTAACCTTATTGTCTAAAATATGACTCTAAGTATTTTCGAAAATTGAAAACGCAAGTATTTTTTTATTGCAAAATGTAACAATTTTTTTTGCAAAATTCTATCTTTTTGTTTCAAACCCTACCGTTTCATCGATTTTCAACATTTCTCACTTTTTCTTGGTTCATATTCCGCGTAGGAGTGTTAATGAAAGAAAAATCTTCGTTGGTTGTTTTTCAGATTAATCTTGCCGACGCTACGTGTCACGCCGTCTGACAGCATCCACCGCAACCCGTTTACAAGACCATGGCACACTTCCGCCATTCTTGAAGATTAATAAACAAAAATACCATGCAACTGCTAAAAGTAGTAATAAAACATATCCTAAGTGTGAAGATGATGAAGAAATCTTTTCTTCAAACAAAAAATCATGCAAATCAGCAATTTTTTTCGTTTAACGGGATCTCCCCCCTTAATCCAATTATATGTTCGTTTTTTTGCGTGAAAACGTAATATCGTGATGAACATCGCGAAACGGTAATAATGGTCACTGGCCTCGCGGCCAAAAATTGTCAATGGTTCGTACGAATGTAAAAAAAATAAAAATAAAAAGAAGCGCAGTTTCAGTGGGGAATGACAGCCGGGGCGACGGAAAGCCCGGCGGCGATTCCACCCACAATCTCAAAAAACAAATGGAGGAATGAAAAAAAAACAACAATGGCTTATTCGTGTTATCATTGTACCACGCATGCAATAAAACTATGAAGCCCGAAAAAATCCGACGAGACATTGAGCCGAAAAGTCCGCTAGCCAGCCAGAGTCCTCGACTTTCACGAATAATACGAAAGCCCCGAGAACAAAAGATATATTCGTCCACGCTCGGTTTTCCCTTTTTTTTGCCGAGTGGATCTCCGGACGAGGATGCACAATGAAGCCGAACATTGCTCCACCGAATTTCCTCAGAGTTATTTCTCGTTATTCTCACTTCGACCAGATTGAACACGGAGTTTAGGGGCGAATCAGTATTAACTTTTCGGAGTAGAGACCGAAATCAGTTTTAGGTTTTTGCGCTCCTAGCTGAATATATATATATATATATATATATATATATATATATATATATATATATATATATATGGGACATTCCACGCCATTTCACCTAACCCGTGAACCCGACCATTTTTTGTTCCCTTATTTTTTTTTTGTAAAATTGTACCCCATGAAAGAAATATCCACACCAATTTTTATATTTTTATCTATTCTCCTTTAGGAGTTATAATTTTCCAGAACATGTCGATTTCGGAAGTTTTAGAAACGATTAAACGCTGACAACTCCTGAAATAATTAGGATATCGACAAATGTCACTATATATTTATTTATTTATTTTAAAGCATTCTTTTGTTGCAAAATATGAAGAAATATCAATTATCAATGTCAACGTTTTTTCTTTACTTCTAAAGTAAAAGCTATTTTTTAAGATGATTGCCTTTTTTATTTTTTTTCAAACAATTCTCTAATTTAGAGCGACTCATTCTATGATTTTTAACACTAGTCTAATCGTGGGCCCATTTTGCGTTCTATTTTTTTTCTAAGTAATCGTGTTTTTTTAGAAGATTTTCATCATTTTAATCTCCAATAATGCTATTAATGATTTTGTGATTTCCAATTCAGCTTCGACAGGCCTGAACCGGTTTTTTTATTTGTACTGAATTTGACGGAAAAAAGATTTTGTATAACAATCATTTATAAAAATCAGTACAAATTAAAAATAAACCGTGGGGTGCGATTTTCGAAAAAAAAACATCAGGAAAACCAAAAATGGTCGGGGTCACGAGCTAGATGAAATGGCGTACAATGACCCATATATATATATATATATATATATATATATATATATATATATATATATATATATATATATATATATATATATATATACACATACATACAGGGTGTCCCTCTCATCTGTGCCAGCCGAAATAACTTGGTAGTTATCGACGTCAAAGTGGTTCAAGGTCATTCCAGGTCAGTATCGATAGTACAAATCTAAATATCTCGGATTACTACCAAATATTTGGTAGTGATCCAAGATATTTAGATTTGTATTTAATTTTAATAGGTGTTCGAAATGACCTTGAACGACTTTGACCCGCTAATTTTTTTTATGCAGCTTGAGGTGTGCAGATTGAGGTGCTCCCTCAATTTGACGGTCCCTTTCACACCGTACAACTTTTGTCTGGAACTTTTTTTTTGTGACGTCGATAATTACCCCGTTATTTCGGGTGGTAGAGATAAGAGGGACACCCTGTATATATATATATATATATATATGAAAAAAAACATAGTAAACTTGGTGATTGTAAATTCGTGCTAATTGACTATTTTTAATACTAAAATAATTAGATAATTTTTAGGTTATTTTTTTTAACTTTGATGAATTGGTTCGCAGGGGAGAATAAATTGAATGTATAATTATAAATTTAACGTTTCAATAGAATGTGTGTGTGTATATATATATATATATATATATACACACACACACACACACACACATACACATTCTATTGAAACGTTGAATTTATAATTATACATTTAATTTATTCTCCACTGCGAACCAATTCATCAAAGTTAAAAAAAACAACCTAAAAATTATCTAATTATTTTATTATTAAAAAATAGTCAATTAGCACGAATTTACAATCACCAAGTTTACTATGTTTTTTTTTTCATAATATAGCGCCTGAAAAAATGGTAATCTTCATTCAATTTATTTTCATTATTAATTAACCTGAGGGTAATTAACAATAATTGAGGAGTACTTAGTTTTAATTCGCCAAAACGAGAATCATCATTATTCAAACAATTTTATGGTACTGAAAAAACCTTTATTTTCCTTTGAGAAATAAATCGATCGGCTGTAATAATTGGTCGAAAGGGTTTTTCCCATCGGTCGCGTACCTCCGTTTCTCGATTTCCTTCGACTTGGAATAAGTCGCTCAGGACTGTCTCGCGAACAAATCCTTTTGAGGCACACTTCCGCGCTTTCGAGGCGGTATTTAATTAATGAAGGAGGATTCGAATTCGCGATGGTCATCCCTGCGATCGGAGAATCAATTCTTCTTGATTGTCTGATATTCCATTTTCAGCTGCCTACCGCTTTCACTTTCTCCGATCCGCCCTCTATAAGGGCGGATCACCCTTGTTTCCCCGTATTTCCGGTTTCATTGTTCCTCAGATTCGGCCTCTCTCTCTGTCTTTCCCTTTCTCTCTCTCTTTCTCTCTCGCGGCAATCTCCTCGTGCTAAGGTATTTAATAATGTTCCTGCGAGGACGTCCTTCCGCCTCGAACAAAGTGACTGGTCCGAGGCACTCTCCGGCGATACGAATTCAATTACCCTGGCATTGTAATTCGGACGATTTGACAAGGAAGGACACCGATACCGTATTAATATTCGAATATCGTGTATATATATTTTTCATTGGTCGGGCAGTCATCCCTTTTTACATATCGGTGGGCGACCGGTGTCGTATTAAGGGGTGTGAATGGCCTTGAAATTTCGAAAATACGATCTTCTTTGTATCGTATGGTTTTGTAGCCTAGGGCCTTAACTTTGATATGCAGCAAAAGTTATGTGAAAATTACAAAAATTGGGCGAGATATGACGATTTTTGTGAAAAGTCCGATCCCATGCTGCGCTACGGCGAACCGCACCGCTGCAATTTATTCTTTTTTATTCTGCGTTTTTTTATAGATATCATGTTTTATGAAACGGTGCAAGCTGTATCTCAAAATCTATCCGTCTAATTCATTTCAAATTTAGACGGATCATAGCTCGTACAATTTTCTATCGGATGACCAGATGATTTTTTTTACCAGCTCTCATTTAACTTGACTTTCTGTGAGATGCAAAACGGAAAACCGATATTTCACCCACTTCCCGACTACTAAGAGCTCTGAAATTTTGCAAACATGCATTTAAAAGGTGACGATGCATGATTCGACTATAAAAAAAATATTCATAAAATGTTCAACTTTTCATGTAAAATTAGCGATATCTAATCATCCATGTAAAATCTCACTAACACGTACAAACAAATTCGTAGCCGACTGTGCTTGTGTGTGGGAAGTTTATATGCAGCAATTAGTCATAAGTTCAATCCGAATTACAGTCTTTGTTGTTTTTTACAAACATTCCATGTCCCTAACGTACAAACTCGTAAACTAGTAACCTGCTAGTACCAACTAACTAGTAAAATCAATTAAAAACTAAAAATAGAAAATAATTCATATGTAAAGAAATATTTAAAAAAAACAAGGTTTTGTTTAAGGGGTTACCCCCACTTGCGATTTTGAAAAAATCGATTTTTTTTTTGCATTTTTTTTGAAGTGCAATTTGAAGTGCCGTTTTTTTTGATGCCCCGAATAGATGACTCTATGTAAGTTTACAAAAAAAAATATTTTCTTCGTGTAAACTGAAATTGAAACTTTAAACGCGTTTTTCTCAAAATGGCATTTCTGAAGTCGATGACCAAGATTACTCGAACACTAATGAACCGATCTTCTTGAAATTTTGCAGGCTTATTTAGTACATAAAAATGTAGTCTTTAATCGTTCGATTTTTTTTCGAAAAAAATGGCCGTTTTATAGCCAAAAAACGGCCGTTTTTTTCGTTAAAATCGAACCATTAACTTTGACTGTCCGCCATTTTGTGAAAAATGAATATTTTTTAAAATCCTTCGATTAAAGACTAGTTTATACTTATATTTGACTAAATCCATCCGCATTTTTTTTTCAGATGATCCACTTCGCCGCAATGTTGGTCACCGCAAACCGTGTATATAAAAACATTATTTCATTGACGGCCATTTGCCACTAAACAATGTAATATTTTTCAATAAGAAAATTACTGAAAGTTCTTCAAGATGTGTTCTTTAAGATGGTATATTGATCGATTAAAAAAATTTTGTAGTTTTCTTTAAAAAAATTCATGAAAAAGGCCTTTTTTGCGCTACAAGTGGGGGTAACGCCTTAATGTACTAAAAAGTAGAAAATAATTTTTCTTTACCGAGTCACCTATATGTGACTATAAATAAAAGCTTGGGGTGTTCAAAATTTAGACATATAATCTTTAATTTACAACAATCCGTTAACATATCCACTGTAATTAACTTAATGCAAAACAACCTTAGATTTCTTAAATAAAAATCCTGTAACCACGTATAAACGTATGATAAAGTTTTTTTTCTCTAATTACTATTATGCAAAATTAAATACGGTTAGTGCAACTATATTGATCAATTTATTAAACATTTAAGAAGTTTAGCGCCCCAAGCTTTTATTTATAGTCACATACCAGGTGTGGAAGTATGAAACCGGAATTTTTGTACAGAAAAAACACGTTTATTGTAATGATATGATACAAATAACTGGAGATGGCTTCTCGGGTCACCTTTAACTGATCCGCCAGTTGTTGTTGTGTTTGAGCGTCGTCTTCGTCCAACAAGGCTTGCAGGTCAGCGTCTTCAAACTTTTTCGGTGGTCTTCCACGTTCTTCGTTCCTCACGTCAAAATCGCCACTTTTGAACCGTTTGAACCACTCGAAACACTGTGTTTTACCGAGAGCATGCTCACCAAACGCCTCCACAAGCATTCGATGCGATTCGGCTGCGGTTTTCTTCAGATGAAAACAGAAAAGTAGTGCTGTCGGCAAATCGTAATTTGTTGGCACAAAACTCGACATGTTTATCTCTAATAAACTAATGCTACTGAATGAAACTCGTGTTATTGTGAGTTGGAAATCTTTGTCGGATATCAATACAATAACAAGACACCGCTGACGCGATGTGTCGGTAACTGCATCGACATCTAGCGCCACCTATGGGCAAATTCCGGTTTCATACTTACACACCTGGTATAGGTGACTTGGTAATAAAAACAATATTATCCACTTTTTAGTACATTAAATAAAACCTTGTTCTTTAAGGCGAGAAATCTCTTAAGAATTAAAAAAAAATCGATTTTTTTACATATCTCGAAAGTATGATACCCAAAGGATATACTGACCAAAGGAAAACTCGAAATATTGAATATTTGCGGAGCTATTGCATTAGTCTAGAGCGCGGGGATAGCATGCGGTCAGGTAGCGAGTCACATGTTGAAACTTTAAACGCGATTATCTCGAAACCACTTTATCAAAAAATGCTCGTGCTGTAGTTCAAAGAGTTATAGACCCATTTGGATGAAATTTTGGGAGGTTACTGTCAGTAATATTATCGGAAGGATATACCTAAAGTTTGAAAGGTAGCGTGTAAATGAATAATTTTTTTGGGTCGAATATGTCGAAAAAACCGGCGAAGATTCGGACTTCGGAGTAAAAAGGCTCCCAAATTTTCAATTTTGCACTTTTTCATCATTTTTTAGGTATATCCTTCCCCATAATATGTCAGTAAACGAATGACACTTATTAAATCTCTTTCAGATGAACAGAAAAAGAGTGATAACTGCAGCCTTTTTCGATGTCGTGGAAAACAGGCGTCCGAAGACCCTTAATAACGCCGCCATTTTGTTGGCCATCCCAAAAAAAAAAAAAATTTATACTTGACAGTTATAATAAACTCATGTCCAAATTTGAAAATGATCAGATTATTTTATCCCCTCTAAAAAAATTCCCAAAAAAATCCTATTTTTCGCGCTCCCAAAGAGATTTCTCGCCTTAAATATTTTTTTTACATATAATGTCATATGTGTATCCGATTGTTGATGATCAAATTGGTATTTTGTGGTCGAAATCCGAACTTTTTTTTGCAGAGCTTACAATTTTCGTATTTTTTAAAATTTCAAAGAATCATCAGGTCGTACGAAAGTTTTATGATTAAACTAAAAGTACATTTTTTTATTTCTAGACTAAAATCGTCATTCCAATGCTCTCATTAGGAAAACAAGTATTGACAATCGACCTGTTTTTTGAGTACCCACTTTTTGCAGACCCCTCAAGAGGCTCTTTTCCCGTTTCTTTTTGGAGAATTGTTTTTAGGTTTTTATATCGGTGTATATATATATATATATATATATATATATATATATATATATATATATATATGCACACAGGGTGTTGTATATATACACTGTATATATACATGTATAAATGTACGAATAATTTCAACTTCTCAACTCATTCTAAAAAATAACGAAAAGCTATTTTGACCTTAGCTTTGTTTTAAACAGATCTCTAGTTCACACCCTTTCCAACGGTATGCTGCATGTCATAGAAATCATTCATTACGTGTTCAAAATAAAGAGAATAAGTTTGTTTTATAATGAATTTAGGAGTTAACATTTTTCATTCATTACACATTTTTAAGATTGGAAGCTCAAGAGTCAACATCCTAAAACCAATTGTACGAAATAACTATTTATTTACAATAAACATACATTGCAGAATACAACAAAAGTTATTTCGTGCTCCCACAACCACAAATAAAAAAGTTATGACGATTTGAAGGCGAAATTTCGGGTATTTAAAAAAACGAAGAAAACATCATATCTCAATTACCGGTACACTTAGGACATAGGGTCTAAGGGTGAAAAAGTTAGCGAATGACCATTCCAATTCCCCCAAAAAAATGTGTCGGTCCATGCGCCAAACGCCCTGATATATATGCAACAAAATATATACACATACATGTTATGACAAATTGACGAATTTATCCCTCGTGGTTTGAAAAACTCGCGTCAAGTAAAGTAAGAAGAACAAAAGAGTCAAGAATCAGAGCTCGCGAAGTTGCGAGACTTTCCCGAGATTTGCCAAAGCTGCGATCTTGTCACTTTGAAAATCCGTCTCGTTTTCACCACCTACAATCAAAGCGTCGAACGAGTCGTCGTGCTTGTATTCACCAAAGTAACTAAACTTACGGAAACTCCGTAAGCTCCGCATTTGGATTGTACGTGAACCAACCAGAGCACTCTCATTCTAATGTTACCTTCCCTGTCGCCTCGATATTTCTGTCTCTCTGTCTCTGTCTGTCTGTCTCTCTCCCCCCCCCTCTCTCTCTCCCCCCCTCTCTCTCTCTCTCTCTGCATCTCTCTCCCACCTTGCTCCATATGATAATACGATTTCACTCGTTAGAACTTTCATTAGAGCTTTGTTTACCGCAGTCAATGCGTGCTCTACGAGGCTCCGAGGGCTTGAAACTCGAGACTGCTTTTCGCAGTGTCTTCCCTGCGGCCTCGTCGAAGAAACCTTCTTCACGATTTCCACACTCCATCCAAGCAGCCTAGAACAGTCAACGGATATTTGCCGAATGTCTGATTACCAAATAAATTCTAGCGCGGCCCCCTTAAGGTAAAACGAGCGCGCGCTCTTGATTTCCATAGATTTTGTTAAAATTTTAAGCAGACATTGTTCATATCATTATGCATGTTTGAGTGAAATTTCAGAACAGTCGACTATTTAGATTGGGAGATAATGGGTTTTAAAATTGCAACTTTTAACACTGCAGGGTCTGCATTGACCGACAGTCAGGTCGCATAATTCATCGTACCATACTATTGTGTTTATAAATGTTGAATAAAAATTGTGGTTAGATAGCAAACTAGTTAGGGACAGAGTGAAAATGTTCGGATTGCCTTTACTATTCAGTTTTGCTACAATCTTTCAGTAAAGACAGAATAATTTCTTCGTAAAAAATATTTGTCCCCTATAATAATAAGACATATGGCAACACCGCAGAACAGTATTGTTCAATATTTCGAGAAAAAAATAATTATCGTGTTCCTAAAGTTAAAATCTTTTATCATAAAAAAATATTTGCATTATAAATATTAATATTTTATATTGTTTATGTATCTTGATTAACAAATAAAAGCGTTGGTTCATTTATAACGAATTAAAAACTGTTTTCGATTAAAAATTAGTTCCAAATAAAAATGTGTGTTGCAGTTTTATTTTAAGGGGTTACCCCCACTTGCGATTTTGAAAAAATCGATTTTTTTTAATGCATTTTTTTTAAGTGCAATTTGAAGTGCAGTTTTTTTATGCCCGGAATAGATGACTCTATGTAAGTTTACAAAAAAAAATATTTTCTTCGTGTAAACTGAAATTGAAACTTTAAACGCGTTTTTCTCAAAATGGCATTTCTGAAGTCGGTGACCAAGATTACTCGAACACTAATGAACCGATCTTCTTCAAATTTTGCAGGCTTATTTAATACATAAAAATGTAGTCTTTAATCGTTCGATTTTTTTTCGAAAAAAATGGCCGTTTTATAGCCAAAAAACGGCCGTTTTTTTCGTTAAAATCGAACCATTAACTTTGACTGTCCGCCATTTTGTGAAAAATGAATATTTTTAAAAATCCTTCGATTAAAGACTAGTTTATACTTATATTTGACTAAATCCATCCGCATTTTTTTTTTCAGATGATCCACTTCGCCGCAATGTTGGTCACCGCAAACCGTGTATATAAAAACACTATTTCATTGACGGCCATTTGCCACTAAACAATGTAATATTTTTCAATAAAAAAATTACTGAAAGTTCTTCAAGGTGTGTTCTTTAAGATGGTATATTGATCGATTAAAAACGTTTTATAGTTTTCTTTAAAAAAATTCATGAAAAAGGCCTTTTTTGCGCTACAAGTAGGGGTAACGACTTAAATATGCCGCGGAAACTCACATCATTGGACACGTGGAACGATGCGGTGTTGCCATATGCCTTCTTATTATAGGGGACAAATATTTTTTACGGAAAATTATTATGTCTAAATTTCAATGCAGGCCCTGCAGGGTTAAAAGTTGCAACTTTAAAACCGATTTATCTTCCAATTTAAATAATCGACTGTTCTGAAATTTCACTCAAACATGCATAATGATATGAACAATGTCTGGTTAAAATTTGAACGAAATCTATAGAAATCAAGAGCGCGCGCTCGTACTACCTTTATGATCACTCTTCTCATACATACATGTTCATAATCTTTCGGAAAACATTCTTTTTTCATGCGAATAATTGAATGGTCGTTTTTTCGCTATTTTATTGGGTTATTTGATTATTACTATATACTATATGGGTATATGAAATATTGTTCTCGTTGGTATTATTATTTTTGTCGTATTATTATTATTATATGATTACTTTTTAATTATTATTATTATATTTTTTGTATCACATTATTATTATTGTTATGGAGTATTATTATTATTAGCATTATTGTTAATAATATAGAAAGCTTTAAGCATGCCAGCTTGCAGTCCATTTTTATAAACCCTCAACCGCAAAAATCTTCAACCTTTTAAACATCGTGCACGTCATTTGATCGAAAAAAAAGTCGGGAATAAGCTTCCTTTGAACTCGATGTCGTATCCATTGATGAAGTTCCGCCTTTCTCACTGTATTCATCTTCATTAAAAATGAAGAAGGAAAAAAAAGAACTAGCCCCGCGCGGAAGATCCGCGAATAACAAAAAAAAGCAGCTCGAGGCGATGCGACTCGCGTATTATGAGACCGGAAAATTAAATTCCAGCGGCAAACTCCGCTTCCCCAATACAACTGAACATATTCAGCAAGTTTCGCGTATACGCGAAGATATCGCAAAGTAGGACAAACCCCCTGGAAAGTGTCTTCCTTCGATCCTCCAGATTTCGTTCGCGGCGGATCTTCGCGTGGTAATATCCGCGAATGACATTTTTTTTCCTACCGAGCGTAAAAAAAATCCAAACACCAGAAAACCAAAAAAAAAACGGAAAAATAATCGATAAACAGATGGAATAGATATTGACGAGTTGCGATAGTGGCGAGATGGTTATCAAATCTCATCGTAAATTTCTCTACTTCGATGAACGTGAATGATCCCAATTATGAGGGAACAGTTGCCTCGGGCTGTCAAGTAGTAAATCAATTGCACTTCGGGATCCTTGCCATCGACCCCCCCCCCCCACCCCCCTCATGCTCGTCCCTCGTCGAGATGATCCGTGAGAAGCCCGCGGATTGTAACGTTAACCACAATCGAGCAGGAGCACCGCGGGCCTCGTTACCGGAAGCACCAACTCTCTTGGCCCCTTTCGCATCTTCGCCTCGCGATCGCTCGCGCGCTACACGCGGAATGATAAATTCTCGACTCGAGCAAACACAGTGATTGCGCATCGTCTAACGAGTCATTTGTATGGTAAACGGATCGCGGGCCTCCAGGATTCACTGGAGAAAATAGAAGCTACGATGAGGCTAC
>OX101792.1:1280605-1337436 GCA_944452715.1 Ophion slaviceki
ACGGCGAGGGAAGTGAAAATGAAGCATCCCCGCAACGCGAAGCAGCGGTCAAGAATGAAACGTCACGACTGTTGTGAGACTGGCCACAAAATAATGGAAAATGCGGTGTTGGGAGGGGGGGGGGGGTGCTAGCAAAGGGTAACGAGTAAAGCCGAGTGCACGCAGATTGTCTAATGCAACGAACCGTGTGCGCTTTAGATTCCGGATCGCGTGTTCGCACTGACGCAGCGACCACGCCAGCTAACCTTTTGCCACCCTCAGACTCTCTCTCTCTCTTTCTCTCTCTCTCTCTCTCTCTCTCTCTCTCTCTCTCTCTCTCTCTCTTTCTCTCTCTTGATCTTTCGCTCTCGGCTACACAAGCACACATGACGCCATGGGATTTTACGCGAGCTTGCGTCGAAATATTTCGTCCACTCGAGCCAGCCTCGTTGTTTCTCGTCTTTGCGACCATCTCATCCCAGCTATTTACGTACTTTACTTTTTGTCTTCTCATTAAACGTGTCACCCTCTGCTACTCTTTCAACCAAATGCATTTGAATAAATAATATTTTGTTGCGTTTCATGCTTGCAAAGTTTTTTTTTCCAAATTCATTCCACATATAGCAGCCTTACGAAAAAAGTATATTTTGAAGCAGCCTCGGACTTCGAGGCTTTTCATTTGTCGGAAAAATAAACAAAATTAGAGAGATAAGATAACAGGAAATTTCAGCTTCAAGTAGAAATGGTGCGTATGTGGACAAACGAGTGTACGTGCATACGCATATTTGATTACACTACTGGATTTAATGGAGCACCGACATGCGTGGCTCCTCCTACTTCCACCACCATGTTTTGTCAAACATCGAAAAGTATTTTGATGTTCAATAAAGACCGCTTAGTCAACATACCAAATATCAACATTCTATGCTTAATACTTTTCGCATAAAAATTGGTGAAAAATCGAACATTTTTTGGCCCAACAAGGCAGAACCTTCCCTTAATTCTGGACACTTTTAATAGAAATTATCTCTTTTATATTTACGCAGAAAATGCATATTCTTCTACGCCGAAACGATACGCCTACTTTCATAAGAATATAAAATAAAAATGACTATAACGTAAAAATGATCGATACCCATATAGGGTCGCCTGTCGTAACAAAAATGCCAGCATTCAGCCATTAAACGGTTTGCTGATAATCGGCCAATAATTCGTCGATCAGCATTGGGGCACTGTAGGCGGATGAACGGCTTGCCAGATCTATGCCAGCCATTCGTGAGCCAATACCATCGCACCGATAATATGGCGATCAGCATTGGGGTATCGTAGGCGGATGAACGGCTTGCCAGGTCTATGCCAGCCATTGGTGGGCCAATACCATCGCACCGATGATATGGCGATCAGCATTGGGGTATCGTAGGCGGATGAACGGCTTGCCAGATCTATTCCAGCCATTGATGGTTTGTTTTTGGGCGTTTTGCAAACGCAGGTCGTTAAACTATAACACGTGAAAACAAGGGATAAGGTTTCGAAAAGCATATCCCACTGATGAAGCTGAAATTTTGCACCGACCTTCTTTTCAATATTTTAAGAGAACCTTTAAAAGGATATTGGCGACTAGCAATAGTTTTCGATATATCGTATATTGAAAGTTATTTATTGTACTGCGCTTCTACTATATTAAATAAACCCGAACAAACCCATCCCACATGGCACATACGGGCGAGCACTGTTTGCCAGGAAGCAGCGCGGTCGGAGGGGGGGGGGTATCGATCGGATATATAGATATAATCGTATGGCGTGAAATAATAAACTTTACAATGCGATAAATCGAAAACTATTGCTAGTCGTCAAAAATCCGTTAACGGTTTCTCTTAGGATAATGAGAGGAAGTTCGGTGCAAAATTTCAGCTCGATCAGAGGCGTATGCTTTTCGGAACTTCACCCAAAACGAGCGAGTTATTTTTACAGCCTAAATGGACCAAAAAAATTGTCGGTAAACTTTAATGTCACGAATAAAATTGTCGGCATAAAAGTAAGGAACGAACAAACGATGGATTCTGTAAGTGTTAGAATGGCTAAGTGGGTAAGGCGCTCGACACTAGAACGAAAGGCGCAGGTTTGATCCCGATGAAAGGTGAAAACTTGAACAATGCAGAAAGCGTTTTTGAAGCAATTATTCTATGTACATGGACATAGGTAAAGCATAGGAAAACAAAAAAGATACTACTACAATTTTTATATTCATATTTTGTCAATTTTTTGTTTTTCATTTCCGGCAGAAGATCCGGCAGCCGTTGCTGGGCCAATATGGGCGTATGATAGTTGGCCAAGTCTTAGAAGCCATTCATGGTTTACCATTACCAACCATGCATGGTGCGGATCTGGCCCGTTTACATAGCCATTACCGCGCCATCGTTTGTTCTCTGGCAACCAGTCGTTGGCCATTACTGTGCCGATTGTAAAACTCTATTTGGGCATACGCGAAATAAAAAAAAATTGCCAAGTGCGTAGAATTAATTCCACAAGTGTGTATGTGAGTAGGTGTACATGTATGAAGAAGCATGCATATGAATGTAGATAAAGAGACGAAAAGCCCGAAGGTTTTCCCGACTATACAGAGGTTGGGGTAAGAGCGAACCGCTGTACCGTGCAATGGATCGGATTAAATATTATTATGAGGAGGAACGCGAGACGTGTCGTGCCACCACCACCCTTATTCCTAGCGTTTTCTCTCTTTTTTTATTTTATTTTCTCCAATTCCCTCTTCTTCCGAAAGCCGCACTCGCTCCCTTCTTCTTCCTCTTTTCCGATCCGCTGGTTTTCGTCCCGGGCAAGCGAGAGAGTAAGAGAGAGAGAGAGAGAGAGAGAGAGAGAGAGAGAGAGAGAGAGAGAGAGAGAAAGATCGAGGGTGGCGGGGGTGTAAGAAAGGACGGGGGGAGAGGGATGTACCGGCAACCCCTCAAGCACAGCTCTCGCTTTTCTAGTTTCCGGACGTCGCGAAACTTTGGCTCCATCCCAGCCAGTGGAAAAGGAAAGAGGGAAACGGGACGAAAAAAATAAGTAGAGGGAGGGAGGGAAAATAAGCTGGATGCTAGCCGGTCTTGGCTGCAGAACCGCAACGAAGAATGCATTTTTCATATCCACACGATATTATCGCCCTCGTTGCTCGTATTAATCGGCCAAGAGCTGGGAAAGCTCTCTATCTCTCACACTTCCGTTGGCTCTCTCTCTCTCTCTCTCTCTCTCTCTCTCCCTCTCTCTCTCTCCCCCTTTCTCTTTCTCTCTCCCCCTTCCTCTTTCTCGCGGTATCCGGGAAACGCACCCTCTTCCATATTTTATATTGTTTTTTTTGTCCCCACTACGCTTTATTCCGTCTCCACCCTTTCTTCCCGTTCCGTATATTCCCGGCTCTTCTTACCCTCGAGCTCGAGGAACAAGGGTGGCCGGTCCGCGCTTCCGCGAGGTATAAATTCGCTCGAAGCACCCCTCGCGCGCGGGCGCGAGCGGGCGATAAAAGTGAGCGCGAAGAAGAAGCGATTCGCCACGGACCGGGGTGGCTGCGCTTCTCGGTACGAAAAGACGCGGCCACAGGAAAAAACTCCAACCGGAAGGGTGGCCTAGGCTCGACGAGGAAAAAAATTGAAGAAAATTCGATAAAAGTTTTTTTTTCCCACCCTCTCACGGTAGATGCGCATACAGTCTTGCCTTATCAACTACACTGTTGTACGATGCCTCGAAATATTGTATGGTTAAATTATCACGCACCCCACCATGCCTTCCAGCCTCATCCCTCGACCGCCATTATCATGAATATTTCAAGACGCGGAATAATAATTTCGCTAGGGGTTTTTCTGCTTTCTCTCTCGCACCCTCTCTCTCTCTCTCTCTCTCTCTCTCTCTCTCGCGCGCGCATCCCTCTTTCCATGCTCCACCGGATATCGTATATACGCACTACTCTTGCTTTACAGCCCTTTAAGAGGATTTACCAGCCTCGCATCGACTCCGCACCGCAATTGACAATACGACGCTTTTTTAACCCCCCCGCTCCTTTCAAGCTCCGGGAGAGTTACGTATCGCAATTTTTCATTGGAATTACTGCAACGTTCGGCAAGGATCTTCGAGGGAATCGCATCGAGGGGAAAATAAAAAACCGATCTCTCCCCCTCCGGGGTATCCGATAAGAGAAATATAATAATTACGCTCAAATATTTCTAGCAGATAAAAAAGGTGTCGTTTTTTATTCTCAAAAATACAAGAAAAAAATGTGAATAATCGCAAGGTGAGCTCGCACAAACATTTATATTTTTTTGTCGCGAATTTTCTAGGATTTTTTTTAAGGTACATTCACCAATACGTATTTTTCTTTTTTATTGGCCACGTCGACGTTTCAGGTCACCCTAGCCCCTCTCCGTGAAATAAATCCCCGCGAAGTATGACGCAGCCCCGAGTTTATTGGGTGTCAACTCGAATTTCTCCAAGATTTACAACGACGTCGCGGGACGACGAAGCCGCACGAAAAGGAGACAAAGATTCTTATCCACTGGGGCATTGGAGGGGCATAAGGGGGATGATTTTCATCGAAGGAGGAATTTAATTCGTCTCGGCATGCCGATTTAGCTGTACTCCCCCCCCCCCCCTCTCGATATCGGCCAGCCATCCGCAAGCATTCGCGAAAATGCGGGAGGGCCTATTTCATTCGTTGTTAATAGAGAGACGGCACGGAAGAAAGGGGATGAAAATAGAGGGAACAGGAGATAGGAATCGCGAGACTCGAAGTAGAGAAATCGAGCTTGGCAAAGATCCTTTTGTTCTATCCACTCCATTCTGTTATAATGCATAATCGATATATATATGCATATATGTATATGTATATGTATATATATAAATGCACATAATGCACAACGCCCAACCCCCTGCCATTCGTTTTCCTTTTGTCTCCATTTTCCCCGGAAGTCAATAGTTTTGATATGTAAATACGAAAACGAATCCCTCGTCTATCATCGTATAATTAGAAAAGGAAAGAAAAAAGTAATATGAGAAGAAATACAGCATCGTGATCGAGGCCGTAATTCGCGATGAGTCAGCATCAGACTTCGGCGTCTTACAGTTTTTTATGTAGTTCCTTGCATTATCGAGTTTTATCCTGCAGCCCTTCAGCGTATCTATTCATTCCAGAAGACGTTCGTGGTGCGGAATAGATTCGTCGTGAGAATCGGTACTTGTCCTATGTTTCAATATTGCTCAAATAAGTATTTTTTTGCCTTGTATAACATTAGATGATCGCGATACAAGGCTTTTTTGCAAATACTAATAAAGAAATGTGAATAAGCTTCTGAGGGTTTATTTTACACATTGGTAGATACTCAAAACAATTTTTTACTTTCGAAAAAACTACTTAATGGCGGCTCAGTGGCCAGTAGAAGGAGAAACCCTTTTTATAGGTGACTAGAAAAAACTTCGTAATCTACATGAGTTTTGCTAGCGACGTACACATGATTATTGCAAAATATTGACTTTTGCAAATTTGGCACAATTTTGAAAAAAAGTCACATTATTTACTAACAAAACGGTCTTAATGTATTCATCAACATCGTCGTTGTGAATCGATCGTAAAAATCGTGTGTTATTCGCTAGAAAATCCATCTAAGCAGCCACAGTTGAAATATGAAGTCGATCGGTTGAAAATTGTAGGAGACCGCCCGATTTTGAAACGTCGTTTCCAGAAAAACGCGCTAAAGGGGGAGGGAGTAAGGGGTTGAATTTTTTTTTGCTTTTTTAAAGATTAAATGAATGCATAATATCTCAAGAATATTGTGTCAAAATGTCAAGTCAACCGGAGCAAAATTGACGAAGTTATGAGTATTTGAAAGTCCGTTGCTCCAGGCCGGGTTTTTATAGCTGATCGAAAGCAGAGGAGCAAGCGGCGCACGACAGTAAAGAAGGAAGAGTTTTGCGTGGACAAATGCAAAAAGATGCTCTAGATCATGTTGATGGAAGCTTTTTGCTCTACGGACCTGGCATCGACGACTCTGTGTGAGTATAAGAAAATTATCTAGTTTTATTTTGAATTTTTCAGTGTGCAAAACTTTCAAGCGTTTTTCTGAAACTTGCCATGTTTGAAGTCCGTGTACGCCGTAATTTAAAATCTACTGGACCAATCGTTTTGAAATTTGACACAGTACTTCTTCACATAATTCACCAGGTATTGTCGGAGGCTTTTTTGTTTTTTTTTTAAATAATTATTAATTTAACAACAACAAATTAGCCGATTTTTTTTAGCGAAAATCGGTTTTTTGCCTCCCAAGTGCTACGAAAAATTGAAAAATCGAAAGGAAAAATAATTCTCCCGTGGTTACCTCGAGAAACATCTCCTTTAACGAACGCATCTTGATTTTTTTATTTCAGATTATTCTGTTACGAGTTATGATGTACACCGCAAAACAACTTTTTGTCGAGGCGCCTCCGGAGAGCCACTGTCACTCGCTCAATTTTCAATATTTTGCAATGAAAATTTAGGACAGTATTGTTCAAATGTAGCATTATTATATGGGAATTGACTGAATAAACTAACACTATCTGTATCGCCAAAAAAAAAATCTTAAGAACATGCCTTTCTTTCATCGAATTAATTCCCTCCCCCGCCCTTAAAGTTTTTAAATCACTTTTCTTCGGAGCATATAATTCTTGGAATGACTGTACATCATTTAAGCCACACTGAGAGAAACGTCCACGGTATTCACAATAAACACCCATGGTGACAAAGGGGATAGTAAAATTCGTTGTAGTTTAGTATCACCGCAATCATAATATGTTTAACACGACTATAAGCGAAAAGTATACCTAAACGTGCGATTTCAGTGGTGTCTTTGACTATCTATTATCCCGGAAATGATTATTCAATATTGTAAAAGGCTTGACAATAAAGATATAGTTAATTCAGTGCCATAACAAAATCGGCATACAAATACTAATGTTATATACTGTACGTTAGGTTTTGTTAAGCCAAACTTCCACTATTCTTTTTAAGTTTAACATTATGGTTAAAACTAACGTTTTTCGAGTATAATTAGTTAGAAGACCTTATGAAAAGGACCTATTCGAAAAAATTATACTAAGCTTATGAAAAGGGCCTATTCGAAAAAAATTATGGAAGGGGTTGAAATTCCGAACTTTGAATGATCAGACTGTTCAAAACTCCGAAAGAATTTTACAAGAAAAACCAAAAGTCCGAAAATCTGAACACCGTTAAAATAATCCGGTTATGGAAGTTTTAAGAGTTTCAAAGTTTTCAAAAAATCGACGAATTATTTCAAGATTTTTTTTCATTAAGAAGTGATTTTACGTCAATTTTGAAATTTGTCTAGACAATGTTATACGTTCTACATCATTTAAGGGGTTACCCCCACTTGCGATTTTGAAAAAATCGATCTTTTTTATTGCATTTTTTTGAAGTATAAGTATCCGGGCCCATACTTCTGTATGGGCCCGGAATAGATGACTCTATGTAAGTTTACAAAAAAAAAAATATTTTCTTCGTGTAAACTGAAATTGAAACTTTAAACGCGTTTTTCTCAAAATGGCATTTCTGAAGTCGGTGACCAAGATTACTCGAACACTAATGAACCGATCTTCTTGAAATGTTGCAGGCTTATTAAATACATAAAAATGTAGTCTTTAATCGTTCGATTTTTTTTTCGAAAAAAAATGGCCGTTTTATAGCCAAAAAACGGCCGTTTTTTTCGTTAAAATCGAACCATTAACTTTGACTGTCCGCCATTTTGTGAAAAGTGAATATTTTTTAAAATCCTTCGATTTGAGACTAGTTTATACTTATATTTGACTAAATTCATCAGCATTTTTTTTTCAGATGATCCACTTCGCCGCAATGTTGGTCACCGCAAACCGTGTATATAAAAACATTATTTCATTGACGGCCATTTGCCACTAAACAATGTAATATTTTTCAATAAAAAAATTACTGAAAGTTCTTCAAGATGTGTTCTTTAAGATGGCATATTGATCGATTAAAAAAGTTTTGTAGTTATCTTTAAAAAAATTCATGAAAAAGGCCTTTTTTGCGCTACAAGTGGGGGTAACGCCTTAAAGTAAACTGTGTAGACTTTCACTGGCATGATCTTGACATGGGGGCCGGGTTGAAATTCCGAACTTTGAATGCTCCGACGGTTTAAAATTCCTAATTTCAATGTTCCGAAATTACAAGTTTCGTCAAGATCATGCCAGCGAAAGTTTACACAATTGACTGTAAATTATGGGAAACGTATAACATTGTCTAGACAAATTTCAAAATTGACGTAAAATCATATCTTAATAAAAAAAATCTTGAACTAATTCGTCGATTTATTGAAAATTTTGAAACTTTTAAAACTTGCATAGCCGAATTATTTTGATGGTCTTCAGATTTTCGGAGTTTTGGTCTTTCGTGTAAAATTCTCTCGGAGTTTTGATCTTTCGGGGTAATATTCTTTCGAAGTTTTGAGCGTTCTGATCATGCAAAGTTCGGAATTTCACCCCGGTCCCGTATACTTGTGAAATTGATGGTTGCGGTTAACATATGTGCGTAATCCATACAATTGCTAAAATATCAATAAGCAGTACTATTCTTTCGGCAGTAACTATGGCCATTAAATATCATTGCCCCCCAGGGAAATATAAAATATAGTTGAAATATGGTCGAGAACACCATACATTGCTCTGTGCAATAAACAAAAGAACGATACAATTTTTCAACGGTATATAAGGTCTTAAGCCCCGTTCGAAGAGATTCGTGTGTCTCAAGGAAAAATTACATTTTTCAAAACGAAATACGTGCTACCTTTTTTTTTAATCACTGATAGAACGATATCCATGTTTCCATGAATTCTAAAATCAAGGACAAAATATTTTGAGACATCATTTCGAAAAGAAATACCGAGGTATGAACAGCTTCAGGCCGTCAGATTTTTCCCAATGCCCCTTAAAAGAAGGGCCACTAACTTAACGACGCCAATCTCGTTAAAAAGTTTCGCTTGAAACTCGGTGGTTTCGTCGCAGTCAATTAGCAAAGTTATGCCAAAGATCCTGTTGATCGCACAGTTCCGACAACCAAAATGAAAGCGAAACTTTTGCCCGTCGTTGTATCGTCATTAAACGTGCGTGAACGCAGATGAAGGGTACTAAAAAATGGCACACTTCCGATAGGCAGAAATGTCGCGTGTCCACGGTTTGCCAGATTTTTAAAATGATCTCAACGCAAGATCTATTCTGCAGCGATGGCTCCATTGGCTCGATTGGTTTCTTCAGCAGGTTAAGATCCAATTGGACGTAGACTTTGGGAATGAAAGAAATGGTGAAGTGAACGGAGTGGGAACGAATGTTATAATGACGAGAGAAGCGGTAACAATGAATAACGATAACAAGAAAAAGAAGGATGAAAGGAGCGCGAGGACTTTCTTGAAGAATGACGTGATAAAAGCCCATGTCTGTCGAGTCGTTAACGATGCTACTCCTGTTGTCTACACTCTGGTACTTCAGACTCGTCTACCCTCCGCTCTTCCTTGTCCCCCCTCTCTATCTCTCTCTCTCCACCAGTCCCTTTTACTTCAAGCTCGATGGCAAATGGGCTTTAGCTTCTTGCCGAATCACTTCTCGCATCCGACCTGCAGCTCTTCCATCCCCCAATCCCGCCTCATCTTACCCACCTACTTTTCTTTTCTCTCATCGAGTCGAGTAATTGCATCGACTTTTAACCCACACTCGCAGGGATACTCCATTCGAACCCGACGAATGCCCTCCGGGAATATAATTTCATCGTCGAATATCATCTATAAATCACGATAAAGAAGTGTCCAACTGTGAGCGTCGGCTACCAACTCGAAATGAGAATCCGTGCGGCTATAAGACGCGCAAACGAGTCATTGCTTCGTTTCTCGAGACAAATTACAGCTAGTTTTCAGCGTTGTATCGAGAGTTACACTAATCCAGCAGTCATTGGGGATCTTGAGGGTCGGAAGGTAGGAATGGCAGACTGGCTTACAGGACGATTCAGAAGTAGATTCGTACCATTCGCAACATGTTCGTAAACTCGTTGAAATTCTTACACGGCTAATTGGGATCTAAGGAAATTCCGGAAAAGTACCCAAAAAAGCTACCACCAGCCAATTCAATGCCCAACGAATGGCAGGCCCTCCAATTAGGTAACCTCACCGTTGGAAGCCGTTTCCGTTCTGGAGCAGCCTGTACGCTGCGATATTTCACCCTCTGACGCGTCGTTCGTATAGCCAAGGCTTGACTCGTGACTCGTGTAACGAGGAAAGGAAGGAGTGCCCTCCGGTGCGGAACCCACCGACGCCTCATCCGTCCTCATTGACCGAAGGCGGAAGGTACGTACAGGGAAGCGGTATACAGCGCCGCAACCCAAACACCTTTAACGATATTATTACGCGGTTCATTTAAGTTAGATAACAACAAGTTGGGCGTGGGTGTTGGTGGTGGTGATGGGAGCGCGGGTTTTGGAATAGGCCGGGAATAGACATTCAGCGAGCGGCAGCAGCCGAGAGATACCCGGTACTGGTGACTGCCAGTCCGCCACCGTGATGGGGTTTTCCCCGCTGCCGCTGTACAATATCCGCCACATCTCTCGCCTCCAGCCTAATTGCTTCCCGGCCTCCAGCATCACCAGCCGAAATCTGGCAAGACCCGTGCGAGGATGTGCAGGAGTCGCTCCCCGTTGCCAATCCCCATCAGCTCGGGCTTCGTCTATTCTAACAACTACTTCCACACCGAAGTGGAACGAGCCCTATCCAACCAGGCCAGCATCCCTTTCCTGACACCCCCTCTGGCGTACTCTTTCCATTCCACCTTTTCACTGGCGAGCAAAATGTTCGACGAAGAGTGGGACACGAAAATGAGGCTAGGTGGAGTCTTCGTTCCTACGGTGCCTCGCAGTCTCTCCCTCGCTCTCTTGCCCATCTGGCTCTTTCTCGATATCGGTGCTGTGCTTGAAGAGCAGCGGGGAAGTCTATCGCGAGAACGATAGCGCCTTTTATTTTATTTCTTATACTCGAGTTTAATTAGTTCTCCGATAATACGCCTCTGCTATCTCTTCTTCGCAGTGGAGGGAAAGGGTTCCGTTCTTGGACCTAGGCTGCGACGCAGACCGCACCTTCCTTCATCCACGATCCTTCCGGTCCGTTCGAGGCTTTCCCTCAGATTCTCTCTCTTTTCTTTTTATCGCGCGCAGTTTTCCGCCGTGTCTTCGTCGAAGCGCACCCTCTATTATGTAGATGAGTACTTATTCCACCAGGTGGAGCTCCTATCGAGTGGCCTGATTCGAAATAACGATATGACGAGGACATCTGGTGTTGGGCAATTGCGCCACTTCGTCTGGCTTGTTTCCCAATGGAACGACCAGCACACTCGCGCGGATACCTCCGAGACGCCAGGAGCAGCCCTCCCCCAAAGAATGGAGAAAGTTCATCTTCGGAGCATAAATTCTGTCCGTGGTCGTGTTGAACCCAGCACGCCGGAGTCACCTTCGCTGATGACCGGACAGGCCCGGACATAACCCGCCCGCCAGAATCACGCGGTCGACGGGTTGAAAGAGCGCCCTTTCGAGGTTTGCGATGCGTGCAGATGGTCGCGCCCGGGAAATCACGCGTCGTTGCGCACGACTGCACGAGCCAAGCGATAGAGGTCGAGCACACGGACACATTTGAGGTGGGAAAGGGCGTCGAATGCTTTCCTTCTTTCTCTCTACCTCACGCACTCTCTCTCCCTCTCTATCTCTCTCTCTCTACCTCTCTTTCTCTCTCTCCCCCTTTGTACACGGATGCGTCCATCGTGAAACGCCCGGGCGCTCGGTCGACCACCAGCACCAACGACAAAACGTTTGTTCGAGCCCACCACCAATTAGGCCAACGATACTTGCTTGCCAGGCTCGCCTCGAGTCTCCAACAGCGCCATTGCTGTACCCGTGTCAATGATAACGGTTGCGCGCCCTTGTCGATGGCACCTGCGAGCTAAAACGATATCGCCATCACGGTTAACACAGCGCAGCGTCATCTATGTGCCCAGCGCCAACTGGGCGCAAGTGCCCTTGAACAACAACGGGCGCAACCACCACGCATACCCGTGTGTATCCATTGAGAAAACAAAAATACACGCCTCTGACGGATGCGCCAATTTCTCTTTGCCCCTTTTGTAATCAGTTGCTTTTAATTAGTCCCTTTGCGCCCGATTCCCAGCGGAGTCTGGCATTTTTCAATGTCCGCGCTCACGTAATGTTCAGCCTCTGGCTGCATCCGCGATATTCCAGAATTCTGGAATGGCACGGACTTTGACTCATTTTTCACACGAATGCAAAGTGAACGAGATGCTCCTTTATCCATATCACTTTATCTCCATTCTCGATTGAGTGCTTCCACGAATCTTGAAAATATTCGCGTGACCATCCGTGGATTTTTATAGCGGGCTACATGTTCAAATACCCGGACGCCGTTTGGAAAAGCTCAGACATGCGCGCGCCCTTTTACATGTGTGTGTGTGCGTTTGGGGATGTGTGTAGGGGCTATTTCTGATCAATGAGGTATGAAATTGCTTTACGCAAGCGGCCATTATTTGCGAGGAATTTTGCGAAAGCCAACAGCAACCCCTCACTATCTCGCCTCCATAAATGTGCACAGATACGAGATCTACAGTCGCGCGAAGGTCGGGCGTTTGATACAATAACCGAATATTATTCAATATTCAACGTCGAGCACGTTTGATTGCGCGTCCGGGCAATAATTGATGAACGCTCCCCGTTCAAGCCCTTTGCGCATCCCGCAAAAAGTAAATTGGATAGCAATTTCGGCTAGGGTGCGGGTTGCGGCTCCCATATACGGGGCACGTATCCAACCACCGGAACGCCTCTGTTTCATCCCGATACAAGGAAGGCTCACATTTGACGAGTGCAGCGAAAACCGCCGAGGCGTACGACGATTGATCGTACGATCTGCCCGTGCAGCTTCCATCGAAAGCTTCCAATCCTCGACTGATCGATCGTTGGCCCCCAGCAGCCTCGCGATCATCCGCTCATATGAGGGCTATCGGGTCTGACGGACCAGACAATCGCGGGCAACTATCATCATCGGGACATGGATGCGGAATGTCTATCTCCCTGGCCTACACTCGTCTTATCATCCCACGAGAATTCGTAAATCCATCGGACCAGCTGAAGTTTCGTGCACTCCAGAACAGCCGACACTTTGGAAAGGACCAGCGGGCGGGGGCTGAGTGAAACCGTAGCACTTGTCGATTTTGGGTCGTGGCGCGAAAGGATACACGACCAGTTGGTGAAGACACTCCCCGATTCTCGGCTTCGCCAGGGGTAGGCTCCCCAAGAGTCGAAGTAACGCATCGGGCGCCGTGGCGGGGTGCCGGGAATGAGGACGGCTCGTCAGGCCAGGAGGGAGCCAAACGGGTGAGTACCTTTTAGGAGCTTAGAGATTACATTCGGAGAAGGGAGCCAGGAAAGGACGGAGGCAAGCCGACGGGGATTGTAGCGCGCGGGAGTTGCAACCGAGTGATGCAGAGGTGAGTCGAGCTCCAGTCGCAGCAAGCCGCCGATTCCCACGAAGGATTCAACTCAACTTATATAATACTGGGGGATGCGCCGAGCTATCCGTTCCAAAGGCACGCTCACCAGTCTGCGTTACCCTGGGTGCTGAGACACCCTCCTTCTACTTTGCTACAATTTCCGTGTGTCTTCTCGACGACTACGCCCTTGTCAGGGGGAATTTCATCCTCCAAGCCTGTTGGCCCTTTCTCCGCGCTCTTCCCATCGCCATCGGTCTCGAATTAACGTTTATAATTAATAAAGTTGTGCGTGATGGAATATCTCACTGCTGGACCAAAGTGCCAGGTCGTTTGATTGGATCTCGTGAAAGTAGCTGCTGGGCCCGTCGGTCTTTCGTATGGGCAACCTCCCAGCTAACGGAGAACTCCCCGATCAACTCGCGTTTGTAAGCTTTCGTCGGCGAAAACGATCGGTCCAGACTGATCGTGATTGAAGAGCGGCAGGAACGGCTCGTCTTCGAAAGCCGCTGTCGGAATCATTCCCCGAGATTCCACTGGATGGAATTTGCCTATGGGCCAACTGGACTTTCGAAAGAATCAAGTGAAGGCTCTCATTGAGTGTCGCAGTGAACTTGCGCAATCGTCAAAGCGGAATCTCGTCAAGTGGAAGAGATGAAGGTACCTACTTGAGTACCTTGAGTAGATCGCGTCTTGCCGATCTTAGCTTCGTAATAATTGTATCAGCCATCGATAGCTCCATTGTTCGGCTACAAAGGGACATATTGGATTGTCACCCGGAGGAGTTTCGCCTCGAGTGGAAATCCGTCTTTTCATTATCGTCTGTTCTTAGAGCAGAACCTTTGCTCGGCCAGTTGCACCTCGTTGATGGCCTTCGCTGCCTTCCAGCAATCTTGCCACTTGTCGGATCGAGCGTTGATCAACGAAAGCTACCGTTTCCCATCTACCATCGTTCGTTTCGCAGTCCTTCAACACTTGGCGACAATTCGAAGCCCCCTGAGGAAACTCTCCAGCATCCAATGGCTCTCCTCTTCCAGCAGAGGCTCTCCTCTTCCAGCTCGAGGCCAAAAAATAAGGGACGTACAAAGTTGAGCGGAAATTCGAGACATTCGGTGCAACGAATTACGTGGCGGCGTACGTACGCGGAGGGAGCAAAGCTCGGGAAATTCCCTCCGCTCTAAAATCCATCCGTTCTCTCGTTACGCGGTCTCGGATTTGGCTCCCGAAACGCACCGCATACGATATTCGTGGCGTCGAGAGCAACAATCCGAGATCGTGTAATGCCATGCGAACGGAAAGCTTCCCTCAGACCCCCTTTCCTGCGCCTCGCATGAATACCTAAATATGCAAATGGCAGGGAGTAAGGTACAGGCCGACGTTAGACGTTTCTCGGGAGCCTTCGGGCGTTACTCCAGGGACGGTTCGCCTACACCCAGAAGAGCCGAATACACGAAGAAAGGATTCTCGTTATCATATGCTCTAGAGTTTCGACTCACTTCGAGATCTTCACCGACTCAGATCTATACACGCGGAAGCTTTGCACCCCCCCCCCCTGGCCCCTCGATCGGAATTCGCAATGGCGCGCATTTAGGTACGCGCGCACCTTAATCCTTCGGGCTCTATCCATTACCATTTGGGCTCTTCATTAGCTACACCCTCTGTTCTTTGCTTGCGTGCCAGGACGACGATGAGTAGCTCCTCGCCTATTTTCCCTCTCGGAGCCTCTTTCGGTCGAACGATCGTAAACGATTCAGACGATTGTTTACGAAGAATATAAAACGAGGGCTGGAGTGCGCCGGTTGCGCGGGACTCCAGGCCGAAGACAATTTGGCACGGAAATCCTTGGCAATGGCGCCCAAGAGCAAGCCCGAAGTGCGAAGGGGTGCAAAGACGACGATCGCTGACTGCATCTCCGAAAATCGGAACGTCCGTACCTGCGGAGGGGCTGGAAGCCTCGGGCTTGCGGAGGGGTTGGACTTTGGTTGCTCCCAACCCCTTCATCAAATCTCCACGTACTCTTAAGGTTGCGGCAACGAAGGAACTCGCCACGGACGTTTTATCCTTGGACTATGCAGGACCAGCGGTATTTATTTTGGCAGCCTAGCCACCAGATGCGTCCCTTTGGAATTCCCTTCCCGGGGAGGGTGGAGGCCGATCCAGCTTTTCTCTTATATGGTCCACGGCCGAAACGGGTCTCGGAAAATCGGGATGCCAATCGCGATCTGCAGTCGGACCACGTCGCCTCCTAGGCTCGGTACATGCTCTCTCTCTTTCTCTCGCCATTTCTCGACCAAAGACGAACCGAAGAAGTGGCGAAGATTGGAGAAACGAAGAATTTCGTATATGCGAGATGTACGGGAGACTCGAGGGCAGGCAGGAGGTAGAGGCAAAGAGACAATGTGTGGAGAAGGAAACGTTTCGTGCTACGTTACTGCAAACTGGGTGGACTCGAAAATCAAGGATGGCTGCAAAGACTCGTCCCTCGGTCCAGAAAAGGCGAGAAAATTGGATAAGAGCCGCTGGAAAATCTGGAAAAATACCAGCAGCCGTCACGTACATAGGAGCTTCGTGTGGAAGCCTCCAACGAGCCATAATGTATGTTCAAACATACCAGTCTTGAATCCTTCCTAAACTGGAGTCATCTCATCGATGACCTCATACCTCATGAATAAGTTCTCGCTGTTTTTCGTGATATTTAATGCTTTATTTTGAAAAACCATTCCTTTCATATGTTTCGAAACTGTTGTGTGATCGGCTCCCAATGATCCTGCAAGTTGAGCTAGCGTCTGACATGAGCCTTCGTGAAGTAATTCCTCCAACTCAACACATCCAACGGATCATTTTTTAAGCGTTTAAGAGGTAAGGCCACAATAGAATTTCCAAAAAACCAATTTTTTTCGCTAAAACGGTGCTTTATCATCATAAGCATAAGTTACTATTCGATTTATAGCAAGACATTTTTTTTCACCGACTTTGAGCGTATAATGTAAGCCCACCTCTGGCACGGCCGTAGAGTACCTAAGACTTTAAACGCGTTTGTCTCGAAACAGCTTTTTTCCAATTGGCGTGACAAACAACTTCAACAATTTTCACTCGATTTACTTCAAATTTAAAAGTTACGTTCCTAATTGCACTTCACAGAGAAGGACGTACGAAATTTCTGATTAATCGAAAACTTCCCGTTTTATGAGCAGTTTTATACACAATTTTGCATTGAATATTCATTCAAATACCTACAACTCAATTCAAATATCTACAACTTTTGAATAAAACAATATTTTTTCAATTCCGTACGTACTTCTCTAGGGATTCTAATGTAGATTGGCGAGAATTTTTGTTTTTTGTTCTAGGTCAAAAGTTGTGGATGCTAAATGTTACGCCGCGGAGCGTCTAAAAAAAGATAACAAAAGAAAATGTTAGTAGTCGGCCATTTTGTACATCGAAAAAAAATGTATGTATTTTCTAAAAGCTTGATATTCATACTAAATAGATGTGTAATTTATTTTATGAGTGAATCACTTTTTCAATCGAAAAAAAATTGTTAAATTCGCATATGATTTTATACCCGTTACTGTGGCCTAACCCCTTAAACCAACCTTTGCATGTTGTTTCCGACAGAGCATGTTCGCCGTAAGTCTAAATAAGAAAGTTTGTGTGCCTCAGCTGCAAATTTGACATGTTTAACACTATGAAAAAAAAGTTGTTTACACTTTGGCGGAACGACATACCCTGAATTTCAAGCTTGCCTGTAGTACTTCTTTATAGATACTTTACCATCTTAAGGGGTTGCATGGGTTTCGAATTCAAAGAAAGCATATTTTCTGTACTTAAAAAAAATTAATATATGCATTATTTTATTGAAAACGTTAAGCACATAAAAGAGCAAGGTTTCAACAATATTTTTAAAAGTTTCATCCAAAAATTTGGGAAGGTCAACCGGTGGTACCAGGTTTCCGGAGACCCCTGAAAAAAAGTGTCCTCGTGGTGGTCAGGATAACTCATGATAGCTTTATCTGATATTAAAAAACCAAATTTTTTCTGTTAGTAGATAAGTCTAGCTCGTGATTGAACGAAGGATTTAAAAAAAAATTGATATTTGAATTTTTGGCAGAGTATGCAGAATAGTTGAATTTTTGGTACAATTTACACTACGCATAGCCTTGTAAAATTAATTGTAATCGAAAAAAAAAATCTTCGTTCAATTACTGATCAATGCTTTTTTGAAGAAGTGTGTAAAATTTCAATAAGATCGGTTCATTGGTTTTTGAGGAATCGTGTCCACCGACTTCAAAAATAGTGTTTTGAGAAAAATGCAATTACCTGCGTCGCTCCCCGCCGGTCTTTCCCAACGGGGGAATTCCCAAAGGCTCTCTCTCCTAGACTTTTACTCCGATTGACTTAAGGCCTTAGGCCACAGTAACGGGTATAAAATCATGTGCGAATATAACAATTTTTTTTTCGTATGAAAAAGTGATTCACTCATAAAATAAATTACACATCTATTTAGTATGAATATCAAGCTGTTAGAAAATATATATATATTTTTTTTCGATGTACAAAATGGCCGACTACTCGAAACTTTTCGAAACAACTTTTTTTTCCAATTGGCCTGACAAACAAGTTCAACAATTTTCACTCGATTTCCTTCAAATTTAAAAGTTATGTTCCTAATTGAATTTCGCAAAGAAGTACATATGGAATTTCTGATTAATCGAAAACTTTTCATTTTATGAGCAGTTTATGAGCAGTTATAACAAAAATGTTCACTGAAAATTCATTTCTTAAGTTCAAATACCTACAACTTTTGAATAAAACAATATTTTTTAAATTCCCTACGTACTTCTCTAGGTATTCTAATGTAGATTGCCGAGAATTTTTGTTTTTTGTTCTAGGTAAAAAATTGTGGATGCTAAACGTCACACCGCGGAGCGCCTAAAAAAAGATAACAAAAGAAAATATTAATAGTCGGCCATTTAGTACATCGAAAAAAAATACACACATTTCCCAACAGTTTGATGTTCATACTAAATGGATGTGTAATTAATTTTATGAGTAAATCTCTTTTTCATACGAAAAAAATTGTTAAATTCGCACATGATTTTACACCCGTTACTGTGGCCTGAGGCCTTAAAAGTTTAGGAGAATATTCTAGACATATTGTACCATTAGATAAGAAAATGTTTAAAAAAATGGATTTTTTTGAAATTTTCAAACCCACGTAACCCCTTAACCTACACGCACACAGTCCGGGTAACGTAATCTCTTGGAAAACAGCGTAATATAACTTTGGAAAATTGCAAAATCATATACCCGTCAACGAGCAATAATAATCGATAGTGGCTGACGCACACGGTCGAACCACAGCTGCGCCGTTTGTTTGCGTAAACGAGGACTGCTTTGGATTCAAGGGAAAACAACAATTGAAAAGCAGACGAACAAAGGGAACAAGTGGCGGAACGTGGGATAAGGACGAAGAAATCTTGCTGTATCGTTTTGCAAAAGAAGCCTCGATTCTCCAACGTGGATAAAGTGAATAGAAAACGTACGTCACGTTTTCGAGAATACGTGAGAAATCTTCGATCGCATCATATCGACGAAATAAACTTCGTATGTATTTTCAGGAGGCTGGATTATAGGGAATTTTTCCGTGCAATCGTGATCGCGATGGCGACAAGGATATCCGGCGCATCGTCGGGAATTTTTATAGCCCCGATAAATGTTTGTTTCCAATTCAATGCAACAATGGCGCAATTTATTTCCATGCGTCAAATAATTTTTGTTTTGGGTTTATGAAGAATCTCGTGTTCGGAAGTTATTGTATTTTGATAGAATTTCGCCCAAATGAGTGTTTCAAATCGGTATAGGCGATTTCCAATAATTATGAGATTTCCTTTTTATTTAATGATTATTTTTAATTTATTCAAAAGAGAATTTGCCACAGATGTTGCAATTTCTTGTACCGATCCAACAATCTGTTGACTTGTTTAATTATTCACAACGAAAATGTTGCAACCCTCGTTATTCCTTTCAATAAATAAATATGATTGACTTAATATTGATTCACAAACAAACGATGGGCCTCTAATTTATATCCCGTACTTTTTGAGTCCAATATGTTGTTACACAATTTCGTTGTACAAAAAAATTTCTGGCATCCTTCCTCCTCTCATTGGAAAAAATACTAGTGGATTTAAATAATAATAATCATAATTGAATTTCCCGATACTTCGTACTCCACATGTCCACTTTACTACATTATGTTTTTTCGTCTTGTATAATTATTCAATATTCCAATTTCCAATTATTGTCAGACTTCCTTATTATTTAATGATAATTTTCTATTTATTAAGAAGAGAATTTGCCGCAGAGTTGGGTTCAATATTTTCGCATCGATCCAATAATCTGTTATATTATTCAATTATATTATTGATTTAAATATTGATTGATTGCTATTAATAAAAACTATTGCTATTTATAAAAACAAAATATAGTAGCCTCTGATTAATATTTCGTATTTTTTTACTCCAATATATTGTTACATTATTTGGTTGTGCAGAAAAAAGTCCTGTCATCCTTGCTTCCCCCAAAAAAAAATAACTAGTGAATTTCAATAATAATAATTAAAATTAAGGCCTTAGGCCACAGTAACGGGTATAAAATAATGTGCGAATTTAACAATTTTTTTCGTATGAAAAAGTGAATCACTCATAAAATTAACTGAACATATATTTAGTATGAATATCAAGCTGTTAGAAAAAATATATATTTTTTTTCGATCTACAAAATGGCCGACTACTAATATTTTTGTTGTTGTCTTTTTTTAGCCCTCCGCGGCGTGACATTTAGAATCCACAATTTTTTAACTAGAACAAAAAACAAAAATTCTCGTCAATCTACATTAAAATACCTAGATAAGTACGTACGGAATTTAAAAAATGTTGTTTTATTCAAAAGTTGTAGGTATTTGAACTAAAAAAATGAATTTTCAGTGAAAAATTTCGTTGTAACTGCTCATAAAATGAAAAGTTTTCGATCAATCAGAAATTCCGTACGTACTTCTCTGCGAAATGCAATTAGGAACATAACATTTACATTTGAAGTAAATCGAGTGAAAATTGTTGAAGTTATTTGTCACGCCAATTGGAAAAAAGCTGTTTCGAGAAGTTTCGAGTAGTCGGCCGTTTTGTACATCGAAAAAACATATATATATATCCTAACAGCTTGATATTCATACTAAATAAATGTGTAATTAATTTTATGAGTGAATCACTTTTTCATACGAAAAAAAATTGTTAAATTCGCACGTGATTTTATGCCCGGTACTGTGGCCTAAGGCCTTAAATTATCCGATACTTAATATTCCTCATGTCCATTTTTCTACACGATGCTTTTTTATCTTACACAATTATTCGTACCACGAGAAATTCGAGTGCATCCGTATCCCATTCCCGAAGCTTCCACGCTGAAGATCTAGCGTCGAATCGATTTGAAAGAAATTTAAAAACACATTTCTCGGGGCTTACGTCAAAGATAATAAACAACCCCAGCGGCCTCAGGACGAGCAAAGATTTAGAGGGAAACGAAGGAAGAGGCGAGGAAAAAAAAGGACGACTCAGATATGCCGGATATAACGTCCATTGCCGAGTGTATACGACACCTTGACGACCGAGACTGAAATCTTTTATGAGACTCTCGCTCCTCGGGGAGGGACGTGAAGAAAGGATCCCAACGCCCGAATAGCTGTTCCACATCGGATAGTAGTAATTTCCGTTGGTCTGAGTGGAAAAATACGAAGAAAGGAGGCGAAGACCCCGACCATAAAAGACCTAAGACAAAGAGAGAGAGAAAAAAAAGAAACGTGAAAATATTTCTATTGAAGTTTACGCGTATTTCGTATTTTTTTATTTGCTTTCTTTGTTAATTAAAATCCGTCACGAAGTGAGCGACGAGAAAAATTTATTAGCGGTTTGAAGCTAAAGTGTGATATCGCGAAGATCCAGGGACGACGTTTCCCCAATTCGGTCCCAGTGAATTGTATCCTGACTCCACGAAATCACTTTTTTTTCCAAAATACCGTCACTTTATAAATCTGCCCGAGAACTCGCTCAGGTCGAACCGTCCCGTACGTCTCTCCTGCCGTCTAATTCTTTTTGTTAAATAATCGAGATATTTTTGGGCAAAAAACATCGGGGGGTGGGGGGATAAGACGACCTTCGCTGAAAAATAAAAATCCGCGAACCAAGAAAAAAATAATGATCTTGAGATCGTACGAGTCATCGTGTCAATTTCATACGACGGTCATGCAAATTATGATTATTTACGTTGCTCTTTTCCGCAGCCATTTAAGAATTTCAAAGCAAATTTTGAAAAAAAAAGCCATTTAAATTCAAGCTGGCCTTGGCTGATTTAAGTACATACGCCAAAGTTGATGATAAACACAAAAACTACGTCACTCGTTGATATTGTTCGTCAATTGAAAGCTTACACAGAAGCGAACGGTGGAAATTTCCCGAAATTAATTCAGTTCATTTGCAACTTTCGTAATAAAAAAAATTCGGATTATTAAAAAAAATCGCCAAAATGGAATTACTCCGTTTTGCATTTATCTCGCGAAATTGAATCGTTTTTTTTACTCCAATATTTGGGACAGAATATTTCTCCTGTACGTGTAACCACATCAAACGCCATAATTATAATAACACTAATAATAATAAAAAATATTAGATACGATATTTACATGATTATGAAGAGCTTCGTTGCCTTTCGAACAAATTGTTGTTAAAAATGTAGCGAGAATATTTTATTCTGAGGAAGCTTCCCCGCGTGAGGGAGGAGATACATTACTTCTCGAATTGAAGTGCAAAAGTGCTGCGAGACTGTAGCCCGATAAATGGGACGGGAGTGAATTGATGGGTCATCACCAAGGCATGCGTTTGATAGCGAGAGTATTCCCACGATGCGCGTTACGGCTTCTGACGTTTACTTCTTCCTGTGGCTTTTCGACGGTTCCTGCGGGAAAAGTGGCTCATCAATCGTGTTCCCAGGTCGCCTATATAAGATTTTTCCGTTTCAGGTACCAACGTAATCAGGAAAAAAGTCTCATTCCAACGAAATAATAGCCCAATGTTGTCATGATGATGATAATAATAATCGTAAAAAAAGAAGTTTCCGTCGAACTTTTTTCATTGTCTCATTTCGAAAAAACATAATCTGATTCTTTTATGGCCAAATAATGATAAGAACATGGGAAACATTAATCAACTATACATGATTATTATTTGAATTATAATTTATGTTATAATTTTGGTAAATAAAATAAGAATTTATGTTATAATTTTTGTAAATAACATTATAATTTATATTATAATTTGTATAAATAAAATTTCAACCTGTACTATAACTTTTATAACAACGAACAATGTTATTATTTTAATAGTAATAAAAATGTCTCATTGGCGAATTTTTTATATGCACTTATTATTGTTTCAATACAAAAAGTCAAATGGTGCTTTTTGGAATTATTACTATTTTTAAAAAAATAATAGTGGCGATAATATTTCAAAAAAGAATGATAATGACGAAAAAGCAATTGAATAATAGGCCAAATAAAACTGAACATTGTTCAATAAATAATCCATTTTTAAAACTGCAATTTCCCATTAAATACGAATAGAACGCAATAAATCCAAATAACGGTGATAATAATAGCAATATTTTACAAGTGGCACGCTAAGACCCATCTTCAATTTTAACACGTGTATTATGTAACTTTTGCCGAAATGTCTGGGGTCATCTTTGTATGACATAGAATCGAGAGAAAGTTGAGAATTCATCCGAGTTTTTAATTGAGCATTCTCGTAATCCTTCCAGCACAAAAAGTTCGGACAAGAGAAGTTTTGAGCTGCTTTTTTAACATTTCATTGCGTTCAGATATCGATGACGTTGAAAGATACTTGATACTTTTTTTAACATTGCTCGTTTACATACATTTTTTGGGCTACTATTTTTTTTCGAAAGACCATGCGGAATTACGTAAATAAATGGGTACGCGTTTTTTCTTGTTCTCATCGGATCTTCTGTTTTTTTATTTTTTTTCCCCCGCCCACTGCATTTTATTCGAACGCAACTGCGATGCAGCCTTATCGTACGGCGCTGATGCATCAGATGCATGATTAACGAGATGTCAATAATTGCGAATACGCGAACGACGATGACGAGTAAATTGCGGTTATTCCCGTGCTCGATGAACGCGTAGCGGAAATCCTGATGATAATACGGAGAGATCGGTGGAATCATCGGGGCCAAATAAATATTGAGAAATGCTCTATGCTAATTCCGTTACGTTGTCGTATTACGGGTTTCCCAAGTTCCGCCGAGCAGATCCCGAGACGCACGATCGATTACGAAATGCCAATTGCGAATCCAAGGAAATCGAAGATCGGAAAAAAATGTTTTTCGTTGCGCAATACCGTTGAAATTAGCTCGATAAAAATGAACATTCGAGATAATCGCAGATTGCCGATGGAAATTGATCATTTTCATTTTTTCGAACGAGCGAACTCGTGTGCTCGTACAGATTTTTCTCTACCTTGCTACGTCAAAAAATTGCATTTTTCATAAATATTTTTATTTCATAGTATCAGCTTTTAACTATGTTCCCTGAAAATATTTTATGCTTGATTTACAATTCATCACAACGTTGTTAAAAAAAATTATTTTGAAAATCGACGATGGTCAACGCCTCGTATTTTTTGTTAACTTGAATTACCCGTTTAGTTTTTAGGTTTCAGATGGACCGTTTCAGCTGGAGAGTGTCCACCATGTTTTTGTTGTTTTTCTCTATTTTGTGGTGATTTTTTTAAAGGCTGTCAATATGTATACCTTTGTGTTTAAAAAATGTCTTTCTTTTTCACCAATCATTTTCCGGAGAAGAACAATCGGAATTTGGCAATTTTTTCGAGCCTTAGGTAGATGTAGCCCCTTAAATCCGATCCTCTGTTCCAGTCCATTCTCCCCAATTTCCTATTCGACAATTCAATTCGACGTTCAATTGGATGAAAATTGTCATCGCAGCAGAAAGATTTTGCCTGCGATACGATATCGACATTTTTTTGAAACGTTACTATTTTCACTTTTAAGCCCTGATATTTCATATCGGATGACGGCGATGAATTCACAGTCGTTTTTTTTTAATGGTGCAACTTTTTTTCTCTCGAGCGATATCCACTTCTGGATTTGACAGGTATAAAAAAAAAGATTCCCGTTAATCAGAATTCCGTACGGTTAATTTGTGAGTCAGGCTGTAGGACGAGAGAAAGAGGAGACACACTTTTCGTCTATAATGTCTCGAGCTGTATATTGACCGAGTCACGGCAACTATCACTTTTTATCGCCACAGCGTACAAGTATTCGCGCCAACGGAACGTTTACTTTGGTTTTCGATGCTATGCGAGGACTTTCTCTTTCTACTCGTCCCGATGTAGATCGGCTTCGATATATCTCAATGGGCACGGATCGTTCTTTTTTACCCTATTATGTATCCTACGAAAAATACAATGGATCGCTATAAATTATCATTATTGCTGTTGTTATTCTTATAATTATTATTGTCAATTGAATAAATTTGAGAAAAAGAAAGTTACAATATTCACTATTTTAGTATTGTTGTTTTTCTTGTTATTATTATGATTATTGTTATTATTTTGGATTATTGATTTTTAATTTAGAATATGTCTTTAGTAAACTAATTTTGTAAAAAAAAGCCCACGTCACGCGAAACATTTTTAATTCGCTCTTCGGATATTATCAATCAAAGGCATTTTAAATAAAGCAGAAATGTCTCTCGGAATGTCAAATTATTGTTCAGGTTTTTCGAGTACTCTCACACCACTTTTTCAAGATGTACGTTTTTTTGTGTTGCTAGAAGATGGAACGGTGAAATAACATTTGGCTTGGGAGTAAAAAAAATTATGCAATCATGCCGGCTTTTGGCATATGAGAATTTTTTTTGATATCTCTTGAAACATGGAAGCAAAATTTGGTGGGTACGATCGAGTGGAAGCCTTTTTTTTAAAAGCACTATAAATCTTGTGTGACCAGCCAAGCTGGAGCAGAGTCCAGCAGGTTTGAAAAAAATTCCAGAGTCCAGAAAGTCCAGCGCCAACAAAATTAGAGATTGCTTATTTTGCTTTTTATTGAGGTTCTGGGATCAATCATTTAAATATGGATGCAAAAAATGCGTATACGTCGCTGAAAGGGGATGCTCTTTCGTAACCATTTTTAACGTACTTCCAGTGGGGCCGGGTTGAAAGTCCGAACTTTGAATGATCGGAACGCTCAAAATTCCGAAAGAATTTTACCCGAAAAACCAAAACTCCGAAAATCTGGACGGGGCCGGGTTGTAATTCCGAACGTTGAATGATCACAACGCTCAAAACTCCAAAAATATATTACCCCGAAAGATCAAAACTCCGAAAGAATTTTACGAGAAAGGCCAAAATTCTGAAAATCTGGACACCGTCAAAATAATTCGGCTATGGAAGTTTGTAAAGTTTGAAAATTTTCAATAAATCGACGAATTGTTTCAAGATTTTTTTTTTATTAAGAAGCGATTTTACGTCAATTTTGAACTTTGTCTAGACAATGTTTTACGTTCTACATCATTTACAGTCAACTGTGTAGACTTTCGCTGGCATAATCTTGACGAAGTTTGTAATTTCGAAACATTAAAATTAGGAATTTTAAGGGGTGAGATGAGGTCATAATTTTCAAAAAATCGATTTTTTTTACATTTTCTTGAAGTATGATGGTTCGAAAATATTCCCTGAAAATTTCAAGTCAATCCGATCAATAGTTTCCGGGATATTCCACAATTAGTGAAGCGGCGTCGGGGGTCCCCATGGCAGATGGCGGACGGCAGCTGCAAGCAACCGGTAATACCCGGGAAGGCAGAATGCTTCGAAGACAACAACAAAATGATATTTTGGAAGCTTCCACATCGGCAGAAGCCCATTGTATGGGCCAGGAATTGATGATTCGATGGAAATAATTTTTTAATTAGTATTTCTATACATAAATCAAGTTTAAAATTGGAAAACTCTTTCAGAACTTTTCAAAAATGTATGACTCAAAAACTATGAACTTCAGCGAAATTTTGTAAAGCATACTTTCGTTTTAAAATTGCCCAAAATATTTTAAAAAATAATTCATCCCGAAAAACTTTAATTTTTTGGAAAATTCTTTTAACAATTGGCTATAAACAATTGAATGCTCGACTTTTCGGCAAAAAAATGTGATATTCGGATTCAGCGGATCAAAATACATTAAAAAAGTTTAGCTTCATTCATCGAGCTCAAAATTTTACGAGCATATAACACCGTATCCGTATCGAAAAACTTTAAACGCTTTTTTCTCGAAACTATGTTTTTCAAGTCGGTGACCACTATAATTCAAAAACCACTCGATGGATTTTGATGAAATTTGGTGTGCTTATCGATAGCATTAAGGCGTTACCCCCACTTGTAGCGCAAAAAAAAGGCCTTCTTCATGAATTTTTTTAAAGAAAACTACAAAACTTTTTTAATCGATCAATATACCATCTTAAAGAACACATCTTGAAGAACTTTCAGTAATTTTTTTATCGAAAAATATTACATTGTTTAGTGGCAAATGGCCGTCAATAAAATAATGTTTTTATATACACGGTTTGCGGTGACCAACATTGCGGCGAAGTGGATCATCTGAAAAAAAAAATGCGGATGGATTTAGTCAAATATAAGTATAAACTAGTCTTTAATCGAAGGATTTTAAAAAATATTCATTTTTCACAAAATGGCGGACAGTCAAAGTTAATGGTTCGATTTTAACGAAAACAACGGCCGTTTTTTGGCTATAAATAGGCCATTTTTTTCGAAAAAAAAATCGAACGATTAAAGACTACATTTTTATGTATTAAATAAGCCTGCAAAATTTCAAGAAGATCGGTTCATTAGTGTTCGAGTAATCTTGGTCACCGACTTCAGAAATGCCATTTTGAGAAAAACGCGTTTAAAGTTTCAATTTCAGTTTACACGGAGAAAAAATTTTTTTTTGTAAACTTACATAGAGTCATCTATTCCGGGCCCATACAGAAGTATGGGCCCGGATACTTATACTTCAAAAAAATGCAATAAAAAAATTGCTTTTTTCAAAATCGCAAGTGGGGGTAACCCCTTAATAACTAGTCCTTAATCGAAGGATTTTCATTTTTGTTGAAAATTTTTATTTTTTTTAACACAAAACGAGCGATTTTATGGTCGAAAATCTAAAGTTATCTGTCGAAAGCCGCCATTTTGTTAATTTTTGAAAAAAAGCTTCGTTTAAGGACTAGATTTATTATTAAGCTGATGATTTTTTTTTATTTCAGATGATCCAGTCAAATTTTATGATGGTCACCGCAAAGCACTGCATGTCGAAGGGGGTCCGACAAAGATGGCGATATTGTTATAAATAATCAATATTTTTCTTTGAAAATTTGTACAAGTCAAGTTGAAACATAACATAAAAAGTCTGTGTAACCAATTTGTAAAACAAACTTAATTACTATAAAAAAATATTGAAAATGCTCGTTTTTTCACGCCTCTGACTGCATCTCACTCCTTAAACCGTCGGTGCATTCAAAGTTCGGAATTTCAACCCGGCCTTCATGTCAAGATCATGCCAGCGAAAGTCTACACAGTTGACTGTAAATGACGTAGAACGTATAACATTGTATAGACAAATTTCAAAATTGACGCAAAATTACTCCTTAATTTAAAAAAATCTTGAAATTACTCGTCGATTTATTGAAAATTATGAAACTTTTAAAACTTTCACAGCCGAATCATTTGGACGGTGTTAAGATTTTCGGAGTTTTCGTCTTTCGTGTAAATTTCTTTCGGAGTTTTGAGCGTTCTGATCATTCAAAGTTCGTAATTTCAACCTGGCCCCATCTTGAATTTCGGAACATCAAAATTCGGAATTTTAAATCGTCGGAGTATTCAAAGTTCGAAATTTCGACCCGGCCCCCTTCCAGTCTAATATCAGTCGTAAATTAAAGCAAGACAGGGTTAAAATCCAAGTTGGAAAAAGGGGGCAATCCGCAGCTGAAAAAATTGCGCAACTTGCCTTTCCAGAAAGCCTAAAATTCAAACCCTAATCTGTTCGATTTGTGCAGAAAAAAAATCAATTTAAAATTGACAGGTCTATTCGAAAACATTCTATGCAATTTGTATATTTTTTATCGTGTAATTGCAATTCAATCAAATGCAATTCAACTGAGGCATAGAAAACGATCTATCTTGATACGTGCACTCTGCAAGGTGGACAAAAAACACATCCTACTTCAAAACAAAAGGTAATTCACGATGAATTTATTCGACTCACGTTGGAACGAGTCTATGCCTCGATTCGGTCCGGTCGAAATTGCGGAAGAGCGTGACAAAATTTGATGACCGATGCACATTTCGATTGACCCTCGAACGTTTTGTCACACATCGATAAATTGCTTTCCTCTGTTTCTACTCCTGTCCTCCTCACTTTATCTCCCTCTTTTTCTCTCTCCCTATGAATTGAAGAGGCTAATTGAAATCACACACGTGAAAAGATCGATACGTTATCGTCATGGATAATTGAATATTTCCGCTACAATATAGCGGAGAATTTTGTTATTTATTATATTTTTTACATTTTATTCAGTTAAATGTAGTTTTATTTATTTATTATGATTTATTTTATTTTTACTGCAAACCGTTTAATTGATTAAATTCATTCCATGTTCTGAGTTAATTCTAAAAGTTCTAACAATGTCTCTGTCTCAGCTCTGGTTTTTTTTATTTGAACCCAACAATTTAGAAAAAAATTTACAGGAAATTTCAGCTGCTCAAATAATTATCGCAGATTTTTTTCCATACGCAATAAAAATTGTTCGTCGTATCGTGTAAACGACGCGATTAGGAAAAACTTTCCAAGCTTAAATACAGCTGAAGAAATAGTAAAAGAAAAGGATTCTTGCACAAACAGACCGGTCGTTGAATGCATATGGGAATTTATTCTCCTTTCCCTTTGGGGACCACCGGTCACGACAAACGAGAACTCCGAACACGCGTTTCTTATTTCGCCAACACACACGAGAGATCCGCTGACTCTTCAAAACAGTCTTTCGATAATCGTTCAACAAGGTGGACGTGCAGTGCGACTTTACCGCAGATTTTCTCGGTCATCGGTGTTGATTTCAATTCATCAAATGTATGCCTCGAATTCGTAAATAATAACAATAAATCGAAAAATAATTATCGAATTCCGTAAATACAACTAGAAACACACATTTTTTTTTAATTCTCCATTGAAAATGTTTTTTTCGAACTCGTATACGTTGTGAGAAATTTATTAACGCAAAATGCAGTCCTTACCAAAATGCTTGATTTCGTTTCGCGAAAGTGTATCGAGCACATCCAGTGAACTTCTACCGGTGAATTTGCGATCAAATAAAGAATATTGAATAAATTTCCACTTCGAAGTATGAATAGATTATAAATGAATGTTGAGTTGTTAAAAAAAAGATTCAATAAATGACGTGCAGAGAAGACCATTTAATTCAATCAGAGGAACTCTGCACTTAAAAAGTTAAATAAAATAATCTATGACCATTCAAACATAAATATTACGATATAATAAATCGTTCAACGAAACAGCTCAATCCAGTATAATTAATTGACCAGCGAAAAGCACATAAAATACATACAAGAAGGAAGTTATTGAATTTATAATTACTTGATAAATATTCATCAATACATATAAAGGAAAGATTATTAAATGAGATACGAATTGATGCAAAAAATACCACGATACGTCAAATTGATTGAAACAAAGCGCTCTTCGAATAAAATACTTTATTTCAATTACAATAATTCAACATAACTCAACACCTCAACTCAATAACTCAACATAACTCAACAACTCAACAACTCAACATAACTCAACAACTCAACATAACTCAACAACTCGACATAACTCAACAACTCAACATAACTCAATAACTCAACATAACTCAATAACTCAACATAACTCAATAACTCAACATAATATTGCAAATCCCCTCAATGACGGTATAAAATTGTAATTTTCTTTTCACAACTTCGCAAAAATCGGAAAACACTTTCGCAAAGACGAGCAGATAAAACGAAAAAGGAAAAGCAATAAAAATTAACGATCATGATTTGGTTCGCGTTGTTCGTATCCGGTGGAATATTGAGTTCCGTTACGGGCGAGAGTAAAAACGTCTTTAGGATCGATCCGTCAGTGGTGAATCACGATTTTTCGAATCTCGAGTACGCGATCGACGATGCAAACGTATTGCCGATATTGTCGCGGGATTTGACGCTTTTGGAGCGCGCCATAGACTCGATCGACAACGGCAAGTGTCGAGATCACAGTAAGCTCATGTTCGACGCGCTGAAAAATTTGACAACTTGGGCTGTCAAGTTTTACGACTCGTCGGGAAAAATTCCCGAGGGTGTTTTCGGTGGTTCGGTCTATCAGTTGGGAAATTTCGACGAGTGCCTCGAGATCGGTGAGGAAACGTCGAACGAGGAGGACGCGACACCGATCGGCATCAAGGGACAGTATTGCCTAGGCGAGATTGAGATTTTCGTGCCGGATAGTTATTTAAAAAAGGCAGGCTCCGTTTGGACGAATTTTCGACGCTCAGAGGAACGTCGTCAGGACGTCATCGACAAACTTCACTTGGGCATTTGCGTTCCTGCTTCCTGCTCGAATTACGAAGTCGAAAGGGTCGTTAGGCGGGTACTCGCAGTTGCTTTTGGCGCCTCTAAGATACGACTCGACTTCAGCATACCCGAGAAACAGTGCTACAATAAGCAACCGATCGCCACCGATACCTTCGACGTCGTTTACATGTACGTTTCACTCAAAATTCTGCCTCGTACTTGAGGCAGAGTTTCGGGAGGTTTTTGGAGATCACTTTTTTTTAACATCCGAAATTCCAACGTTTTTGCTCCCATAGAACAATGTGGTGGATATCAAATATACAAGAAAGTCAAACCCCAGCAACTACCAAGCACAACTTTTTTTTTGAAGTGTCAAAGTAACCTCGTGTGTGGGGTTTCTTTGACAAGGCATTGAAATGCAACTTATGTCAAAAATTAAGGGGTACTTTGATATCATTTTGATTTAAAAAGATGTAATATTTTGTGCATTGTACATGGAATTAAATTTAAAAAAACAACGATTTTTTACAATCATATTGTCATCTTTGTTGAGGAAACATTTTACATAAAAATATCAAGTACCTAGGATACTATTATAGGCACTTAATCAGTCTTATAACTATCGTTGAGATCAAAATCAACTTGATCAACATTACAATCAACTTTAGCTACATTATAATAAACTTGAACAACAAATTTTAAAACATTTAAATGCGCACGCTTTTAAACTGTATTTTGGCGCTCGCTTAAAGTAGCCCCAAAAACTGTCAAAGTTACCTTTAAGGCGGGAGCCTGAATTAGAAGGTCCGAAAAATCGTTTTTTTTTATTGCCCAAATCGATAGATAAACATTCCAAGAATATTTTCATAAAGTTACATAGGCCAATTGTAAATATTTTCGAAGATACAAGGCCAAAGGCAGAGAGGCGATTGATATTTGATATTGATATTTCCTCCTATTGAAAACTTTGAAGCGCGTTTTTTCCGGTATTCATTTTCACGATTTTTCCAAATTGGCGGACGTGATAGCAAAAAAACTAAACGACGTATCGAATCAAACCACAGTTCATTTTCTTCAGTATGAAAATCTCTTCAAAGTGGAAGAGTCGTTGGAAGAGTCGTTGAAAAAATATTTTTAAATAATTTTTATAGCACGTTAAAGTGTCTTTTTTAGCACATTTTTTTTTAACCTGAGACAATTTATCATTTTACTATTTTTTCAGCTTTTTCTTAATTCACCCATGGGATAGGCTGATAAATCTGCAGTTATTTATTGTTTCATGATGAGATTTTTTTTATACATTTCAAATATGTATGGAAAGATACCTCAATGATTACTGGGCTCACCTGGTTTTTCCATTCCAAAAAATTCCCGAAAAAAAAAACACTTTTTTGGACCTTCTAATTCAGGCTCCCGCCTCAAGAAATCAATTTACATAAAAATGTCTAGTATTTAGGGTACTATTGAATGCACTTAATCAGTCTTATAATTATCAGAGAGACCAAAATCAACTTGAGCAACATTACAATCAACTTTAGACACATTATGATACAACAAATGTGAGCAACATTAGAAAAAAAAATGTTTAAGCACACATTTAATCCGTATTTTGGCGCTCTGTCAAAGTAGCTCCAAAAACTGGACCCTTAACGGAGACTTTGTCCTTGGAGTGCCATATTTCAGGTGTTTACATTTTATTTTTTTTAAACGAAACGAGTAAAGCTTTTTGAGTGCGGTTTTTTTCTTGCTTTTATTCATGATATACAGAACGTTAAAAAAAATTTTTTTTTTGAAAAAAAAACCAACATGGCGACCGTTGCAGCTCCGCGAAAACAGGTCCTCAAATCGCAGGAGGTAAACGGCTGACATCACTGCCCCCTCTTTGTTGATCTGAAACACAAATTCAAAGCATATTATCAATCTGTGACCCTTTGGTCATGGAATGACGGATGGGTTTTTCGTTTAGTACAAATTTCGGAAAATGGCGGCAATTTAAAAAAAAATCGAATTTTCGCGTTTTTTCGCATAAAAAGATAAATAATAAATGCAAAAATGTATCTATCGAAAAAACGATCCGTCATTCCGTGAAGACATATTTTCTGAGTGTGCTCTGCAAATTTCAGGTCGATATGTTAATTACAGCGGTCAGGAGAATGTCAGCCATTTTTAAAAACGTGTTTTCGAGAAAAACGCGTTTAAAGTTTTGTAATGTGTTTACACAAATGTCTTTATAATTACCGCTAATCGGCAATGCCTGGTCCATAAAGGCATCCCTCCTCTTCTTCTAGCTGCTCATGTTGAGCTCAAATTGATTTTTTGAGAATTTCAAGGACAAAGTCTCCCTTAATGTTAATTTAACCCCGTTTTACGGTACTAGCCAACGAACGACACGAAATCCAAACGTACCCAAGCAAATTGAAAATGCATTCCTATCAGTCGTCGATAAACAAGGGCATTTTTTAAATCCAAATGCGTCTTTCCGAAATCCGAAAATTTTGCCTCAGATTTTCTCGGTTATAGGTATTGATTTCACTTCGTCAAATTTGTGTCTCAAATCTGTTGGTAATAACAATAAATAGATGGAATAAATGAAATATAATTCTTCATAATAAACTTAAAACATACATTTTTTAAATTCTCATTCGAAAATTATTTTTCTAAACTCGGATGTGTTGTCTGAAATGTATTAACGCAAAATGTGGTTATTAACAAAATGCTTAATTTCGTTTCGCGTAAATGTATCGAGCACAACCAGTGAACTTCTACCAGTGAACTTGCGATCGAATAAAAAATATCAATGAATAAGTATCTAAATTTTTTTTTTCAATATCTCAAAGTACCTGACAAATCGATCAATTATTTGGAGCAGGAAATATTATTTTTGTTTCACATAAAAATGCCGTCTTGACCTCTAGGGAAAATGTATACGGGTACGTGCTTGCTCGTGAAACTCGACGAGTTGCAGAAAGTAACTGGTGCCGAGTTTTTATGAACGTTTCAACGTGTTTATAATTTTGATCCGAGAAGTTTGGTACATAAGAACTCGCCACAAATCTTCTTGGCATTCTTCGCGAGCATGATGATTACCCAAGTTTTTTTTATGCAGGAAGTTTATTGAACCAGAGCTCAAGAATGACGAAATACCAGCAAAATCTTTTACAGGCTCACTTTCCGGTTTTGAACTGTCGAATGTTCCACTTGCACGATGAGATTGTTGATTTTCATACACCGGGATTTTTATTTAAAAAATGTTCGATATTCAAATTCATTTAAACAGAATCCGTTTTGATTTAAATGAACTCAAAATGATTGCTCAACAGATATTATTCTATCATCAAATATCCTTGTTTTGGTACAATGTATTATCTGGATGTGTCAGGAAAAGAAAATGTTTAAAGATGCTCGATGTTCAAATTCATTGTTAAAAAAGACATTTTCATTGAAATTAACGAAAAATAATTGTTTAAAATATATTAGTAAATATTATAATTATTACGAGTATACTATAAAATTCAAATGAACGTAGAATAAAAATGTCTGCATTTTATTTTTATGCAATGCCGTGAAAAAAGACGATTTAATTAAAATTAACTAAAAACAATTGTTTAAAATATATTAATGTACCATGAAATATGATTGTATTTTTTAAATATAGTTTTAAATATTATCATTATTACTAGGCTTACTATAAGTATACTATAAAATACTATAAAATTAGTATACTATAATATAAATATAAATCGAGTATACTATAAAATTCAAATGAACGTAGAATAAAAAGGTCTGAACTTCATTTTTATGCAAGCTCACGTACAAATACGTTTACATTGACGTTCCAACCTCGAAACAACCGGAAGTTTTGAATTTGCTTCCGGGAATTTGTTTTAAATTTGTAAATTCAAGCCAGTATCTTTACCGTCTTCACTGAGGCCGCGTTGCAGCATAAAACGTTTATCACCAGGCGATATAGCATTAATTTTACGCGTCATATCTGGTCAAAATAGGATTTGTTTTTTCCAAAATCCTTATGACGTATGTTTTAGTACAAAAACATATCCTTAACCGTAAATCAGTACTTTTATCATGATGTTTCAGGAGTATCATTTTGGTGATCGTTTCGATAATCGTCGTTGGCACAATATTTCACGCGGCGTATTTGAGGAACAAAACAAATTTACCACGAGGCGTTGTTCCTGACGTACTTATCGCCTTTTCGCTCATATCGAACCTGAAAAAACTCTGCGGTCCACCAAACGACGATGGCTTGAATCTCGATTGCATAGCGGGAATCAAATTTATCGCCATGATGCTCATAATCGCTGGCCACACACTCGTATTTGTCATCAGTGGACCGGTGCTCAATAAAAATTTTTGGGAAGAGGTAACATCTCATTTTCAATTGTACTCCATCCATAACTTACCTAAATAATGAAAGAGTTTTTTTGGCGATTTAATCATATGCATATTGATTTATGAACAAGCATTTTTAGAATACTGAAATTCAGAAGGTAACAAAAAATAAGCAGCTTTACAAAATAAATAACAATTCATTTAGTAAAGAAATGAATACCAAATTATTTAGCAAAGAAATAAATGAAAAGTTATTTATGTTCATTAAGACATGAATTGAAAAGGAAATTTAAAAAATAGAAAAAAGAAATCTTTTTATTGCGAAACAAAGTGCTAGGATGTTTTCGAAAGAAAATGGAAAAACTTATTTTATTGCATAATGAAAATATGTGAATAAAAATGTATTGGTTTTCATTACTAATTGAAATGAAATAATGAGCAATTCATTCCTTCACATTAATAAAGCAATAAACAATGATTTATTTATTTTCATGACGAAACAATTAAAATATTTTCCTCTGTGCAGGCAATTGGAAAAGTAGAAAACTCAGTTTTTCTCAACAATCCCCTTCTTGTCGACACGTTTTTGTTCCTGAGTGGCTTTTTGTTCGCGCGTTTGCTCCTTCGCGAACTGGAAAAACGAAAATCCGTCAATTTCCTTCTTCTCTACATTTTCCGATACATAAGGTGAGTACTTGATTGTTATACAAATTTAATTTTTTTGTTACGGAAGCTGAAAAACACGAAAGAAAAACGTGAACTTTTTTTTTCATTTTATCACGTAGTGTGCGAGATAAAATACGTTTTTGAAGCCGGTCTCGTTTGGAAATCTTTTTTTTCCAACAAATTTATTTAAAAAAATGATTTTCAAGGCATTTAGGCTTATGAAAAAAGTATCGGCAGCCGGCTCAAAGGGAGGAAAATATTAAAGACTAATTGGGATGAATTCATGTATATTCTACATTTATATATTTTTATAGATTGACACCTGCCTATATGGTAATGGTAGGATTGTACCTGACGTGGTTGCCCAGATTGAATTCCGGGCCCCTTTGGTTCCGCATGAATGAGGAAAGGGAGCGTTGCAGGGCCTCCTGGTGGACGAATATTCTCTACATAAACAATTACGTAGAGACCGATAAATTGGTGAATAAAGCAACATCAGCGACCCTATCCAAACGTCCTTGAGCTTTTCCATTTCATTTTATTTTAACCCACCTTCTCATTCGATATTTCGCGATTGCAGTGTATGTTCCAGTCGTGGTACTTGTCAGTCGACACGCAACTCTTTATTCTAGCCCCGGCAATTATTTATCCACTTTGGAAATGGCGACGACCTGGTCAATTTATTCTAGCTGGAGTCACAGTGTTCTCGATGGGCGTCCCATTTGTTGTGACTCTTCTGAATCATTTGGATCCAACTTTCATGATTTATACAAGGTAAAACTTAAATTGAAACTTCTCTGAATGCCGATAATCTCTACACCTTTCAATTCGTTTGTGCTTAGAGAAATTCCCTTCTCGTGTAAAATTATCGAAGATTTTTCGATAAAAAAAAGAAATCGAAAATTTGGTTGGCAAAAAAAAATCTTCGAGACCGAACAAAAATATGTCATTGATTTTCAGAGAAGTCAAGGATATATCGAAGAACGAGTACTTCAAAGATAGCTACATAAAGACTCACATGAGAGCTACTGCGTACTGCTTTGGAATTGTTTACGGCTACATACTCCATCGCATTCAAACGACGAATTATCGATTATCATTGGTAAGTTGAAAAATCAATTATTCAATCGAATTGAGTGGATCGAGGAGTGCATGACTGAAATTGATGAGATCCCTACCTTATCGACTGTACGATCTTCGGAATAACAGACGACTATATACTATGGGAATTAGCACGTGTACTCGATGATTTTTTGCATGGAAATATTAGCGATGTAATTCGCACTCAACGCGATGAGGAAAAACATTCAGAGGTGGAAGGCGTTTACTCCAGATTTGCAGCGTCAAAGGACCTTGAATTTATTCCGTATTACCGGCAGATTACGCAAATCGATACTATTTATTCTGCGCGCCAAGGCGAATTTTAATGATATGCTAATTTCGCAGTCACTTTTCTGCTTTATTGATTCAAGTCACTAATGAAACGAGCACTCCTATCGACGCTTCTGAACGACGAAAAATGACAAAGTGCACTATTCGTCGGCTAGAAAGCGTCCGCACTTACCGACGGAAGGTCAAACCCGGCTTATGAATTTATCTGACACTCATTGTATTTCGATTTTCGAGAAACGTGTCGTTGCTACAATTTCGGAGATCTTGTCGAAATTTCAATGCGTTTTATTTCGCAATTCGTCAGTAATCGAGGTTAAAGTTTTTCAGGTGGAGTCTTAACCTCAAAATGACGAGAACGTCTTTTTTTCCAGACCACTGTCAGAGTGAGCTGGGTAATTGCGAGCGTATCGCTCATTGCCTCGATGTGTTCGATCAGCCTTTTTTACGGGCCGAGAAGAAACTTTACCGCCCTCGAGGCCGCGATATATTCGCCGTTGCATCGAGCGCTGTGGAGCGCTGGTACAGGCTGGGTACTCCTCGCCTGCATTACCGACAATTCCGGTGAGTTTTTTTTTCCTTCAACTTCACGATAAAAAAAAATGTCTCGTATCTTCGAATCGTAAGTAATTGATCAAGAAAATATGATTGATTGATCGGTAGGACCGGTGAAGGACATTTTAAAATGGCGGCCGTTCGTTCCACTCAGCCGGTTAACTTACTCGGCTTATTTGGTAAACGGATTGGTGGAATTGCATTCGATTTCGACGGCGAGAACTCCCCAGCATTTGGCCAAAATGGATCTGGTAATTGGGACTCTTTGCCGCGCTAATTACATGCAAATTAATTTCATAATTTTTCAGGCTTCAATGGTTTTTAAATTTTCTCGTTTCAGTTGAGTAAAGTTCTGTCCCATCTTATGCTCACGTTTGTTGGCGCTCTATTACTGTCAACAATGTTCGAGTCGCCGATTCTCGGGCTCGAGAAAATACTCCGGAGAACTGGTAATTGAGAACAAATTTTCAGAAGTTATAAAATGAAAAAAAATGCCATTAAAGGTTGTTGAGAAAGGAAATCTCCGAATAAAAAAATTTGCGAATTACTCTAAGGCTATGAAATAATTTCAGACTCCAAGACAGCTGAGAACCCAAAGAAGTGTGAAGAAACAACGCCGAGCGAGGCTTGAAGCTTCGGACAAAATCCATGCAAGTGCACACAGATGCAGACATATCCATTTTTGTACATTAAACTATTGGTATAGTGATAAGAATGAGTAAAACGCGACAGTACAATCATTGAATAATTTATTAATTTATGTAACAATAAAATGATAAGTCGTGAAGTTCATGGTTCGATTTACTCGAAGCAAATTGTCGCAATCTTTTGTAAGCTTTGCAGTTGCGGTGTACAACTTGTTCCCCAATAGATTTGCCATTCGAGTCACGAATGGCCAAAGGTCTTTACAGTATTCCATATAAAGATCTCGATTTATTTACTTATTTTTTATTCGCAAGGATCGGTAAGAGGATCGATTACCAAACGCGTGAAATGTGTTTTTGATACTGAGGCGTCGCCACATGAGGCCTGCAGAATTTCAGGCTCATTGGTGAATTTCATAAAGTTGTACAACAAAATAGTCCGATAAATCGAAAAATCGATTAAAGGTAACAAGAAAAATGTTTTTTCCATAATTTTACATCAGCTTATTTTTTTAGTGTCTTATGGTCAGATTGAATCCGTGAAATTCCGTTTGGAGTGTTATTCTACCTCATCCTGTGGATCCTTAAGGTAGTACGATCGCGCGCTCTTGATTTCAACAGATTTTGTTCAAATTTTAACTATACATTGTTCATATCATTATACATGTTTGCGTAAAATTTCGGAACAGGCGACTATTTAGATTGGGTTTTAAAATTGCATCTTTTAACACTGCAGGGTCTGCATTGAAATGTAGACAGAATAAATTTCCGTCAAAAATATTTGTCCCCCATGTAAGTCCTTAGGCCACTCTAGAGGCCTAAAAAATAAGCTTTTTGGGGATTTTTTTCAGAGGAACTACAATATAAATCGAGATTTCAAAAAAGGGTGTTTATGATACATATCAGTGACTGTATACAATAATTTTTTTGAAGCGATTAACTTCAAAATGCCGGCTATGCAGCGTTTATCTCAAAACTGCATTTTTTAAGTTAACCGGAAACACAACTCAGACAACTTTCAACCGATTCACTTGAAATCTTGAATATATCTTGAAAAATACATTGTCCATGGAAGTACGTAGGATTTTTTTAAAATATTGCATAGTTCATTTGTTATTGACAATTATCTGACGATTTTTAGGGAAATTTGCGTAAAAAATCGTCAGATAATTATTTATAAGTTTAAAAGTTGCAATTTTAAACCCCATCATCTCCCAATCTAAATAGCCGACTGTTCTGAAATTCCACTCAAACATGCATAATGATATGAACGACGTCTGGTTAAAATTTGAACAAAATCTATAGAAATCCAGAGCGCGCGCTCGTTCTGCCTTAAACAAATTGGAGGCAAGTTTCGCTGTGCAGAAAAGATCTAGCGTTAATTTTTACCTATACCTTCGGTGTACAGGCCGATCTTTCCGGTACAACTTCAACATGGCGTCACCGCAAGCGCGTGACATCGTCGCGCAACATCGCAAAAGTTCGTTGGCAACTGTCACTTAGCGATCTCCAGTCTTCCAGGCCCGTGACTCAAAATAACGAGGCCTCGGAATTCGCATCACGACCTGTCATGACCGATCCCTCGATCGTGCATCCATTTTTTTCCCCGCAGTGAACCGACAACATCGAGATTCACTCAAAGTGCGATCAAAGTTGTAGCTTCGCGAATGGGAAGCTAGCCGATCACGTCTCCTCGAGTTCCCACTCGGCTTCGTCCATTGGTCGTTTGCGTCGAAGCTTGTAAAGATCGAATCGTTCGTCCTCGTTGGGTGATTCGTGCTTGGATGAGTCCTCGGTGACCGATTTCGAGCTGGATCTTCGATCCTCAAGGTCGGAGCTTCGGTTGAGCCAGAAGACATCTGCCTCGTGACAAGTCGCCAGAATGGACTGAGGACCACCGGATCCTTTGGTGGAATCCTCATCGCGCTTGTCGTCGATATGCTTGGCGCGAGTCTTGGCCGGTTCTTGGGGCGTTTTGACTTCCTTGAGGGCGTACGGAGTAGGATCTTCCTCCGAGCGGGACTTCTGCAGTTGCCAGGCCTTTTTGAAGGGATGATCCTGTTCCTGTTCCTGGAGTTTGGGTCTTTCCGGCAGAAGATATTCCGGGTCTTCCTCGCTGGCTTGGCTCTTGACGATGGATTCGCGCTTGAAGAGCTTGAGGGTCGCCATTATCGGTCGTTCCTGTTCATCTTGCGCCGCCATTCCGGCTGCTCTTCCAGTCTGCAGAGGCTCTTCCTGCTGGGACAATCTGCTGAGATCCATCACGGTTATCCTCTTGCTGCTCTCTTTCAGTACGAAGTCGTTGTCGGCGACGTTCTCCTCTTCCTCCTCCTCGAGGGAAGTAACCTGACTGCCGCTCGTATAAGATCGTCTTCTGGATCGTTCCTGGCTGCTTTCCTCCTCGCTGTGTTCGTCCTCCTTGAGGGAGGATTCCCGCTGGATCGGAGCTGGTTGCTCTTTGCGAGAGTCGTCCTCGGTTTCCTGGGATGAGCCCAGAAGAGAGACTCGCGGTCCTCGGCTCACCGTCCAGGAGTCCATGACGTTGGATCCTGTGGGGTCTTTGAGCAATGCCAATTTGCCTTCAGCCGAGGAACGCCTCTTGAGGGAGTTCCAGCCGTCGTTACCCTCGTCGGTCCTCGCGTCGCGATCTTCCGAAGCCAGCCTCTCCATGAATTTCCTGCGCCTTATCCTCAGCTCCTGTTCCCAGTCTTCCTCGTCGCTGATCTTGGGCTCGACCGGTTGCGGTCTCCCGGTCGGTTTCACCAGTCTCGGCGGTTCCTGCTGCTTGGGTGATTCTTCCTCGCTTCCGGAAGACGGAAGACTGGTGGCTTCGCGCCTCGGAGTCGTCGGGGCCCTCGATGGTGAACGTTCGTGTCTAGTGGCTTCCCAGGACAACGTCCGATCCTGATCGCGTCCTGAGAGACTGCCTCTTGAGGGTGGCCTGGAGTATTGACGCGGAACGTCCTCCATTTCGGTCATTCTGGATTCCGAAAGTCTCGAGGTTGATCTCTCCCTTCTTGGTGAACGTCTGGCGATTTCCTGGTCGCGGCTCATCGAGCTGCCGCGTGACTCCAACTTGGCGGCGCGTCTGCCGGAAGCGATCTCGGTCTCGGGCGCTCTGGAAGTCGAGCGTTCCCGCTTGACGGAGCTTCTAGGCGATTCCCCGGATATCCTGTCCCGTTGCCTGGATAAGGAACGTCGCTCGCGTCTGGTGTCCTCGTCGCTACGATGGCGTTGAGCCGATGGTGGGCGAACTTCCGGCTCGGCGTAGGATCCTCGCTGGCTGCTTCGACTTCTTCGATGCTCCAGGAGACCATCGTCCTCCATTGCAACCCTCGAGCGCGTCTCCCTCACCCAACTCCACTCGGTCGGTCTCTCCTCCTCTTCCTCCAACTCCTCTTCGTCCTCCAGCTCTTCCTCGTCCTCGTACTTATCCCGCCTCATGGACGATTCTTCGCGGCCCGTGCTCTTCGACCTGGGACGCCATCTTTCCAGGTATTCCTCGCCTTCGGAATCCTCCAGTCTCGTGTGAGCCTCCGTCGCGTCGTTTCGTCTTACCCAGGATCCCGATTGATCCAATTCTTTCGTTCCCTCGTCTGCTACTTCTCGTCCTCCAGGACTGAGCTCCGCACTTGTCAACGACGCCCTCTCGTCCTTCGAGGGCGCCTCTTTCGTCGCTTGCTGGGCGCCGATCGGCGACGCCAGACCTTCGGTACTCTCCATTATAACGTTCTTAACTTCCTGCATCGGAATGTCAATGAGTAATGTCATCACTACGGACACCAGAGTCACCGCTGTCGCCTCGTAGGGATCGATCTGCAAATGAAAGTCCTTCGTTGGAGACTTGTCTTTGGTCATGTGACGTTCCAATGACTTCGCGGACACTCACGAATCTGTGCAACTGGAGCTCCCCCGAGTATCGGGCTGTACCAACGTTGTAGAAAAATACGGCAAACTGGCTGATATAAACCGCGTAGGATATACGACTGAACAGTACCATCCAGTAGCTCGACAGAAATTTGTTGACGGCACCTGAAAACATTGTTCAACTTTACATTTGCCAAAGTATTGGTGACTGGCTTTTCGCTCGCGGCTTCGCTCGCGTAGACTTGTGTTTAAGGGGCTTTACCAGTGTGGCACTTTCAGAAAAACCGATTTTTTTGCCGTTTTCGACAATCTATACCTTTAAGGATATTCTGTAAAAAATTCAAGGCCGTATCTCTATCATTTTATCTTGCATAATTCGATAGTTAAATCTTTAAACGCGTTTTTCTCGAAATGTGTTTTTTCAAATTTGCTGACATTGTAACTCAAAGAGCAATTATTCGATTGACTTGAAATTTTAACTGAGTACTCTTGAATATATTTACTCTACAATGACGTAGGCTATTTGTGATTGGATAAAAATTGACGATTTGGCATTGAAAAAAAACGACCATTTTATAGGCAAGAAAACAGACTTTTTTCATAAGTACGCCATTTTGTTAGATTTTGATATTTTTCGAAAATCCTACGTCATTGTACAGGAAATATCTTCCAGTTTAACGACATTTTTTCCTCTTTCTGAAAATCAGTATATTAATTTTCATTTCAAAATTGATCAAAGTAACCCCAATCCGCACTACAGAAATTTCAGCATACAGTAGGACATGATCTGACCTATCGACAGTTGCAGGATTATCCATTCTTAGTTCTACAGAAGTGTCAAGAGAAAAGCATAACGAGGTGGCTAGAAAATGAATTAGTCAATCTTGACTAATTGATTTTCTAGCCACTTGACTTATTTTTAGTTAGTCATCTTGTCATGACTAGTTAGTTAGTCATCACCAGTTAGTTAGTCATCTAGTCATGACTTGAATTAGTCATCTTGACTAATTAGTGACTTGTTAGTCACTTGTCATGACTAGTTAGTTAGTCATGTAGTCATGACTTGAATTAGTCATCTTGACTAATTCATTTTCTAGCCACCTCGTTATGCTTTTCTCTCGACACTTCTTTCCACTGCTAATCCCAACAGTTGTTTTCAATATGCGATTCAAATGTTTCGAATCGTGTCAGGCCTTTTGGCAATTACCTCCATGATCGGTGAAGCAGGCGAATATGATCCAGCACAAGGCGATTGACCAAGCGACCGGGGCGATGACAGCATAGTGAGCTGCCTCCTCAACGTCGTAAACGTAATCTCTTCTAGCCATATGCCAAGGCGAGAACAAGGTCCATGCTCCCAACACCATCGCTACTGCCCACCCTAACACTACGAAAATCTACCCAAAAAAAGGAGATGCGAAAATCAATTTAGCCAATACCATGTAGGAGCGACAATTTTGGCAATGCATAAAAGCAAAGTGCCTCACTCTGTATATTCGGACGTTTTTTCCCGTATAGTGAAGAAGAACACCGAGACCAACGCCAAAGACGTAAGGGGTCGCGCGATGGAGCGGCAGAGCGTACGTCAAATTTGCCGTTTTGTACAGTTGCTTCATTCTAATCAAATTTATCATCAATAAACTCACGTTTTTTATTCGTCTATTTGTTTTTTTTTAAGAACAAATAATATACCCACGTGATTCCGTGATATATAACGAGTGAAAGATTATTGTTGGTGGTGGCGAAGTATCGAAACGTCGCCGAGACTTGAAGGACGAAGAATATGACCAGAAGTCCTATGATGGGTTTGAGCATGAGAAAGAATACGAGCATCGGAGCTATCAACGAAAGCTGCATGTCCAGAGCCAGTTGATGGGTATGCGTCGCGCACTATCGTAGAATGATAATATTGATAATCATAATATCAACGACGTTGTATTATGTATATAATAATTATGTATATAATTAATAAAGATTATAATAAAAAAACAAATAGATAAATCATTAATATAATTATTTGACAAGATTATATGATTAATAGCAATAATAATAACATAACAAATCATATTAGTCCATATAATAATTATTACATATCGACGCTGCTTACGAAAAGTAGCATGGTTCAGAATTCTTACGAAAACAAGCACGTTTTATTTCGCCGCGAAAACTAGCGTTGGCTTCCGACACGAAAACAAGCACGTTTCGGCTTTCACCACGAAAAGAAGCGGATTTCGATATTCGCCGCGAAAATTAACATGTTTCTGTAACACTGGAATTGTTTCCGACTTTTCTTCCATGCTCTTTTACGCCTTGCCTCTATTTTTTTACTCCAATTCCTTTGACCGCTTGGAAAGTTACGATTTTTTAGACCGCTCAAAAAAAAATTATTGGACTTTGTTGTATTGGAATTATTGGTTGAATGGAAATATCCATTCAACCTTACGTCGATACAATCCACGTTAAATATGATTTTGACCAAGAAGGACGAGAGATGAGAATCTTTAAAAAAAAACACACACACAAAAACATGGATGATGTTCGAATGTTCCAATTAAGGGGTTACCCCCATTTGCGATTTTGAAAAAATTGATTTTTTTTATTGCATTTTTTTGAAGTATAAGTTTCCGGGCACATACTTCTGTATGGGCCCGGAATAGATGACTCTATGTAAGTTTACAAAAAAAAATATTTTCTTCGTGTACACTGAAATTGAAACTTTAAACGCGTTTTTCTCAAAATGGCATTTCTGAAGACGGTGACCAAGATTACTCGAACACTAATGAACCAATCTTCTTGAAACTTTGCAGGCTTATTTAATACATAAAATTGTAGTCTTCAATCGTACGATTTTTTTTTCGAAAAAAAATACGGCCGTTTTTGGCTATAAAACGGCCATTTTTTTGTTGTCCGCCACTTTTGACTGTCCGCCATTTTGTGAAAAATGAATATTTTTTAAAATCCTTCGATTAAAGACTAGTTTATACTTATATTTGACTAAATCCATCCGCATTTTTTTTTCAGATGATCCACTTCGCCGCAATGTTGGTCACCGCAAACCGTGTATATAAAAACATTATTTCATTGACGGCCATTTGCCACTAAACAATGTAATATTTTTCAATAAAAAAATTACTGAAAGTTTTTCAAGATGTGTTCTTTAAGATGGTATATTGATCGATTAAAAAAGTTTTGTAATTTTCTTTAAAAAAATTCATGAAAAAGGCCTTTTTTGCGCTACAAATGGGGGTAACGCCTTAATTCCAATCGAACATCAGCAAGATTTTTCAAACATATTCGACGATAACCATCTGTAAGATTACAGTATATTTGTTGAATGATATTTTCAATAACGTTATTATTTTAATAGAAAATCACAACAAATATTTCATTATATTTACCATTTCGATATTATTTTTTTATACAAAATACTACTATCGATTTTAATTGATAATTATTATCACAATGTTAGTAAAAGCAACGAGTGTAAAAAAAAATGTCATTACGCAAAAAATTGTCATATTTAAAAAAATACTAATGGTTTATTTTTCCAGATGTTAACATGAGCACGAAGGACTTTAAATTCTCACCAAAACTCTTTTTGGTTATATTGTACGAGCGGTGAGATCCTTAAAGTTTTCACTTACTCCATTTACACTAGTTTTTACAGTGAAAATCAAAGAAGCTAGTTTTCCCGGTGAATATGGGAAAGTGCTAGTTTCCGTGGCGAAAGCACATTCATGCCAGTTTTTGTAAGAAGTTTGAATCGTGCTACTTTTCGTAAGCAGCGTCGATATTATCATACATTTTTATCTAATAATTGTATATATAATAATAATTATATATTGTATATTATATATTATTATATATTAATGATATTAATTTACTATTAATATCATCAATAATAATAGTGACAAAATAACAAATGTAACTACTAAAAATAATAACAATAAAAATCAAACAAGTTAATAATTAGTCCAGTTATTAAATAGTCCGATTATGATAACAATATTCCATTTTTGTATTATCTCTTCTCACCATTTCTTCGAAAGGAAAAAAATTCTGTATGTACAAAAAATTGGTCCACGAGTTTTGTTTGCAGAGCTCCGCGTTCATGGCAATTACTCGATGCCATTGCGGACCCGAGCCAATATGCTCCATCACGTAGGCGTACCAAAACACCATCACCAAGAGTGACGGGGTGAGTCTGCGAATATTAGTCGAAATTAACGAAACTGTCGAACATTTTTCTTTTTTCGAGGCTTTCAATCAACATGACTTTTCGTCAGTGTACCTGATGAATCGCGCGACGAGTCGACAGAACCAACGAATTTCACCCTTTTTCGCGGACTCTCGTGCCATGTTGAAGGCGGTCAAAAGCCCGCTGAGAAGGAGGAAGCAATCGGTGTAAGCCAGCGACGTTCGAAGTAACGAACTCATTGGATTATTCGCGATCTGTTTCGTGGGACAATCAACACTGGTGAAACGTTAAACGGAATAACGATTTTTTTTCGGGCCCTTGATAGGATTAACGGAATAATGAATAAATGAGGAAAACGAGGGGGGGAGGCAATCTCTGTGGTGGTCGATTAAGAATTCGAGAAATTCTGCCCTACCTCGGTTAAGGAAATCCGATTAGCGTAAGGAATCTGCGCCGTCGGTATCATTTTGTGAGCCACGTAAAGTGCGATCGTCGCCAACGATCGTATACCGTGAACGCAACTTATATCACCGGCACTCTTATTCTCCACCTTCGTCAAAATTCTCAACGTCCTCCTCAGCGAAAACGACATTATTATCCGTTCCGAATAATTTCCTGCAATATAAATTTCTCACGGTCGCATTCACTTGTCTGTTTTTTTCCCCACCAATATCGATTTCATTCGAAATATCGATTTAAGGGGTTACCCCCACTTGCGATTTTGAAAAAATCTATTTTTTTATTGCATTTTTTTGAAGTATAAGTATCCGGGCCCATACAGAAGTATAGCCCCGGAATAGATGACTCTATGTAAGTTGACAAAAAAAAATATTTTCTTCGTGTAAACTGAAATTGAAACTTTAAACGCGTTTTTCTCAAAATGGCATTTCTGAAGTCGGTGACAAAGATTACTCGAACACTAATGAACCGATCTTCTTGAAATTTTGCAGGCTTATTTAATACATAAAAATGTAGTCTTTAATCGTTCGATTTTTTTTCGAAAAGAATGGCCGTTTTATAGCCAAAAAACGGCCGTTTTTTTCGTTAAAATCGAACCATTAACTTTGACTGTCCGCCATTTTGTGAAAAATGAATATTTTTTAAAATCCTTCGATTAAAGACTAGTTTATACTTATATTTGACTAAATCCATCCGCATTTTTTTTTTCAGATGATCCACTTCGCCGCAATGTTGGTCACCGCAAACCGTGTATATAAAAACATTATTTCATTGACGGCCATTTGCCACTAAACAATGTAATATTTTTCAATAAAAAAATTACTGAAAGTTCTTCAAGATGCGTTCTTTAAGATTGTATATTGATCGATTAAAAAAGTTTTGTAGTTTTCTTTTTAAAAAAATCATGAAAAAGGCCTTTTTTTGCGCCACAAGTGGGGGTAACGCCTTAAGGCCGGAGCCTGAATTAGACGGTCGGAAAAGTCATTTTTTTCTGCTTAAATCTTTAGATAAACTATCCAAGAATATTTTTACAAAGTTTCAGAGGCCAATTGTAAATATTTTCGAAGATACAAGGCTAAAAGGAGAGAAGCAATTGATATTTGATATTGATATTTCGTCCTATTGAAAACTTTGAAGCGCGTTTTGTCCTGTTTTCATTTTCACGATTTTTCCAAACCGGCGGGCGTGATAGCAAAAAAACTAAAGACCTATTGAATCAAAGCAATGTTTATTTTCGCCAGTATGAATGTCTCTTCTAAGTGAATTAAAACAGTCGTTGAAAAAGTATTTTTAAATAATTTTTATACCAGGTTAAAGTGTTTTTGTTTTTTTAAACGCATTTTTTTCTTCAAACTTGAGAAAAGTTACAATTAAACGATTTTTTCTGCATTCACCCAGAAGAAAAATATATGACAATTGAAAATTGTATTGGTTTTTTGTTTGTCAAGAATGACGAGTTGCATCTTCTCGCCGATTGGGAACTGCAGTGGCAAGACGCACATGGATTAGACTGATAAATCTGCAGTAATTTATTGTTTAATGGTGATTTTTTTTATCCACTTTAAATATACATGAAAAGATACCTCAATGTTTACAGGGCTCACTTGTTTCTTCCCCTTCTTAAAAAATTTCGGAAAAAAACGTTTTTTTGGATTTTCTAATTCAGGCTCCCGCCTTAAGGTATATTAAGGTAAGGTAGGTTCTTTCACGAACCCGAGTACTCAACAATTATTTCCTTTCATGTTCGTTTATAATTATTCAAATTATTATTTTCGTTTATAGTGAAGTAAAAATACACGTCAGTATACTGGTAAAATCTCAAGCCAAGTTACCGAATTTTCAACGAAAAATTACGACTCTAAAAATCGTCTGATTCATACGGCGCTTTATGGAGATGACACGCTGGCAGTGTTGGGCGTTCATCAATTAAGGGGTGAGATGCGATCAGAATTTCAAAAAATCGATTTTTTTACATTTTTGTGAAGTATGATGTTTCGAAAATATTCCCTGAAAATTTAGAGTCAATCCGATGAATAGTTTCCGGGATATTCCACAATTAGTAAAGGGGCGTCGGGTCCCCATGACAGGTAGCGGCTGACAAACGCGCCAACGATAATACCCGGGAAGGCAGAATGCTTCGAAGACAACAACAAATTGATATTTTGGAAGCTTCCACATCGGCAGAAGCTCTATTGCATGGACCAGGAATTGATGATTCGATGTAAGTAATTTTTAAATTAGTTTTTCTATACATAAATCAAGTGTAAAATTGGAAAACTCTTACAGAAATTTTCAAAAATGTATTACTCAAAAACTATGAACTTTAGCAAAATTTTATTAAAAGAATATTTTCGTTTTTAAATTACCCAAAATGATTCTAAAAAAATAACTCATCCCGTAAAACTTCAATTTTTTGAAAAATTGTTTTAACAATTGGCTATAAAGAATTGAATGCTCGACTTTTCGGCAAAAAATTGTGATATTCGGATTCAGCGGATCAAAATACATAAAAAAAAGTTTAGCTTTATCCATCGAGCTCAAAATTTTACGAACATGTAATACCGTATCCACATCGAAAAACTTTAAACGCGTTTTTCTCGCAACTTTGTTTGTCAAGTCGGTGACCACTAGAATTCAAAAACCACGGGATGGATTTTGATGACACTTGGTGTGCTTATTGATAGCATTCAAAACTAGTCTTTAATCGAAGGATTTTCATTTTTGTTGAAAATTTATATTTTTTTAACAATAAACGAGCGATTTTTTGGTCGAAAATCGAAAGTTATCTGTCGAGAGCCGCCATTTTGTTAATTTTTGAAAAAAAAAAGCTTCGATTAAGGACTAGATTTATTGTTAAACTAATGGTTTTTTTTTAATTCCAGATGATCCAGTAAAATTTTATGGGGGTCACCGCAAAGCACTACATGCCGATGGGGGTCCGACAAAGATGGCGATATTTTTATAAATAATCAAAAATTTTCTTTGAAAATTTGTACAAGTCAAGTTGAAATGTAACATGAAAAGTCTATGTAACCACTTCTGTAAAACAAACTTAATCACTATAAAAAATATTGAAAATGCTCGTTTTTTCACGCCTCTGACTGCATCTCACCCCTTAAATTTTCAATCAGTTCATTTATTGACTGAAAAAGTAATTGCATTTAATTTAATTGCAATTAACATAAATTGCAATTACACTATTAATTGCATCTTGCAATTAATTTATTTGGATAAATCCATGTTAAATGCAACTCGCAATTAAAACAATGGCAATTACCTTTTTTACTTGTTCCACGAAACTATTAAAACTGACAATTAACCTATCCCGAACTTTATCCCGAATTTCATCGAGTCAAGTCGATTCATAAAAATCATAACGTCAAATAATAAAGTCCAAGACATAAAGTCAAATAAAAATGAGAGTAAATATGAAGAGGATAGTTTTTCGATTGCTTTTACCTTTTTCTTGTGGACTAAAAATAAGGTCTCGGGCAGTAGCAACGATAACGACGCAAATTATCATGGCGTAGAAATATCTGGAAAATTGAAAAAACGAACAATTGAATGACATTTATGGAAACATTAAAAGTTCGCACTGGCCGCAAAAATAATTTTTTTTCATCAATTTATATCTCCGTGTTGATATTTTGTACACATAAGAAACATCATTTTGGTGTCTGCCTCCGATTTTTTTAAACTTATGAATATGGTAGAGCATTAAAAACTGTTAGATACGTACTAATTCATCGGTGGATAAATTATTTCAAGGGGTGAAACCACCCCTTAGTTTGAAGCGTGTCGAGGGTTAATTTTGCAACCTCATCCGCCAGCAGTTCACCGATTTCAATAAAACAAAAACGAAAATTCTTCTCATGCTAAATGACCAGTTTTTATTCAGAATTAGGTTTTAGAGAAAACGAATGGCGAATTCGTATTTAAGGGGTAAAAATCCACCAATAGAGACTTGTAAAAAAAATATTAAAAATCTAATTTTCTTTCGCATTAAGACAAAAAAAGGCTTCACTGGATCATCGATCATTTCTTTTCTGTTACGATTTTGAGCTCCACTCTATGCTCATTCTCTTCTTTATCGTTTTCTCTATAAAATCCCGTTCTGTTCATTGAGCCCTCGTGATTTTTTTATTTTTGGCAGAATTTCAAAGCCGCAATATCAGTTTTTGCCAGTTTTTCCATACCCCTTTGCGACTTTTTCGGTCATTTTTCAGGTGCTCTTTAATGAATCCAACGACATTATCTAAGTCCACCAAAATCCTTTTCAAAATTCCCCCAATAAATGTCCGCCTCTCAAATAGAACCAATGCTACGGCTGTTGAAGATTTCGCAATTTTGGCGATTCTGAAAAAGTGGCCGGAGGCGTCGAAATTTTTTTTTTTTTACTTTTCAACCATTTCAAGCCCAATCCGGTTGGAAATTTTTAGTCAATTACGATTATCCTGGAGTTTTCTTCGCAAGCTCTAAATTACATCGAAGTTCGGACACCAAATGGATGTTCCTCGTTGGAAACAAATATTCGTGAATATTTTGTTCTTGAATAAACAAATCCAATCCATTAATAACGAAAACTTGTAACTCTAAATGCATAAAACATGTTTTTTTATTTAAAATTGGCTTGTTGAAAGCTTACAGTACGCCGATCGTTTCCTTCGTGTACGATTGAGTCTTTTGACGAACGTAACACATGTCCGGATCAACGTCGATGCTGAACCTCAACCCCGTGCTGACATTTACGCGGCTTAGAGCATCTACGATTGCATTTTGCGCATCTTCGGCCGAACAGGCGGCAGGAATGCACACTGCCCAATTGGCAGTTGTAAATCTCGGTATGAAGTGTCCAGTCTAAAAATATATCGCACGTATATCCCCTTGAAAATTCAATTCAAAAGCATTTTTTTACGACCTCACGACTGCCAAATGCACAATTCAAAAGTTATTATTTTATCTCGAACAAACTCAAATGAATACCCTGCTCCTCTGACAAACGTAAAAACTTTATTTAATTTAAATTTTCAGCATAGGCAATTTCAAGAAAATATAAATTTGCTCCCATAAAATAAGTGAGTGTAAAATCGTCGTATTAAATGAAATTTCTGTCGTTATCGATTGACGAATGATTATCGTTATTTTTCATTTGATAAATATTCGCTGTTCAACGTCAAATATAATTGAACTTACGTCACGCATATTGGCGCGAATAAATCCGCGACTCTGCATGAAATTTACCGGAACTTTCATGTCCGGAATTGAAGCGTACACGTCCAGTGTCGCGAGGCAGTACTTGCCCTGAACTTTTACCGTTTTCTCGTCAACTTTCACCCGAGCTGTCACAGCCAAGCACTGATCGAAGTCACCCAACTGATTGACGTTGCCGCGCAGCAAACCGGAGGGTATCTTGGCACTCGAGTCCAACACTGAAATACACGACTAAGGAGAATTTCTTCTGGTTCGAAACATTCATTCAAAGTAAATTCAATATAAACAACCCTTCGATACAACTTGACAGGATGCATTTAAATTGTCTCTCAAAATTTATCAAGCACAAATATGCCAATAATTATCCAGAAAAAAACAAGCGTGATTTTTTTTATTAACCTGAAGAACGATTTCCTAATTGGTTTGTTTTATGCTATTCATTCGTCGCCTAAAACATCATGTTTGTTTTTATAATCTTACTATTTAATATTTTCAACACAATATTTTAGTTTAATAATTTTTTTGTTCGTAGCACGGATCTCCATTGATATTGACCATTCGTTACAAAATGTTGTTCTTCGCTGTCTGTGTTTATTTAATTGTTAACGTTTAAGTCAATTATTAAATTAATTCAATTTTATACTTACTATAATTATAATTATTATTCTTCTTTAAATAATATAAAAACTAAATCAAATTCACACGAAATTCAATATAAACAACCCTTCAATACAACTTGACAGGATGCATTTAAATTGTCTCTCCAAAATTATCAAGCACAAATATGCCAATAATTATCCAGAAAAAAACAAGCGCGATTTTTTATTAACCTGAAGAACGATTCCCTAATTGGTTTGTTTTATGCTATTCATTCGTCGCCTAAAAAATCATATTTGTTTTTATAATCTTACCATTTAATATTTTCAACACAATATTTTAGTTTAATAATTTTTTTTTCGTAGCACGGATCTTCATTGGTATTGACCATTCGTGAAAAATTTTTGTTCTTTGCTGTCCGTGTTTGTTTAATTATTAACGTTTAAGTCAATTATTAAATTAATTCAATTTTATACTCACTATAATTATAATTATTATTCTTATTTAAATAATATAAAAACTATATAAAAATCAAATTAAATTGAATATAAACAGCCCGTCGATACAACTTGACAGAACGCATTTAAATTGGCTCTCGAAATTAATCAAACACAAATATGCCAATAATGATCCAGAAAAAAACAAGCGCGATTTTTTTATTAACCTGAAGAACGATTCCCTAATTGGTTTGTTTTATGCTATTCATTCGTCGCCTAAATATCATATTTATTTTTATAATCTTACCATTTAATATTTTCAATGCAATATTTTAGTTTAATAATTTTTTTGTTCGTAGCACGGCTCTTCATTGATATTGACCATTCGTTACAAAATGTCGTTCTTCGCTGTCTATGTCTATTTAATTATTAACGTTTAAGTCAATTATTAAATTAATTCAATTTTATCTTTACTATAATAATAATTATCATAATTCTTATTTAAATAATTATTATTTACAATATTAATAATTTCTGTTAAAGACAAAAAATGAATTAAAAAAACTGCGCTGCAACTCACTTTGAAGTGCCCATAATTTATGACCACGTAACTGTCGAAGGAATATTTTCCCGTGCTGCTGACAGACTGGATCCTCGACGGCCGTGAAATTTGGCACGAAGGCCGGCAATCGTAGTAGCGCATCGTTGAGCTGGGTCAAGGATATAGTGGCGTCCACATGCTTCTTCGACTTGGATGAACTTTTCACTAAGAAGATGACAGAACATACGATTTTCTATTTAACATATTTATGGTTTTTTTATTCAAGGTAACACTCTCCTAATTAACTCGATGGTAACAAGAGTTCGTAGGATTATTATTATTTTATTCCCTAGGTAAATGGCGTTTTACTCACTGTCCGAACCGCCGCCACCATCAATTTTTTTATCACTTCTCTCTACGTCCGATTCTAGTTTGACACTCGATCTTTCCGATTTCTTAGCATCTCCCTCTGATTTTGGACCATCAGCGTTCTTTCTCGCGACAATAAGTTTTTCGTCCTTTTCCGGTTTCGTTTTCGCATTATCCTTCGTGGTCGTCGTGGTTTTCTTCGTCGTCTCGGATTTAACGTTGGACGGTGCGATCTTCGGGGATTCCGAAGTAACATCCGTCTTCAGCTTCGTTTCCGGTTTCGTAGGGATCGTGGATTGATATTTCTCGACATCGATTTTCACGGCGCGGCCCGCTCCTTCGGTGTCTTTTTTCTTCGCCGTTTTCGTTTCGTCCGGGACTGTCGCACTTATTTTTGCTTTGACGGATTTTGCAGGCTCGGCGACCGCTGGCTTCTGATGGGTTTCGATCAATTTGGCCTTTTCCTTGTCGGCCAGCCTTACTTTTTCTAATTTTCTGACGGGGGGTGACGTTACGGAAGCTTCCGCTTCGCCGTTGTCATGGTCTTCCTCGTCATCATCGTCTTCGCCACCTTTGTCAACCTTGCCACCGTCTTCGTCACTTTTCTGCACTTCGTTCCGCTTCAGGATCTTCTTGGGTACCTCCTCGACTTTCCGCGTTCCCGCACTCTCCCTGCCTTGTGTGTTCTTTTCGACCACGCGCCTACGTTGCCGGGGGCGAACGTCGTCCATCCTGTCCGTTTCTGCATCGTCACTATCGCGATGCTCGTCCGCAAGCTTCGTCCGCTTCGTTATTTTAATCGGGCCTTGAGTTGCACTCTTGATGTCCTTGGCAGTAGATCTTTCGTCGCGATTCTTGTCCCGTTTGCTCAAAACGGTTGTATCGGTTGCGTTGACTTTCCGTGGGGGTGACACCTTTACATCGTCATCCGCATCATCTTCAATCGTGTCGTCGTCGCCTTTTATTTCCGTTTCGCTGCCATTGGCTTCTCCCCCGTCCTCATCGTCGTCCTCATCCTCATTGTCATTTGACAGCTCTTCAAGCTCGTCCTCATCATCATCATCATCATCATCAGCATCATCATCATCATCAGCGTCGATTATGTCCGCACTGTCATCATCCTCGTCTTCGTCCCCATTCGTTATCTCTACCCCATCGTCGTCCCCATCACTGTCAAATTCTTCCTCCGAGTCATCGTCATCCTCGTCTTCTTCCTCAGTCACGTCACCCTCACTATCCTCCCGGTCCTCGTCCACACCAACCGCGACACGAGCAAATTTGACCCTCACGCCTTCACCGCCGACCCGTCTGTCATGGGTCCCCAGGGAAGAAGCTGCGGGCGCCCTTCCAACTAGGCGTCCATCCCTACCCTTGTCATCCGAAGCGGAGGTGATCTCCTCGCTCGCGTCATCAACGGCAGGTGGTTTTTCGGTCGTTGGTATTTTGTTGCTGATTCGTCCTCGAGTGCCCTCGGACCCGAGCGTGTTGAATCGTCTTTTGGCCCCAGCTGGCGCAGACAACCACGATTCCGTTCTCGATCCATCGACCGTGCACTTGGCGTGCCCGGCGCAGGCACCCGAGCGTTCGAGGTTGGTCGACGGAGGAGCGTCGCGTATCCTGAATCCGTAACCGGTATAAACGGCGATCACGAGGACCAATAGGATCAAGCACTTGCCCGGTCTGGGCACAGCCATGTTCCATCAACCTTCACATCGAAGGGACCACTGATGTAGCCAAAATCAGCTGGGCATGACGAATTCGACAGGTCCTCGAACTCAAGAGCCAGAGCATTCGTAACTTTGAGGCTATCCTACCGATCTTCGTTCCTCGGTAGGTCCCGTCGGAATTCAGTATGAATCCAGCCGATGACTCGAAGGAGATTGATCCACCAACTTTTCGGTTGTCTCCCCGACTCACTCCCTATCCTTCGACACCTTTTCGCCAGCTGGTCGTCCAGTAATCACTCGACCAATTTCCTATTTCACTAACTATCGAAGTGGTTTAGCTCGGATTTTCGCTGGGGCCTCGCACATCGATAGCCAGGCTAGACGATCTCTTCTTATGATGTCACGAGCTAAGCCCACGGGCACTCCACCCCGGCCACATATTCGCCACTGGTCCGGTATAGCTTGCCTGCTTGCTGCCTGCCTGCTCGCCCCCCCTACAGAATTAGAGCATGTGGCAGCCTCCCAACCAGCTAGAAGTTTTATTTAGCATCAACATTTTAACGGCTCTTGGCCTGCTGCTGCC